>JAGKPW010000012.1:45000-645000 GCA_019926035.1 Melaleuca alternifolia
TTTTAGTTAGGTTTAAGTCTAACGAGGATAATATTCTACAACTAGCAATTCATTTATTTTCAAACCGATCCATTTACTATCGATTATTTGATTGACTAATCCTTTATATTGAAATGGATGAAGAGTCAAATGTTTGGGCACTTCCTCATGGGGGGATGAATCAAGATAAATTTGAATCATAGCTCTCGATGGCCGGCGAGGGCCAGGCCGCCCTTAGGATTGTCCGGCGAGCTCCGTCGGCCATCGGAGCTCGCCAGCCAAGCGTGTTTCTCAAAGAAAAACAAGGAAAAAAAAAGAAAAAAAACTTCGGGTCCAGTCATCGCCACGTGGCCACCATGTCGTTGCCGGCGAGGTCCGGTGTGCCACGTCGTCGCCACGTAGGCATTTTCCGGCCAAAGTCCGCCGGAAGGACTCAACCAGCAATATTGCAAAAGGTTTAGGACTTATTTGGCAAAGTAGCAAAAGGTTGAGGACCAAATTGACAATTGTCCCCTAATTATGAGATGGTAAACGAGAGAACAAGCTGGAACATACTTGGAAGAAAAGACACAGCATACATATGGATACATACATACATACATATATATGTAATAATTGCTAATATGCCTATAAAATCTTTTGGGCCTAAATGACATCTTATATAACATAATCACGCTTACTTTGAGTAAGATTAATGTAAAAGGAGATACTAAAAACAATGTGATGGAAATGAAAACACCTGAATTCTCGTGCCTTTCCTTATAAAATTACATCGGAACAGAACAAGCATAATGCCAGCCTTGGCAAATTTTGCAGTGAAGTGAAAATCTATTGCAGCCATTCATGAGATTTGGTACGTGTTTATTTCGCGGAAAACTCAATATTTGGAGAATATTTTCTAAAGAATGATAGCTTATATTATTTAGAAAAATTGGAACTGTAAATGAGGATTTCATCTCGTACAACTCAAACAAAAACCCTCATGGTGAGTTGGATGGGAACGAGAGAGAGAGAGAGGGAGACATTAATTTATGCTTATTTATTTTCGTAAATGGTCAAAGTATGTTTTGTTTATTCATTTTATAAGTAGTACATACAATCATTTATTAGATATGTTTTTCAAGTTTTAAGTTTTCATTAAAACAAGCACACTTCATGCACGTTCTAAATGAATATATCAAATTAAAGAGATGTGAGAATTATCCTTAAATTACGTGACAAAATAGTTTCCTCCGTTATCAATCAATAACAATTTATTCTGTCGCTTTGAATTACGTAATTCCTATGTTGCTATCTATATATTAAGTCAGTGACGGGATTACAAAAACATATACTCTAATTATGATGCCTTGTCACTGTTTTCCGCTAAATAATCCTTGCTAATGTAGTGTTTTCTTTTCCCTGAACTATAATAATAGTATCGTGTGCGAATCTGTTGTAGAGTTTCTTACGTACCATGTTTAGCCTTCCGAAATATTTAGGCGACCCTAACTCAGGGGTAATTTGAACTTCTTTGATGAGATTTGAACGGATGATCTTTAGTTCCCTAATCAAAAGTCTCGCGAGCCGGAAAACTTAAGATTATTTGCTGCAGCAAGAATCTATCGAGAGTGTATAGTGAGCCGCAAGAGCAGGCTTCTTGCTCCAAGCAATGCTTGCTCGGCCCATCAATTGGAAAATGATCTTGGCGGCGTCTATTTTGTGTTCTACTGATATATTGACCCGAGCAGCCTCGGGGCCCAATTTAAAGAAAATAAATAACAGTCGCGACATTATCCATCTCCTCCTTATGCTAAAAATTTGACGTGACTTTCTTAGTTGTTTTTAATCATTTTCAACTTTGGATCATTCTTGGTATTTCGCGATTTCTCAAAATACTTTATCAAAATAAAGCTTAGATGGCTTTGTATTCACCAATGAAGATAATTGAACACTTTTCTATCAACAGTAAAATAAATAAATACAGAACTGGATGGTTATGTTTATAAATATGGGTATGTGTCGAATTTATAGTTGGAAGACTTATTATAATGATTCACTCTGGGTAATCCATGGCTTTTCATGATAAAACCAAAAGGATAATTTTTTTATACTAGGATCCCATGTTAACTCTAGATATTCGCTTGGTAAAAGATAAAATAAAAAAGGATAAATAGTTAATAAATTATGCGTCTCCTTTCCAATATTGAATTCACATCACGTGTAAGATATCTGCAATCATCACTGTCCTTAAAAATTTCAACATATATCATATGTTTTTCTAATAATATCCTTTAGTATGTAGAGTAAATGAATTAGATGTATTAATAATCTGCCTTTTCACCAAAAGATACATTGAAGGAGAAGGGAGAAAAGTTGGTTAATCCAAGTCTCTTTGCTATGCTTGGCTTCTCCTCCTTTTAGGTCTTCAAGCAACATAATAATCTTGTCTGCATATCTAAATCTGCTTTTGCCACATCGCACTCGAAGCCTCTCAGAAGGGGTAATCACTTTGATGTGTCACTCTTTCACTTCCACTCGCGTATGACTTGCTCTCATTTTCTCATCCTAAGACTCACTGATAATTCTTCTAAGTACTGATCTTTCAATATTTTTCTCACTTGGATCATACTCCCGAGTCGTTGACAAAAAAGAAGAAGAAGAAGACCAATCTCTTTGTTTTAATAGACAAGTGAGTGGCTTAGTTGATAGTAACAGAGTTTGGTTAACAGCAGAATCGTGGACATCAATATTGATGTGTAATTGATGAGTAATAATATTTTCGAGCTCGAGTATTACTAGTCTATTATGTAGGATGAAGTGATTAATATTGACATTGATGTCCAACTAATGAGTTGCAATATCTTCACGGTCGAGTATTGCTAAATAATAAGAAACTAAGAAGTTATTTTATTATTTGAATTGTGTAATAATATTTTCTAACTCTCTTTGATAATTATAGCTAAATATCGATTTATATGGGATGAAGCTATCGGCATTGATATGGATATGCAACTGATGCGAACAAATAGTAGTTATTTGAGGATAAAGTCATAAACATCAACATTGATATACAATTGAAGAGTAGAAGAGTAGTGGTATTTTCATTGATAATCTAGCTCATGCGAGATTATAGGATACTGAGGAAGTATTTATTTATTTAAATTGTGTAACTTTCATCTATAAACTTTGATTGTATTCTTTAAGTGGTATTTTTTTGTAAATCCCGATCAATCAATCAAAGAACCCAACCTTCTCACAAATATATCTTTGCCTTAACTTTTCCGCAATCTAATTATCTTTCTATTCATATGCGTTAGTCGTAGTTTCAAGTATCACATTGCTAATTAATTATTTCGGCATATATCTCAATTATAGTTTTCAAATCTCCATCATCGATTAAATCATGACGTTGTATTTATCTATCATCTCAGTTGGTTGTCGATTAAATTCCGGTAAGGTGTTTTGTATTTCATTGTCAATTAAATTCCAGCAAAATATATTTGTTCCTTGTGATTCATTGAAACTCTTATCTATAATTGCCACGGAGCCCGTTTTCTCTAGTAAAAATCGAAGAATGAACTTCAATGAAAGATATTTGGTTGATGATATCATTTTTCGAAGAAACATCTTTTTCGGAGGCCCAAGTTCAATTGAGAAAATTCAATGCCAAGAAGAAGGAATCGTCCAGAGCCTAACAATGCCACGTATAACAATCCCAATGGCAGTGGTAAGGTTGCGTACTTCGACTCTTCAGCCGTTAACTAAGCAGTAGAAGAAGGCCAACGTGAGAGCGAAGACCTTCTCTAACTTCTCACTAAAGAATAATCAAGAGAAGTTTCACCAAATCCTCATATGTTGGCCAACATGAAGATATAATTTGAAAAGTAGCCGAACGATATAGCCATATACATTTGTGAGTTGAGTGTTAGATATGATCGAGCTGACAGTCATCAATACCATGAATGATGCTTTCTTGAGGTCAGAATAGTCCAAACAACCACCGCTATCCAATCTAGTGGAAATAGGGTATGTTTTCGGTCCCTCCTCATTTATTAATGCCATTAATAATGGTCAAAGTAGTCAACCCCCTATATGAATTATGCAAAGTGCTGAATATTCTAATCAAGATCCAAATGATTACTTTAATTAGGTTGATGTTGGTTAAAATAACTAAATTGGTGACAATAACTTGACAAATCAAACTGGTCAACAAGTTAACGTATTGCCAAATGTTGAAGATATAAGAACAGTTTCACCCATTTTGAATATTTTTTTAAGGCATAACGCTTTGATTAACGTTGATAATCTGGCAAGATCAGCGTTACAACGTATTGGGTATAATGGCCAACCAAATCCACAAATAAACCTAGCACAATATGTCGAAGAATTTAACTACAAAAAAAAATGTAATTTGGCTACGGAATTTTTGCGACGGGAATAACACCGTCGCTAATAGCCACAAATTTAGTGACGGACTAAAAAATCCGTCACAAATTATCGACGAAAAAATATCCATCACTGACAGTAACGGAAATAGCGACCACAAAGAAACTCTGTCGCAAATCGGCGACGCACAAAAGTTCGTCACAAAATCCGTCACTAACTTGCGATGGAAGTAACATATTCGTCGAAAAGTTGCGACGGTTTGGACTCGGTCGTCGATTTAGTCGCTAACCAGCGACGGGTCTAAAATTTCCGTAGCAATTTTGTTACAGACTACGTTTCGTCCCCAACGCCATCGCCAATTTTAGCCACGGGTCATACCCTGTCGCCCATTCCGTTGCCGTTTGGCAACGGACCTAATTCATTCGTCGCTCATTTGCGACGGGCTGGATTTCGTCGCTAAAACCGTCGCAAATTAGCGATGTCGCTTGTACTATCGTCACTCATCAACGACGGATTTTAATCAGTCACTGAGTCCGTCGCTTATTAGCGACGAACTTATATCCGTCGCTAAGTCCGTCGCTTATTGGCGACAGATTTTTCGACCGTGGCAGATTTCGTCGCTAATTGGCGACGGATTTTTATCCGGCGCTGGATCCGTCGTTAAGTGTCGTATATAACTTTTCCAGAATCTTTCTGTCGCTCATTCTGACAGCCCGAAAACCCCACTTTTCTTTCTTGTTCTCTCGACCCAAAAACCCTATTACTTTGTAAGACCCAAAACCCCCTTCTCTCGCTCATTTTCGTTCGTGGCTTATTAGGTGTGTGAATTCTTTATGTTGTTTTCTTCTTCTTTCCAGTAAACATCTGTCAGCTACGGCGAGTTCACACGACTACCAAGGAGAGGCCGCCGTACCTCCCCAAGATTTGGGCAAGGGCGCGGCCACCTTGCAAAGATATGGGGGAGATCGAGCTCCTCGCTCGCCTAATTGGCCGCCACTCGACCCCGCTCGCCGACGTTGTCAATAATCTTGTGGGGACATCAATGTCTAGCTCGTTAAGTATAAACAGATTCAATTTTGTGCAAACATGGCCTTGAGGGTTTGGCGCTCTTAAATCTCGTGGTGATTGTTGAGGAATGAGGTTCTTTGGAATGGTTGTTTAGTTGAGGAATGAGGTTCTTTGGAATGAGGTTCTTTGGAATGGGTGTTTAAATTGTGTTTAGCTAGACTTGACTTTTTAGCTTACTATATCGTTAGCATTTGTTGCTTGTTGTTTAACATATCATCATTTCTAATAATTAAACAGAAACTCCAATCCCATACTAGTATAGTTTTAGTCATGCTTACTCCATTTACTTAAGTATGATGGTATCATTTTAGTTACTATCTTAGCTACTTTTGAGATTTTGACGTTTCTATGCATTTCTCTTACTAAGTTTAATATATATATCATCAAATATTCTTTCTTTAGGTACGTGTCAATTTGAAGGTCTCGCAATCTAATTGGATATTGCAATTATTGTCAAGTTGACAACTTGAAGACTACAAAGATTTTAGTGAAATACTTGGTAAGTCTTCTTGACATGGTAATTTATGAATTTTTTTATACATAGAGTATTTGTTTGGTAAAAAACATAATTTTGTCTTTTCAGAATTTTATGATTTTCATTAAGAATATTAATGAAAATATATTATATTTGTCTTCACATGGGATTTTTTAATTGTTATTACAAACACAATGCAAAGAGAGAGGTCTTGGATGTATAATAAGAACTTACCTAGACGTGAAGGGCTGACGAAAGAATTTCGTATTGGGTTGGAACTATTTTTGGAATTTGCTACTAGCAAATTTGAGTTCATGGATGAAAATACATTAAGGTGTCCGTGCAAGAAGTGCAAGAATTGTAAATTTCATGTGGTTGATAAAGTTAGAGAACATCTTTGTAGATTTGGATTTACTCCGAACTACTATAATTGGACTAGCCATGGTGAACCATTTGTATCAGATCAAGTATATGAAAGAAGTGATCGGGCTTTAGTTAGGGAAGAGTGTAGCTATTATGACCGATTGAATCCATACCAAAGGATGGTCGTTGATGCAGCCGGTCATAATATTGTTATTGAATCGAACCATGCAAGTACTAGTTTCACTCCTACATGTGAAGACGTTCGTTCTAGTTATGCACCACATTTGGAAAAGATTGAAGTGACAAGATTTGATGAGAATGTGTATAATGATGTTTTATCATCTAATCAGTTCCGGGAAGTGTTGAGAGCAGCAGATGAACTTTTGTGGGCAGGTTGTGACAACCACACTAAGTTGTCAGTTACATCGAGACTATTGAATATCAAGGTAGAGCATAATGTTTTAGAGAATTGCTTCGACTCTTTTGTTGAAGTAATGCGGGAAACAATGCCGCGTGATAACGTCATGCCAAGTAATTTTTATGATATGAAGAAGCTAATCGATAACTTAGGCCTTCCTGTTATAAGGATTGATGTATACAGTAGCGGTTGTATGTTATATTAGAGAGATGATGAAAATGCAGAATATTGCAAATTCTGTGGCGAACCAAGGTACAAGATTAGCAAGAGGCAAGATTGTCAACAGAAACGTAGACCACGGAAGCAAATGTTTTATCTGCCATTAACTCCCAGATTGCAAAGGCTTTATGCGTCTCAAGCCACTGCTGAACACAAGACTTGGCATGCAAATCATCAAACAGAAGATGATTTGATGTGTCATCCGTCAGATGCAGAGGCATGGAAACATTTTGATAGAAAGTACCCTGAGTTTGCGTTAGAGCCTCGAAATATCAAGTTAGGTCTATGTGCTGATGGATTTGCCCCATTTGGGAAATCGGGAAAAAATTATTCATGTTGGCCAGTCATCTTAACTCCATACAATCTTCCACTCGGTATGTGCATGAAGACCCCTTATATGTTTTTGACATTGATTGTGCCTGGGCCGCAAAATCCGAAAAAGTTGATAGATGTTTATATGCAACCACTGATTGAAGAGTTACAACGTCTATGGAATGACGGTGTCCTTACGTATGATGTTTGTATTGGTCAAACATTCCTAATGAAGGCTGCCCTTCTTTGGACGATAAATGACTTTCCAGCTTATGGAATGTTATCTGGATGGAGTACAGCTGGGATATTAGGATGTCCAATATATATGGAGAGATCAAAGTCATTCAGACTAAAACATGGTAAGAAGCCCAGCTACTTTGATTGTCACAGACAATTTTTGTCGATGAATCATACATTCAGAAGGAATAAGAAAGAGTTCACCAAGAATAGGATTGAAAGAACACCTTCACCATTGAGGTTGACCGGTGAGCAAATTTGGGAGCGAGTGCACAGGTTTCCAACTGTTATTGAAAATCCTAATGGCACAACTTATGGGTACGGACGTACGCACAAGTGGACTAAACGAAGCATATTTTGGGAGCTACCATATTGGAAGGTCCATCTTATTCATCATAATCTGGACGTCATGCATATAGAAAAGAATGTTTTCAATAATGTCATCAATACGTTAATGGATGTCACCGGAAAAACTAAAGACAACTTGAATGCAATAAAGGATATGAGAGATATTTGTGATCAGCCAACACTAAATGTGGATGCAAGCAGCATGGGACCTAAACCAAAATCAGTTTATACATTGGACAAAGCGCAGCGATGTGTTGTTTGTCAATGGTTGAAATCTATTCGGTTTCCTGATGGATATGGTTCGAACATCGGGAGATGTGTTGATTTAAATGAATGTAAATTGACGGGTTTCAAGATTCATGATTGTCACATATTTATGAAAAGGCTAATTCCAATAGCTTTTAAAGAATTTCTACCACACTTCGTATGGGGCGCCATTACAGAGTTAAGTATTTTTCTTCATGATATTTGCTCGACAATGTTAAAGGCATCACACATGGAGAAACTAGAGAAAGATATTCCAATTATTTTTTGCAACTTGGAAAGAATATTTCCTCCTTCGATGTTTGATTCAATGGAGCATCTCTTAGTTCACTTGCCTTACGAGGCCAAAGTTGCTGGTCCGGTTCAATATTGATGGATGTATCCATTTGAAAGGTAAACTATTTTCTATAAGTAAATTGTAAGTTATTTTATCATATATTATATTATGATAAACTTCTTTCGAATGCACCTAGGTTTTTATATCATTTGAAGAAAAAAGTGAAGAACAAGGCATGTGTTGAAGCTTCAATTTGTAATGCATACATTGTGAAAGAAGTGACTTCATTTGCGTCATACTATTTTGAGCAACACGTACATTGCAAGAGGCGAAGACCAGGAAGAAATGATGAGGGACCAATTGATCCCAATTGCAAATCATTCTCAATTTTTAATTATCTGGGTCAACCAAGCGGCGTATGTAAGTGTTGTTACTTAACAGGCGAAGAATATAAGGCAACGCATACATATATTTTACTGAACTGTCCGAAAGTGGAGCCATATTTCGAGTAAGTGTACATTTGTAATTGTAGTCATTGTCAGTCAAACATTTGAATAATGTTGTATTGTTATTTTTTTAACAGGATTTTTCAATCTTCAATGTATGGACTACTGCCAAATGAGTTTGACCGTTTGTGTGATGACAAATTTGCAGCACGGTTCCAAACTTATGTAAGTTACCTATGAACCAAATCAAAGTTGTTAAATATTTTTTACATGAGCCATGTTTGCTAGGGTTTGAATCATTTTGTAATGCATATATTGACTTTGTATATGTCATCGTAGGTTCACAATAATCATGATCAATTTGAAGAGCATGGATTATTATATCATCTATCATTGGGTCCAAAATCAAGAGTACGTACTTGGCCAGTTTATTTCATTAATAGGTATAATTTTCACACTCAACAATATGGAATGGGAAAAGCCACAATGAATAGTGGTGTGTGTGCAGTCATCCTTAAGCGGCAGTTCAAAAGATGATTTTTATAGCTTGTTGGATGAAATCATAGAGGTAGAGTACCCATTTGGAGGAATTATGCAGGTTGTGTTATTTAAGTGCAATTAGTTCGACCCCGTCATAGGAATGAAGGTACTCCGAAATTTAATTTAGTTGAAATAAATCACAAGAAAAGGTATATGAAATATGAACCGTTTGTTTTGGCACAACAAGCAATTCAAGTTTGTTACGCCTCATATCCATCTTTGAAACGTGAAAAAGTTGATTGGTGGACTGTATGTAAAATCAAAGCACGGAAAAAAAATTGAAGCACAATGGATGGATGTAGCATATCAACAAGATGAAGTTTTCAACACTGTTCACTTTGAGAAATATAACATCCCTGGTTGCGAGATCCATATGGAGCAATGATAGATGTGGATCCAAGTGAAATTCGTCCATTGAATTGGCAACGGGTAGAAAACTTCGATGTTGATACAGAGGATGCAGATGATGATCAAGACGAGCACGAAGATGAAGATGAAGACGAAGACGAAGACGACCAAGAAGATGAAGATGAAGCCGAAGACGAAGACAAAACTAATTTTCTTTTTTGAGACTTCATAGTCATTATGTATTTTAGATCTGTGACTTTGTCAAACTAATCATGTTGTCATAAGGATTTTCATCATTGTAAAAATTATGTATTTGTTGTAAATAGTAGCTACGCCACATGATTCCGTCGCCTAGTCCGTCGCTAATCGCTTCATTCCGTCGCTGTTTAGCGACGGAATTTCATTTCCGTAGCTAATCAGCTACGGAATATCATTTTCGTAGCTATTCAGCTACGGAATATCATTTACGTGGCACCCTCTGTCGCGATTTAGCTACGGAACACCATTTCCGTAGCTAATCAGATGCAGAATATCATTTCCGTAGCTACGGAATATTCAGCTATGGAATATTATTTCTGTGGCACCCTCCGTCGCGATTTACCTACGGAATACCATTTCCGTAGCTAATCAGCTACGGAATATATCTCCGTGGCACCCTCCGTCGCGATTTAGTGACGAAATATCATTTCCGTTACTAATCAAATACGCAATCTCGCTTGGTCCGTGGCTAATCTGCTATGCAAGTACAATACCAACCTGTTCTTTACACTATTCAGCTGAAATCAAACCAGAATGCAAATTTTCTTAAGAGAAATTGTTTTGCATCAAGACGAACATAAACAGATCCAAAGGCAAATTAACAAAGAAGGGAAGAATTCTAAAATCACGAGACACAAAAACAAATTGCGCAAACTTGTTTATAGCACAAAATAGTCGTTTCTTATAAATTGCTTGTTACATAAAATTACACACAATACAAGTATCAAATGCCGATGTGGCGTGAGGATATATATTGAATTTCATTAGAAAGCATGTCAAAGCAATATATGTATTTCTAAAAGTTCTTGTTCGAGCAGAATATTTATAATTCATAAGAAAACCATAAGTTATTTAGAAAAATCGTGTAAAATCAATAAGAAAATTGAAATTAGTGATCTAATCTTAAATGGGCAGACAATAACAGGGCATTAGCTATTAAAGATTAATACGGCACAGGCCCTTATGTATGTTTAACTATCGAAAGGGTCCAGATTTTAACTTGCACAAACAATCGTCTACTTTCACCATCCATTCGCCATACGAGTACAATGTCCATGAATAAAATTGTAAGTTAACTTGTTAGTTATATATAATATTTATTATTTTTGATAAAATAACGTTAATCAATCATTCAACACAATCAACATGTTATATAATTCAAATTTATTGGTTGTAATTACTTTATTAAATAATGAATTTTTAATCATTATCAAGATAACCAACTAAATTAATATGTTCTAATCCGCTACAGACATTAAATCCGTCGATCTTTCTATCGCTAATTTGTCTTGAATGTGCTGATCCATCACGGACCCTTCGCTTGTAGCGATGGGTAAATTGGCAACGTATACACCGATTGAGTCGATATTTAGCGACGGACTTTAGTTTCCGTCACCAAGTCCGTCAGAATTAGTGACGGAATTAACGACGGAAGTACTAATCCGTAGCTAATTTGTTGATATATATAAGGATTTTCGCTTTCTAAACCCTAATCACCTCTTTTCCAGCTGGTCTGTGTTTGAAACCCTAATCGCAGTTTTTACAAGATAATCGGTTTGCAATCTCTGATTTTCCTTTACTATCATCGATCATTTGTCCAATCTACATCACGATTGCTTTGTCCTCGATCGATAAATTTGCTATTGATCTATCGCCGCTCAGCCTGTGCCGCGTGCCGCTCAAGCTGTCACTCCGTGGTTGTCTCTCCGCTCGAGCACGACGAACTCACACTTTGTATGGGTAGATGAGGAGCTACTGATCGCCGGCGACAACTTGCGAGACAAAGATTGATATCGCTCGCCGTGGGAAGCCCTCTGCTGCCACCACATCTTCCATCTAGGTCGGTGCTTTGTCCTGCATATATATGAATATACTGACTCATATTTTCCATTTCTTTTTCTTTTCTCTATGTGTCTAAGTGTTTCATACTTCAAACTGACGTGTTCTGTCTTGTATAGCTCCTACGAACACATGCACGAGCATATGCAGCTTTTTGTGCAAAAAGTTCGTCCATTTGACTGAAAAACGTATGGATCTAAGTGAATTACATGTAGACTTACATTTTTATCCACTTTTTGATGTCGGTGTTTGGTGTTGGATGGTCTACATAGAGATTATTACTTATTCTTGGTTAGGATGCATGAAAATTATTTGATCAGAACTAAGGGATGCTAGAATCTAGCCGATTATATCTTAAGTCGGCGTGCCGTAATCCAAAGATCTTTGCCTAAACCAGTGTTTACGAGCCATGTCGTTAGATACATCTTCCAAAGAAAAATTATTGATTTTCATGAGGTTGGCACTATTATTTTTTTAATTCATAACGTTCCAAGGTTTCTTCTTTAATATGAGAATTTTTTTTTTTGGTAAGTAAGAAAAAAAGGTTGCATGTCAATGAAATAAAAGAAAATGTATGATGTGCTCAAAACAAAAGAGTTCACTAGTTTTAACTAACAGTGCATATAATTGTAATAAAGTTAGGGTGTGTTTGGTTGAGTGATTTTTTTTTAGACTTAAGTCTTCTGGACATTCATGCATTTGATTTGCTAAACATGAAAAACCATTTATAGTCAAGCAAAAAAAATTTTTTTTTTGGTAAAAGGATTTCCCAGTAAACAATTCACTTTATTGTGAATACATCATGTTATTTTATTTACATTGGGGATTTATCATAAATTAAAACTGATCACAATTCCCTTGATGAGAAACATGTTCATTCTTAAGGTCAAGTTTTCAAAAATAATAATCATTGACTATTTTTATAATGAGTGCATATAGTTGCAGTAAAATTCATAGATGAGAAACATCCTTCTTGACATGGGATTTTATGCTAGTACGTGTCAAATCTAACTGCCCAATTACTTATAACCCATATGTAATTTGGAACTTGTACTTGAATTTTGAACAGAACATATTATGTAAGCAACTAAACACTGACATCAACGGTGGTAGATGGGGATGTGTAAGAAAGACAGTACCAACCATTTGCTTATTATGAAGTATGATAATTAAGGTAAAATCAAAAAGTCTTATGATCGAAGATAGTTTACAACGAGGTTAGGTGCGATGGCCATTTATAACTTCAATTAGACTAGATAACTTATTAATTGGATCACTTTGATTGTATCTTTGTATCTAGTTTCAAGTGAAGTTTATTGGCGAGTGAGAATATAAGTTGCATTATATCTTAACATAGAAAATTGAACACTATCAATTAATCCTTAGCTTTTCACCGTTTGCGTCATTTTAATCAGGTAATGTACACTTGAGATTGACAGATTATGTATATATATATATATATATATTTAACATCATTAGCTCAACTGGTTGGTAATATTGTGTGCATAAATATATAGGTACTTGCAATTGCGATAGGAGAAGGCGATAGCAAGTTCGTTTTTTTTTATCAAGTACTCTGGAACAAATGGTAAGCGTCATGAGCCGTATTTGATTATGTGTCCCTAATACATGCTAATATTTGTAAAGATAGTTGTCTAACTTGTGTACTTGTCAGTATAAATGCCGTGGAGGTCGGCGTATAGGCAGGGGAGTCCGAATAGCAGATTACTCTTCCTCTCCCCCTCCTTCGGACGCCGGGGGAGTCTGATAAGCAGATGTACCTTCCCCTTCCCCTCCTTTTATAGGCGGGGGAGTCCGACTAGCCGATGTACCTTTCCCTTCCCCTCCTTCTACTGCCTCGTCCCCTAACCTTTCATCTTCCCCAGCACTGTCATCTAACCCACGATGAGCACAACCTGCTGCTGGACATCATGCAGACGTTGGAACCTCCAACGTCTCTGGCCAACATGGCCACATTGGCATATCATTTGACCCTCTACACTCTCGTAGTTCTAATATAAACACAGAAAGTGAAGAGGATACCCGAGTTACCATATACCCCTATGGAGATTCGTAAGTACTACCTTTTTTTTTTTTACTAAGTAGAGTTAAGATGTATGGGTTTTACACATGGTACGTGTCAATTAAACAAATGCTGCCCTTTTTTTTTTTGCAGATTCTCGGATTCTGCTATTGTGAGGCAACTTAATACAATCATCAATGGATTTTGGTGAGCGCCCCATACTACGTATAGCAGCGCTCTAGATGCAGCGAAAGAGGTGTGGTGGAACGAGTTCAAGGTAAGTTTTATCATATTATTTTCTCACAAACAAAGAAAATGTTTACATAAAGGTAGCTGTTTTTCTATGGATTGCAACGGCAATTTAGGTGGGATAATGCTAATGATTATAAAGTTTCCAGAATATTTAAGAAGAAGTGTGGTGATCACATGCGAAATGTGATGAACAAAGTGAAGAAGAGTGGGAAGAAGCCATATTATATTCCAAATGAACATTGGATATAAATTAAGAAAATCTGGGAAATGGACAAGCATCAACAAACAAGTCAACAAAATAAGCTGAATCGAGCATCCAATTTTACTGAAGGCTCGGCCACATATGCTGGGGGCTCTATCAGTGTTGGGGAGCACAAAAAGAGAATGGTAAGGTTGATACACGATTTGTAATTTAATTAATTTCATTGAACCATTTATCGATATGTTTTATAGGCAGCAGAAATAGGGGGGAACTGACGTATACTGCGACATTTGAATGCGCGTTTCAGAGAAAAGATAAAACTTGGACTAGCGATCGAGCTCGAGCTATTAAGGTTTGTAACATGACTTACTTTGTTTGCTAAGTAAATTGTAACGCTTTTAGACATATACATACATACATATATATAAAGTTAATTTTTATTCGGCAATATTGTTGGTGTAGGAAAAATATGATGACCTGTCCATGAATGTCGCTAGTGGTGGTGATGGGGGTATTCCGTCTGAAGAATCAGTGGATAGTATGGCCTTATGGGTGGAGGCATCGGGTGGGGTGAAAAAAGGAAGAATATTTGGGTTGGGCTCCTTGGCTAGGGAATATGCACCGAAGACACCTAGAACGTCATCATCCGGTGTGCGTGGTTCAAGGAGGACACAACATGAGGAGCAAATGGAGCGAGAAGTGAGCCAATTGAAAAGACAACTTGCAGAGAAAGATGAAGAAATGAGAGGGGTCAAATAACAAATGCAACTCATATTGCAACACCTGAACATCCAAAACAATGAGGTTCCTCCTGTACCTCCGACTACTGATCTAGGCGATGCGCACGATGATGCTGATGCTACTGATGATGAATAGAATGTGAGACTTCAAGTTTTATCCATGATGATGAGGTTTATCGTAATCTCTAAATCTATTTTTTCTCTTACATCATGGATATGCAATGAGTTATTTGTCTTCACATGTGTTTTCAGCCTTCGTTAGTCATGAATATAATGTTTATAAGAACTTATCAGTTTTGATAACACAATTAAATTTTAGCTTTATCTCTCAAATATGGCAGAATGTATCCATTTGATTTGGGGCTATTGTAAGGGTTGGCTGAATAACTAGTTAGCACAAATTGTTTGCCTGTTGAAGTACTAGCAAACTTTGTTTTGAGAAATTTAAGTATTTTGCTTAATTATTAGCAAATTTTGATTGTCGAAAGTTGTCTCAATATTGGCATGAGTTCTGTCTTCTATAATGACATTGCCGCTTTCAAGGATTAAAGGATAAACATTGCCATTTTGGCGATTCCAATTCTGAGTTAGAATATTTTTAGGTGTTGAAGAGAATATATTCAGCCCTTCAAAATGGTAGTGCAAGAAGACACCTTGGTGAGATACTCTAATTCTTTTGATTGCCTGCTAAACATTTTTCCTAGATTACACGGCAAAATTAAATGTTAATTGTAAATTAATTCTTGCAGGCTTCAGGGTAGAGAGTACTAGCTTCCTGGTGGTGGTGTGTTGAAGGTGTTGTAGTTTGTTGTCGCCCATTAAGCGTTCTGTTTTTTTTTTATATGGTACCAGGTTGGGTTCTTTGTGGGATGTTGCAAATGGATAGCTGATTTTTCTTTAGTTTTTTCTGGGTAGATGAAATTTAGCTCTTTCTTTTTGTGTTAGGCACAATTGACTTACATTTGTATATTATTATGTTTATGTTGTTCAATTCTGCTTTCATTCATGGCAATGAACAAAATTTTTAAACAGGTTTGATGGGATAAAAAAATGCAAACCGGCTACCAATGTCGCTGGAAAAAAATTTAGCCATCGACATTTGGCTACGAATTTAGCGACGCACAATCTTTCGTCGCTAAAAATTATAGTTAGCGACGGAATTTCATGACGAAGCCATCTGTCATCGGCTACGAATTTCGCGACGCAAGGTGTGTCTCACTATTTTGTGATAGACATTAGCGACGGACTTTCTGTTAATCCGTGGATAACTATTAGCATTCATTTGCGACGCAAATTTCGATGCCCGTCGCTAAATCGCTACAAAGTTTAAAGATGGAAGATATCGACGACAAATAGCGATGGATAAAAAAATCGTGGCCAACTACCAACGGACTATCAGCGACGGAATTCGTAAGTCCGTCGCTAACTCTCACCGTACTTCAGGGACGGATCGTTCAATGTCCGAAGCAAAGTAGCTACAGACTTTACCGTCGCTAATTTGTCCATCACAAATTAGCGACGGCCATGAAAACGTCGCCAACACACCATCGCAATTTAGTGACGGATATCTTAAAGTCGTTGCTAACTATATGTGGACTTCAGCTACGGAAATTTTGTTGTCCGTCGCTCATCAGCGACGGCTTTAGCGACGAACTACTTCTGTATCTGTTTAGCTACGGAGATAAAATATTCCGTCACAAATGTTTTGCGATGCTATGGTTGTGATGGTTTTTTTTCCATCACCAAATCCGTCGCAAAATCATTTAGCGACAGATTTTCCTCAATTATCCGTCGCGAAATAATAGTTTTTTGGTAGTGTTTTGAAAACAATTGGGGTCAAACATGGGTGTTATGATACACATTTACAAGAAATCACATTATGAATGCATTGATAACCAGCTTTTTTCAAGAAGCTTTGAAACCTCGAAATTTTCCATATTGTTGATAATCACAATATGATCCATAAATTTAAGCTTAATAGGCCATCTAATCTCACAATTTTCAATTTATCGAACGTGGTCTATGAATTTTTGCTACATATAAAAAATAGTCCTTAAACTACATAAAAATATTAGATGCCGTCCTTCCATTAAATTAAATTTAGGAACTATATTGAATATTTTCACATAGTTTATGAACTAATTTGAACATGTACAAAAAGTTGATGGACCATATTAAACAAATAGAAAATTTATGGACCACATCAAACGAATTGAAAGGTGTTCGCCATAATTAGCAACCTTCAACAGCAATTCTATGCTGTCGCCATGCTCTGCCTCACACTGGGTGCAGCACTGCCCAAAGAAGGTCATGGCTGCCGCTCAGCAACTGTCGGCTCATCAACAGACGATTTTTCTTCTGGTTCCCGTTGAGTCCAGTATCTCCGACGGTCCTCCGGCGACTACTATTACGCCCTTAGCTTCTTTTGTGCCTCGTGGGGGTTTCATAGCTGCAAAGACCGACGCCCCAGCTGCCACTGCATGCGTCAAACCTCAATGCCACTCATTGTCCCTTTGTTTGCTGCTGTGCCTCAATGTCCTGACGAGATCTAGAGCCTATCTTGACGCCAGTACACTGTCACCAAACCCTCAGCAGTCGCCGGGTTCTTTCCGCAATGTCCAGGCAGCATCACCTGCGACGTCGACAGGAAAATTTTGGGCGGTGCCTAGCGGCTAACTTGACAACCTTTAGGCCAACCCTCCACGAAAGGCTTACACGAAGCAATCCAAGCTTTTCCCCGGATTCCTTAACTCCAATACACGTCAATGTCGCACAATCTCCCTTCAATGGGATCTCCCATGCTCCTTCACCACAATTTCCAAAAAATAAAACATAAAAAATCAGAATCATAACCGAGATAGAAATCGAAACTGAACTAAACCAATAGCCCAAAGTGATTTACCTAATCGAATGAGAATCGAAACAATTTTTTTGTTGTTGAAATATTCTATCTATTTCAATTGTTAACACCCTTATTTTGGTGAATTATTAATTTCTATTTTCATGGTTAAGGCTGTGTTTGATTTAATTTTCACAATGGTTTTATAGCCTCTAAACTCCCTTGAAAAAAATGAGGATTTTGGTTCATCTTTTAGATAAGCATTCGGCCAAATACTCGCCTTGCCAAAACTGAAGGCCCAAGGTAGATGAAGATCTACTTAGGGCTTTTGACATTTCTTTAAGGCTGCCCTTTTTAAGCATTCCTTGAGTTTATGAAATTTGAGCAGCTTCCCTTTTTGCCTTCAAAATCTTTTCAGAAGTCATAATTTTGCTCCCAACCTAACACGTTGAAACTTCCCCCTCTCATTGCCTCATTCAACGCTCGACTGCATTGATTGTCACAATGCATCTTTGCACCTTCAATTGTGTTGAGTTTTTTTTTAATACATTGTTATATTTGTTGAATTTCATTTTTTATTAGAAAAGAAACATGATTTTCCCACGTTTATAAATCTATTAATATTTTTCTAATTTTAAATAAAAATAAAAAAGCTTTAATTGGTCACTCAAAGGATTTTTAAAGTGCATTTCAACCAAACAATATTTCTCTCAAACTTGTTTTCCAAAGCACAATTTGCCAAACAATCTTTACATTTGCATAAAACTCTTTAGGTTGAAGTCTTTTGCATTTCTTCAAAACCCCATGGAAAAGTTGAACCGAATACAACTTAATTTTTTAATAATATTTTGTTTGCACGAAATCACATGTATGAAACGAATACGCATAAAAAAAAATCTTTTCAGACTTTTGTTGCATGACATGGTCCATTTGTTTGACAAATTAGCTGCAACTCTAGAAACCATGATGGGCATATTATCTGTAACCAAGAGTATGTAGCCGACAAGTTGGTCACATACACTATGTGAATCATAGGTTAGCTAAGCAGTAATCGAAGTTCCAACTTGTCACTTCAACCGTGGGAGGCTATTATACCTGTCTACCAAGTAATAGTCACTTTGAAAAGTGACGCCGCGTCTAACTTTGCCACTCAAGTCCCCCTAATTGATTAGGATATCTTTATCGAGCTGGTTAATTTGGCTCTACCCTCTCCATGCTTAACGCTGTAGGGATGCCAAGATTCGTATAGGACTCCTGACGAAGTAGTTTAAGCACGTGCTTGGGTCCAAAGTCCAATCATGTTTATAGAACCAACGAAGTGGTTGGATGAAAAGGTCTCATAAATGTCTTCGTGACTTGCATACAAAAAATGGCGGACTCCGCTGTCAACCAACCTCACCCAGCTCCCAATGTAATGTGGCAATCCCTAACGGGGAAGCTGTGATCGGACCGTATTTGTGGAGCCCGCACCATTTCTAAGAAAAATTGTCAATTGGAGAATTGCATGAATTAGGGTTTTGTACGTAGCTTAAATACTTTGTCAATTTGATTTATCATGGATACAATCGATCATATAGCCATGGTTACACTGACCTTTCAGAAAGAGAACACCTTGTTATTAGCATGGATCGACTTCCACATTGTATCATGTGAATCATGTTGGCTAGTCCGATGGTGGAATAGTCGAGCTAATTGACCCGTAAGAGTATGCAACTCACATTCAACTCTTTCTCATTAGGCAATGACTAGATTCTCAATGTAACTACAACTTGAATTAATGCTCCGTTTGTTTTACGGAAAATATAACATTTTTAAAAATTATTTTCATGAAAATTATTTTTCAAAAAAATGATAACATTTTTTAGTGCTCGTCTGTCAAAGCCCGATAGCTCACTAGCCTCGACCGAGGTCGAGACATGCTGTTAGATGCCGCGATATTCAAAAGTAAACGAATAACACGGAAAATGTTTCCTCCTTTAAAAAAATGGAAAATATTTTTCCCACTTTTGGTGAAAAATATTTTTTTGTCAAAAAATTTAAAACATATTTTTTTGAAAGTTATTTTCACGAAAAATAACTTTAACTACAGTCTAATTGGAAATGTAATTAATGGTGCGTTTGGTAACTATTCTCATTCTCAGTTTCTCATCCCTGGATGAGTTTGGGACGAGAAACTTGTTTGGCGAATTCTCATTCTCATCTGTTTCTAGAATGAAAAAAATGATTGGGGATGGATTTGGGACGAGAAATGAGAACAAAAAAAAATTGATTTTCTATTTCTGAGACGAGAATGAATAGTACCAATAAATAAGCTAATTTTTTTTAATATTTTGTTCTTATCTCTTGCCACAGCTGTCGCCGATCGCCGGCCATCGTCATCGGTCACTGTTGCCGCTGGTCACCGGTCGTCGGTTGCTGCCGCCGCCGCCAATCGCCGGCCACCGCATTTTTTTTATTTTTCTATTCTTGTGACAAGAAATTTTGTGTAATTACCAAACGAATTTCTATCTTTGTTTATTCCAAAGACATAAATTTTGTTCAATTACCAAACACATTTTTCTTACCAAAATCTCATTCGAGAACCATTTCTAAAAGAAACTCATTTAAAAAATATATATTTGTGGGATGAGAATGGTTACCAAACGTACGTTAAGTCGCACCAACCTCCAAAAGTCCAAAGAGCAGGAACTCGACAGCGGGAGGTACACATATAATGGCGACCCCCGTCCTTTCACGATCTTATGAGACCTCGTGGGGTATCACGTAAGCATTTGAATGTAAAAAGTAGACTCTGCTTAATGGGGTCCAAGAAAGAAGAGCAGTCTTTGTCCGAAGACCCGCAAAGTGAAAACGCAGACTGTGTATACGAAATTTCATGCGTACCGAGTGAAAAATAGAAGTCTTCACACTACATGCCATATTCAATGCTAGATCACAAACCCATCTTATGCCACTCTAAACTTCCATATCCGAATCGTGCACACAAGCTGCGGCTACGCCAGGTTGCCTCTAAGAGATTTCGTGGTGCGTCACCGTGTTTGATGACCTAGACCTTCCGTCTTTCTCGAGCCCCTCTCCACCGTTTCATGTAGCATTCCACACCCTGAACGACGATCGCATCTAGCGCACGTGCCATGAACCCCTGAACCGAGTGCGACCAATAGGGGTTGCACAGCCGGTCGTACCCGATCCACCGCACGCTCGCCCTGCCGAACATCTCTGCTGAAGGTATGAAGACAAGTCGTCTTTTCATCTTGGTCATTTTCGTGGCAATGAAGAGAGGAACCTACAATACGATCAGAAACCAAGCGCAATCTTTAGTTTTGAAGGCATTTAGACCAGGCCATCCTATTTATTGTTATACGTGAACTTCATTACACAACTGAAGTGAATCTCTAACCTGCGAGTATAAACTATCTATGAAATAGTTTCAACCTACGGTTAAGGATAGGAAAGCAAGCCCATTATGAAGACAAGAGTAAATAATAGTATTCGAACTCGTTCGTTTACTTGCTACAGTGCTAGACAACTGTCTTTACTTGCTACAGTGCTACACGTACGGCATTTAACTTGCAAGCATAGTTGATACAACTGGCGTGAGGGGCGAGGGTCCGGGGTTAGTGAGGGAAGTGTAATGTTTCTCCCCACCACCAAGAATGATAATATTTATTGGCCTCACGGCTTTATTTTTCCTCAGGTCCACTATCTTCATGGCTCTCATAAGCAAATCAAGCGCGCAACCTAGAAAACGTGTTGTCAATAATTTAAGGACGAAATACCATATATAAGTTAGCTCAAGACTCCCTTCCTATGCGATGTAAAATAGTAATCTCACAAGAAGCATGTAGGATTGATAAGTTTAACAACCCGATTTCACTTCATTTTACACAAGAAGTGTGCAATCAAAATTGTACGCTTCTTCTCATGGACAATTTTTTTTAATTACTAATTTTTTATCTTCTTTTATTTTACTTCCTTTTTTTTTTTGGTATTATGGTTGGTGAGAGCCTCGAAGCCCTTGCCAACAGCTAGCAAATTTGCTATGCCTAGATCTGGTTGAGGCCAGACTTGCTAACTACGGGCAAAGACAATCTTCACCCCCAACTACATCGGCCTTGCCTAGATCTGGGTGAGGCCAACTTTGTTGGTTGTTGTTTAAGGTGGCCTTGCGTGCAGCCTTGATGTCCTTGCCTTGATCTAGGTAAGGGTTACGACGCTCGCTAGTGGCCGGTGTTGACTTCGTGGACCTTGTCTGGTGGTGGGCAAGCTCGTAAAGAATATTGATAAAATAAAAGAAGGAAACGGAAAAAAAAAAAGAAAAATACAAAAGAAATGAAAAATATAAAATCAATAAAAGAATTGGAAAATTTTAAAAAAAAATTAAAGAAATTATTACGTTATATTGACCAGCGTTCATATAAGTGATTTTAAGTCAAAATTGACCATTTAGAATACATTAACAAATTGTCAAAAGGTCTAAGACTAAATTGATTGAAATTAAAATGTTGAAAATTGAATTGATACATAGACAATATAATTAAGATTTTTTAATAATTTTTCCAAGGATGGATTATATGAACACCGACATGCGTTATGAAGGAAAATTAGGAAATTTCACCGGCTTTTGATTTTTTCCTTTTCAAAAGAAAAACCCAAACAATTGTAACAATTTTCTTCCGATTGTCTAATCGTGTGCGACAGAGAGGACGAGAGGAAAGTGGAACTCAAGAATTCTAACCAAATCGTCATAATACCTAAACGACATATGCTTTTCTTAATTCTTTTGCATACATTTACCTGGCATTGAACATCGATCCCTTGTCCCTCGTACTCAAGACTGATGCTTCTTGAGAACGTCGCCAGAAAACTGCAATTAATCACATGGTTCTATCAACTTCACATGATAGAAGTAGACATTGTTGAAAGTTCCTTTCGATTAAATTTAAGGAAAGAACGATATTAGAACATCCTAGATTGCTGGAACATTAAGTGAGGGATAAATAATTAGGTGTTGAATTTGATTACCTTCTACTTAGTACTACTTAATGGTCTGTCACATTGTTTATCATACCCAATTACAATCCTCGAAAGAAATTAGTAAGAAAGCGAAGACTTCGGCAACATGTATCAACAAATTACCAAGAAAAGGAGAGAACGCACAAGTGGAGAAAATCGGGACGTACGCTTTGGTGGAGGCATACAAGGTGACGAGAGGAAACGAAGAGATGTACACGGTGGAAGCTGATCCCATATTCACTATCGCTCCTCTCTTCCTCTTCACCATTCCATCGATCACTGCCTTCGTCACCCACACCGCTGCGTTTAGGTTCACCCTCAAGAGGGTCTCCATCAGCTCTTGATCCACCTCGTGGAAGTATTTCGGGTAAGGATAGGCCACCCCCGCGTTGTTGACGAGCAACCCGACGTCCATCCCTTCCGTCGCCCCCGCCATGGCCGCCAATATCTCCTCGCCGCTCAGCTTCGCGAGGTCCGCTACCACGGTCTTCACCTGGAAAGAGAATCTCACGCGTCAGATGCACCATCACTCGGAATTCACGCGGATGTTCAATGTGAATGACATATGAAGTGCTAACTAGGGGATGGACCTCGGTGGTTGCTCCGAATCTATCCCTTAGCTCCCTCGAGGTGGCTTCGAGTTTGCTGGGGTTCCGACCGACGAGCACGAGGTTGAGGCCCTTGGAGGCGAGCTCGAAGACTAGGGCCTTCCCAATGCCGTCGGTGGCGCCGGTGACGACGGCCCACAAGCCGTAGTTGCGCAAGTCCTTGGGCTTCCTCAGGAACGCGGCGTGCAGCCATCGGGCGAAGGCGAGCAGGTTCTTGAGGAGCGAGATGAAGCCTAGTACGGTGGCTGCTGCGATCAAGAAGTCCGCAGGGACCATTGCTTCGTGTGGCTTGCACTTGCACAAGGATTTCGTGGAGGCAGGGGCTGATATTTGTAGACATCGCTCGCTTTCGGTGACCTCCACAGCCACGTGTCTCCTCCACTCACTCGCCGCATGTCCCAAGACATGAACGTACCCGGATCTTCCACGTCTGAATTAACGGTTAGTGTGTAAATTAATTTCTTACGCTGGTGACAGTGGACTGGGAACAAGTAAGCAAATTGCGTGAAACTCTGTTGAATGAGAAACAAATAGCCGGAAAGCTTTTATTAACAAAGACGAGTGATGGAATTGGGGAAACAGAATCACTGGATTTGTGTATTCTCTTGGGGTCATACTCGGAGAGCACAAATTCGTGTGTCTCCAATAATTACTTTGTCTGTATGGGACGGGTGATTGCCTCACTCGATGGGAAAAGGATCGCCTAAATTATGTCATGTGGTCCTTGCCCCTTAATGGCTGTCCGTTAATGCCCCCTAGTGAAGGGGGAAGCACCCCCCACACACCAACAAAAAAAACAAAAACAAAAAAACAAAACGCTGTTGGCTCCCTTGACTTCACGTGAAGTTATGTCAGGGGATCCAAATCTTGCTTGATGGGAGTGCTCAAAGAGTCATGACACCCCATCGATAACTGAAAAAATAAAAGAAAAATCTCGCAATGAGGGTAATGCGTGTAATTCGAACATTAGATAATTATATGTGTAATTTCCCTAACTTGAGAAATAACTCGGTTTTGTGCTTTTGGATTTTTTTTTTATGGACATTGTTTTTACTGTCAGATCAATTCCAATTTTGGTAACATTAAGTTTGATCGAAAGGTTGCATCTATTGGGTCTTAGAACAGATTTAGGAAAGAATTCTATTATTAGGGAAAAGTAGAGGATGATCTTGTGTTTTATGAAAAGTCAAAAGCCATTGCAATTCTTATAAAAATTGTTAAAGTGAGTGAAAAATCTCTTAAAGAACAGTTAAATTTTATTTACCACTTGCTTTATAAAACAAGATGTGTTTTATCCATGTGATTAACTAAAACAAAGAGGACCTCTATTTCTAAGGAATCTCGATAAGCTCTTTCCTCATATACCTTTAGCTACTAACTTACTATATAGATATCAAACATGGTTAAATCAGTAAATTGAAAATTTTGAATCTTTTGGATCCTATACAAATTTTATGAATTAATTTTAAATCTTGTAACATTTTTATCTTTTCAAATATATATATACAATCTCTATTTTATATTATCCTCTCTCCTTATTCATTGAGGTGTTCGCAATTAAGTGGCTTTACTTAATTTAACATCAATTTATTGATATATACAATGCTCTTTATTAGTAAAATACTCGTGTCTTTACATAATTACACATTCTTACTTGGTTCAAATAAGATCACTCTTTCCCATGTTTTATTATTATGTGAAACTATTCGTACTTTTGAAGTGGATCGATTTATATGAGTATAAAACACACATTGTAATTATGTTCTTGAAAAAGATACTCCAATTAAGTTGATTAATTATGTAACATGTCAAAAGCCATTTATGTCCGGAATATGATTATTCATCCGGGACATCACCAGATTCTTTTCCAGCTTTTCCGAGCGATTTTCAATATTGAAGTTCCTGATCGTCCCTTCTGTACTCGTGAAAACACGCAAAAGCGCAAGACGCTCGAAACCCCCATGAGAGAAAACTCTTGTCATTCTCAAGATTCGACGTCGCCGACATGAAAGATAGAAATAGTAAATAAGAAAAACGAGATGATTGCAATGACAGGACCACGTCGGTCTGAAACAGACAAAAGTCTGGCTTTACGTACAGTTGCATGGAAGAGTTTGTCAGTCTCTTTAAGAGCACCATGCCTCAAGATAGAAAGAGTTTAAAAAAAAAAAGAATCACAAACTGTTCAGATTGAAATCCATTGAGCGGCCAAGATCTGCTGCATTTCAATTCAACGGCCAAAATTTGCAGAGATTCCGTGGCCGGCGGAAACTGTGGGTTTGACCTGGCATCATATTGGCTCTTTGTGGGAAGACTTACAGTGAAAGAGCAAAGGTTTACTGCGTAGGATGGGCTCGAATGATGACAACCGGTTCACAACCCATCCCCTCTCCTTTCTCTCTCTTCTTTTTCTTTTCACTCCCTCTGTTGGAATCCCGCAGCCACCAAGTCACGGACCCACAGCCGCCGCCGCCGCCGCCCCGCCCCACCTTCATTAGGCTTCTTGGACCTCTCTCAAAGTGTTGGAGTAATCTCGTTGGGTCGGAGCAATTTCCCGTTCTAAGTCCGGTGGACATGGGAATGACCATGGCATTCCTTTTTGATCTGGCCTAGGATAAAGTTAATTTTCTTTAACTCGGGGGTTGCCGTGGAGATAAAACCTAGCTAATGTTCGGGAAGATTCACCCATTTTGGCAAAGGAAGTGAGACATACTTTGGCGAGAGTTCGTGCGTTGTACGTTGACTGAACATGTGCTTGTCCTGTCGAATTGGTCCCAGAAGTGGGCGTACATAGACATGTGGTGTTCATTCATTAACCGCTCATCCTAGCTGGCTTCGCTTCATCTCCTCAGACTCGTCGAGACAAAAAAATTGACATTTCAGGAAGCTCCAGTAAGCTCTCCATCGCAGGAATCTAGGTTGGTTTCTTGTGTTGTGACGTATATTTCTCTCGAGTTGTCGCCGATGAAAACTTAATGGTTAAAATCCAAACTATTGAATGTTGACTTCAAATATAAAGAAGATGGATTCTTAAATTCCTTGGAATTCTTAACAGCTTTGTAAAATTTGAACACTGCAGACAACATAGTAGGAACAAATAAGCAAATTGCATGAATTGATAATTGATTTGGACCTTCAGAACAACAATGCTTTCGAATTAGCGTGAATAATCAAATGATATAAACATGCTCGATGAGACTCTATACCTAGAGCTAACATCATATAACTCAATTGAGACATTGGAAAATAGGAGCCTAATCATCATGTGTGTATTCTCTTGAGGCCATGCTTCGGAGCACATAGTGATTGTCTCCAGTAATTATTTGGTGTGTGGGACGGAGGATTGTCGTGCTTAACAAAAATTAGTTGGGTGTTCAAATAGTACCAAACACCCTTGTCGCGACCTCCCCGAAGGTGCACCACCTAAGGGTTCGGCTAATGGATTGCTAAGTCTAGTCTAGCTCGAGCTCTCCCAAGCTCATACCACCACGACTTAGGTTTTAATTCTTAAACATGCGAAAATTGAATTCAATTGGAGTCGCCACTAATTTATTTATGGTTGGTCGATTAGAAACCCATGTAAAATACTGGGAGTAGTATTTTACCCATATGAACCAGAGATTTTGAATTCAGGGACTTAAGAACTTATTTCTTCTATTTTCAAAATAATTTGCAGGCAACTTGAATTGATTTTATTTTCTAACATGCACGGTGATCACGTAGATGCACAAACATTAATAGAAATGCTAAATGAAATAAAACAATGACCAAAGATGACCTAATGAAATCAATCAACAAAAGGATTTTTGTTTTTTATTATTTATATATAGGAATGCAATGCAATGCATGTAATGAAAAAATAATCCTATATGCAATTATACTAATGCAATTCTAAATGCAAAATTATGAATTCCAAAATTATCTAATGAAACTAATTATATTATAGCTAAATAACATCTAATTTAAACTAGGAAATAAATTAATCCCTAATTTAAACTAAAACATTATTTTAACTACAGATAATATCTTAAAAACATGAAAACTAAACTAATATGCAAATGCATGAAAGTCTAATCCTAATGACATAACCTAACCTAGACTACATGGCTTATAACATGCGAAACCCTAAATTAACTTAGACTAAATGACATGCTATTTAACTAAATGAATCAAATGACATGCAAAAAGATATTTTTTAGCATTTTCTTATTTATTAAATGAAATTCGAAATTAAATAAACTAATAAAATGTGAAAACCTAATCTAACATGATACCTAAAAATCTAAATGAATTATTCTATCATGGACATGCAATGACATTTAACTAAATTAATTAACTACATGTAACTATCTACATGATGTAAGAATGATTTTTGTTATTTTTGAGTTTTATTAATGAAAATTCGAAATTAAATAGATGCACAAATTAAACATGTTGCTAACCTAATACGGAAACACTTGAAAATAAGATTAAATGAACTTATACTAACATGAACCTAAATCTAACATGACATGCATCAAGTGGTTTTAATTCTAATGCAAATTTGACCTAATAACATGGCTAAAAAAATGCAATCCCTAATTAACATGTATGAATGATTCCTAATTGACATGAAATTCGATATGCCTAAACTAAATATTATGAAATGACTAAAAAAAATGCAACCTAAAATGAAAATGAAGGCTTATGCTATGATATGCATATGATTTTTTTATTTTTGGTTTTGAAATAGACATGAAAACCTAATTTTAGCATGCTATTTATATTTAAAATGCAACCCAATATAATCTAAATGCAATTTAATTTAAACATAAAAATGCAATTCTATCTAAAATGCAATCTTTTTGGTATTTTATGAATTAATTAAAAAAAAACTAAATCAACGGATCGTATCTCGGGCACGAGATCGGATCGGTCGATTTAACGTGCAGTCGCGAGTCGTATCTCAGGCATGAGATCGGACTATCGATCAATGCACATGAAATCATAACTGATAATGCCTATCATAAAAAAACCAAGCAAATAATAAAACACGCAAATAAAACAAGCAAATACTAAATAATAAAATGCATAAGCAAATAAATCAGCACAAAGGAAAGATTTTTTTATTGCAGAAAATGTCTTTTTTTATTTTTTCTATTATTATAAACGATAATAAAATAAAAACAGAAATAAAGACATCGGGTCAGGCAGCCGAACCGGGTCGGGCTCGGGCTGCCCGACCCGCGCGAGTCCTCCACGTGAGGGGCCTGTCCGCAAGGCAAAGCGACTGGACTGGGCCCTGGGCCCAGTCCAGTTTCTTTTTTCTCTTTTTTTTCTTTGTGCGTGGGGCCTCCATGCTTCTGTCTCGGCCTATCCAACTCAGCCCGCAATCCAGACCCACCTTCATGCACCAGTCTGGCCCAAACTCGACTACACCCACGCATGGGCTGGATTTGCTGCATGATGGTCAGCCCATACTTCATTCAACCTGCAATTCATCTTTCTCACGCATCCACATCGTGATTGCAGTGTTCTGCAAACACCACCTCACGGTGGGGGCCGAACTAATTGGCACCGAAGGAGGAAAAACACGCACGATCGACTCGCCGACAGCTTTCCAAAATCAACCCACCATTCATGTGAAGGAATAAACCACACAAAACGCAATAGAAACAAAGGGAAGTTGGTTCACGCAATTCATCAAACACGTGAGATGCAATGTAAACCTCGGTGGTAGGATAAAAACATGCGAAATCTTAGTCTATGAGGCGATAATAATCAATGCGAAAACAAGAACAAGCATCACAGAAGCACGTAAAAACAAATAAACCGATCAACAATCCTCTTGGCTAAAACAAAACTCAACGAAAATATGCACGAAGAAGTCACAGGGAGAATAGATCAAATAAAACACATCCCTATGTGACTCGAGATTCACAGTGAGTCCGTGCGTTAGATCGATTTCAAAACCAAACGATACTCAACTGTGTTTCCTATTCTCGGCCACAATCCTCGGGAGAAACCAATCGAGGAAACGAATGGCCATGAAACCCACCGGTGAAAGATGAAAAAACTCGCGGACAGAATCTTTTCCTCTCGTGCTCTTTCACGATCCAAAGCTCTCGGCTCCTCTCGATCTCTCTCGATCTCTCTCCCTCTCTCTCCCTCAGTCCGTGCTTTCCTGTGTGTGCGCCTCACCGAATGGAGCTCCTTCTCTGAAACTTCTCTGTGCGTCTATTTCCCTCCCCCCTGCGTGCGAGTGTGTGTGTCTGAGTATCCTTCTTTTTTTCTCTCAAAGTCGCCCCCCATCACTCTTGCAGACTCAGAACCACCTTTATAATGGGTAGAAGACAATCTCGGTCAAATCTCGTAGGATTTGACCGAGATTTCTTTTTTTTTATTATTTTCTTTCCCCCTTTCGCCTTCTTCCGTATCAACACATGGGTATCTTTTTGCTGGAGAGTCCAAGCCCAAGGATTTGACCGAATATATAGAAAATCTCCCTAACATTTCAATACTCAGACGCTTCACAAACTTGGGTGTTGGAAATTTCGATCAAATCTTTAGAAAGATTTGATCGAACATCCACAAATATTTGGCTATGATCGCGAATCGCAACAATCCCAATTTTTTTTTATTACACGATTTCCATGCACGAACCTACTTAATTAAATCTACATGCAACTCCTAAAACTAAATGCAAAGTACTCACTTTTTTAGGGATTAAAATAAATCCCTACTTTTATGAAATTCGCCGAAATTTAGGTGTCAACAACCCTATTGATGCCAAAAGAATAAAACTTAAAAATCTCGCAATGAGCATAATGTGTCTAAATGGACCATTAGATAATTAATCGAGTAATTGTTCCCAACTTGTGAAACAACTCAGTATTGATTGGGAGGCTGCATCTATTGGGTCTTAGAACAGATTTAAGGTAAGAATTCTGTTATTAGGGAAATAAAAGGATAATCTTAGGTTTTTATCGGGAGTCGAAAGCTATTGTAATCTAAGAAGCACCGACACTCTCCGGGACCCTTCGTGTCGTGTCCGACACTCCGACTCGTGTCTGACACTCTCCGACACTCTCCGACACTCGGTCAACGCGTGTTGAAAAATCCGACACGCGGTCAACTGTCTCTGACACGCGAGTCGGAAATTCCGACACGTGAGTCCGACGCGCATCGGGTTATATTTACGAATTTTCAATACTTATGGGATCTAAATATATATATGTGATAATAAAAGTTACAAAAAATTTTAAATACTTCTGGACTCTTTTTAGTCGCACGCACATGAGGCACCTCTCGTTCTCTTCTTTCACCGTGAGTCTCTCATCGGCGGAGCTTCACTTTTTTCTCTCAACATTTCATCTTTTTGCTAATCTCAAGTTAGCAAGTTGTGTTATTCCGTTTTCGTTTTCAATTCAGCATCTTAGATTTCTTTATAATGCGATTTGAGATTTTTTTTACAAACCCTAGAGTTAGTTCGGTGAAATGGAGATTTGCGTCGTTTTATTGATTGTTATAATAAAATGCAGTTGAATTTGTCAAATTAAAACGATGAATGATATTAACAAATATAAGATTAATGTTTTTAGTAAAGATTAATTCTAGGCTATTATTATTATTATTTAGTTATTTATGTATTTATATATATATCTAACGTGTCGGAACGTGTCGAAATTTTCTACTTTTTGAGATATGCCATGTCAGCGTGTCGTGTCACGTGTCGCGTGTCCGTGTCGGTGCAACATAGATTGTAATACTTAAAAAGATCGTTAAATGCATGAAAAAATTCTTAAAGAACATTTAAATAAGATGTATTTTTAACCATATGACTTTATCTCTTATTTCTAAGAGATCTCGATCGGTTTCTTTCCTCATGCACACTATATTTATCATATACATATTGAATCCATCCATGGTTATATGAGTCGTTGATAATGCCATTTTGTCTCTCACATGTTTTAATTGTACACCAATTTTCCTCAAAAAAATTTGAAATCTTGACCAATACACACTATATTTATCATATACATATTGAATCCATCCATGGTTATATGAGTCGTTGATAATGCCATTTTGTCTCTCACATGTTTTAATTGTACACCAATTTTCCTCAAAAAAATTTGAAATCTTGACCAATACACACTATATTTATCATATACATATTGAATCCATCCATGGTTATATGAGTCGTTGATAATGCCATTTTGTCTCTCACATGTTTTAATTGTACACCAATTTTCCTCAAAAAAATTTGAAATCTTGACCAATACACACTATATTTATCATATACATATTGAATCCATCGATCCATGGTTATATGAGTCATTAATAATGTCATTTTGTCTCTCACATGTTTTAATTGTATACCAATTTTCGTCAAAAAAATTTGAAATCTTGACCCATACACACTATATTTATCATATACATTGTGAATCCATCCATGGATATGAGTCGTTAATAATGCCATTTTGTCTCTCACATGTTTTAATCGTACACCAATTTTCGTCAAAAAAAATTTCAAATCTTGACCCATTTTTATCTTTACGTTTTGCTATTACGGAAAAGTATTCACGCTTCTGGAATGAATCCAATCATACACGTCTAAAACACATCGTATTATGTTTACAAAGAAAGTACTTCAATTATGGGTTCATCTCGTATCTTTTCTTACATGAGCAAAGGTTTACTGGCATGGGATGATGTCGAATGATAGACAACTTATAAGATAAGATATGCGTCAAAAGGCAATTGGATGTCGTGGCGGATACGAAGACCAGCGGTTGGGTCGAGGGATCGTTAATCCCAAAGCGCCAACGCTTATGCACTTGCCATTAATGGTGTCATCCAAAATGAGAAGAAACTCATTGCAGAAAATGTCGTTTATGAAAATGACATTGATACAAATTATCTCTGAACTTTGACCACGTGATTTCTGAACTTTGACCACGTGACTAATGTGATCATTAAAATTTTAATCTATTCAATGTGGTCATCAAAATTTTGACACATATTCAAACTAATTCCTGGATTACATTAAAATATTCAAAGTGATCATTTTATTAATTTAAACCTAAAAATATTAAATATTTTCACATAATTTAAAGATTAATTTGAATATGTATTAAAATTTTAGGGATTATATTAAATAAATTAAAATTTTAGGGACTGATCTAACATTCATAGATTACATTAAATAATTTGAAATTTCATGAATCACATTGCATATTTGATCAAAATTCATAGACTATTTGTCTTATTTTTCTTTTATCAAAAGGAAAACTCATTCTAGAAAACCCTCTTTAATGATCCGAGCAGGTGTTTGAAAATGATAGCAACTTCGATTCATAATCCATATGATTTAGGATAAACGAAGGAAAAAAAATCAACGGACAATATGGATTTTAACTCTTTCCATGTTTTCTTTGTATCAGATCGAATTATATTCCCTTTTTTCTCTGTGGTTAATTTCATGCTATCTTTTGAAATAACTAAATGCAAACTGGATTACACTTTTGGGCGCCTCCATTCTAAGGATATGAGTACTCATAATAGATCAGATAATTTCAGTTTACAAAAAGCCTAGAAGATGGATTCAAATAAGAGGTGCAGGGTGACAGAAATGTTTTAATTAGTTTTCAAGGATATTGCGTATAGTTGGGAAGTGATTGCACATGAATTAAAATATTCTTGGAGAAATCTAAGACATGAAATAATTTTCCATTCACCTGTTTATGTTTTTGTGCAGTTTTTGAACTCGAGCTGCTCGAATAGTGATTATTTTGGTAATAAACCAAATGAAGTTTAACACTATCTGAACCAACCTTGCTTATTGTCAAACTTTCAGCTCGCAGCATCTGATCTTTAACTTCTGTTTTATGTTGACAACTTCGAATTCCTAAAACCAAATAATTATGAATTCTTGGAATTTCCTGAAATCATTAAATGCTTTTTTTTATTATCCTTACCAAAAAAATAAATAAATGCTTTTATTATTATTTTTAAATTAAAAAATTTCTTTTAGTTTTCAAGGAAAAGAACTTTGATAATTTTTCGTTCTGATGATTATTTTTAGTTTATCCCTCATCGCCGAGATTAAATGTTCGAAACCCACAATTACTAGCCTCTTAAGTGGAGAGTCATGATGTCGAGGTCCAATGCTAATCTCTCCCGAGGTATAGGGGCTCAGCCCTTTGGTGCCGTCCGGACACGGTGGGCCTATGGTGGAGACCTTGGTTAAAGAAAAAAGGAAGAATGGTTCGAATAAAAAGAGAAATCTTTATTTGGTGAAACATGCTTTTTTTATTTGTTTAATTAGTGAGACATGTGTCACCCCATAGAGATGATTCTGCGTCTCGAGTTTTTTTCATTAGACTCATTGCGACTTTTGCATAAGAGATCACGGTTTTTGTTCGAGGGGAAAAAATCACTAGATCAATAGAGCTGGAAAGCAAATTTGCCTATTTTGTTACTCGACGCTAACACTTTGCTTTGTTTCGCAAAAAAATGCAACACTTCTAGGAAATACATTTATAGGAATTCAATTATCAGGATATGACAATATTTTTTGGTGTTTAAATTGAAACTTGAAAATAAATTGAAAATAGTTGTGACGTTTGGTAAGAAAAATATAATTTTCTAAATAGACATATACAATTCATATAGAAAAATACCAAAATTACTAACATGGATGCTTGCCGTTCTATTGACACATGAACATTACTGACACGGATTATATTTAAAAATTCATAAAAAATAATTTTTTAATAATTTCTTCTCTTGATTTTCCTTTTTCTTTTTTCCTATGCTAGTTGCCCGAGTTTGACAAAAAAATAGAGAAAATAAAAAAAATATGAAATTACAAAATTTTCCCATGTTAACATTGGCCATTCGATCATGCCATATAAGACAACTGATACGACCGACGTCCATATTAGCAACTTTCGCTCTTCTTATCCCGAGACTAGCATCAATGGACTTTGACATGGATGTCAAGGTTCCGGGTACAACATAGATGGACTTGGGCCTAGCTTCTATAGACCTAGGCAAGGGAGCTGGAGATCCAATCCTATGGCCAAGGCCCAAGAACAAGTATTGGGTTTCCTATACCTGAGCGCAAAGTTTTTGATTCAAATGTTGGTACCTAGTCATATTTTGAAAAAAATTCAGGAAACCATTTTATTGAATTTCAGTTTTGATAGGAAAATCTTTTCCCTTGACTAGGAATTTTTTTTTTTCATGGACTCATTTTCATAAGTGAACCAAATGCCGTGAAATGAGGAAAAATGTATATTTATGAAACAATCAAAACCTAAGGTTGACAGTTTACTAAAACTTAAGATTCTCTCTCCCTCTTACTCGCAAAATGGTGCCACCTATTGTTGGGTTTTTATGTATAAAATTACGAGTCAATATTTGCATGGCTGTTGAAATTACTAGGTGTTTTGAACTAAAAAGATAAATTATATAAACAAAAATCGATTCATATTAAGTAAAAAAACAAAAACAAAAAGTCAATCCAGATATGTAATATGTTATTTTAACGTACTGTAAACGAAAGGTAGTTAAGTTTTTTTGCTTATGCTAACTTTTAGAAGCATAGGCGAGTCCGCACATATATACATTTGTGGCTGGAAAATAATTTTTTTGTAAGTGAAGTGAAAATGAGAGCGGACAAAGATGTAAGTGGGTTTATTGGTGGAAACTTAATCGAGCACACAAAACCAAGAGCTTTTACAGCATAACATATCAATTCCAAAAAGAACCACAACAAGAATGTTACAGTAATGTTTACCACCCTGAACTCTCATAAGTAGGCCATGCACCATAGCTGCACAAACGTCAAAGGCGGTGCCGCCCGAGATACTTGTCGCGCATGGCCATATTCTCGACCTAAAGAAGGCCATCGCGCTGGAGCCCCTCCTTTCTCATCGATTCCAGGTAGCGTTGACCGTACCAAATGGTGAACGCGTCTAGGGCATGCACCACGAACCCTTGCACCCCGTGTAACCAGTAGGGGTTGCACTGCCGCTCGTAACCGATCCACCGCACGCTTTTCCCGCTGAAAGTCTCGGCGGATGGTACGAGCATCGGACGCCTCCTCAACTTGGTCATCTTTGTAGCCACGAAAAGGGGAACCTGGCAGGAGAATTCGAGAGTGCGTCAGTTTTTTTAACTTCTTTTGCAGTGTGTACGACTTGTATGTAAACTTAATGCGCCAAGTGATTCTTTTGGCCCGTACTTTATGCATCGATGATCTAACATTGATATAACTTGCGTGCGTAGTTGCTACACATAGCCTTCCCCTACGATAAAAGCATAGGGAGAGAGAGAAGGGGGGGGGGGGGGGGGGGTTGATAGTGTTGATCTCTACGAAGTTTCATCGTCCAGATCGATGCATGGGTTAACATGGAGAAACCAAGTTTTTTCATCCTTCAAAGCGGGGAACCACCATGGGGCTCGGGGTGGTTGATGACTTTATGACGGGGCGAAGATGACGGTTGATGTGCGACGAAAGACGAAGGTGATGACAGAAGCATTGTAGCAGTTGCAACCGAACATATGCACGAGAGAGAGAGAGAGAGAGAGAGAGAGAGAGAGAGAGAATATTAGGGTTGGGAACTCAAAGAAATGCGTAGGCCTGTCCATGTTAATTAAGTAGTAATTATAAATGTATTCATGAAATAGGGGTGCTCATACCAATTAATTATGTTCCAGGAACCATATTCGAACCAGTGACACGTGGATTTTTAATTATATGCTCTATCAACTGAGATATTCTGACCATTTTTTACACATTAACCTTTTTTTCCAAGTTAACTTGGTTTGCTTGATATTATTAGCAATATTCAGAAATCATAGAATTTGGGGAACTATTTGTTGCATGTTTGTTTGAGTGAAAATTTTGGGCGAAATAATATTTTAGATTTTCACTCGTTTAGTGTACTGAAAACAATCGGTCTACGAAAAATCATTTGCAGTCAAAGAATATATAAATCATTAAAGTTAGTAAAACAAGAAAGACATTTTCCTAGAATATGATTTTCCAAAAAGCTTTTTCGTATAACAAGAAATTTTCTCCAAAATAAAGACACTCTTAATTGCGGTTGTCTATAGAGACCTAGGTGGTCCTTACTCCTCTTTTCGGAAGCCAAATAAACTCGAAAGGATGCATGAGCGTAACTTCTTATATTTCTTTCTTTTCTAGCTAAAAATGTTTGGATAGGGTTGGGATTTACATCACCAATTGTTGAAGTGTTAAGTTAAAGGTGTTGGTGAAGCACTATTTACCCATTAGATGCTTGAAATCACGACCTCATCGGGTGCGAGTGCGAAAGCGTAATTTCCGCAATACACCTAAGCTTGGACCTTCGTAGATCAACTGAAATCCTAAATATATTGGGGAATCGAACAAGTGAACTTTATTGACTTACGAGTCAAGTCTTGGACTAACTTGTCGAATTGGCCGAAAGGGTTGTACTTGAGATTTGATAAATGAATGGACTAAAGCTAGGTTGTTCGCTTTGCTTACACTCAAGTATTGAGAATTTCGACCGGATCTATGTATGTTAAGCGGAAGAATTTATAGCAAGCAATTTACCTGACACTGAATATCGATCCCCCGCTCCTTGTACTCAACGCCGATGCTCCTCGAGAACATTGCCATAAAACTGCGATTAACAAACAAAATCCAATTCTTACTCAGCACATGCGCAGAGAAATAATGAAAAATGATTAAATTTCACAAGAAATAGAAGTATAACCACATGTAAATAAATTTATGCATATTTAGAATGTAAGAGATTCAATTGATTACTTTCCAATTATCTCGATTATCATAAACAATGATTTTGTTCGTGTATGGTTATATTTGGTCATAGAAAATTTCAAAGATTTGTATGGATTTCTTTTAAAATGTTTACATAAATGTTTGAGATATATCTGGCCATTGGCTGTGATTGATTCATAGTATTCGCATGGAAATTTTATGTCTGGTCAACTGGTAAGGGATTTTACATAATTTCTGCGGTATTCGTATACTAACAAAAGAAATAAATGAGACTCACGTTTTAGTTGATGCATACATGGTCTGAAGAGGATACGAAGACACATACACGCTCGAACCAGATCCCATATTCAAGATCGCTCCTCTCTTCTTCTTCAGCATTCCATCGATCACTCCCTTCGTGACCCACACCACCGCGTTCAAGTTCACTCTCAGCATGCTCTCCATCAACTCTCGATCCACCTCGTGAAAGTACATGGGGTACGGGTACGCCATCCCCGCGTTGTTCACGAGCAAACCGACGTCGAGCCCTTCCGTCGCTCCCGCCATCGCCCCCACTATCTCCTCTCCGCTCAGCTTCGCGAAGTCAGCGATCACGGTCTTGACCTGGACGGAGTATGTCATGGACAAGATATTTTATCGTCCATCAGACTCTGCGACTGAAGCATGAAATACTTTCTATTTAATGGACCTCAATGGCTGTGCCGTATCTCTCCCTCAGCTCGCTTGCGGTGGCTTCAAGTTTGTTGGGGTTTCGACCGACGAGCAGGAGGTTGAGGCCCTTGGAGGCCAGCTCGAAGGCCAGGGCGTTCCCGATGCCGTCGGTGGGGCCGGTGATGACGGCCCACGAGCCATAGTCACGCAAGTTCTTCGGCTTCCTCAGGAACATGGCGTGCAGCCAAACGGCGAGGGCGAGCAGGTTCTTGCAGAGCGAGATGAAGCCTAATGTGGCGGCGGCTGCGATCATCAGATCCTCGAGTTCCATTTTGCGAGTTTGAAGTTGAATGCACTGAACTTTGTGATGGCAAGGGCTCATATCTTATAGACCTCTCTCTCTCTCTCTCTCTCTAACACATGGCCATCTATCGATCGTGTGGATATCATGTGTGGACCTCTGATGATTAGCAGTCGCAATAAACTCCTTTCATGTGATCCCGAGTTCAGTCAAAGATTTATCATTTCGTTAGGTCATGACAATGTCATGTACTAATAGTCGTGGTGATATCCATGACATCTTTGCTAATTTGGGACGGAAATGTTAGAGTAATTAAATATTAATCTACGCTTTAATTTAACAGCTTAAATTTTTAGAATAATTAGCAATGGTCCTACAAAATCTTACATGATATCAGAACAATAGGTTCTGAGTTCGAATCTTTCCAAGCTCCTACTTGCCTCCCCAATTATATATTTCCACGCTTAGTACTAGACATTTAACAGCTTAAATTTTTAGAACAATGTTCACGAATTTTCACCATATAATAGCTAACTAATGTTTTGAAATTTGAAACTATATATGAACGAATTCATAAATCACGTGGATTAGATTTTTCTCTACCATAAGGGATTCATGAGTCATGCAATGTCTTCTCTTTCGAATAAGTTTCCATGTTAGTAAGATGAGGTGCACGAAAAAGAGGGAACATAGACATGCTAGGAGCATGGGTGAATAAAACGTATCATCAACATTTTATTAGGTCGGCATGCCTGCCAGAATTGGCACGAAGAGCCTCTATCTATTACCTCGTAGGCCAGGCTGGCTTTTCTCGATCTCTCCAAACTCATTAATAAGAGTCATGCCTATCTTATAAGGTTCAGTGTGCTCTCCTTTGCATGGGACCAGTTCGCAAATCACTCTAGCGCGTCATTCTGTTCTTGTTTACGTTAAAGGTTGGTCGGGCCTTTAGCTCACGATGATGCGATCTGGTCTTCTCCACCGACGGAGGAGGTGAGGCGATACCGGCAACTCCGCGGGAGAGGGGCAGGGACGGTGGCGGCAGCTTGGAAGTGGTGGATGGTGACTGTGGAAGAGGACATGTCGCGGGTGCGTCTTTTTAGTGGCTGGGATGATGGCGGACCGTCGCCGCCGTGGCTGCGGCGAAGGGGCTGGATAGAGAGGAGGAGTCAAATTGAACATACATATAATATTGTATATGCGGATGGCCACGTGGCGTGTGTTTGTAATATAAAGCTCACCTAAAGTTTATGGTTGCGGCTCCATGCTTTGAGTGGCCATTTAAAAGAATTGAAAAAATAATAATCCAATTAGTCCTCAACCTATAATACATACGTACGTACATACATATATTTATTTTTTTGGTCAAGATACATACATATATATTTAGTATCAATTTTTTAAATTTTTTCAATATAATTCTAAATCTATGAATAAAATTTTAATATAGTCATTTTGATCAATTTTGGGTAAAATTCACTGCTATGACACTAATCATTTTTTATTGTCTAGCGAGACGCAACCATCGATCTGACGTGAACAAAGTCTTTTTCAATCATTTATTGCCAACCTCTGCACTTCACGTCTTCAATCTCAATCTCTTCCATACTTCTCATCGAGGGCCTGTGGATCAAACCATCCATCACTATCATACCTGAACTTCGGGAAAATGGTACAAATAGTCATAAACATATTGCACGTTTATCAATTCAGTCCTAAATTTTAAATTTTACCAATTCAATCCTAAATCTTTTAAAATCTTGTCAATTCAGATATTCCGACTAATTTGTCTCGGACACGTAAACATTTTCTATACAAATGCTTACTTGGATGTCCTGTAAATGCTTATGTGTCCGGGAGAAATTTGCTGGAAGGACTAACTAGCAAGGTTTTAAAAGATTTAGGACTAAATTGACAAAATTTAAAGGTTTATGACTAAATTGGCAAAAGTGCAATAAGTTTAGGATTTTTTGAACAATTTTCCCCTGATCTTCATACCTTCAGCATCATTCCAATGGCCACCAAATTTCCTCCCTCTTGCCTCCGTTAAGACCGGTCATTACCATATCCCAAAATCCAGAGATAACAAAGATCATAGGAGCCGAAATCAGATGACTTATAGACATTTTTCCCACCAACACCGCCAGATCTAGAGAGGCAAGACCCGGCAAGAAAACCCCGAGCTCGAGCCCCTAGATCTGGAGGGTGCTTGGCAGTCTTTGTCATCTTTCTCTTGCTACTACTTTATGTCGATCATTACTTGCAACTACGTACCACTTAAATAGAGAGAAAAACCTATTCATTTAAGTCTGATAGAGCCTCCCATTAATTTCTCCATATGGATTATTATATGAGTTCAAGTTTCTGGCTTGCATTGCATTGGGCGTCCTCCATAAAGAAGTCAGCCTAACCCAACATAAGATTCAAGCTCGATCGCACATCGAGCTCAAGCCCCAAATCTAGTAGGTCGATCTCCGCCACAACATGTACCTCAAAGCCTAGATTCGATCCATCTTGTCTCTAAGGGTTTGACGGATGAAATTATAAAGGCGCCGGAGCAAAGTGACCCGGCTTGGAAGCTTGCAGACTCGGTCGATGCAAGCATGGCCAGACATTGCTTCACTCGGCCATCGCATGGGGCCAGGTCCATATAGTCCATTTGCTTCTTTGATTCGAGCCGAACGTGGTGGCTCCAAGCCCATCGTCATTCTGGTTGGATACTACCTTTCTCAATTGAATGGCAAAGGTTGAAGATGAGCGAAGAATATGAATAGTTAAAAGATCAAAAAGGAAAATCAGAAAATTTAGCAAAACGACGTCATTTTGGGTAGAGTTGGACATGTCAGGTTGCTGGCCGTATCACATGGAATGACCGGCAATGATCGGGTTGCTATGTTAGCCATTTCCAATAGTAATTATTGGAATGACTGCATTGGTATTTCATGCCAAGGTTTAGGACATCATTTGGTAAAATTGAAAAGTTTAAAATTGAACTGAAAATCTGTACAATAAGTTCAAGACCGCTTGGATAATTTTCTGAAAATAAATAATCACACTTGTGCCTATTACTTTCTAGATCAATCAATTTGACTCCACTAGTTTTATTGACCCCACTAAATTCTTTAAACCATAAATTTCACTCTAATTAATCTTTAAACTGCTAAGTTATAATAAATTAAATTTCCAAAATATGATCTTGTCAAATTTTCAGATGCACAAATGGTAAAAATCAACAAAATATATTGAGTTTTTTTTCTAGAGATTCTCATGTTTGAGCGAACATGGCCTCTTGATCTCCTTTTGGGTTCTTCATTCTTGCCAGCGATTTATATTTTACAAATACACACTTTATAGTTACTTCCAGATTTGCTATACAAATGTATTGTAATTACGTCATGATTAGATTCAGTCAATGCATAAGTTTTTAGTTTTTTTTTTTAATGATTGATGACTCCACCACGGGTCCCCGTGCCCAGATGGCACCTAAGGGCCGGGCCCCTATACCTTAGGGGAAACTAGCACATGACCCAACACCATGGCCCTCCACCTAAGACACTAGCAATTGCGGGTTTCAAACCATTAACTTCAGCGATAAAGTTGCGGGTTTCAAACCATTAACTTCAGCGATAAAGGATAAACTCTTAACCAACACAACTACCCGTAGTTGGGTGTCACTCATAAGTTGAGGCTTGAAATTTGCGTAAATTTCGTTGAACTTTCTCTCTCTTTCTTGAATTTTGTTAAACTCACAACTCAATTTGGGTCAAGATAATGCATACGGCTAAATCTCAATGATTGAGTCGGTCTAAACTTCTGGTCATGTGAGGAATGTTAAAAGAAAACGAGCATAATGGACCAAAATCATACATTTAGTGACTACATCTTAATGTCGGAGATGGGGATTGTATAGACATAACTTGGATGCATCAAAATATACATGCGACGATAACGGCAATAATCTTTTCTCCTTATGATGTGATGATGATGTCATCTTAGTTTGATGTGACATCTAGTGCAATTTATATGAATTGATAATGAATTTTTACGACAAGCATTCAAAGTGAGACGATTGTCTCACTCTTAAATTGCGTACAAGAATTACCATATAAATCTGTATGTGATTATAGTTTTCTGACACTTATCCTAATAAGTGTCCGATCTGTTCAAGGATATTGTTGGGGCTGCTATCAAAGTATATCTGTGTAGGCTAAGAAATTATCTCTGAACTAGGTTGTTCGATGGCAAGAAATATGACCAATGAGGCAAACAAGGGTTAAGTACCAAAGTCTACAAGTGAAGCTTAGGAACTCAATGCTGTATGCTTTAAGACAAAAGTTGTACTAAATTGCTTACAATACTATGATTCCGGAATCCATATTTGACCTAGAGACGGCGATCTTGCTCTAGTCCCTCCTTTCTCATCCATTTCATGTAGCGTTCGAGATACCAAACAGTGATCGTGTCGAAGGCGTGGGAAACAAACCCTTGCACTGCGTGCGACCAATAGGGGCTACATTGTCGGTCGTAACCGATCCATTGCACGCTTGCTCTGCTGAAAATCTCTACCGAAGGTACGAAGATGGGACGTTTCTTCAACATTGTCATCTTTAAGACGAGGATTTCTTCAACATTATCATGAGCATTACAGACTATGTCAGTTTTTGAGAGCCTTTGCGCTGTCTACAACTCGTGTGAAGTTGTGACCGATCAGTGAAGTTAATCCTCTTATCTGCACGATAGAATGATCAGTTCCTTGTAATTAACACGACGCTGATTTAGATGATATGGGGCTCGATGTCAAATACTATTTTATAACAAGAATCTTGTAAATAACCAGAATGATTATGGATGACCATAATGATGCAGCTGTCCACATAGGATGGCGATTGGTCTACGATTATCAGCAAGTGTTAAATGTGGAATAAAATACAAAATGAAGATGTGGATTGAAGATGAAGATACCGACCGACAATTAAGTCCAATGGCGCTCATGCGATCATGAAGTCTAAAGTTTCAAGATGGCGTTGTAACCGTCTATAATTACATAACAAATGGTAACTGCTCATACTATCGGTCATAACTACAATCCCTAAATTTCAGGCTCCGTGATCGAATGTCAAATTTATCCACAAATGGTTACAACACCTTGAATGCCATTGGACTTAACCCTCAATTAGTATCTTCATCTTCAATCTGCACTTTCACTTTGCCTTCTTCATTACTCTTCCAACACTTGGCGATAATCATTAACAGCTATATATCATGGTCATCAATAATTTCATTTTCCAACTGAAATGAAATATGACTAATCATAATTGTTATGAACAAATATTGCTATCATCAATAAATCAATGATAACCAAATCGTACTGGTGGTGGAGCCCTCATCTAAATTGGCGTCATGACAATTACACTTGGTCATTTTTTTATGTTTGTGTGTGTGCAAACAGTGTGTAGTATAAAAGAGATCCACAATAACCAATGCAAACTTATGCATTTTCTTAGTTTCAGTTTATCAATAAATTTCTATTTCAGCAGTTGCATTTCTTTTCCTTTAGATTTACTATAAGGAAAGTCACATGCTTACGCAAATGGATATCATGCCAATTACGATGATTTGGTTAATTTTTTCTTTTATGTAAACAAGAGTGGGATTCTCAATCATCAACAAAAATTATGTAACTTTCAATTTATCATCTCATATTTATAATTCCTGCATTTGCTTTCCTTTAGAGTAACGATTCCAATTCTTCATTATGGATTCTGCTTATTGTATAAATTGCCATGGATATCGATTCAATAAAAGTCGAAGATATTATGTTGTCATATGGAGCCATTCCCAGCAAAACAATATCACAAGATGCAGTATATGTTTTCTATGATTAACGCATATTTACGCTTCCCATAAGCATGCCTAAGGTTCATTTGGTATTGATATCGATATATCCAATTTGAATATTTAAGTTTTAAGCTAGTTTATAATGAGTGATTATTACATCTACACATCAATTAAAATGCATTCCCTTACGTTTAGGCTGACTTTTCTACTCATGATGTCATCTAAATTCAAACGTAGAACAACTGCCGAATCATCAAGCAATATGCATAAATTTACTAGAGGTTGAAGGTTGATCATTCACGCACTAAAAAAATTTGACATGAGCGCACGCACACATCTACGTGTTGTATAACAATTCATAACTCATTTACCTGGCATTGAATATCGATCCCTTGGTCCTTGTACTCAAGAGCAACGCTCTTTGAGAACATTACCATAAATCTGTGACGAATAAATAAAACACTGTGGTTAGTTAGCACATGTATGCAAGAAACCCCAGTCCATAGAAAATAAGAAAAATATTATTGTTGAATATCTGAATTCGATCCTATCAACGATGCAAGAAAGTAATGGAAATCACACAATGCAAGAATTTACATGGTTCAACAGGAGAGATTTTCCGCCTACCTACGTTCATAAGAGATGACATTTGTTTCATTAATGATGAAGAAAAGTGTAACTCTAGAAACCCATTTCGCCCTAAACATATATAGTGAAACCCTACATGGTACAAATTACAAAATTGCCCACATAACCGAAAATTAAAAATTTCCTCATATGAATTATGCATGACTAAATATAAAATGTCTCTGTCGGCCCAGGGGTGCTACCCCTTGGACCTCGCTAGGGCAGCCCCCCGGACCCCCGCCCACTCACCGGGGAGCAGAACTCACTTACTATCCTATCGTCATGAGGTCTTTCGGAACCACCCCATAATCTCTTAGATAACAAAATGCAAGACATCAACCTCAACAATTATAATATAGGTAATGACCCTTAATTAGTTACTTAACTAGTGTTGTAGTGTCTCAAGAGCATTCATTGATATATTCGCAAAAGATTTTAGATATTTTCCCCAACACTTGAAGAGTAACGAATGCAATGGATGTTGGTGTAGCTTATGTGGTGAAAGGAGATACATGGGGCTTCGGAGAATGTGAAACTTACGCTTTGGTTGAGGCATACAAGGTTTGAAGAGGAAACGAAGAGACGTAAACGGTGGAACCAGATCCAATATTCACAATCGCTCCTCTCTTCTTCTTCAACATTCCACCGATCACTCCCTTCGTTATCCACACCATTGCGTTCAAATTCACTCTCAATATGCTCTCCATCGATTCATCATTCTCTTCGTGAAAGTACTTCGCATACGGATGACCGTAAGCCACTCCAGCATTATTCACCACCACCCCGACATCGAGCCCTTCGGTCGCCTCTGCGATGGCCGCCTTTATTTCCAATCCACTCAGCTTTGCTAAGTCGGCAACTACGATCTTGACATGGAGAAAGTATCTTATCAATTGCGATTTCCCTTATTAAGCATGGCATGCAATCACTTTTAAAGGGATTGTGTTTGTTACAGCACATTCTTAACTTGATAAGCACGTAAGATAGTTTCTGACCTGGATCTCTTTTATATATCTCTGCCTCAACTCTCTCGTGGTGGCTTCTAGCTTATTAGGGTTTCGACCCATCAGCACTAGGTTGAGGCCCTTGGACGCGAGCTCAAAGGCTAGGGCTTTCCCGATGCCATCGGTGGGGCCAGTGACCACAGCCCAGGAGCCGTACTCACGCAAGTTCTTCGGCTTCCTTAGGAATGTAGCATGAAGCCATCGCGTGAAGACGAGCAGGTTCTTGAAGAGCGAGATGAACCCTAATACGGTGGCCGCTGTGATCATAAAATCATCAAGTTCCATCGCTTCGCGTGTTCGCTTGGGCTGGATAAAAACTTGAGCTAGCAAAATGGCTTGAGTGTCACAGATAAAGGCTATCCGAGTCGGTACGAGCTTTCTTTTGCTTCCGGAGAAGATAGTTTTCACTCCGTTTCATGTGGATTTGAACGAATGAACTATCTGCCCTTTTGATATAGATTTGTCGAGATATGGCCATCTCGAGAATCCCAGAAGCAAGAGAGAATCTACATTAAATACGTTTCCCTACTGACTGTTTCTCCATTCAATTTGAGAAGCCTGAGAAGACCTCGGCAAATATCTTTTTAGTTACTATTTCTGTTGGGAAAAGGAAAAGCCCTTAAGTTTTTTTTTTTGTGAAGAAAAAGCCCTTAAGTTTTGTCTCCCAATAAACCTATAAAAGTACTCAGTCAAACACTACAACCTAAAAAAGTGGCCAAAGTCACTTGTTAACCTTCCTTAAATATGTCTTGAGAATTTTTCTCGTTCAAGATTTTTGTGAAAACGGCCTTAACCATCCTTGAATTAATGATTATATTTATCCGCTTTCTAAAATCATTAATATATAAAGTAATTAACCTTCCTAAATTGTCTACTTCTTCACTTTACAAAGTGTCTCCAAAAGAATTTTTCTGCCGCTAGTTAGCTTAATTAGTGTATAAGGATACTTATTAACAAAAGGAAAAATACCATAAAAAATCAAATTATACCTATCATTACATAGATGAACCAATTTTTTATGTTACCGATACTCATAAATTTGTCCAATATGACACAAATACCCTTAACCTTTTTTATGTCACTAAAGAATTCAAAATTATATGTGTGTGTGATGCCTATATCTTCTATTTATGTTTTGTGCATGATATAATTATGACACGGGTATAAATTCGGAATTTTTTATGATACAAAAATATTATTTTGGTATTTGTGTCATATAAAGTAAATTTGTATTATTATGACCTAGTGCACGTGAACATGCTTAGATTTGTGTTCCCAACCATATCACGAAACTGGCTCATCTGGCTTTTATATGTCCAAAGTAAGTAGCTTTTCCCAAAGTAAGTAGCTTTTCAGGGTCTTGGGGTTGGAGCAGCTTCCTGTCAATAGCATTGAATAACTAAATTTCAAATTATTTTATATTGTTTTCCTTTATATAATTTTGTACGACTATAGTATCTTGTCAGAAAAATCTGGAGGAGTTAAATTCAACAGAATCGCTGGCCATTTTCATTAATCTGATGCTCATACGAACAATCCTCGTGGAATGAGCTAAAATTGGTTTAGCATATCAATGCCCAGAGACTGGAAACTCGTGAAAAAGAAATATGTGATTTCTGTTGAGTTACCTTCCAATCAAAGAGTGCATACACACGCCTCGAGGATATGTTGCGAATTGTTTTCTCAACAAATCATGGTAAGGAAGAGTTAAATTTTGAATACATTAAATTTGCGCTTTAAAAAGAAGTTAGATTTATAATAATAAAAACTTTTGGTTACTTGGTTATTTAGAAAGGGTGGGAAAATTACCTAATTAATCTTAGAATCTATTTTATGGATGTCAATCTAGTCATTAATTTTTCAATTTTTTTCAATTTAGTCTTGAATCTTTTGTGTGAAATATCAATGTAATCATTTTGATATGTTCTATTGAAAATTATTGATGTGGTAATCTACATATAGCTAGCCATCCTAAATAGCACACCCTCACATCAATTATATTGACAAAAATTAGACAAAAAGACCACATTGGAATTTTGAGTGAAAATTTAGGACTCAATTGATAAAATTGAAAATTTTAGATTGGAAATTTTTATTCCCAAAGGAGGTCTAGCTGAGCAGAGCTCCTAGGATAGTTGTTAGCTGAATCTAATAAGAAAATAATTTCACTTTCAATGCATAGATTGTCCATTAATACAAGAGATGTAACATTATGCAAATTTTTTATGAGGATATATAGCTTGTACTTTAAAAGCATTCACTAACAAAATCAGAGAGTTATCATTTGATATATTACAATGATTAGAACAGACTCCAACTTAGTAGCTTCACCATAGTGGATATTTCAGTCTTTTTAGCATTCACTACTGCAATTTCTCTCTCCTTTTAAGACCGATCGAAAGACGCCACAGGTCAAGAATATGATCCGGGACAAAACGAGCAAAACGCCACTGGAGCGAGTGAGCCCAATGGGGCATGCATCGTGGCTCGTAACCAATGTGGTCAATTGCGACTCGCACGTACTCGTCTGGTGATGGGACAAACATTGATTTGCCCTCTATTGATGCCACTTTAGATGCCATTCTTGTTGCCACATATAGAGGAACCTAAAATTTAAGGAGACACAAGATGAAAAATAAACTTATCAACTCCATGTTCTCTCTAACTTTAATTTTGAGGGGAAAATTGTCCAAAAATGTTAAACTTATTGTACTTTATTTAATTCAGCTATAAAATTTTTAATTTTACCAATTGAATCATAAATATTATTACATTTTACTAATTGAGTCATTTCAATCAATTTTAGCAAGAAATCACTAACGTGAACACCAAGCGTCCTACATACCACGATCGACTCTAATATCAACAATCTTTATGATTTATTTATAATTGTTCTTTTCTTTGTTTTTTCTTTTTCCTTTTTTTTTCTAATTTCAAGCATGGCAAGGGTAGCTAGCCAAGCCTCACAGGTCAAAGGTGAGAGCTAGCTTACCCTCATCGGCCACCAAGTGAAGGCCATAAGCAAGGGTTGTCACCCTTGCCCAAATTTGACAATGGCCATAAAGTCCTCATCAATCACAGGCGAGGGTTGCATCCCCCCGCCAAATTTTGGCCAAGGGCCAGGACCCTTGCTAGCGATCAACAAGAACTTCATGGCCCTCATACAATGGCAAACAAGGATTGGTGAGATTTTGCCGGCCTTTGCCTATAACTGGTAATCCTCACCGGACTTGGTACAAAAAGGAAAAGAAAGAAAGAAACAATATAATATGATGTAAAAAATTATCCACATTAGCATTTGCTATCTTACACAGCACTACTAGTGTCTATGTGAATGATTCTTATTAAAATTATTTGGATGGACTCAATTGACAATGTGTAAAAATGTTTAGAATTTAGTAAGCACAAGTAAAAAGTTTAGAGCTGAAGCGGCCAAAATGCAATTGGTTTAGGATTTTTTGGAACAAATTCTCTCAATTTTATACTTGCTTTTGTCATAAATCATGTCAACATGTTGTAACTAGTCGAACAATTTAAAATAGGTTAGAATCTCATGAGAAACATAACATTAGAGTCTAATCGATTCTATTGAAACCAGTCGGTCTAGCGTGGTTGTGAAACTACTACGTGTGAAAGAGCATGATTGTCAGTGTTTTGTTGGCTAAGTTCCTCTAGACGGTGACGTGGTTTTTGAAATGTTTTTGGTGGTGTTGAATCTTCACATGATTCTTCAAGCTATAACGAAACGTAAAAAGGATTTCCTTCCGTTTTGTTTATTGATCTATTTGGTGATGTATGAAATCAGAATACTCTCTGACTCCGGTTTTACTCTCTTTGATCTTATTGTCCCTTCAGCTAAGATCTTGAAAAGTTTCTATATTTATTCTGATCCTGTGCTCGCGGGTGTTAAGAATAGAGCTGTGGCAATCGGTAATATTTGGGGTAAGGTAGAAACAAGAACATGACAAGGGCCAATCTTGGTGCAAAATCGACATACCTGACACTGGAAATCGACGCCGTGAAGCTTGTATTCCACGTGCAGCGATCTCGACAGTTGATCGATGAAGCTGCGTATAATGTTATGTTGTAAGCATCAGAAAAAATAAATGATCCACGAAAATAATTTGAAGGGGATAAATCGATAGAGTTAAAAAAGTATGGGTTATGTCTATTGCAAAAGTGAGATCACGATGTTTGGCAACTTTGAGAGGTCAAAAGTTTTGCAGAAAAAGTATTTTCAAATGCTTTCCGTGTTTCTATATTATATCATGCTACTTGAAAAAGTTCTCTCTTGTTCAATTTTATTTATAGATTTAGTTTAAATAACAAGAAGAAAAATATATTGGGATATCTATGTTATCGTATCTACTTTTGACTCAGAGTTTATCGCTCGAGTTTGCTAATAGTAAGGCTGAATGGTTGAGGAATTTCTTAGTTGAAATTTGATTCATTAGAAGCTATACGTTTCGCCATTAGTTTTATTAGTCATGTCTTGCCGTTCTAGATTCTAAATGTCACTCTCTAAACTATTTAAATCTATTGGCACAAACACATTTAAGAACGAGTTGTCGAAAGTTTTCAGCCATTTAAAAACATATAAATTACAAACATAATTAGTTTAATATTCCTAGTTGTAATAGTAATAAAAGTGTGTAACGTGTATGTAACAAATTTTGACATCTGAGAATTTTAGGAAAATCATCTTACGATGGAAAATATAAATTATTAATTAATGAATATATATTATTTACGCCATATGAAAATAATACACACATAAATGTGAAAAAATAGGAGAATATTATTAAGATATGGACTTTTCCTGTAAGACATTTTCGTAAGATAGAAGATATTCAAAATTGAAATAAGTGAAAGGTAAAGTAAAAAGAGTTAATGCATTTGTTCGTATGTTGATAGGGTAGAACTAATTGTATATATTTTGGGGGAGAGGGACATCACCAATGCTAGCTCAAACTTGGCTGAATTGAATGCCACCTTTATATTCTGTTGGAACCAGAATTTGTACATTTGTCAGCAGACAGATTTTAAAAAATGATAATCCAGTTTAAAAAATGAAATAAAATGGCGAACATGGGGCGTACTATTGGATAATAAAGTCTCCATAATTGCAATGTCAGATCGCTAACTGATCCTCATTAGGGCTAAATTTATGTAGTTAGTACGAGCAATTAGATCATAGAAGTTTGATGACTATAGCCCACCTTGCTTTGCTCATGTATACTTAAAATCCGTAGCAACACTAGTCAAAGTTAAGTTAGCCTATCTGCTTAACCTATTGCACGTTGTAAGCAAATTTTCAGAGCAACAATATGGGTATAATTGAAATGGGATTAATTTCACATGACTATGGTTTGCTAGAATGATAGATTTACTAATATCTTTAATAGTGACTCCTTTTTTCTCCATTTACTCGGTTATAAGGAAAACTTATACAATTTTTCCAGGGAAAAGTTTAAAAAATAAATCCATTACACTTTTATTAATTTAGTCCTAAATCTTTTAATTGTGTCTATTGAGTCCTAAATTATTTAGTGTTTTTTCAAATAAATAAATCTAGCCAGTTTTGACTGAAGATCACTGACGTGGTTGACAATCGATTGACGAAGCATGGCTCGTGCTTCCGCCGATGCTAAATTGGATACATTTTATTATTTTTAAATATTTATTTTCATTTTTTTCTATGTTTCTTTTTCGCTTCTTCTTTTTTTTTTCCTTCCTTTATCGATCATTCGTCCTCAATGATGATCGGCAATCAGTCACAAGCTACGACTGGTAAGGGGCCACCTCGCCAACTATGGATGAGGCCAAACCTCCCCAAAGGCTAGCAAGGGCCAACCTAGCCAACTTCAAATAATGCTTAACCTCATTAAATCCCAACAAGGGCGAGCCTTACCTGAGGTCAATGGGGTTGCCCCTTATTGATCTTAGCCTATGGCTAGTCACTGGACATCACCGAGGCCTAGTGATCGGCATAGGAAAAAAAGAAAAAGAAACATAAAAGAAAGATTAAAGAAAATAAATACATAATAGAAATTTTGAAAAAATAATAAAATTTGTCGTTGGCCATGCGCATCAAACCGGCCTGCATACACGTCAACGATCCGATCAAATTAATTCGCAAACCATGAAAATGTTTAGGATTCAATTAGTACAGTTAAAAAAAATTTAGGATTTAATTGGCAAAGGGGGTAATTGATTTGAAACTCTTTCGGTAATTTTGCCAAATTTGCTGGGTTTTAGTCGCATGATATGTGGACAAAGATTGAACTGGTGGGGACTCTGCTTGTAAGATAAACAGCAAGACTTACGCTTTTGTGGCAGCATATATTGCGAAGAGAGGATGAGAAGGAACAACGATGGCGGCTCCAGAGCCGATGCTTACAACCGCCCCTCTCCTCCGTCGGACCATCCCTCCAACCACCGCTCTCGTAAGCCTAGCCGTCCCCTCCACATTCACTCTCACAATCTCCCTCCACACTCGTTCCTCGACCTCGTGGAAGAAGCTCGCGCCGGGGTACGTTATCCCCACGTTGTTTATCAAGACTCCGATGTCTAAACCTTGTATGGCCTCCTCGATCGCCCGAACGCAGGACGGCACGTCCTTGGAGAAATCCACCGCCACAATCCTCGTCTTGATGCCAGAAAAGCTCGTCTCGATCTCGTTCGAGACCGTCTCGAGCTTCTCATGGCTCCGGCTCACAAGGACGAGGTTGAGCCCTCTCTGGGCCAGGTGGAAGGCGAAGGCTTTGCCGATGCCGTCGGTGCAGCCAGTGACGAGAGCCCAAGGGCCGTACTTGATGAGGTCTTTGGGGGGTCTGAGGAAGGCGGAGTGAACCCATCGGAGAAAAGAGAGGGCGTACCTGAGGAGGACGATGAAGCCAAGAGATGAGAGAAGGAATATCCATGGATCTCGTGCGTTGTACCCAAGAGGGTGATCTCCGCATGCCAAGTTCATTGCTAGAGTGAAGTGTGCTTGAGCGCTAGAGCTTCATTTACGAGAGAACAAAATGTTCAGGACAAGAGAGGCTGTTTAGACTCATTCTCACGAAGTAATTCTATCGATACTTAAGAATATATAGTGAGAAATTCAACTTTTAGAAACAAAAATGGTCATTTCGTACTTCCAGTATTGCGTGATTGATACAAAAAGAAAGAAATTATTTTTTACCTATGCTGATAATCATGGAATGTGCTTTAATTGGAAAATCTACTCTTTTCACCCTCCAAGCTTAAAATAGAAAGGAAACATAGTTTACAAGGGTGACTTTATTGAGCCATATATTCTACACCATAGGAGTGTGCATGGTCCAAGGCGGTCCGGTTCCCCCTCCCGGAATCGAAAATCGGACCGATGGGACCGGTCCCTGATTTATCGGACCAGGGACCGAACCAACTAATCCTAGGACTAGACCGTCCGGTTCCTGGGCGGTCCAATGAGACCAGGAAAAATTCAAAAAAAAAAAATATTCCATCTCAATATGGCACACATAATGCGATATTATCATAAGTTAGGAAAATAAAAATTACGCGCAAAGACTCAAAATCACTCCGTCGTTTCTCAATTCTTTGACCAAGTCGAGAAAGAGAAACTCGCAAGAGAGCTCAAATTTGACTCTTTGAATTATTCACTTCACATGAATGAGAATGAGAGCGAAGAACTTGGGGCCTTGAGTGTGAATGTGCCATGGTTCAAAAGTTATAGTTTGTAGGTGAAGGTGTTGTATGATATTTAAATACTTTTAATACATAGCCCTGGCATATCATTGTTCGCACTTGGTGACGTGGGGAGTAGGATTTGCAATGTAAGTCTAATCCACCTATATTCATTCACTAACTACAAAGTTTGATTGAGCAATTTAATGCTTGCAGTAATATTCTGAGACAAATGCACGACTTGCTCTAACTGCCAAAGATGTCTCGAGTTTTCGACAATTACGAACCAGATGTCCGGGTGGAGAAGCAACCCCTCGCGTGTATAGTTCTGGGAAATGCCGATCTCTGTAGTTGGGATCCCGCATGATTCATGCAGCATGTCTTGCGAATGTCATTGCAAGACTTGGACAGAATTCTGATCGCACACATGAGGGACTGATATGGAAAATTATGGGAGTGGTTGGTTTCACATGATTGTTCTGAATCCTTCGAAGCGAACCGCCTTCCGTCACTCATCGGCAAACCTTGAGGGCGACTTGCAAAGCTGGTGAAAGGCAGCGAGTGAACGGTCTCTCGTGATTTGGCGAACAGAAAATAGGACCACAACAAGCCTTGGACGTCGGCGGTCCCAATTTCGAATGCCATGTACTCGAAGTTGTACGCTTGCGAGAGCAAAGGCATCTTCTAGGGAGCATTTTCTGCCATCAAATACATTGCAGGTGCCATGAACTTAAAGATGCGTGCACCTTTACGCAATGAGATAAAGATTGGAAGGTAAAAAGTTAATGAGGTTAGATGAAACAATTGATGACCAGGGTTCATTTTTTATGTGATACCAGCTTTTGCGCACAAGGGTCAAGTTCATCTCCTCGTATGGTCGGATGCAGATCATTCATCTTCTTGCATCCACCACTGAATATTCTGATTTACAGTTGTAGGGAGGTCATCACATGACATCATTCACGATCCATTGATTCAAAGTAGGCGAGCCACATTACTGTAACCCCACATCGAAGTGCCAAGCACCAACCTATTGCTACAATTAAGTGCCATGCACAAACCTAATTCATAAGTTGAATTACACCTTCTTCCCCTAGAACGAGCCTTGATTGGAGACAATGCCACGCTGCATATTTGCATCCCCACGGTGTAGTCAGCACTGGTGAGGCCAATAGCCCTTCCAAAACCGAATTTAGATCACCTAACCTAGCGTTAGGGTGACCCTTGATTGGAGACAATGCCACACTACATATTTGCATCCCCACGGTGTAGTCAGCACTGGTGGGGCCAATAGCCCTTCCAAAACCGAATTTAGATCACCTAACCTAGCGTTAGGGTGACCTTGCAATCTCAGCCCTCCAATGTGGGGGTGGGGTTTCCCCATGCATGGGGGGGGGGGGCACATTGGAGGGCTGAGATTGCTAGGTCACTCTAACGCTAGGTTAGGTAATCCATTTCCAAAAACCTTTATTTTGGGTGACAAGTTGGAGGTTGGACTTCTTGCATCCGCCACTGAATATTCTGATTTACAATTATAGGGAGGTCATCACATAATATCATTCACAACCCATTGATTCAAAGTAGGCGAGCCCCGTTACTGTAACCCCACATCGAAATGCCATGCACCAACCTATTGCTACAATTAAGTGTCGTGCACAAACCTATTTTATAAGTTGAATTACACCTTCTTCCCCTAGAACGAGCCTTGATTGGAGACAATGCCACACTGCATATTTGCATCCCCACGGTGTAGTCAGCACTGGTGGGGCCAATAGCCCTTCCAAAACCTTTATTTTGGGTGACAAGTTGGAGATTGGACTTTTTGCATCCGCGACTGAATATTCAGATTTAAAGTTGTAGGGAGTTCATCACATCACATCATTCACAACCCATTGATTCAAAGTAGGCGAGCCCCGTTACTGTAACCCCACATTGAAGTGCCATGCACCAACCTATTGCTACAATTAAGTGCCACGCACAAACCTATTTCATAAGTTGAATTAAACCTTCTTCCCCTAGAACGAGCCTTGATCGGAGACAATGCCACACTGCATATTTGCATCCCCACGGTGTAATCAGCAGTGGTGAAGCCAATAGCCCTTCCAAAACCTTTATTATGGGTGTCAAGTTGGAGGTTGGACTTTAATTCTCCCATGATGTCTCACGCATAGTGCTTTGGTCCCAAATTATAGGTCCTCACATGGTACACGTGTTAGCAAGAGACTTTCAGTTTGCCGGTCGCCTTGGCCTATCTAGTTATAGCTTTCACAGAAAGATCATGCATTCCTCTATTCCTAAATGAAAGAAGTTTACTCCAACCAACTTTATAATTGGTGAATTACAAACATGGGGTATAAGTTGCATTTGACATTTCATAAGTTTGCGTGTGGATGATATCAACGACTTTTCAGCTGCCAATCAGAAGCACGGAAAGATGGAGAAAAAACATTGCCCTTCACGGAAGTATTAGTATTGTCTCTGTAGCCTCATCAGTAGCCTCAAGGAAATAAATATCAAAAGAGCCAATCAAATACTCAATCAGCTACCAATCTTACATTTCATTTTCTTTTTGTGCATCAACACAATGTAGAACATCAAGATAAGACTCACTGAGCTTTCATTGTACTTTTTTTCTCAACTAGAAATGGAGTTTCGAGAACTCTTCAACTTATTCTTCTAGCTGCAAATTTTGACGACGGGGGACAACGGAGCTAATTTCTATTTGTCTCGCCGGGTGTGATATGCCTGAACTACCTAATTTGATTAAACCGAGACGCTAATAGAAAAGAAGCAACATCTCTCCAGTTGACACTTCATTATCGTGGGAAAGCAAACACTCAGGAAAGCATTCTTAATATATAATCAGTTCTGCGTGAGCAAGAGAATGACTCTGTAGTAACTGTCTACAAGAAAAAGGGAAATAAAGTTCGCATGTATAGGACGTTGATGTTCATATGATACAAACAGCACTTCAAACAAGTGCTGGTGAGAAGAGCGTGTTCATGTTCGCCTTGGCTTGCAGTGGATGCACTTGCAAGCACCTCAACCGACGTACATATGAACAAATCATTAGTAAACTACCTATTTCAGATTAGCTCGGATGTTCAATTCCCGACATGCACCCAAAGTCGTTAGTCAGGTGCTCGACTCTCTTTGTAGTATTGTATAATCTAGTGTAGGAATTGCTATATCGCGTTCTTCCCTTTCCCTCGTATGTTGTCGCTCTAGCATTTGTTTATTTTTGCCATGCTGTATAGATGAAAGCTATGTCGGAGGCTGCATTGGAATTGCGAATGATTTTCATTGACAAAGTATCCTGTATCTTCTTTCCCGTAGGCTCAAATTGGATCCGTATTTCCACTACTGTGGTCCGAGTCCTTGGTAAGATATTCCTGGTGAAAGGGGTCGTCTGCACTGCGGACACCACTCAATCTAGGGGAGAAGTTCCAACCGGTCATTGGTTCCATGTCATGAGCATCCGATCTCATGCTCACTTCCTCTTTAAACTTCAAGAAGAACGTGGAAGACCAGTAATCTTTTGCCAAATTCTTCAAGAGCAGATTTCAAGAAAAGGACAACGCAATGCTTAGAATATGTACTAACAAAGGGAAAGGAGATGATTTTTCTTTTTGTCATTTCCAAATACACATAATAAGAACATGTTGGACAACGTACCATTTTCATGAGCTGCAGTAACTCATTTATCACATTGTTGAAGAGGTCAGGATGCGCTAAATTAGAAGTCATCAAAATATCTTGTCGACATCGGTAAGATATGTTGACCTCCATTGGTGCACCTGTTAAGTTTTGCAAAAACGTGAGACGGGAAAAGCTGAAAGATCAAAGCCAAAAATGAATCATGATGTATGCATTCCGACCGTTGCTTTAAAGACTGCAGTATAAACATACAGAAAAGATACAACCAACATGAGCTCAGACTTCAGTCAGGAGTAGTATAACTTCGAAACTGTTTGGAACGATTTTTACTTTTAACTAATTCTTCTTCTTCTTCTTTATTTTAAAACTTATGAATTTTAGCTTTGCTTATTTTCTAATTTAGAATACTTGAAACCTTTATATACGGTCTTATATTGAGATGCAAATTTATATACAAGTTCTTCATAATTTTGGAAATTTTGATAATTTCGGGAAAGTATAAAAAGATACTTTTGACTTCTCAGAAGTCCAAGCGAACAAACTTGACAGAACTGTTCAGTTCTACATTTCACAACGTCATGAGGTCTCCTTTGCATGAAGGTTGAACTACTTTATCACATCCGGAGGCAATTTCTCTCTTCATACTAAGGCAACAAAAAGAAAAAATGGCTTTAGAAATTCTGAGTCTACTTGTCCGATGACAGAACCAGACTAGATATTTGAATCAATCAAGAAAATTCGCACATAAATGGAAAAAGCTTGCCCCCTCTAGCTGTCCCCTTCCATTTTTTTCGCTGAGTCCAATGTTATACTTAATTTCATGCAAAGAACTCTTATCTTTCCATGCCAGTCAAATGTCTACGTGAACTTTAATATTAGATTAAAGAGCAAGCTCATGCACTTAATGTGAACAAATTTCCTTCAGTAAATCAGCAACCTGCAGTTATATACTTATCGATGATATCTCTGGCCATGTAAATTCTCCGCACTGTGTCATTTACAGGTATTTTGCCAAGCTCGTGGACATCGTCATAGAAATGCACGCTCTCCCCAGCCAAACAACTGCAAGCAAGCAAAGGTAAATGTGCAACACCCTGAGTCCCCTTAAATCAATAATGAGGAAAGATAGATACTTGAAAAATTTAACATAAAATAACTTATCGTCTGCCCCAAGAATTGTAAATCTATTAAACATGGAACACCTTTAGTCCCCTTTAGGCTGTAATGAGGAAAGATCCGCACTTTTAAAACATTTAAAAGCTTCTCAATCTTTTGAACTAAACGCGATAAAGTTACGATGATGCATTCACAAGGAAATTGTTGCATCAGAAAACAAACTCTGTACGTTGACATGTAAATCCCACTGAAATTTGAAGCTGTACAAGACCTGGCCTTTGGCAGAGAGCTATTATTTGAGATCAATATATGAGAAGGAAAAACAGACCTATCTGCGAATGCCATGAAGGACTGACGAAATCTTTTGTTCAGAAGAAGTTTATCCAGTGGTTCATTTGGATTGATAGCTTGACTTGGCTCTCTTTGCATTAGAAGACCACTGTCTGGTATTCCAAGAGCCTGACCCATCGTCTCATACTTCAAAGGTTCCCTTCTTCTTATGCTAATTTGAGACAGGAGAGGTTGTGAACTTGAAATGGAAAAGAAAGCTAGGACAAGAATACTCGACTGCAAATAAGACATAAGTTATAAGCGAATATGTGAGCTTCAAGGTTGAATCTGAATATACAATTACAGGAACCAGGGGCTAGAAAAGTACAACGAATCATTGAAAAAGCATACTGTGACTAAAAGCAGAAATCTTGAGAAAACTTGGAGCCATGCAATTTCATCATGGATTTCATTCAAAACATAAGCAGCTATCCATACTCCTGTATTAAAAGGAGGCACCAGTGAGAAGATAAGAACAAACAGAGCAGTTTGACCTATCCAAGACTGTACAATTTTATATAATGCAAATACAAGAAGGTAAGCAATAAGTTGCATATACAAATTTTGGTGAAAATTTAAAATGCAATCATTTTGGTTAATGTCGCAATTAGGCATCTGATTTCTGTGGTGTGATTTTTAAGTCAAGCTTCATATAGCATATTTTTCAAGGAAAATTTGGGTCAGCTGTTTACTCTAATAGAAGCCGAGGAACAACAACTACATGAATATAAACAAAGGACGAGGCAAAGACAAATAATCTTTTGAAATAGTATCCTGAAGGATCTTACCAATAGAAGATGCAGAAACAACTATTCCTCTCCAGAGATCTCGGAGTTCATTAAATCTGAATTCTATATGGCGAATTGCTCCAGTGAATGCAACAAGAGTGGTGACATACAATGTGTGGAAGGAGACTACTGGGATAACCCATTGAGCACCCATATGACAATGATTATTCAGAGGCTGCTTCATATGAATAACTACAACATGAAAGAAGCATTCCTGTCAAAGCTATGCAAATGTCTAGACTCAAACTCTATCACTGCCAATGTGCCTCATATACTTACAACCTATTTCTTATGGTGCGAGATAGTACATGATTCTGTTGCAAAATTCCATAGTAAGACAGAACAAGAATAATGACCCAAGTGATAATTGAAACAAGATTCTCATTATGACTTTCGAGAAACATGCCATACAACAGTAACTTTGGCAAACACAGGACAAACACAACCACCCCAGCACAAGCACACAGCAGCAAATAATTCCGCTAAAATATGCAACACGTCTACTAAGGCAACTTTCCTCATTGCTTATGCAACCACAAAAGTTCTCTTTTTATTCTTCCTAATTTAGGGCAATCTCAATAGGATACATTAACACCTAAAGCTTCTTTTTTCTTCTAATTTCCCAGACACAGTAATAGATATCAACCTTTTCACCCAGGAAAGGATATCATAAAGCACCTATGAGTGCCAACAATCCTAATATACTATCAACTGCATACTGAGGGAAAAGGTTTTCTGGCTTTCATTGGCAAATAACAATGGATTTAAGATATTGAATAAGTAAAAACTTCAGATGTTCTTACAGACTGCCCCAGCAAACCACGGCAAGAGAAATAATGGAAGACAGACATACGACCTCATTGGGGGTAAACGTTTCCTGCAAAGTAAGCCATTTGGTGACAGAAACTCTTTTATAAAGACACAGAGTAGGGGATGTAAAAAGGTAAGACAGCATAAAATAACCAAAATAAAAATGTGTGAATAAGACATTAGATAGTCTGAAAGTGAAGCACATCATAATCTGACGCCCCCGTTCCTCCTGATTGACTGCGGCATGCCTGCTTACCACCTCCTCCATTTTTTTTTTTTTTGGGAGAAACCAACTCTTTCAACCTCCCTCCCTCCCTCTGTCTCCCTCTTTCTCTCGCTCTGCCTCCCCCTCCCACCACACAGACCCACCTCTTCTGGCAGATGATTTAAACTTATTGCTGCAGGAGCAAAGTCTAACGTCCCTGTCCTTTACACTTACTTGCCAAATATGAAATACAATTGGAATGCCTGTACTATACGACAGCTGAGAAGCAAACCAAATCCGACTGGACCTTCCATCCAAACTGGAATCACCACATTTTCAAATTGTGTATTAGTCAGACGCATCTAATAATGAAAGAGTAATGGTGACATTAAAACTGCAATGATTACCTGCCCAAACGTAGCAAGACTGCCACCAATGCCTCCTTTTGAATTTCAGCAAATCAACAGACATCTGCATAAACCACATACAATGGTAATTGCTGCTTTCCTTTCTGACAATCATAAAACCACTAGTCTGCAAATGCAGAGGATATGAGATGCGCATACAACTATACCACAATTGATAGTATAAGGTTAAAGCTGGCAAAAACTTGAAACACTGGAATCCAGAAGCCGCTCCCTTTTGTCCGAGAAAATTTGTGGATCATAAAGGGAAGGATTGATCGGTAAAGAAGCCTGAGAGCATAAGACTAATAAGTTAAACAACGATAAAGAAAAAAACGACAACCCATCTCCAGGACACATTCTGAGGGTCAGAAGAGTTAAATCAGAAACTGGTTAAGACCATTTAATAAAGGCAGTGCCATTTGGCAACAAAAAAAGGCAAAATCATACACAACACACTGACGCCCTCTTAAACTTAGGACTTAGGATCAATAAATCTCTTCCGCTACCATTTTGCTGCATAATGGGCATTCACTCCTTTTCTGCTGTGAATAAATGTAACTGGTTGTCAAAAAAAGAAATAACTTCTACAACTGTGTGATAACAGAAAAGAAAGCAAGCCAAGAGAAATTTACTACTGTACCCCTCCACCAGCTACTACAGTACCTAGCTGCACCGCAGTGCAGTACGCCATCAGTCTGCTGAACAATAATGGCACTCCTCCAAGTCATCGTTAAACACATTTCTGCAATCTTTCTCAATCCTGTCTCTTTACACTAGCACCTCCAAAGTCCACTCATGCAGCCCTTAGCCCAAAACCCATACTAGAAGCAAAACTTAGAAAGTTTTCATTAACACCATCAGTTTAGAAATCATTCTTCTAAATCTTGTCATCATTTATCAAAGCTTCTAATTACTAGCTGCACTGTAAGACACCACCACTCTACTGAACAATAATGGCACTCCTCCAAGTCATCGTTAAACACTTTTTCTGCAATCTTTCTCAATCCTGTCTCATTTACACTGGCACCTCCAAAGTCCACTCATGCAGCCCTTAGCCCAAAACCCATACTAGAAGCACCACCTAGAAAGTTTTCACTAACACCACCAGTTTAGAAATCATTCTTCTAAATCTTGTCATCATTTATCAAAGCTTCTAATTACTAGCTGCACTGCAAGACACCACCACTCTACTGAACAATAATGGCACTTCTCCAAGTCATCGTTAGAGGCCTTTTCTGCAATCTTTCTCAATCCTGTCTCATTCACACTAGCACCTCCGAAGTCCATTCTTGCAGCCCTTAGCCCAAAAACCATACTAGAATCACCACAAACAATGTTTTCATTAACACCATCGGCTGAGAAATCATTTATGAAAGCTTCTAAATTCTTTCTCTTGTATTTTTTTCACCTCTTCTTGTCATCATCCTCCATGTTCTCATTTAAGAAGAAGCTGATCAGATTTGGAACCTGGATTAATTACAGTGTCAAACCAATCTTAAAAAAAGTGTGCAAGTTGGATATAATGGTCTCATCTCCATGTCAACCCCACAAACCAAATTGACTTTCCTTGAGTAGACAACCCATCCCATTTCAGCTAGATCCAGCCACTACACCTCTAAGCAAAGTGTGCCTCCTACTGAACGTCTTTATTAATGAAGAGATAATTTCCCCTGCTAAATAGTTTTTTCTGGACAAGCTTCAAAGCTTTTTAGGTGCAAACATATCGCCCAATTGTAAACAAAGAATTACACTTCCTGAGCTCGACTTCGTTGCAGTGTAAATCGAGCAAAATCTGTGGAAAGATAAAACTAAACCAAACCAAAAAGGATAAATTTTCTTCACAACCCACTTCAAACTAGGCTAAATGTCTCTCGGCAGCACCGTAACTCGCTTGAATAAACCATCATAACCTCAGCCTTCCACCGGTAAACAGATGCTAACCGAAAAAGCTCAGTCACTTTGCAAGCTAAAGGTTGAAAATTAGCTAATCGCAGAGAAAACCCGTTCAGAGTAGTAAATAAACTGACGTATCATTGACGTCAAGCTACAAAGGAACTCACAAGATCAAGGACAGAATAGAGATGGCAACGGCGATGTAGTCGCTGGGACAGCCTCCTTCTTTCGCGCAGCCCGCCATTGAACCGTCGGATCAAGAATCAAGCAAGAGATGATTCTGATTTCGTGTAGTCATTGGTTATAACTCCTGATTATCAACCATATAAAAACACATGGAGGACTACTGTTATTAGAATCTTGAACTGAGTTGCAGTCTGCGCGTTCAAGAACAAGAACGTCCCTTAGTGCGAGTCCAGGTTTGGACCACCTGGGAAGATCTTACCTAATAATTATTAAAAAAAGGAATAAAAAAAGATATAAGGTTTCATTTTTTTTTTTGTTCTACCTTTTTTATTATTGGCCAAAGAAAGGAGATTTCATTGGTAACATCTTAGGAACCCGAATTTTGACCATTGTACGTCTGGATTTTCAAAGATTCACGTTGATCAGTCAACAAACAAATAAACAAATGTATGATAGTTTGTGCTTCGATGATCAATTTAGGATAAATAGCCTGTCAAGCGGGGCAGCTAGTGGTAAAGCAATCAACACTATCTTCTACAAGTTCACGAGTTCAAGGCAGTGTTGTGAATAAACACGAGGTGCTTTGGGCATTCGTAATAACTATTGGCTGACAAAATAACTATGCATAAACAGAATTCTGTATCAAATATGGGACCTTTACGGTAATATCTGAAAGGGGTAGCTGTGCTGATCACATTTTCCTTCCTCCCATCCCTCTCTTGGTAGAGTTGAAAAGTTTCCATACAAAATTAGGAGAGAAGCGCACAATTTGCTAGAATTAAATTTTTCAATCAAGTGATACATGATTCTCATTTTTCAAAACCACTTCATAGTTCTAGAATCCCCATGAGTTGCTTTTCGATGCGGTTTCTCATGCTCATGCCGGTCTACTCAGTAATCTTTGATCCTAAGTTGCTCTCATCCGTGACTGTTTTTTTCTATTACACATATACAACCTCATCAAAATCAAGTTACGATAGGTTTGAACAAAGCGATGTTGGTACAAATGATGCCTACATGAGTTGCCCTGGTGATCGAAAATATTTATTTAACCTCAACTTAGTAAAAACACAGTGAAGCACCATGGAGGTACTGTCGAGTACAGACATGCTCGGGATTAATCTTTGACACTCCTCATGACGCGCAGGCTGATCTTTGGAAGTGGAACAAAACGACATGGGTAAAACCCCATTAGGCATCAACCAGAGGACTTACCATAGTAATAAATATGGTGAAAACAAGGAAGGGGATGTAATTTGGACTCTTCAAGCTCCTCCACGACGCATATCAAACGTATATCTCCATGGACAGAGTCTATGTATGCAAATTTAGAAGTTTTTAACAGTATGCTTGAACGCCATGGTCGGTCAGGCTAGAGCAAACGTGCTCTTGACGTTGAGAAAATTGCAAGTGAATCTATCTAGAATTACCTCATTTTTCACACGAAAGCATCCAAAAGTCATGGGATGATGCCGACGATCTGAAAATCCGCTCTAGGTGGAAAGTTCCACGGGTCGTATTTTCCAAAACAGCAGTAGATTTTATATTAGCAGCTTTCGTTTTTCTTTACTTATCTTCTCGAACGTGTTGGTGAAACGAGGACTAAAGAATCGCCCGCTTCAAACACTTGGAAACATTAAGCCATAAGAAAACATACAGAAATCTAAGCCACGCGGATTAATAGTTGATACTTGCACAATCTTTAGCAATCTAATGCTTCTATAGAATGGTCGTCTGTATACTTCTTAGGCATGTAATGACCAAGATCAATTCAATACCATGAGACATCTTCATTAACTAGCCAATCAAGATGCTTCACAGCTATGAAAACACTGTTTACACTTGGTAAAAAAGATGTCTGTCAACACATCTAAAGCAACAAATACAGGATCAAAGTCATCAGTAATTTAATTCAAGCTTACTGTGACTAAGTACAAAGGCAGGAAGTGATATATGCCTTATTCTCCACATAATATGGTACCAACGATTTCTCAACAGCCCTGAGCTGCCAAAGAATTTGTATGACGACCTATCTATAAAATTGTTGCCCTAATTTAGCACTATGAAGTAATGAAAAATAGCTTTTTTAACAGTAAAAAAAAAAAAGAATCAGGATACAGACACTTCTATGATACAAATGGAAGAGAATGGGAATGATGCCGGAGGGGTCCTGGTCCACTCGATGGCAGGAGTTACAAGATGGTGCCTAACAACCATATATGCAAGAAAAACCAATAGGCGATAAGTCCCAAGCGAGCTCCAGGTCGACTCATCAAAATCCTGCCGCCTGATACCCTACATGGTTCACATGCAACCTATGTTTATTTCTGAGTGCTCTCAGAGCATTATCCCCACAAAAGCTATCTCCAATAATGAAAAGAAGACCATACAGTCTGTTTCTAGTGAAAAACAAAACATGCATTTGGCATACTGGCAGGCAGAGGTGTTTCTAGGCAAAAGTACTTCAAAATCATCTCCTAGTAATCTCTCCTCCATTGGATAATAAAAACATTCTAAAGGATAGCCAAGTAGAAAAACCAAAAACGTCATATTCGTTCCGGGCAGCTCAAAGGGACAGGTCTTAAAAACAGACCACAAAATGCACATTATTACTATATTCAGAAGTGAAAATTGATATAGAAATTGTTTAATGTGGCTAGTATTTGAAAACCATATCTTTTCCTCTCATTATCAACGTCTGATAGAGCTTTCAGTCCTGATAAAAGAAGTTTTCATCGTGGAAAGAGAACTTAGAGTGTAAGCAAAAACCAATGCAAACCAATCTAAGTTAAGAATCTATCATGTAGTTTTAAAAGCATCTAGATCAGACAGGAATCTTCCCTAACTTTGGCATGCAACCTAAATAGTTTTTCGAATAAGGACTTTACCAGATGCCATCAATCCGGTCTGCAACCAGCTTCCCTTGTTTTGGAATAAGGCCTGATGCATTTAGAGACTTGAAAACATGACCTGCAATGGAGTTGTTTTACAATTTGTACTTGGATTACCTTCTTTCTCTAGAAAAATAAAAAGAAAAAACAATACCTTTATCTTCATCAGTTTCCTGGTTGCCGATTAAAGGATTAGACTCCATGTCAATGCTGAGAGCAAGATGGTCTGCGGACCCTTTTCTCATAGTCCGAGCATGAGCAGCTGAAGGAGCAGGAGGCATCACCAGTTTTCCAACGGATCCCTGCATAAGCATGACGAACGAATAATAATATGAAACTCCTGACAGCTAGTATATTGCAACCGCAATAGTTGGGATACTGAAAGGGCAAGAATATTACACTTTCAACACAATGTGAGCCGCAGTAAGCCCACACTACATCAGTGAATTTCTCTTAAGATGAGTTGCCAATGCCTAATTTAAGTTTCAAAAGTTTTATTTTCTTCCTACACTGAGGTTCCACCTAGAGGCTCCAAAGTCACGATAATTCTGAGGCATTGTCAACATAGGCAGAAATAATTATGACACAGAAACAGCAATAAATCATGATCCAATGCCCAACAAATCCATCCAGTATTCAGATGCAAAGAAATCTTTGACCATCCTAAAATGGAAGGCAGAACAGCAGCTAGAAAAATGGTTGTTCTTCAAACAATAACTGACATGTACCTACATCATCAGCTAGAGCAAAAAGGTAGCTCTCCAACTGTAAACTTAAGGAAGGAAAAACTAGTCTCAAGGAAGCAAACCATGAACCTTTCTGGGAGTAGCAAGAGGAGTTAAAACTCAATGAAAATAAATATATGCAAAATGAGACAATCTATGGTCCATCAAGGGTTTTCCATTCTTGTTTCCTTACAAATCAGAATGAGAAGAGGGCCTTATGACCTTTTAATACCAAGATGCCCACTGCAAGAAAATAATAGCAAGATGCATTCCAAATTTTGCAGTTACTGTGCTCAGTAATGCTACAGTCTGAAAAAAAAAATAATGTGGATTGGGGGGGGGTGGGTGGGTGTTGAGGTTACTGTATGAATAGATCAAGAAAAAGATTACCACATCTTCAACTTCAGATATCTCTGAACCAGCAGGCACTGAAGGTGCTTCAAAAATGCTTCTCTCCTGGATGATCTCTGGTTGGGTACTTCTACCTTGAAGTGAATCTTCAAGCAATTTAACCTTGCTCAATAACTCCTCCACAGCCTTCTGGCTTCCTAGCAACTTCATCTTAAGTTCTTGGGCTTCCGATTTAGAGTTTTCAACTTCCATAAGCACATTCACAATTTGCTTTTCTAAGGTTGCCAAAAGTCCCTTTAAGCTAGAAGTATTATGGTCTCTAACTAACTCACTACCACCAAACATATTTGTAATTTTCTCCAAAATAACTCTTAGCTCGGATAAATCTCTCTTCATCTTCTCTGAGTCTTCTTCAGATCTTATACGTGTTTCAACTTCCTCCAGCAGATGCTTATTTTGAAGAACCTGGTCAGCAAGGGTGGACTGTAGCTCTTCATTATCATGTGACAACAAACTTATTTGTTCTTGTGCTTTAGTAAAACTATCTACAATATAGAATAGCTTTTTCACATGTGGAGAAATTTGGGGCTCTGCATCTCCTCCCAACCCTTCCAAGGAGATTCTAACCCCATCGACCTTGTCCAAAAGGGCTATCCGTTGTGATGGGGACATGAATGAACTTTCTGCCTCTAGAGAAATGCCAAAAAAAAAAAAACAAATATATTATTAAGTGAGAAACAGCAGAGATTCATGGGGGAAAAAAGAAAGAAAAGCTTGACAATGAGATGATGACACAAAGCTCACCTTGTTGCTTCATCAACATGTTACTGTGCAACTCTAAGAGTTCAGCCTCTCTTTCCTTCAATTTGTCATGATCAGCTTGACAATCCTTGAGTTTAAGCCTCAGCTCACCACATGAATTTTGCAAAGACTCTACCTCAGTCTCCAGCTCAAAGACCTTATTTTGCTTCATATTTCTGTCTTCTATGGCTTCCAGAGAAACTGCTTTCGCTTCTTTAAGTTCATTTTCCAAATTTTGTATCTTTGAAGTTGCCACCTCACATGTGCTCTGGTACTGCTTAATCAAAGCATGAACATTTTGAACAGAAAATAACAAATCTTGAATAGGCTTGGCATGTTTGCTGCCATCAACCTTCTTATGATACCATTCTGCGTTAATTATACTACTTCCTCTTTCCTCTACATAAGATCTACCTGGGGTTTCCAGCTCGGCACTAGACAATTGCCCAAGAGAATTGCATTCAACTTCTAGCAGCAATTTTGTGGTGGCATCAGTACAGGCAGATAATATAGTCGCAATGTCATCTTCCAACATGGACACTGCATTTTCATGCTCCAGCTTGTATGTTTCCATATCTTTCATGTCTTGCTCCAAAGATCTCATGTGCTGAGACATAGCGTTTACATCATCACATTGTTCCTCTAACTTTTTCAAAAGAGCTGCCAGAACTTCATCCATAAATGCGGACAAGCCTTCAAATTTATCAACAAGAATTTTGTTTTTTAACTGAAAACCTTCTAAGGTCCTTCTAAACAATGAAGGGATGTCTTCACCCACTTCATTTGTCAAACCAGCTTCCAATGCAACACCCAGGCTATTACTAAGTTCAATAGGGAACTGTTCTTTGGTGATGGGATCTTCCTGAGACAATGAAAGAGAAAAGCTACATAAGAAACCCTTTGCATAAACATTAATCAGCAGTAAAGAAGCATATATTCTACAATACCTCATTGACAGTTTGCTTTTCTGCTGCTTCTGAATGTACAGAAATATGTTGATCCTTTACTCTTTCAAGGATGTCATCCATGCTCTTCAGGCACTCCCATTTTTTCTCGAAGCAATCCTTCACAAGAGGAAAAATCGTATCGTTTTTCACAAGGGCATGCAACTCATTAAGATAACCAACGAGTTCTAAAGACCTGTTCTCCAAATTGCCATTTTTGCCGGCCAATTCTTCTAGGCATGCATTCAACTTTGAATTGAGTGCTGATACTTCCTCGTTATATCTCTTATTTTGATTCTCAAGCTCCAACACATTATTCTCAGCCCTTGACACTGCATCTTCCAATGATTTAATGGTTACAGAAGCATCTGCCAGCTTGACTTCCTTGGTTCCAGATTCATCTTGCAGCTTCTTCAGCTCAGCCTCCATATGGCTTCTCCCAACTTCTAAATTATGGTTCTGATCAGTTAATAAACCAACTTTCTTCTCCAGCTCCAATGATGCATCTTCTAGTGACTTTATAGTTTGTTGCGCATCTGCCAATTCGCCAGTCTGAATGGAGATCTCCTCCTTCAGTTTCTCTAGCTCCCTTTCTGCCGCAGCTCTCACGATTTGAGCTGCTTCCTTCTCATTGGTGAGTGCATTAACATCATTCTCTGCCTGCGACAGCGCCTCTTCAAGGGACTTCTTGAGAGCACAAACCTCAGTGAAGTTACTTGCTTGGGAAGAAGCTTCTTCAATGGCTTTCAGCAGCTCCTTTTCAACATTCTCCTTGCTGGTTTCTATTTCCCTCTTTTCTTCCACAAGCCTGAGGACATCATCCTGTGCCACTGACAATAAATCTTCCAGAGTTTTGATGGATGCTTTGGCTTCAACTAACTTGCTTTCTAAGTCAATGGCTTCTTCTTTCAGCTTATCAAACCCCTGCCTTTCATCTCGAAACAATTTCAGATCAGCATGGGCTTCAGCTAACCTGCGAAATAAATCACCAGACTCCTCTTGAAATTTGGCCAACTCTTCTTCAGCATGTTCCTTAGCCTTTTGACAATCATTGAGGAACCCAGCCAGCTGCTTTACCTTTTCCACAGGCTCTTCAGAAACAGTGTCCGCAGGAATATCAATACCATCAATGGACTCAATCACCCTCTGCAACATGTTATTACTCTCCAATAAGAACTGCTCAAGTTCATCCCGTTGATCTTTTAGGGCAACAAGATCCGCCTCCAACTTTGACACGTGCTCAATCTGAGTAGACATTCTGTCTATGTGATCCCTGGACTCAGTAGCTGCAGACTCCTGCTGCTGTATCTCAAGCTTAAGTTTTTCAATTTCTAAGTTCTTCTCATCCAGAAGATGTTTCAAGTTTTCCCTATCTTGAATCAGTCCCTTTCCTTTCTTGACTGCCATAGATAACTTTTCTCTCAAAAGAGCAGATTTCTCTTCCGATCGTTCGAGATCTTTTTGCAAATGATCCTTTTCCTCTTTGAGTGCTTCAAGTTCTTTAGACAACAATTGCAACTGATATGAAAGATTATCAACCTTCTGAGACTTTTCCAGCATCTCTTCTTCGAGTACATTCTCATATAGCATTAACTCCTGAACCCGCAAATATAACAGATTTTTAATTCTTTCAAACGATTCCAAATCAGCTTGAGAAGGACCCAACTCAGAAGTTATCTGTTTCTTAACATTTTCAAAGCATCTTTCAATGAGAATGTTTCCCTCAGAGACGGAGAGCCGTTGATAGACCCCAAGGTCTTCTTCAACTGAGATTCCAGAAGCTTTCGCCAACAGCATGACCATTTGCTCCTTCTCCCATAACACATGTTGCTCCTTCTTGACGATATCAGTGTATTCAAAAGTTATTTCATCCAACGCCATTTCAAGATATTCCTTCTCCAGTGATGCAACGGTACATGCAGCACTTAACCTGTCAATCTCATTGTATGCAGCTTCTTTTATTCGAGAAATTTCACCTCGTAGTGTTTCTGCTTGATTATTGGCGTGAGTAAATGACTCCTTTAGCCAAAAAATACGGGACTCCAAGTTGGAAGTTGAAACAGATTCTGGCAACTCTATCTCAGTTAAGGAATCTTTCAATTTCTGATATTCTATAAAAACATCTTTCAACATAGATCTCTCATCCACAAGCCATTTATATTTATCAACAATCTCAACCGATTTCATTTCCTCAGGTAAACTAGCCTCAGAGATAATTTCTTCAAACTGGACGAGTATCGCATTCCTCTGCGAGAGATTTTCCTGCAGTAGTGCAACCAATTTTTCACTTTGTACCAACTCTTCCTTAGATTGTTCAGCCGCCTCTAATGCACTTGACTTTTCCTGAAGCTCAATCAAGCATCTCTCCAGCTCACTTGACTTCTCAGCCAATGAATGCTTCAGAGAGTCTCTCTGCTGCACCAATGATTTCCCTTTTGTTACAGCCATACTAAGCTTTTCTTTGACATTAGCACAACGCGTCTTCTCCTGCTCAACTTCACTTTTGAGTCGGCTAAGTTCTGCATTAGTCTCTTCTGCCAATTCCTTGTCCTTATTAAGCTGTTCAATCAATTTTCTATTTTCATCTTCTGCTTGGCTGAGTTTTTCAGTAAAGTGTGCTTCATTCCTTTTGCACTCCAAAAGCTCATTACAAGCTGCAATGATTACATCCCCCCTATCCTCTTGCATCCTAGAATCTAAAGATTCTGAAGAAACCTCAGATAAAAACTGCCTAAGATGATCAATCTGTAAATGAATCTGGCTAAATTTTTCAATTAACCGCAACATCCTTCTCTCGACAAGATTTATTTTATCACCAGCAGAATCATCCAAGAGATCTCCGTGTTCAACTACTAAGGCAAGTGAATCTAATATTCTACCAGTAGCATCTTCAACATTTTGTTGATTCATAAGTATGTCAGCAATCTTGGATTCAAGATCTTCCATCTGTTGATCCTTTGTAGAAAGGATAGCATGAAGGTCTCTTATGGTAGCTTCCATCTGTGTACGTTCTTCTAGTGCGACTCTAATGGCGTGTGAACATTCCCTAAACATGTCATGTGGCGAGTAACCAGGTAGGTGGGCTCTTTCCTCCCCATCTTCAGATTCTGCTTGGTGATTAGTGAATATATCACCATTTGCATAATGCAATGGCTGTTTGATGGTTAAACCTCTAAGCTGATGGCGAAGATCACCAAGTTCTTTGGCATATATATCTCTTTCTTCCTACACAATGGGAAATTCCGGTATGAGAAAAGTGATAATCTATAGAGCATGAGATCCCTCATTTTAAATAAAATCAACCTTGTATTGCCTTATAGCAATGTCTTTCTCACTAACGGTCTTCTCCAACACCACTGGCGGCCGGAAGAGCTCATCTGTCAACTGATGGACCCGGGGTCCATCTTCGAGTCGGCCATAGTCACTCTCTTGCAAATTGCTCCTTTCCTCTGACGCGACTTCTGTTCCTGCAGTCATCATCGCTTCCCTAACATCAGCATTTAACTCGTCTGGCGCATCGACAAACTCATCTTTTCCAGCATCTTCACCAACCGTTGCTGCTTCCTCATCATCCAAACTGGTCTGCTCCATGTCAGCTACCTGCAGGAAGCCAGATTCACAACAATCGTTCTCAGTCCAGCATATTCCCCCAAGCAAGTCAAAACTTTAAAATACATCAATATCTCCCAAACAACAACCTACTCCTCTGCATCGCCGGTAATAAATCTCTCAATTCACCATTACTCGGTCACCAACACAGAGACCATACCTAGTTAAGCCTCATTTTATTCATCCTACTCCATAATCTCTAAAGCACAAACAAGCAGGTGAAACTATCCTTGAGTTTTGACGACACAACATTTCAGCAGGAAGCTTGAATTCTCAATTCTACCCAATAGAGCATCCGGCTGTCAATTCGAGTCCACAAACCCGATGCCATGCACAGCTCAGCAGAAGCTACGAAACTTCGCCCGAACCAAACGGAAAATTAAAATGAAACCAACTCCTGGAAATGAAAAACGCCATTTAAACGCACCCGATTCCCCGAAGCATCAGCGCCGGCCACGGAGGGCTCGGAGTGGAGAATGCCATTCGGCTGCGAGCCCCAGGTGCCGCGAAACCCTCCCCCCGCGTCCAATCCCCCATCGCGCGGCTCCGGCGCCGCGTCGTGCCCGGCTCCACTGCCGTCTTTCTCCGACATCCAACCACAGAGCGCCGATTCCGGGAGATCGCGAAGAACGGCCGATCCGTCGCAGTCTCTGTGTCTTGCAGATTTTGCTGCGAGAGAGAGACAGAGACAGAGACGGAACCAGAGAGAGAATGCAGGGGACGAGGTGTAGTCGCGAAGCAGGGGATCGCCACAAGAGTTGTAACGTCCACGTGGGGTTTTCGTTTCGACGTGTTGACTGTTGAGTATGATCGTCGTTGGGGCTCTGCGTTTCTGGGCGGGTCGTGGTCGCTTTTGGGAATACGTGCAGCGGGCGGGCCTGGGACAGGGTCGGGTCGGGTCGGGTGGAGCTGCAGCAGCGGCCGTGGGTGAGACGCAACGCGTTGTCGTCCGTCGTGTCGCGTCCAACCGCAGCTGCCGAGCTTTGCAGGCAAACTTCCTTACATAGTAGATACGGTGCTGCGTATCAATTAAATATTTTATATCACATGTATAATATAAAAACCTCTAAATTTTATCGACATAATTATTTAATCGAAATCGATACATCACGAATCTCCAATTAAAAAGCTGTGTCTAAATTATTTGAAATCGATCGTCAAATTTAAAGGATCTAACAATACGTCGAAGCTACAGATTTGAAATGGCGATCGGGCATCGAAAAATGTAGTCTCAAGTTAGATCATGTTAATAGTGATTTTTGAATTTGTTGTGATTAGGTAGGTTAAGAAGATCAAGGATCTCATTATGGGTATTCTTGTAATTTAGTCTCCACCAATGTATCCTCCTCAATAAGTAAATAAATAATAAAAAGCATTATCTTTTCATAAAGCAAAGTCAAAATCTTATCTTAATAGCTAAACTCATTTTCTTAGACATGATTCACGGGTTGATGCGCTTTTACCTTCCTTTTCCTCCTGCTCGAGATCTCTTCATCTCGCGTCTTCTCTTCCGGGACAATTCCCAAGTCTTGAAGCGCGAGATATAAAAAGCTTGGTCAACGGCTCATCCATGGTTTCCAGATAGGAATACTAGCTGGCAATTGCCTCCATACGACACCGTTTGATTCGGCTCCGGAAAGATCGTCTTTGGAGAGATGTAAATACATTTAGGCTAGAGGGGTTTGTCGAAATACAAATAGTGTTTGGTTATTTATAATATTAAAGTACATCAAGAGACAATTTTGACTTAAATTGTGTTTGATAAAATCTTTACTTCATTTTTTTTAAATTTTCGATCTAATTTTTTTAACCCAACAAAAATTTACACAAAACGAAGTTGTATTTGGACTCCTAGCTCATTATCCTCAAAAAAATCGATGAGTTACCTTTTTTTTCTATCTAGTAAACTTGTTGGTAATTGAACAATTTACTCTTTGATAAAGATACCAACTTATGTATCCTTTGCAAATCACCAATTATCATACTAACATATGAATGTATAAGTCGAATAGCTTGCTAACTCTAATATGAAATTACCAACACGAATTAAAGTGGCCAATCATTTTTCTTTCCAAATCAAATTACGAATTAATTTTAGATTACTGGCTCATTCTTATTTATATCTTATACTTCTTAGTCGACAACATTATTTTCTTAGGATGGAAATCTCTTAAATTGGTCCAACTCTTTTTAAAGATGACCGACCTAAATTAGTATGACTCAACAGCGGTTTTCTCATAAAATCACTCTTTGATGTTAGATTACTAACTTTCATTTGATTTATTTATCGCTATTTATATACTTTCTTCTTTAGCTAACTTGCCTTTTGGTTTACAAACTTTTAACATATCATGTCCCTAATTAATGGGCATTGATATCCAGACAACCTTTCATTATGCAATCTCAGGAGTACTTCCGAAACTAGCTCTATCAACAGTGCGTCCGTGGATACTGATACTATTATTACATAAACATAATCTCCAAGTATCCAAACTTTCCATATTTTGTGATAATTAAGTCTTGCTTTTCTTACAAAGATATCAAACTCCAAGAATTGCCACGACCGATTTCATGCCATGCCTAGTTCTTTCTATATGTGTAATCGATTGATTTCTTTTTTCAGTTCAAATCTTATTCTTTCTTTCTTTCTTTCTTTCTTTCTTTGGTCTTCTTTTTTATAAGTATGACCTCTACGTTGTACATTTGTGCTTATCAATCTAAAATCCCAAGATCCTTTTAGTACATGATTTTCTTTTTATTGCTTAAAATTGATGTTCACCCAATCGACTCCCCTATCTTGAGACATTATGACTCAAGATCATGCTGTAATTTTATCAGTTTTTGTCGGGCTTCACACTATATCCACTCCTGAAATAGCTTTAGGCAAACTAAAAAAGTGTAAGTGATCCAAAACAACCCTCACTAAGACTTCGTTAATGGTAAGATTAATGATTGACATAAAATTATTTAAATATAGATCAATCAATCTATTGGTTTTATCAACATTTGCCAAATCGTTGTTTCTTCTTTTGCAAATAGAAGACGTTTACATGTCCAATTTTTTTATACAAAAATCATCTAAGGTATGATTATTTTAATAGATTTAATGATGAAGATTCTAATTTAAAAGAGTACTAATAAAATTAATTAATTTACTATGTCTCTCTAAAGTTCAATATGGAATAACTTCTTGTTGTATACAATAATTTAGTTCAAGTTTTTCTTAATGGAATTCTTCGTTAAAGTTGTGAACTCTTTATGATTATCATTTAAATTCGGGGACAATTGCCAAATAAGTCCTAAACCTTTTGCTACTTTACCGATTCAGTCCTAAACCTTTTTTTATGCCAAATCAGTCCTAAACCTTTTACAACTTTGTCATTTAAGTCCTTCCGGCGGATTTTGGCCAGGAAATGCATACGTGGCGATGATGTGGTGGATCGGACCTCGTCGGCGACGATGTGGCGGCGACGTGGCACAAAAAAATAAAAAAAAAAATTCTAAAAATTCCAAAAATTCCAAAAAAATCAAAACAAAAGGGAGGGCCGGAGCCCTCCACCTGTGGTCGCCGCCCCATCACCGGTGGGGCAGCGGGCCATGCCCCCAGCCCCGCCGACGTCCAGATCTGGACACCGGCGGGGTTGGGCGAGCTCTCCCCGCCCAGATCTGGGCGAGGCGAGCCTCGCCCGGCCCTCGCCAGCCAATGGGGAGGGCGGCCCCCGGCCGGCGAGGGCCGGGCGAGCTCGCCTAGCTGGGTGCGAGCTCCCCCAGCTGCTGCAGATCTGCAGCAGCTCCGGGCGAGCTCGCCCAGCCCCGCCGACGTCCAGATCTGGACGCCGGCGGGGTTGGGGGCATGGCCGCCGCCCCACCGGTGATGGGACGGCGGCCACAGGTGGATGGCTCCGGCCCTCCCCTTTTTTTTTGGAATTTTTTAATTTTTTTTGTGCCACGTCGCCGCCACGTCGTCGCCGGCTAAGTCCGGTCCGCCACGTATGCATTTTCCGGCCAAAATCCGCCGGAAGGACTTAAATGGAAAAGTTGCAAAAGGTTTAGGACTGATTTGACATAAAAAAAAAGGTTTAGGACTAAATCGGCAAAGTACTAAAAAGTTGAGGACTTATTTGGCAATTGTCCCTTTAAATTCGATATATGTTAATTTTAAGTACTGCCAAAAAGTTTCAAACTCATTAGAAAAAAAAGTATTTTATATAAATCACCTTGAGCACATTAACAAGTGAAAGAGAGGAAATGAAATATGTGTAAGAACGAATGGAAAATAACATAAAGTGGTGGGAAGTATCATTGTTTTAATTAATGTTGATAGTCTTGAATTTTCATGATAAAGCGTGGCTCTTACATTTTCAATATATAGCAACTTTCACCCTTTTCCATTTTTGGTTTCGATTAGTTAGTCTCATGAGGTCAATTTCCTCAGCTTAATAATTTGGGAGTGTTATAGCTATTAAGAGGATGGAAATAGTATGAAATTAACTTTTTGTAGTACTTAATTACTCTAAATTTGAAAAATTAAAAAACCATAGTGATTCCGAACATTAGAGAAATTCTCATTTTATGAAAATTTAAATGTTTGGCTAAAAGAACAATCACATTTTTTCTTCAATTAATTTTATTCCGGGTTTATTTATCGTGTGTGGCTATATTTGCCTCTTACACGAGGCAGAAAAACACCATTACTCAAGTTAGCGAATCGCCAAATTTGACTCCACATTATTTATGAAGAGTTATATAATAATTAAACCATCGGATTAGCCTGAACATGAAAGTTGCATCTTATTATGTGCTTCTAGTAGTCGGTAGCTCGTGCCTTTGGAATATTTTACTGAAATGAAACATTACGAAATTGCGACAGACATTTTATTATGGCATGTTCGCCATCAGATCTAATCTAATAAATCCTACTAAAGATTACTTTTGCACATTAAACACATTATATTTGAATGAAGAGAACCTCTTCTTCTTTTTTCAAATTTAAGCTATAAAAAAAACCCTTCAAGAAGAAGTGAGTTGAGAGGAAATCTCTCGACAATAAGTGGTGAATTGACCAATGGGCATGAGAATTTTTTTTTAAGAACTATAGAAAAAAATTCAGCATATTACCACAGTAATAGATATTATATTAATTTGGTAGTAGGTAAACTTATAAGCAATAAAATTAACTCTATGAGAATAAGAAAGTAACTATATCTATAATATCATGTAAATTTGACACTTTCAGACACGATATGTAATGTAATATATTTGCAAATTATTCAACTAATAATATATGTGTAGAATAATTCAATAGAAAAATTGACCACTGATAGTAAAAGTGTTTTGATTTCATCCAACATGATGTGTAGTAAAATACAACATTATATTTATCATTACTTAAAGGATAATAATTACTATAAAATAAAAGACCAAGCGGAGGGGTCAAATTATATAGAAGTAAGTTCATGATAAATTCAATTTTTTTTTGTAAAATATGACATAGTAAATGCTTTGTAATTGCCAAGTGGATTTATAAGTACAACAGATAAATTTATGATGTCTGTTTATCTACCAAAAGATGTATATCGTTTTCAGAGGGATATTCTTTTACAATTTCGCGATTGTTCCTGCTATAACTCGAAAATGCCTATTTTCATATGAGTTTTTAGTCTAGTGGTAAAGAAACAATTTAATAGACATAAGTTTGCAAAGAAGAATTTGTGTATAAAACCCATGCGAAGCATGGTCAAATATCCAAGCGTGTAATGGGCATTTATTACATGCAAAACCCAACATGGAATTACTTCAATTTTCCTATGAATATACACGTTTATTTTATATATGAGGTCTAGGATTACTTGCATGGAGAAGGAAAAGAAAAGAAAAAAAAATCAGTGGACAACAATTAGAGTTCATGTCCTCTGAAAGAATGGGCTGAACTACACTTGTTCTTGCATCGTCCATGAATCAATTGTTGGACATCATCATCTTACAAATTAGCGAACGAACTAATTCAAGAATTGTCTCCGAACCAAGCGATTGGAGATCATTCAATAAACCACAAATTCAATTCCTAAAGCTTGGGACCTTCACCCATTTTCTCCTCCAAGAACTCTTATAAGTCTCTCTTCCATGTTCAAAACTTCCACAGCTCCCCAAAGTTACGATCAAGCAAAACCGGAAAAAAAGAAAAAGAAAAAAGAGAGTTCTCATTGTAGTGATCTAGCTACCAAAATCAATAAAAAAATGACTAACTTGAGGTGCATTTCTCTCGTTGTCACTCTCGCATTCCTCGTACAACCTCTTCCTTCTTCTGCTACTCATCCTCTTCATCATGTTCGTCATCACCTTCATCCTCTCCATCCTCACTTGGTCACCAAGGGCATCGAGGCCTTCGCCATGGAGGATGTCTTCAAAGCGTTGTACGCTTTCGGCGAATCCTTGACAGACACCGGAAACGCGATGGTTTTGGGCATCCTCAACCACGCCCCGGGGGTTTCTCAAGGCGCGTCCGGTTCGTCCCCCAGCGGGAATAATCTATGCGATGGCAAGTTGTTGGTAGATTTCGTTTGCGAAGCTCTCGGCATCCCCCCGGTTCCTGCGTTCCAGAATGCTTCCGCGAACTTCACGCATGGCGCGAACTTCGCCGTGGCTGGATCGACTGCCCTCCCGAGCAACTTCTTCGCTCAGAATAACATTCATAGCTGGTTCTTGAACACCATTCCAAAGAGTATCGATTTGCAAATAGATTGGTTTCACAAGTTCCTACAGGGTATGGCAAGCCAAGGAACTAGCCACGTAGTTGGAGGAGGAAACGGAAGCGGAATCGGAAGCATGAGTGGTAACATTGGCGGAAGCGGAGATGGAAGCGTAAGTGGAAGTGCAAAGATAAGCGGCAGTGCAGACGGTACCGTGGGTGGAAGCGGAAGCGGGAGCGGGAGCGGGAGCGGAAGCGACAGCATTAGCGGCAGCGGAAACGGAAGCGGAAGCGGAAGTATGACTGGGACTGGGAATGGAAGCATGAGCGGCAGTGGTGGAGGAAGCGGAGGAGTAAATGGAAGTGGAGGTGGCCATGTGAGCGGAAGCGGCAGCATGAGCGGCAGTGGTGGAGGAAGCGGAGGAGTAAGCGGAAGTGGAGGTGGTCATGTGAGCGGAAGTGGAAGCATGAGTGGAAGCGGAGGTGCAAGTATGAGCGGAAGTGGAAGCATAACCGGAAGCGATAGTGGAAGCATTGGGGGGAAAATGGACGGCAGTGGGAGCGGAAGCGGACATGGAAGTGGAAGCATGACCGGTAGCAGCAGTGCAAGCGGAAGCGGAAGCATGACCGGAAAATCAAGCGGAAGCGGAAGTGCGAACGGTAGCGGCAGCGTCTCCATGGAGGATGCGCTGTTTTGGATTGGAGGGATCGGTTTAAGCGACTATCCTCGCCTGCTTGGCTCATCCTCCATCTCCAACCAGGGGTTCACCCAGCACTCTGTCAGTCAAGTCTGCAAACTTGTCGAGGTATGCAGCACAATACAAAGAACTCAGATTGACCCAAAATGCAGGAATATGAAATCAAGCAATTCCATTCCGAGACTAATGCATGCAATTATTCTAATGCAAACAGACACTGCTGGAAAACGGCGCGATTTACTTGGTCGTTCAAGGCCTGCCTCCATGCGGGTGCTTCCCCGTGTCCCTAGCTTTGACCCCCACCTCCGACCGTGACAAGTATGGCTGCTGCGCCAGCGCCAATGCCATGGTGACAGCCCACAACGAGCTGCTTCAGAAGAACCTGGCTGAGCTGCAGAAAACATACAGCTCGGCTTCCATCATCTACGCCGACTTCTGGAAAGCGTACATGAACATCCTCGAGAACCACGACAAGTACAACTTTGCCGAGCCCTTCAAGGCGTGCTGTGGGGCCGGCAGCGGGGCCCTCAACTTCGACATCCACCACCTGTGCGGCTCGACCAACACCGCCGCCTGCAAAGACGCCGCACAGCACATGATCTGGGACGGGATTCATCTCACGGAAGCCATGAACAAGGAAGTTACCAACCAGTTCCTCCACCACGGTTGCACTAGCCCTCCATTGCAGGAGGTCATCAAGAAGAAGATGGGATGAGTCTCGAGTTAAATCAATGTTTCACTGCGTGTGTGCATATGATACTTTGACTCCGAGTGGCTGCGTTAGGTCACCGAGTTAAGTTCCTCCTTCCTCGGATTAATCTGTTCGTCCAGTTTTATAAACTTCTTTCTTAGTTCGAACCTGGGACACATTTGCTCGATATGTAATAAAAGATTTACTTATTTTAGCATTCAATTTGGAGAATTTATTCAATTAGTTGCATATCGTTTTTTCTTTATATTTTCAACACACACGTGATCTCCAGTTACAAGAGCGAGTTTCGGTCGAAGACAAGTCAAAACGTTCCAAGTCGCAACCATGTCGATGAGGGCAGAGTAGATATCACGGGTTTACTCTAACTTGAAGTTTGAGGAACAGGGTCAAAGCGGACAAAGTCTGAATGGCCAAGTCCGGGAAAATCAAGGCACTCTGTTGATCATTTCCATGGAAAACTAAAATACGAGGAACGGGAAACAAAAGGAATGACAAAAAAAATCTGCCATTTGTTGATGGATGTAACCCCCCCAAAAAAAAGACCCAACAGAACAGAAAAAGCTCTCAGACTCTCTCCTAAGTCTGACGTAGTGGTCCGAAAGAAGTGGTCCAGGAAGCTGGTCACAAGAGTCAAAATGGCACTCTTGAAAGAGTCAACAATGGCAACCCTCTAAGAAAAACGGTGATTGCAGACAAAATCAATACTGTTCGTTTCTTACATAATAGTCAAAAGAGTTAATTTAATAGCCACACATAACTCTCTCCATTGCACAAACACCAGTCCTCGAGATCCAGCCTCAGATTGCAGGTCCTAGGAGGCTGTGAAATTTAGATTTAGCAAAGCTAACTCTAGCCTACCAGGAACAACACTACTGTGGTTCAAACATTCAAACAAGAATTGTTCAGGTCAATCTGTAAACTGTGAACCAAATATTAATGGCCCCGAATAAACCTGGGACACAGGTCGCTTCCAGTTTCGGAACATGCAACAGATCGCGTAATTGCCCAGTCAAGCAAAACTAAGAGTATTAACCAGCCGTTCCATCCAACGTTGAACCAGCAGAGACCCAACATTAACACAAGGGCCACCTTTCGAATATGGCTAACAGTTTGGCGATCGCCAGGCACGTACTACTACTCCATGTAATTCACCATTGTGACCAGAATCCAAGTCCCAGAAATGAAGACTCACAGCATAATCATATATCTTGCATTTGTGCAGATAAATGTTTTGACGAGTACAATGTGGAACTAATTATTCCATAAATCAAAACGAAACTCTTCTTACCAGACTCTATCTACATCAGACGGTCGGCCTCCGTTTTTAATCTGTACAGCAATGGGGATTACTTTGGATCATATTAGGTACTCGTAATAGACTAAGAAAAGAGCATCTGGGCTATCCTTTGGCAAGCTATTGACGTAGAGATAGAAACGTAGCAAGTCCTCTTTAGAGACCGTTTCCGCATCAACCACGTCTTCATTGCAAGTGAGCACCCATAAATCTTCAGACTTCACTCTTTTCAAGCTTCCACGACAAAAGGGGCAAGACTCGGACTTCACATTCCTGAGATTTGACCGCTAATAATAAGAAACAAATGGACACTTTGAAAATTGAAAATGACTCGACAACATTGGCATGGCATCAGTGGTACTTACCAATCCCGATAGCATTTTATGCACATTGCATGGCAACAATTTGGCAACACCATTTTCGTGCAGGGTTCCAAACAAATCCCACATTCATCTTCTCTCTCTAAATCTACATTGGTGAACCTTAAGTCACCTTCCACCTTCTTCTTGCCCACAGACTCCATAATCAGATGCTTGCCTTTGACATCATCTAGCTCTTCAATGTTACCGTGCAACCGTCTAAGAGATGGCAATATAACGGCTGCATTGGCATAACAAACATGGTTCAAAATTCTGGCCAACCACAATCAGGGTTTTTACTTGTCAATCCTCAAAAACAATTAAAGAGGAGTTCTGAGCAATACCGTAGAAGTCCCTTACTGTAGCCTTCCTCCCATGCGTAGATATATTGGGCCTTCCATCACTATAAACCTGGCAAAAAAAAAAACTACAACAATCAATAAACATGTATAAACAATTAGGCAAGGAATTATAAGTCTATTAATGTTTCTGGATTCTTCAACTGGTGGAGATGTACCTTGTATATGAGTATGTGGAAGAGGTCTAAGTATCTGGGTAATAGACAAGCGCATGAGCAATCCATCCATTGTAGCAAAAACAAGAAAAGCGGAGCCAAGTGATTGTAGACCAGTTTCATTTGAAGGTGTGCGCCTCCCTTTGCCCTCGGAATTGCAGTAGCCCTGATCACGGAGAACTTCAATTTCAGAGCAGAAAGAGATAAAACCCCCGTCGAACAGATTATTCCCATCGCCCCTCAAAAAATTCATCTCTTTCACAGCTCAGCCAGAGGCAAGACAGAATAGTTTCCCTAACTTTAGGCAGCCAATTCCATTGTGAACGATCAAACGCTACTGCTAAACCAGATAAGTTGACAAAATCATGTCGGGGATTAGCTCTTTAATAATTTTCGCTAAGAACACTAGATGAAATAGACCGAATATTACTGACCGAAACCGCCAATTTCACCAACAATCTCTCTCCTAGTTTGGAGGAATTTCCAGTTACTGTTCGTGGGTTCCATAATTTTTGCCCGTAACATCAGGAAGAAAGCTGTTGACAGCACACGCAAGTAACAAAGAACCCAAGACAGAAACCGAAGGAGCTCCACAGACGGGGGAAACAGGGAAAAAATTTTACAGGTAAAAAGCAGAACAAACCCACCTCAGAAAAACAAAAAGGTAATCAGCAAAATTTTGTACTCACAGAGCGTTGGCGTGCTGTATGTCAGCCTCTAAGACTTTCAGCGAGTCCTGGTATGAAGACGACCTGGCTAGCTGGTAATACATCACCTCCATCCCCACTCTCTCTCTCTCTCTCTCTCTCTCTCTCTTCTCAAGAAACAGGGGAAACAGAGCAGGGAAAGAAAACCCTCGGCAGAACAGTACAGAAAAAAGATTGACAAGGGCAAGGAGAAGATGATCGTCTGGTGATGTTGGGGACCTAATCCCCAACAAAGACAACCAGAAAAGGATTATATTCTCCCTCTCTCTCTCCCTCTCCCTCTCCCTCCCTTGCTTTCTATCCAACCTTTTGCTGAACTGGGGCGGCTTTGATTGCGACTGTTTTCTGGTGCTGGGTGGCTCCCTCCTTTCTCGCGTCTGGTCTTCTCGCGTTTATTTCAATGGTGGCGACGGTGGCGATGGTGATGATGGTGGATGAGGGATGATGATATAGTGCCTTGCGTTGCGTTTGTTCGTTTGCCTCCTCATCCGTCCTACTAATTTATTTATTCCAAAGAATTGATTTTTTCCTTTTTTTATAAATAATTATTCCAAAGAAATAATTTTTTTCCTTTTTAAAAATAAAGAATTGTCTCTTCATTTTGCTTTTGGATTCCTCTCATCTTTGGAAAAAGGGCAAAAAGAGGACTTGGTCAAACCGCACCAAATCCCTTTCTCCCATTAATTTATTCCTTGAAAGTAACCCATCGTGCCCAATAATCAATTTAGACGCCTCCATTATTTTTATCAATGAGATGTCAATTTGAAAAAGAAACTCCTTTGGACCCCGTAAAAGATCGAAAAACCTAATCCGTACGAACTTCCTCGTTTGAAAAATTTGAGATTATAATTAAAGATGTCAAATGGGTGAATCGAGTCCGGTCGGTTTATGTCGAGTTAAAAATAGTCCAATCCATATCGACATATTTAACTCATTTCGGCCCATTTTCGTATAATCCAATTCTAACGACTCATATTGACACAATCCATATTGTTAAAACACTTCTATATTTAACAAAATCTACAAAAATTTGCTCTAGAATATTGTAATTTTACTAATTAGGTAATCAATTTTATGACCCATATGAAACTCATTCAAGAACCATTAAGTTAATAAGTGACCTATTTAAGATCGATTTAATCTTTTAAGTCAATCAATTTATGACCCGTATTATCTCAAACGAATTAAAATATGGGTTGTTGATTCATTTTGCCGCCTCTAACTATAACCTAATGTGCAGACTCGATTATATATCTTACACACCGCTCCAACAACTCCCTTCATCAAATTGATTCTGGTCATACAATACTTTTATGTTTCCCAGTTGTTTACCCAACTAATCTCTCCCCCGGTTTCGACCGGGGGCCCCGCACCCATCATTGCCACTCCATTCCTAACCCCGTTTCGCTTCTGCGCGCCCCGAGAGCCATCCTCGTCGTGCCCGGAGCCGAAAAAAGGGAAGAAAAAAAAAATCTTTCGGAAGGTTTTACCTCCCCGAATGTACATTTAGGTCGATGGTCACGTATTCCCGGCAATCGAATCGGAGGGACATTATTCTCGGGAAAGGGAGTCGAAAGAATTGAGTGTTGTCGTTACTCTGGTTTGGAAGATTGAGTGGGTTGGGCCCATAATGGGTGAATGGTGGGTCGGGAATGTGTACCGTCCATCATTCATGATGATGATGATGATGATGATGAGGCTCATCCAGAAGACGTGAAACGATAAAAGGTGGGTCGCGCACTACGGATGGTGAATGGCCCCCGCTCTTGGCCATGATTTGCTCGCTGACTCATTTTCTTCCGATTTTACCCTTTCTTTTCCCTATTCTTCTTCCCCTCTCTCTCTCTCTCTCTCTCTCTCTCTCTCTCTCTCTATATATATATATATATATATATATATATTTTTTTTTTTTATTGTTCATTCTTGCCCTTTATTGGGGTCAAGGTTTCTCGCTCCATTAGGAATTGGGTGTAGTGAGCCTAGCGGCGTGATTGTGGTTATCTAGAGATTTGTATAGTGAATAATTACTACAAAAGTTATGAATTTATTGTACAGACGGTGCCGATTGATCCAAATCGACGATTTGAATGTTGGGTAGTGTTGACGTGAATAGTAATTTTGTTTTTTGGGGGATTTTCTTTCTTCTTTTTTTCAGTTTGCCATTTTTTTTTGTGAGGGCTTGCAAACCCTCGCCGATTGGGCAGCTATTTAAATGGAGAATGTTTTATATGACAAGGCCATTGTCAACAAACCGATCGGAATGATTAAATTGATAAACTGACCAACAATATCTCAGCATGCCATGCACATGGCTCATTGGCTTTTTTCCTTTCAACGTGTTTGTAAATGTTTGTCCTGCTAGTAATGGTAAATCGCCAAATGTGTAATCAATCTTAGATTTAGAATAAAACTCTTTGAAATTGTTAATTGTAATATAGAACACTTCAATTTAAAATATATATATGTGTATAGTTTTAGCATGAAGGACAGTAAATAACTTTTTCCTCAAGAATTTTAACAATATCAAAGCAACTATTCTCAAGGTTGGTGGGAAAAGCTTAATGCAAAAAGTCGCCGGCTTTAAGAGTAATGTCTCTTCCTGTTTAAATATATGTCCATTCATTTTGCTCCAAAAAAACGAATTCGCATGGCTTCCAATGTTACATCACAGCCGAATGTAGAGGCGGGATTTCGTATCATATTCAGGCTTTCAGCTGGAGAGAAAATCAACTACTTTTGACTGTTGACCTGCTCTTGCCAAAAGCTAGGTTTGACTTATGACCCGATATGATAGGCCAGTCACCATTGCTGATCTGGGTCAAGAAAGTCTTGTTCTGTGAATTACTGGATAGAAGTGATGGCAACAGGTCAAACCGACCTAATAATTCAGCAAACATTGGAGCTTGGCACCAATGCCATCTAACTAGATGGGCTTTCTTCTGCATGTTTTTGGAAGCTCAATGGCTTACGAATGTTATTAAGAAGTTGATGGCGGAAAGGTATAATCAGAAAGGTAGACATGCATGCATGCGTGAGGGAGAAGGTAATCCCTTGCTTTGCTTGCAGTGTGACTCTGCAAAATGTTTCTTGTTTGGATATAAAGCAATCTTGCCTCAATTTTTTAGTTAGCTGCCCATCTGATATAATTGTCTTGCATAATTCCTAAACATGAAAAAGATCGAGGCCATCCAGGAAAAATCAAATCTTTATTGGCTTCAAACGGCTTCCCTCTTTCTGTCTCTTTTTTTCACCGCATATACACAATTCATAAAAGGAGGGAAGCGAAAAATGTGGCAGAAGAGGCCATGTAAGTCATCCTTCAGTGAGTCTGTCAAAGCTCTTGAAGCCGACATACAGCATGCAAATAGCATGTAAGTTTTATCCCGAACTTCACGCCCACGAGACAATGGTTTATATGCATGTCCTTGGGCATGATGCAATTGATTTCTTGGCAACCTATTCGATGAAGATACAGAAATGTCAAGTGTGTTTCATGTTCTTCTTATTTTTCTCTTCTTGCCTCTTATATGCATGTCCTTGGGCATCATGCAATTGATTTCTTGGCTACCTATTCGATGAAGATACAGAAATGTCAAGTGTGTTTCATGTTCTTCTTATTTTTCTCTTCTTGCCTCTTATATGCATGTCCTTGGGCATCATGCAATTGATTTCTTGGCTACCTATTCGATGAAGATACAGAAATGTCAAGTGTGTATCATGTTCTTCTATTATTTCTCTTCTTGCCTCTAATTTATTTGTTTGTTCATGTCAGTTGTCGTAGATGGGAAGGTAGGGTCAAAGGGAACTGTGAGGTTGATAAGACTGCAATTTTCATTGCATAAATTATCCAAGTGCCATTCTTAGTGGACTGGACAAGTTCCTTGATATGGTATCATAAATTGAGCAAATCACCTGCCGTATCCAATTGTTTTCCCTCGTCAATCCCAAAACCTTGTTTTAGTATTTATTTCCTCTCGAGAAAACTTGAACTAAATACTCTCTATTCATTCGGTCTGTTATCTGGTAAATGAGTTGCTCTTTGTATCCCTCACTGCTTCTCTCTCTTGATCATCCTGAGAAGAAACCAATGATTTCTGCAGTGCAGCAGCCCTGCCAAGAAACGATTGTGGCAATCGTATCCAAATGAGGTTGTCCTACAGTCCATTTGCCCAGTTCTTCCTCTACCTGATGGAGTGGATGGATTATAGCTGCACGGATACTGTCCCAACTTACTTAGGCCTCCTTAACGTATTTGTGAACAAGGTATAATTCGGACTTTTCCTGGAAAGTTATTCACCTTGGATTTAGTGTTGCTTGCCAACTTATGGTTCTCTGTACGCCCTGCAAATCTTCAGGTATGTCTCAATGGCATGCCCCGGCTGTCATCAAAAGAAGGGAAGGCCTCTCTCAGGGAATTCTATGGTCTTTCTAAAGAAATCCACTTTCCCCAATAAAAATAAATAATCAGATTTGTGATTTAAAGATTAATTGACTGAACAAAGTTGTTAAATATTTTTTGCAGCTGTTATATACCCTTCATTGAAGCAACTTGAAGGTGAGTTTGCCAGAATCGGAAGTATCAACAGGGCTATCTTGGATAGAATAGAAGGCAAGAGGAGGTTCTGTAGTAGAGAACTGGAGAGAGACGACGAATGTGGGATATGCATGGAAAGTCATGCGAATACAGTATTGCCCGATTGCGGGCATTCCCTGTGCATTAACTGCTATAACAACTGGTGCTTGTCCCTCGTTTGCTTTGTTTGTTTTCGAACTGATTAGCAACATGTGTTGTGATCCCTGAAAAAGAAGAAGTAGAGGACTTCATGTCTGATCCACGTTTAAATTCTCAGGAATGCACGGTCGGGTTCTTGCCCTTTTTGCCGAAGCAGCTTAAGCGGAGTTACCTCTACTGATTTGTGGGTTCTTATGAGTAAAAGCGACATGGTTGACCCATGTACTGTTGCCATGGAGAACCTAAGAGGTTTCTACCTTTATATTGAGAGTTTATGTGTAATAATGCCGGCACCACATATCCTACTAGATTACATGATCTGACCTAGAGAAGGGCTTGTTTGTACCTTTTTCATGCCTGCAAACACCTCTTGCATATACTGTCGCAAGAGAACCAAGAAAAAGTTTCCGTTTCAAACCTTTGTTCTGGCTTGTGTTTGTGCTGTAATCTGGTAGTAGGAAAGATTGGAAGGCTCTGGCTTGCACAATTAGTATGCCGTCAAGAAGCTCGAATTGTTGTCGTGATTCCTTTTACTCTGCATCAGTGCTTCCAGCACCTTCACGGAGGCATTGTCCGAAACTTTGACACTAAAAAAGCCGAGTTTGGTACTGCCGCTTGTATAAAAAGCCAACCTTTTGCAATGCTGGCTGAGAGGTTTCAGAGGTACTCCTGGAATCAACAATCCCCAACCATCCATATACACAGACACTCATGTGACATGCTTGTTCTGAGTTTATGTTTAGATTACATCCTAAAACAAGTCAGAACTAGAAATGAAGAGCCGATAAAGCAAGCAAGACAGAGCAATTTTGATGCTTTTAGATTGGGGGTTAGTGTTTCACCTAAAAAAGAAGAAAAAAGATTGGTGATTGGTGCATGTCGCCAAAGGTAGTCAAGAATATAATCCTGGTAATCCCGGGTTGACTGATGTTAGTCATGGTTTGAACTTGAATATATCTTCCAGGAGCTGACCTCTGTTACCTTACGCATGATTTTTACAGTACTAGTGTAGAGTTGATAATATCATGGGTAAAAAAGAAACTTCTTGAAATGATTGGGCTTCTGTCGAAAACAGGTATGGACTGAGAGGCAAGTTTGACTTACCGTTTCTTAGTCATTTGGTTCCATTCCAATACTAGAATTTGACCACTGGACCAATTTAAAGCAATCATATTCTCCAGACTAATCTGTGCAGCTGTGAATCCACTGGTGTGAATCCACTGGTGAGAAATTGTTTTTAGGCAAAAGAACACCTCAGAACCTTCCAGGCAAAAGAAAAAAAAAAACTGTATACTTTGCAGAATTTATTTATTTAAACAGCATATCATGTTTATGCCTACTATGAGATTCTATGTACATAATAAGCTCACTGTGGATAGCCACTTACTGGGTGCCAAATGTAGGCTTTGGCGTATTCCCAGGACAAATAGTGTCCTTGCATACCTACCCATGGGTAGCTTAACTGGTTAGGGCGAACTCGGATTTCGTTGAGGTCTTGGGTTCGATTCCCCGGGGAAGCGCCTGTGATTTAAGTGGGCCATGGCGGTAGGTTGCTGTGCTAGTCTCCCCCGAGAAATAGTCGAGGTGCGCGCAAGCTGGCCCGGACATCTCGGCTATCAAAAAAAAAAAAAAACTGTCCTTGCATGAGTCAGCCTCTTCATGGCGGGGAATTAGAAGAAAGAGTTGCAAAACTCATAAATTCTTGGAAAGCTTTTCTCAGAAAATAAAAAGGAGGAGAAAGAATAAAACAGGTAAAGAAGCAACAGGGTGAAGCATCATGGGAAGAGCATTACCAGAACCAGAGCATATTCTTGCTTTAAATTAAATTGAAAAAAAAAAAGAGAGGCGAAAAGCAAATACTCCACTAAGAGGAAGTTGCATGGAGTTCACCCATCCCCAAATTGTTAGTCACCAATCATTATATTTAAAATAATTCGCCATCCACATAAAGGACTTTTCTTTAGTGGGCATTTTCCTTTTAAAGCCAACTCAAATTCTTATTCAAAAGCTCATTCTCTCAACCCCACTCTCAAAAGCTTATTACTTTAAAACACTCCCCCTCCCCCACAACAATAATTGAGCTTATGAAGCAAGAATTTGAATGGAGAAAAACCAATCACATTCTCCATCTTCCCATCTATTAGAGAAAATGTTGGCTAATCCACTAAGAAAGGAGGCCTCATTCAGTGTTGTCGGTTAGTCTCAAATCACTTATCTGTTTTGCTGCATAATGTGCAGCCATTTGGAAATCTTTACTTTAGTGGCTTCGGAAAATCTCAAGTGCTTATTGGTGCAAAGAAAGGCTCTTGGTTTTGTTCTGTTCTTATCTATGAAGATGATTTTGCAGAAAGATGCCACCTCATCAGCATTCATCACCAGTGTGGGAGCAAAATAGTGCAGTTCTGGTCTAATCTATTTTCTGTTTGCCTTTTGAATTAGGGTGTAGCCAGCTAACCAAAAAATAGAGAGGAAAAACAAGCCTACTAATTCCTGATATTAAATCAAAGTTATCTCCTTTTAAAGAGATCCATACATTATTCCCATGATTATTGCCCTATACCAACCTTTAAACTGTGCCTTATTCTAGAGAACAAATCTGTCCTTTTTAATTGGAGGAATGAATTGATTGGATAATTAGGTTTGCATGTCACCTACTTAGAGGCCGCATTACGTGTATCAAAAATCATTATGACCTAATGCTTCTTAATGACTTGCTCTGTGCACTTGATTATAACAATCACCAACCAATTATTATTGGAAAGAACCCTCTTTCAAGTCTAATTTTTCATTGTCTGACACACGGTAAATCAAGCGTATGAATCACGCTCCACCGAGATGGAGACAGTGCATATACTTTGAGGTTTCTAATTTGACGTTGACAAGGATGTTTTGTGCCCCTCGTGATGGTACTGTGCTTGAAGCTATTCTGAGACCACAAGGTTCCAGCACTTGTTGAAAAAGGGAGGTTTATTTTTTTGTCTCGATTATGCGGCATTTTGGAGTCAATCTGATTACCAATCCACCTAAAATATTCTGCCTTAAATAAAAACACTTTATAACCCACTCAACTCAAGTACACTAGGCCTTTTAAAGAAGTGGGAAATATGGGCATCTGGGAAATCGAAGGTTTCTGTATGTTTCCCACTTTTCTTTTCTTTTCAATTATTCTAATGTTGCTTGAATGAGCAGATGAAAAGTTAGCAAGATTTTGCGAGTGAGTGCAGAGTCTTGAGCACATGTCAAGGTTGCATTAGTTCAGAGCAATGCAAAGTCAAAAAGAGGTCACCCAGAAGTGCCCTCGATCTTTTTTATTCTTCTGCACCAATTGAACTTACATGCCTACAAATTCAGGTGGCTCTGGGCTTGTGATATGTTTACTTTCTTATCGGTGAAGAAAGGAAGTGCATCTCTTAATCATCTGACAAAGGCAAAGAGCGACTTTTTTAATCTCAATCTTTATATATGAACCATAAAATCTACTACGAACATGTCGTCTCATCAACTAAAGGCGATGCTGATGCGTGACTGGATCCTCCCATTTTAATTTCTGGCCTCGTAATCTTGCTTAGCTTAATAATGCAGAGATATCCTGCCTTGCCATTTGGTGCAAAAATTATGTCTAAGCGTGAAAATTCATTTGGGCCACAGTGTTTGATGATCAGGTTGAATTCTTGACACTATTTGAAAATGGTCAGCTTAATGAGACGGATTTGAATGATTTTCGACCATTCTCATTTTTGCTGCTATTCCATGCCTTCAAACATGTATGAAGCAGATTCAGCAGGAGGATTTAAACATGTCAGACATTTTTCCCCAGTTTCAAGATTCCATCTCCCATTTTACTCTGCCTTATGAGATTTTTGGCAACGAGATCAACTTTGAACCGTCTTATGAATTTGTGTATAGAGAGCAGCAGTTTGAGAAGGGACAGAGGACTCAGAATTAGCATTTTACCAATGGATCATCAGAAGCTTGTTGGACTGTTTTTTTCGTATTAGACAAAACATGAAGGGAAGAGGCAAAATGACTGGGACCAAGTCCTACAAGGGATGGAAAGTGTTGGGATAATCTCAACCTACCAAATATCAGAAATCACTTGGGACACTGATAAGATGTCAAATCTAAGAATTTAGTGCACTAGGTCGGCTTTCCCCATGATTTCATGGCCACTACCTTATAGACAGTAATTTCCTTGTTTAATTCTCATGGTTTCTTTTCCACTCGTCTGCTTCGTCTTCGAGTTTCTTCTGCCATTGTGATTTTCGAGTCAGCCATGGAATGATCGTTGCAGGCGGACAATGAGTCCCTATCAAACTGTTTCTCCCATCATTTTGCCTGTATAAATTCGGGATTGCCTTATTGATCACACGATGTGTTATATTCTTTTTTCAGCATAACATGTCGGGATCAGAACACTGCGATTGATCCTCGTCGAATTTAGCGGCCTTGTATCTCATAAAAAAAATGGGTAAATACCGAAGCATGCAGATCCACGCTATCATAATTGTGTCTTGAAGGACTGGGTATATGCATTCTGCAACTCTTTGCCGAAGAAAAGAATGAGACTTGTTCACTTAAAAACAGCCATTATAGTTCCATGATGCTTTCTTCGCTCCGACATTCTCGCGACAGTGTCATTTCTTGCAGTCGGTTTGGTCTGATTCTACTCTCCATTTCGGTCCAAGCTCCAAAGTGCTCACTCTTTACTCTCTTCACTCTCTCTCCTCCCTGTCCTGTCCTCCATAAGGCTTTCCCCTTTTAACAATTTCACACAGTGACACTTCATTCTTAGAATTATACCCAATTTTTTTAATAAAAAGACTGGAAAAAAGTAAAATAATTCTCGCAATAGTTTCCGGGTTTTTCTTCATTAGACTTACTTTTTTCATTGTTCTGATTTCGCCCCTCCTATGAATTGGCTTTTATGTAACATTGCAGTCCTTGAAATCTTTGCAAAAGCACAAAATATACATTGACATTAGAGAGAGAGAGAGAGAGAGAGAGAGAAGCCGAAAGGGGGATAAAAAGCTGACATGAGCCACAGGGACCGTTAGCTTAGCCGGCGCCAATATTCGTTGAGCTTCCTCTTCCTCTTCCCCTTATAGCCAAACACAAAAACCCCCCCATTTTCTTTCTTTTCAAACCTCACCAGGCCACCCCCGGATCTTTCCCACTTCCACACACTCACTCTCTACATCTGCCTCTGGATATCTTTTCCAATTTTCATAGAAAGGGTCCCTTTGTTTCTTGTCCATATTTGTTCGTCTATATAGGTTTCTATCTCTGGGGAAAGCAGAATTTTTCTGGAGGATCTTTTGTTAGCCTTTCCTGTTGATTAATGATGGAGGGCAGCAAAGGCTTCTCTTCTCCTCGGAGCCACGCGTTCCCGGCTGGATTGCGCGTTCTCGTCGTCGACGATGATCCCACGTGGTTGAAGATCCTCGAAAAGATGCTCAAGAAATGTTCTTATGAAGGTAATGATTAGGAAAAAGGAAGCTCCAGTCCTTTGTTCATGGTCATCTGTTCTTTACTAGATTCTGCACTAATCAAGAACCATCAATTGTTTCTTTGTATGAAATTAGTTGTTCAACTTAGCGTTTATGTGAGGGAATCCCAATAACCCCCATTAACTGCCTTTGGATTTAGAAGCTGCAGCGTGCATATGCATAAGGCTCAGAAATGACAACGCTTAGCCTAAGGATGATGATGCTAGTCTGATTATTATGCCGTGTTGCATTTCTTTCCTTAGGAATTCAGGCAAAATGAGATTCGTTTGAGTAATTGTTCTTGATACCCCATGTCTGACTTGCATCCCTTTACAGATAATATGCGAACCAAGCGTCGCTTGTTCAATCAGCAATGAATGGATGCATGTACAGAGAAGGAAAATTATTTTTGTTGACTAGGGAAAGCATGTGTTTCATGATTTCAACAGCTCGAGATAAGCTCAAAGGTTGCGAGCTGCAACCCTATCATTGTGTATCCCCCGTTTGTTATATAGGGGCTAAAATGGCCATGCTTGAGGACAGTCAGAAAACGCTTCGACAGAAGTTCTTAAGCTCGGTAAAATATGTAAAGTGCTCCCTTCAATTCCCATTGTCCAGCAACCTAGTCTTTCCGACAAAAGAGTCATGCTTTACATGTAAACGGTTATTGTATGTTTGTACGCACCAGTTACATATTATCAGTAAAGAAATGGATGTATCAGATTGTTGAGCGCCTTTATGAATGCAAAAAGGCACTTGCTTTGATGCTTCCTTTTGGAGTTGTTAATGCGTGTACTTAAACATATGTTGGAAGAGTACTGTGCATGTGCTAGTTAGTCAGTAAGGACTTAAGAGTTTGATTTATAGCTACAGTGAAATTAATCGCATCTTGCATGATCTTGTGCTCCCGAAACTTTTGCTTTTCTAGTCAAAATTCTTGGGGACAATTGTGGGAAGGATATTGAACAGTTCTCTGTTCATCTTTAAACTGGCTCACGAAATGGCTGATGATATATAATTCACTAAGACATTCCGAACTTATCTGTTAGCTGAAAGACCTCGTGTGATTGATTTGGTGTTTGTGACTTCGTTTATGACTACTCACTAGTGGCTCCTACATTTAAAGGGACATGCCTGAACTTTGTGCCGCTATAAAGGCCAAAGCTCATTTTTGGTCTTGCCTAGATTGCTGCCAGAGAACTCATTTTAATCATTAGTTATACGAGAAGAATTTGTCATGCACACTGAGATTGGGTAACTTTCTCACATTCTGCTGCTCCTGTGCTGTGCTTTCAGTCACCACATGTGGTTTAGCAAGAGATGCCCTGAAACTGCTTCGCGAACGGAAGGGCGGATATGACATTGTTATCAGCGATGTTAACATGCCTGACATGGACGGCTTCAAACTCCTAGAACTTGTTGGCCTCGAAATGGATCTTCCTGTAATAAGTCGGTACTTTGTCGCTGCATACGAACCCTTTTTCTCCATAACGCCATTAATATAGTCGAGAAGTACCCCTCCTTGAACTTAGTACCTAAAGTATCTGTCTTTACTTGAATGGACAGTGATGTCTGTTGACGGAGAGACAAGCAGGGTTAAGAAGGGCGTTCAACATGGGGCTTGCGATTATCTCCTCAAGCCAATTAGAATGAAAGAGCTCCGCAACATATGGCAACACGTTTTTCGAAAGAGGATCCACGAGGTGAGGGACATTGAGAGTCTTGAAAGTCTTGAAGGTCTTCAGGTAAACAGAAGCGGGTATGATCTGTTTGACGATGGGCACTTCTTTAGTGGAGAAGATATGTCGACACCAGCAAAGAAAAGGAAAGACCCAGAATATAAGCATGACGAGAAAGACTACAGTGATCCTTCATCTTCCACGAAGAAAGCTAGAGTAGTTTGGTCTGTTGATCTCCATCAGAAATTTGTGAAAGCAGTGAATCAGATTGGATATGATAGTAAGCACTAAATTTTTTGTTAATGCATATCAAAAGCTTCTCTTTTTTCCAGACAAGCAAATTGAATTCATGCACACAAGCCAATATTTCTATTCCGGAAAGGTCAGTGACATGTCTTATCTGTTGAGCAGAAGTTGGTCCCAAGAAAATACTGGACTTGATGAATGTTCCATGGTTGACAAGAGAAAATGTCGCCAGCCACCTACAGGTACATACCTTCCCTACAATCACACTGATGGGTCATAGACTTTAAGCTAAAATTTGGCAATGTTGATGCTACTTTGCATTAAGCTCAATTTTCCTTGCTGTTTCAAGGAGTTTTAGTTTATGAGGAAGTAGTTGTTATCTTAAACCCATACTGTAAACCCACACCAAACGGAGCAAGTAATTATAGACCACACGTTACATTTCTTTTCTTGTTCCATTAGATTGCAAAGGCAGTGATGATGTTGCTTTATGCAGAAGTACCGGCTTTACTTGAGCAGGTTGCAGAAGGAAAATGATCTGAGAATTTCTTATGGCGGAATGAAGCATTCGGATCTCAAGCCACAAGACGCTGCCAGAGCACCGAGCCATCAGAACTCCCTCAATTTCCAGCAAAATGATGCTATAAATGGCAACTCAATATTTTCTGGCAATGACTTGCTCATCCAGAATTTGAACTCCAAAAGCAATGAAGTCGACCACAGAGGGACTATAATCACCGAGAAACCTGGTCCAGGAATCAATCACTCGGTCTCTCCGCTGGAGCAGGAAATGAAATTCACAGCCTTTGATGGTATTGCCCCGAGATCGTACCCTTGGAAAGAAGTTCCAGAAATCCAATTTCACCCAGAAAATGCTGGGAACCAAACAGAAGATTGCTTTGGCCGCGTGGCTGTGCCTATGGTTGGCCTGCAGAATCATGTCCAAGTGGATCAACTACTACCAATCACATCCATTAGTTCGAGAGCACAACTGCCCAACCGAATTGAGACTAAGCCTATGAATGTTGATCATGGAATCAACAGCTTTACTCAGGCAAGTCCGGCCAAAACGAGAATCGACTCCTTTCCCATTCCCACCCGAAGCCACACAGGAAATCAACAAGGTATTCAACCCCCTTCCATAAACACACCAAGCATGAAAAGTCAGGGCTTCAACCCGAGCTGCATTACCAATTTGGAATCTTCCCAGAGGAATTTTTCTTCAACCACCGCAGAGTCCACCTTTCCATCTCCAGATGAAGTTCTACAGGTCGGATGGCTTCAGGATTACTCCACATGCCTTGGATTCCAAAACATAGAGTCTCCACATTTTGGCGACCCGAGCATCATAACTGACATCCCGGTGCACTTGTACACTGCCCTGAAGTATGACTACGACCAACTCTCCGACCAATCGGAGTTACCTGTAATAAATCAAGGTCTGTTCATAGCATGACCAATGCTCTTGTAGGATTATTGCTTCTAGATTGTCTGCTGACCCATCTAAAAGTTTTGCTTCATCTTTAAGGATTGCGCTTGTCATCTTCCTAATAAACTGTTAGGAGACTTGATTATGGAAACATGTACAATGGTGAAGATTGACAGATCCAAAGCTAGATGAAGCTTGGTCAATGTGCTTTAGCGTATTAGTTAGGATATTTTGTGAAGGATAGCTAGCACACAGGTACATGGATGTAGGTAATGTGATGCCTGCCTGCTACTTAATCTTGGACTCTTCCAATCAAAGGAAAGACATTTAGAAATATCGGAATACTTTTTCACTTCATTCTTTTTTTGCTTTTTCTGGCCACGGTTTCACTACAATCATCTGTAATGTATATCTAAGCAAAATGGTTGTAAACTAAGATAAGTCGTACGCACGAGTTGAGGAATGCCAAGATTAACTAGGATTCAACCAGAAAATACATGGCATTACAACTCTGCATTTCGCAAATTAATAACACTACTTGGAATTCATCAACATAACAATAAAAAAGTACATTACGAGCTTTTTTCAAATTTTCAATATGGTTGATAAATTTAATGACATGCCAAATTTAGATACTGACCAATTCCTTTCAAAATAATGAAAAATCCTAAAAGAGAGAAGGAAAAATGGAGAAGAAATAGGAGTTGCAGGATGATGGCAGCACTTCCGAATTGCCCGCGATGGCTGCCGAGCCCTCACTGATTAATGTGACATTTCTCTTGATACACGATGATCAAGCGAGACAGTTAGTTCCATGAGGAAACTGTTTTTATCATTTATTTCCGAGGGTTAAGATTGAAATCTGCCACTTCCAAAGGGGGGCTTCAAAGAGTACAGCATTGTAGAAAAGAAACAAGGAAGATCTCAGGTGATGGGGACGGTAATATAGACGAGGTAGACTGAGGTCGCTCCATAATTGACCGTTCAAGTCTTCTGTTCATGTTTAGATGCTTGTGTTATCGTGAAAGTGAAAGTTTTATCATGATGCCACGCATTTTTCCATGTAAAACGAGGACCAGACTTCTAATGTATCTGGAACATCATATCTTAGGTCTCACACGTCTTGGCTGGTGACATTTTCATACCTACATCATGTCAAGTAATATGGACAGGATAATCTCTCAAAAAGACAAGAAAAAGGGTAATCTTAATCATATGATGATACACTAAGCTTCGTGTATAAGTACTAGTGCATGTTGGTAAGCGAGATCAAAATATATCAATATGAGCTTAATCACTAAGCATTGGAACTGAGTCAAAACCAAGCTCCGATTTTGCACTTTGCTAAGCTTTACTATATTTCACAGGCACAAGAAATTTGAACAGAGCAGTCTATTATCTTCATTGCAGATCAGATACAATTGAAAGGGAGTGACAATAAGAAGGGCCCATGAATTTCAGCTTTTGTTTGCTTCTATACAAGAAGTAAAGTCGGAATCACTGGACATTGATATCCAGAATCTTGCCACTAGAACTGGCCTTGGGTATTGTTATGTACAACACACCATCTCTCACCTCTGCTTTGATCTTCTCAAACTCCACGTTCTCGGGCAATGCGATCCGGCAGCTGTACCGCCCATAGCTCTTTGGTGACCACTCCTCTTCCTCTTCCTCCGCCATAGCATTCTCTGCGGTCCTTTTGGGCGACTTCTCGGCCTTGACCACAAGCATCTTCTCCTCGACCCACACCCTCACGTCCCCCTTCGTCATCCCGGGCATGTCGAACCTCATCTTGTACTCACTCTCGCCTTCTTTGATCTCCCATGGCGTCCTCCCTCGGCTGTACCCGTCGCCACCACTTGGCAGGGGCGACGGCCACGTGCCCGAGTAGGCAAACGGGTCCTCTATCATCCTGTCCATCGTCTCCATCATTTGTTGCACCGTCCTTGCTGTCGGAAACCTGTCCCATAAACCTGCACAGCCAAGAGGATTTTCACCGTGATTAAGCTCACAAGTGAATTACTCATCAACCTGCTCGACATTCTAGACGATATAAATATTGATTTTGCGCATCTCTCTGCGTCAAATTCACTAAATTGTTCAATATTTCAACGAAGTGCGAACTTGAGATTCCTTCGAAACATCTCCCCATAAAAACTTCCGTCAAATTCACTTAAAAAGATTCAAGTTTTCATAAAAGTGCGAACTTGGTGCCTAATCCTACCTCCGTCGGAATGAGAAAATGAGGGGATTGGTGGCGGGTAGGCGACTTACCAACAGGAGGGACGGGGGCTGTTCTTCTCTTGGGCTGAGCTTGAACCTGAGACGGAGACTGAGACTGAGTCCGGCGCATGCCGTTGTTGGCTCGCTGAAGGTGATCGAGGCTGTCCCTGCCATCGTTCGCAGCGGTGGCCCTGATCCCTCCGCAGCGCGCGGTTCTCGTCGGCGCGAACGCGAGAGAGTGCAGAAGGGGGTGACGATACCGAGGAGGAGAGCTCGTCGGCGACGGCGACGGCAGGGGGAGGACGGTGGGCTTGAGGTGGGTGCTCAGAGACGGCGACATCGTTCGGTCTCGTTCGTTCCTAACGTCGAGAGGATCAACAGAGCAGACTTCAGAGGACGATGGTGTGCGACGGATGTGGGAGAGAGCTTAAAAAGGAAGGCGACGGACATTCGAGAGAGCTGGAGAGAGCAGGGCGGCGGCGGTTCTGGAACTGTCCGGAAGACAGAATTCGTTCGTTCGGAAGCATGTTTGGTCTCGTGGACGAGAAGTTGAATTGCCCGGGACCGTTTTATGCAAAATGACACAAATACCCCAATCCCAAAATTTTGGTAGAATATATAATATTATATATGAAATTTTAATTTATTAAAAATAAAAGTGAGAAGACTAAATTCTAACCCTCGGCCCAATGTTTAATGTGATAAATGACATTTCTCGTGCTTCAATTTTTTTTTATTCAATTGGGTCCTTAAAAATGATTTTTTCCCCTTCAAATTGTCCCTTCCATTGACAAACTTAAGGGGATACATCGACGTTCATGATAAGAGAGGCCATGGAGTATCACGTCTTTCACTCAGATCACTCAGATCTTGTGGTGTCAAAGTCAGAAAAAGAAAAGTTAAGAAATCTACTTGTATGTGTGATGAAGAGTATATGATTTAGAAAATATTTTTTAAAGTAATTATTTATATCACTTATAAAAGTAAATGAACACAAAATATCTTCATCGTCCGTAAAAATATTTAGATATAAATTATTATTGATGATGAAAATATTTTTCTTTGATGTGATAATTTTTTGAAAAACATTTTCTAATCATTCATTTCTTCACAGAACAAGCACATCTTCAGTTACAATAAAACAAGAGTGATTAATTTAGATATATTTCTTTGAGTTAATATCACGAAAACCCCAAACTATACCATCTCGATATAAATGCCCTCGACATTTTTTAATGTCGCAATGAACTCTAAAAATTATCCATTGTGAAATACATATTTCAAATTTTTTTTTGTCATAAAAGATTCCGAATTGTATCGATTTGACATACATACTTTGAATGGAACCGAAATAGAGAGTATATATATATCATACATGTATAAGTTTGAGTTTTTTTATCACACAAAAATAGTTCGAATTATTTGTGTCATGATAAACGAGTTTAGGTTTTGATGATACTTGAAAAAAAAAGTTTGGAACGTTAAGGTCATAGAAAGCATAACTTGAGTTTTCTTGTTTTTTGGGTTAGTATTTACCCTATTTCTTCTGATGCTGTCTCTTCATTGGAGATCCACATTTCCAACTTCCGCTTCGGCCACGTGCACCCTCTTCCCTTTGCACACAAGTAATCAAGCCTCCCTCTACAGGTACTCAAAAGGAGTGAAAGTATCCACTTCCCCACCGTTTGATGGCAGAGCATGCATCCACCAACCCCTCGTATGCCAAGCACGGTCTCCTGCTCTTCCCTTCGTCTATATCCTCCAAGCGAAGCGTTTCGATGAACAAGTAGGACCATCGATCCGCATCCGCACGCCCCCAAAGATTCAGCCATCTTTCTATCCTCGCCTAAGCAGCCACTGAAAGATCAGTACAGTGTGGAGCTGAGGTGAAAATGAAGATGCACTGCAATGAACTCACGACCCAAGTGCTCTCCTTCTTGTTCCTCTTCCTCTTCACCATCCTCGTCTGCAGCAAACGTTCCCATAAGCACCACCGCGGCGACACCTCAGGCTCCCAACCTAAGCACCCACCATCGCCATCGCCGCGCCTCCCTCTAATAGGTCACCTCCACCTCCTCACCGCCATGCCCCACCACGCCCTCGCGGACCTCGCTCGCCAGCTCGGCCCTATCTTCCACCTCCAACTAGGCCAAGTCCCTACCATTGTCATCTCCTCACCGAGACTGGCGAGACTTGTGCTCAAAACCCACGACCATGTCTTCGCAAACCGCCCCCAGCTCATCGCTGCTCAGTACCTCTCCTTCGGCTGCTCGGATGTCACCTTCTCTTCCTACGGCCCCTACTGGCGCCAGGCGAGGAAAATATGCGTGACCGAGCTGCTCAGCTCGAAAAGGGTCGGTTCCTTCCAACTCGTGCGCGAAGAGGAAATGGCTCGGTTACTCAGCGTGCTGCAATCTCTTTCGGGGTCGGAGGTCGATATGAGCAAGATATTCTTCGGGCTAGCGAACGACGTGCTATGCAGAGTGGCGTTTGGGAAGCGTTTCCTTACGGAGGGTTCTGAAGAGGGAGAGAAAAGCCATTTGGTGAGAATTCTGACTGAGACTCAAAATTTGCTTGCTGGGTTCACTGTGGGGGATTTTTTTCCCAGGTGGGATTGGGTAAACTGGATTACTGGTTTAGAGAGGAGGCTGCAGAACAACTTGGTGAGCTTGAGAGGTGTTTGTGATGAGATTATCGGAGAGCATGTGAAGAAGAGAGAGAGGAGGATCATGAGTTTCGGTGCTGATGCTGATGCTGATAGGGAAGATCTATTGGATGTGCTGCTGAGGGTACAACAGGAGGACTTGGAAGTGCCCATCACAGATGATAATCTCAAGGCTCTAGTCCTGGTTAACTTATCATCTATTCCGAAATATTTTTTGAACAGCTTGATTATATCCACCACATCATCCATTTCACAAGTCTACACAAAATTCTCCTATTCTATCTAATGATGTCAGTCATGAGTTTTGCATTCTATGAAATGTCTTTTTCCCCGCTGCAATATGAAAAGAATGCCTATCCGCATTAAAAGACACAGTAGTTCACATCTCGTAATTACCCGAGTCGAAGTGGATGGATTAGCATCAGCTTTAGCATGTCAAAACATACTCGATAATCACAACATGTCTGATGGTTTAGCAGCTAGATGGAGATATTATCATTGATTAATTCGACTACTTTTTAAGTGAGACTGCCTTATAGATTGTCGTATGTCAACAGGACATGTTTGTAGCTGGAACCGATACAACCGCAGCAACTCTAGAATGGACCATGACAGAGCTAGCCAAAAATCCTAGAGTAATGAAGAAAGCACAAGAAGAAGTTCGCAGAAATGCACCCACCAGGGAAGAGCTCGGCGAGAGACATCTCCACGACCTGAGTTACTTAAAAGCTGTGATCAAGGAAACCATGCGACTACACCCACCAGTTCCGCTGCTGGTTCCACGGGAATCCATGGAGAGATGTGTGCTTGATGGTTATGAAGTACCTGCAAGGACTAGGGTGCTGATAAACGCTTATGCTCTCGGGAGAGACAGTGAGTCGTGGGACCGACCCCTAGAGTTCAGACCCGAGAGGTTCGAGGGTAGCAACATTGATGTGAAGGACCAGAATTTCAGGTTCCTACCCTTTGGGGGAGGACGAAGAGGCTGCCCTGGGTTTGCTTTTGGGTTAACAACTGTCGAGACTTCATTGGCCAAACTCCTGTATCATTTCAATTGGGCATTGCCACCAGGCGTTAAAGAGCGCGATGTGGACCTCAGTGGGATCTTTGGCCTGGCTACGAGGAAGAAGACACCGCTTGTTCTTGTACCAACGGTCCGCCGACATCAGGAGGTCTAGCTTTTTAGGAGGATTTGCTCAGGAGAAAGCGATAAAGCTAAAGTTAAGAATGCATCATCTGGCAGTTTTTAATTAATAGACGATCATGGACACTCATTTCTTCCTAAAAAGCTTGAAGTATTCCCAGACAAGGTAACAGGACACAGTTGTAAATTTGTAATTGCCAAGAATCGATATGTAAGAGATGCTATATTTGCGCTTGGAGATGTTGCTCAAGCAAACCCAGTTATATTGACAGAAATTTCCAAAAAAATTTCACAAAGCTCAACCGTGCAGAGAAATTTAATTCCTATGCCTTACTTCGCCAAACCTGTGTTATCCCTTCAGCGACCTCCACCTCAAACAAACAGAGCAGCCACCTTCTAGGGATTCATTTCTTCATCTGAATTTTGATCCTAGAACATCAAGGAAATGGGTACGGTTAAATCAATACTTATCACCCACTCTATGGTTCTAAAGCTGAAGTCTGCATCAATTAGAAGAAGTAATGAACAAATGTCACGTTCCAACTCACTTCTCTTTTTCTTTAGAGCTTTCCTCCGGCTCGGACTCCTCACTTCTGCCTGAATTTAGGGCAGTGAGTTTCCCAAACGATTCCTTAGCATCCCCAAAGAAGTCCTTCACTTTATCGAGCACGGTCTTCAGCTGGTCTTGCGTTGGAAGCTAAAATTGCGGAGGGAAGAGTGGACATAAGTGCCGGTCAGGAACCGGAGAAACCATCCACCCCAGATAAAACATTGAGTCATATGCAAGATAAGACTTCAAGTCATCATAGCCCTACAAAGATTGTACGAGTGTATGCGTGTGTAGGTGTGCTAAAGAAACCTCCAGATTTAACTCTCATGTCCAACTTCATGAGTAAGTTGCTTGAAACAGCGGATAATGAAATATAGGCTACTCACCTCAATGACATCTGTGGTTGAAAGTGCTGCTCGTACATTACCATTTTCCTGCATATTCGGCAGTCGCAAGGTTTAGTTGGAAGATATCTTTCAGAAATGCATACATAATTGTCCATGGAGGTGGGAGGACAATCAACAGCAAATCGAACTTGTCCAGAGTAGAGTAAACAATCTGCGGACATACCACGATCTTGTAGCCATATCTAAACTCAGTGGCCGTCTTCAGGACACGAAATTGCTTGAATGCAGTCATTTGAATCTGCTTCTCATCCTGTAGTTTAGTAACCATGTCTCAGTAACAAAACAACCAGGCATGACCATAAAGATAAGGTTGTTCAAAGCAGGGGATGAGAATTTTTCTATCACACTGTCATGCTGCGAGAAGCTAGCAATTGCCAGAAGGTTTGAACGCTAAGAGTAGGCCTCCAATCTCAAGGAAGACCAACATAGAATAAATAAATTTTAATTTTCAAAGAGAAATAACCAAGGAATAATAGAAGTAGTAAATTAATTTAAATATTAATGGCAGTACATACGGTGTGAAATGAAAGTCTAAAACTCAAAGTTTCAAACTTGAAAAAGTAAATTACACTCAACAACCTGTCAAAGGATTCCCAAACAAAATTTTAAGTTATAACAAGGAAAAAATTGCCCTATTTGTGAAATTAACAGAGATGATATGGACAATGCATGTCACATAGCTTGAGCACTCGCATCCAGGAGCAAAATGAAAAGGGATTCAACTGGGCTCTGTTTCATCTCCTGAAACTGCCATTAAATCAATCAATAATTAGCAATTCGTATTTGACCAGGTTCTCTCTCTCTCTCTCTCTCTCTCTCTCTCTCTCTCTCTCGTGCACACTGTTAATGCCTTGTTTGGTGGCATATGAATTTACATTCAAAAGTGTGCATATCCTCCTATTGGACAGTGATGCACCCCACCAAGGCATTTCTACCGGAACCTTGGTCCAAATCCAAAGAGTAATTTTACCAACGCAACCGTGTAATCATGCCCACAAGTTATAACATATAGTTTGACCATTCTATGAGCCTTCCCAGACGTGGTCCATTTGATTCAGCGAGAAAATGAAACAGGACATCATCTTCCGCAAAGCTCAAAATGTTTCTTTGAATGCAATAGCTCTTTTCAGTGATCCATTATATTCCTTGTTGGCTTGTTAAATCATACGTGGCAATACGAATGGCGATATGTCCCGCTTTCAAAGCTTTGATCTGGACAGTAACAGTATGCCGTGCAGCAGCTACTCAGCATGAAGACCCAAAATCAAACATGATCATCACCGGATCACGCCCTTACTTGTCAAGCTTTCTTAACTAAGAAATTTACAGTATCCAAAGAATCGATTACATGTAGCATCAAACTTACCTTTTGGGGCCACTACTCATATCATTGAACTTGGAACAAGAATTTGAGCAACCTGAGGGAAAAATACTCACTTTGTAAATAACAGCAGCAAGATTTCTGGAGAGAGTGTCCTTGTAAATGTATTTCCCCAAGAAATTATCTTTCGCCGCCACCATAATTTTGGCAGTGGTGCCGCCAGTTATCATACTCAGAGGGTACCAAAGATAAACCTGCAAAGCAAGCAAAAGTCACCCGTTCACGCACAACACTCTAAGCCAACAAAATTTACTAGAAAAAGACGGAAATTTGGACATCTGAACGAACATTGGCCATCCGAATGAAGATGACAAATCTGGGGTTGCCGTCGTCCTCAATCTTGGGCAGAGGAGGAGGCGGGGGTCTCTGGAACTGACGGGCCTGCATGCTCCGCTTGCCCTTGGCTTCTACCACCAGCGACGGCCGGCCCCTCCTAGGTGCGCGGCGGGGCTCATGGCCTTGGGCGGGGCGGGAAGTGGAGAGGGAGTGCTTGGCCAGCCCAAGGTAGTCGTCGTGGGCTCGAGAGCTCGTCAGGGGAAGACGGATCATTGCGTTCAGTGACATGCCCACTTCTATTTTCTTCCCTTTCAGGTCTGCGTACGGAGTGATGTTATTGAAGGAGTGGTAGAGACGATGGAGCGCCGTCGCCGTTCACCGTCGGAGCTAGAATTTAGAGGTGGATGGAAAGACAGGCCATCGAGAATAGGAATTCCTTATCCAGTCACAGAGACCGAGAGAGAGAGAGAGAGGAGGGGGTGAACTTGGGGCCATCCACGTGGCAGATGACAGGGACCAAATTGTCCCACTTCCGGTCCCACAGGACATTTTCCAAAAAAACTTGTGGTCTCAAACACGACATAAAACCTGAAATTACCATCCGCCCTTTTGATTTAGGTAATAAGAAAGTTTTCCCCTCTTCTAATTTACATAATAAATGCGTATTTTTATTTACCGAGAATTCCACCGGAGGCTCCAGTCTGGGTGGGCCGCTATACCTCGGAGAGATTAGCACAGATTTCCAACACTATAACCTCCTAACAACTGCGGGTTTTCAAATCCTTAACATCAACAATAAGTAGTCTTAACTACCATAACTATCCACCGTTTGGTGTATTTTGATGAAATTAATCTTTTCTTCTTTAAATAAACAATTGAAAAGCTTTGTCAAGGAAAAGTAAAAGTTTAATAGAAAACTATGACAACTAATATGATCAATATCACACATGATGATATCTAAATCCAAAGAAATAAATAGCTAACTTAACTTCACAAGAATGAGAAAATGCTGATATGTATAAATTCAAGTGAGATCGACTCGAATGCAACAGATTCTAAAGATGCTTTTATAAATAACTAGTTGATTTTACTACTTAATACGCTACAGAGAGAACATTCCTTCATTCCATTTAAGAAAAGATGTGTGCAAAAGTAGAGACAGATGTTGCTAAAAGAATAGTGATTACATAAAAGAAAAAGACAAAAAATGGGAATTATTTTTAAAAAATAATCTGTGAAAATTTGATTTTTTAAGTTATAACTTATACAATATTTGGTGATTGCAAAATCACGCAAATAAACCGTTTGAGCGATATTGTGTTTTAGTGTGATATTTCCTTCTATTTATTAAGCTTCTTGATTATCGCTAGCATTATCACTATAAAAATAATTTGCAATTTGAGTGGGTAAGAGAGTAGGGGTGAATAGAATCCGGGTTAGGCCGATCTAACATTTAACTCAAGAACCAACCCGCACAATGTTACTTCCTAATTTTTTGGACCGAGAATCAACTCTATTGAGCCTGGGGTCGAGGATTGGACCAACCTTATGTGTTTAGTCGGATTCTAGGGTCAAGTTGGAACAAATCAATTCCCTTTCTTTCCTTTCAAAATTTTTTATTCCTTAAAATGACAAATGTCTTCTTTAAAATTACATGTCAACCAACAATGCATTATCGAGCGACTAAATTATTAACAGCGGTATAAATCAAATTGAAATCTAAGATAAAACAACAACATAGATATCCACTTACCACCATAGAACATTAACTCATAAAATAAAATAAACAATAAAATGTTCAAAATCCGTAACAAAACCATCATCATACAACTTCATATCTCGTTCATTGATTACATCAAACTTTGAATGCTCGAAAACAAAACATATAACATACATAACAACAATTTTAATTAGAAATTCGATTTGGAAACCATAAGAATTAGGATAAAAGAGAGACAACACATGACTTTGGACAACTGAACAAGTATCAACAAATCATAAAAGAGAGTTAGAGCTCCTGAGAATTACAATCAAAATGTGCTCATGCTTTAATTGACGATTAATAATATGTGATTTTTTTTAACTCTTCTACAATTCAAGATATTCAAATGGCTAAATTCCTTTGTGTGAGTTGAATTAAGCACCCATAATGCCACAAGACTAAATCCACAAACTTATCATCCTTGTTTCAAGCATAAGGAAGGAGAATCCGACAGGAACTCTAGTTACAAGCCTTATTTTATTATTGTTTTTTTCAAATGTTAAGATGTCTGTCAACTTTATAATATTATGTTGAAGCATCAAACACTATAAAAAAGAAACTATTATTGTGATTGTCAACGAAAATGCAAAATGAATGTAGTCATTGAAGTTAAGATTCTTGGCCTTCGTTTCTTTTAGAATTGAGTGTGGATGAACTCTTTAAGATGCAAATGTTAGTTGTTCCTAAATTACAAGGATTAACCCGTATAGTACAAGTTTTAGCGTCTTTAAGACTGTTGACACCTAATTTTACCGGTTTGGTAGGTGACTTTTTAACTTGACCCTTGAAGTAACTAGTTTTAATTGGAACTTAGAAATCCTTTTTTAGAAAAAGAGAAAAAAAGGATAAAGGATAAAATAAAATAAAATAAAAACAAAGTGGATGGAGCATCAAACCGGGCCTAGACGGCCCGGTCCTCACTAGGCCCGCGCGACTTTTTCTTTCTCATCTTGGGCCAGGCCCAAGCCCACACCAATGAAAACCCTAAGGACTTCTTTAGTAAGAGAAACAGCAGCCAAAAAAAAAGGGGGGGGGGGAGGCGGCAGAAAGGGGGGTCTCTCTCTCTCTTTCTCTCGCTCTCTCTCGGACGGACGGACAACCGTCCAGCTCGTCCGCCACAGCTCCTCCCTCGCGCCCTCAGCTCGCCCACTCTCTCTCAGCTCGACGGTGCCTCCCAGCTCCGCCGCCGCCAGCTCTCTGCCTCGCCGCCTGCGCTCCCGTCCTCCAGCTCGGCCCCCCTTGAGCTCAGCCTCGCTCTCTCGGTCCTTCCCCCTGCGCCTTCAGCTCTCTGCCTTGCCGACTCAGCAACCTCCAGCTCGCCCCCCGCGTTCGCCTCTAGCTCCACTCGCCCCCCAGCTCGGAGCTTGCCCGCGCTCCCGACCAACCACCCTTCAGCTTGTGGAACTTGCCTGCGCTCCCGTCCTCCAGCTCACGGCTCCCTCGCTTCCTCCAGCTCGGTCCCCTCAGCTCCCAGCCGCCTCTCTCAGCTTGCGCCTCGACCTTCAGCTCAGCTGCTGCCTCTAGCTCGCACCTCGACCCCTTCAGCTCAGCCGCCGCCTCTCAGCTCCCGCGTCCGCCTTCAGTTCAGCCGCTCCCTCAGCTCGCCGCCGCCCACAGCCGTGAGTCGCCGCTCGAAGGTGAGTGGATTTTTTCTCTTGGGCCGAAGTCTGTTTGGGCCGAATTTAATCTTGTCTGATGTTGGGTTGAAGTTTGGAATTTAGATTGGTGTAGGTTGAACTGGGTTGGATAGTTAGGGCCCTTGCGAAAAAGAAAGAAAGAAAAGGGTTTGGGCCTTGGGCTTGAGTCAGTTGGGCTTTTAATTTGGAGGGGTTGGGCCTTTGTTTTAATAATTAGATTCTGTTTGGGCCCTCTTGATTAAGGTCCATTTTGTGTGAGGGTTAGGAAGGCCCGGCCTAGGTCTTGAATATTATATAAAAGTGAAATATTATATTAATAAAAATAATAATTCAATATTTTTTAATTAATTAATTAAAAGTTCGAAATTTAAATTTTTTTAAGAAAACATCTAGTTTTATATTATTATATCATTATATTAAAAATAAATAATAAAAAAATTCGTAAAAAATTTAAAAAAGAAAAAGAAAAATTGAGGTTTGGTTTAGAAATGTCAGTTTCGCTTAAAAAGTTAATTTCTAACATTAGAATTTGTTTGGTTTAATCAATCAACACCTTTTATTATAGTGTGTCTAGTTTGATTAATGAGAATTACTCTTAAAAATAATTGAAACGATAGACAACTAAGTGTTTCCTTTGTTTCCTAATGCTTTTTTGCTCGATCGCATGTCATATCGAGTTTTTGCTTGTCGATAGTTGGATGCACGTGATGCATGTTTTGATGGATAACTTATTGGGATGACTTGAGTTAGTTGAATTGCATGATTCGATTTCATGTCAACTGTGAAATTGTTTGTTTAATTTGATATGCGCAGCGCTGATGATTTGCTTGACTGAATACATGAGATGATCGTCTGAATATTGAAATCGGGACCCATTGGACTATGGTTCGTGGTAATGACGAGAAGGTGGTTTTAACGGAAACGAGGTCATTAGGCCGATGTCCATTCCGGTCTTAATCTTGTAAAGTTTATAGAGAGCCCATGTAATTTTAATTAGCCGACGAGTATGCGGTTTGTATATTCTTGTCCTAAGTAGTTGCACTTAATTATTTGATTGTTTATTATTGCATCGTGTTTCAATACTTTGATTGTTTATTTCTCGCACCGTCTTTCAATAAATCGCATGTTAGTTTCTTTTATTAATTTCGCTCTAGTCTAGATTCGCGTGAAAATGACATTAGAGGAGTGATTGCATGAACACTTAGTAGATTTGAATGGCCTTTAGGGTTTTAATAGAAAAGCAAGAATGCGTGATTATTTTAGATTAAACAAACAACTAGTCAGGTACCGAAAGGCCGTTAATAGTTTTATTAGCGTAAATAAGTCCCCGTACTTTAGAATCTCTGGTTACGTAGGGATCGAGATGACACTCCCGAGTCTCGATCGGTTTCTAGTCGACCCCAATAGGCTAGTAGCGACTCCTAAATACATATTTTAGGTTGTTAAATAATCTCTTTAATTGAAAACGCCTAAACGTCACGCGAGGTGTGGATTTGGGAGAGTCCAAGCTCAAGATTGAGGAATCGAGAGCAAATACCTCTAAACCTATAATCTTCCGTCCCTAAAGGGTGAAAGTTAGGTCGCGACAGTTTGGCGACTCCGCTGGGGAATTAGTTTTAAACCTTAGTGGACTTAGGCCGTAATAACTTGTTGGTTGTTACCTAATGTGGTTTGTTTGTAGATCGTCTACGTGTCGAAGTCACGTGGAAAGTGAGGTTAGTCCGCTAACATTGTGTTAGATGTTCTCACAGGTCGGGAGTTATAAGGGGTGAAGTGATTGTAAATCATTTGTCTTGCAGGTGGTGTACGGGTGTATGTAATGTATGTCGAGATTTATATAGAAGTGCTTATTGATTTCAATACAAATGCATGCCTTACATTTGCATCACTACACCTCGAACACACAACTTGCGGCCAAAACCCAAACCGCGATTAGGAAACACTTAGGAGGTGTCGAAAGGAGGAACCCGCGTGGGGAACGACCCGTAGTAATCCCCTTTCGGCTCCGCTCGTTCTAATTAGTGATGAAGGGAACTATCCAACGAAAGTGCGGACGGAAAAACCCTTCGAATCTAATTGGAATGATAGCCTTAAACCTTTAGAATCCCACCAATTAGTGAACCTCACAAATACATCTGCATGTCTATGTGATCGTAGAAAAATGAGAAATTCGTCACCCACTGTAAGTGTAATTTTTCCCTTTACTTGGTCAATTTAGATAAAAGTTTTCATGTTTTGGAAATTTGCAGAAATCAATCAAATGCCCTAGGTAATCTAGGCTTTAAATTGAAAATTTTGGTAACAACCCTTTATGGTAAATGCGAAAACAAATCTTAAACAACTTTGATTCAGTCCCTACAAAGAAGATGGTTTTTTGTGCGTTTTTCAATTATGCGTTCAAAATCACACTTTGTGTGGATTTTCTTCCAAGTCAATTATATTTTTGGGGCTGGAATTAAAATAACTTTTATAAGAAATTCTTCCTTTTTCATAATCTAGAGTTGTAAATCAAATCATATTTTGTATTGATTTCTAAAAAAATAAGAAACCCAACTTTACAAAAGTGAAATTACAAATCAAGTTCTTAAAATTAATGATGAAACTTTTGAAATAGAACGGGCATTCAATTGATGTTTGCAAATTGATCTTTTAATGATGTCTCTTCTTACGATAAAATTTTGGTGATGTGCTAATTCCCGTAAATAGGGGTAGCGATACAAATATCTTCACCTCACTTTTATCGTAAGAGGCAACCTCATTGAAAAATCGTTTTTTTCGATTATGTAATAACATAATTTTCCTTGTGCAGGTTACTTGTGATGATTGCTTTTAAAGAAAAGGACTTGAAAGTTGAGATGAGAATTATTTCTCTTATTCCAAAGCTTCTCGAAAGATTTGAAAAGAAAAAAAAACAAATATTCATGGACGGAGACAAGAATGAACAATTTAAAATTAGAGTTGGAATTAGATTCTCAGTCAAATACTTTCACAAAATTGCATTTTTATCTTATGATGTAAAATAATGCTCGTCCAACCTTGATATTAGACTCTTTGGATACTCAAAATCGTAAATTCAAATGACACTTGATATGCATTTCCTATTATGTCTTGGATATTTGAAACTGTCGAACCTAACAATTTAGGATCTAAAAAAAAAAGAAACATTTATCCAAGTTGTACTTGATCAGTCTCTTCTAATAGGCATTGATTGTCTTTGAGATTTACATTTTGGTGGGAGAATATAGAGAGGATATGTGTTAAATTCCAAGATCTTAGCTCAATCAATTTCCAAGAAAGTATCATACCTTGTTTGCAAATGGATCTCATGGGAGCGAATCAATTAGGTGTACATGTACATAGTCAAGGATCAATCACTCGGTCTCAAGCAAAAGGTGATAATCGTTCCAAGTTAAGTTCGATTTATTTGATGAATGACTTGTCTCTACACTTATGCAGACTTTGAATGGATAGAAAAGTCATTGGTAGACAATACCCTAACAAGCGATGAGACCACAAGAAGAGGACAACCATTATCCAAAAATACGCCTTTTGCGAAAGAAAATGATGTGATGACGTATGGAAACAAACATAAAGAGATGTTCACTTCTACCTTCAAATAGAAAAGGTGTAACAAATGGGAAAGACCATTTAAAGGGAAGTAATCAACATTCATGAAATTAGATGAAATAAAGTTAATCGATTCAATGTAAAAATGATGTATTGTTCCTAAAACAATTTTTTTTTTCAAATTTCAAGTGCAATTAACACATCCTACTTCTTGTAGGAAAACGTGCATTGGTTTGCAAGAGCAACAACTTTTGTGAAGAGGGCATGATCAAACTGAAACATCCATTTCAAAGCAACAAATTGGAACAAAACATTTAAGTCTTGTCTAAATAGGGAACACCCTTTTCCTTTCAAATCTAATATCCATTTAATAAATTCGATGACATATGAATGGCCCATGTGATAGCAAGATCTTTGAGACAACTTGGAAATACGTTTTTTTTTTTTTTGGAATGCTTGTCAATTGGATATTTCTCGAGAAATTATCTGAAAATAAAAGCAATTGAACTTTGCGGATTGTTGCATGAAATATTTTCCTCAAATGAAATCAAGGCTACAAAGTTATTTTTCAAACAAGCCAAATCGTCTCAGATCATCGGTGTCAAACTAACATTTTTACATGTGTATTCCCTTTTTGAAAATACAAAAAAGCGGAAGACAAGAGAAACAAGAATGAATGGCAAATTGTATGGATTCCAATAATTCATTTTGTTGTCATTTTTTAATTCCATTTTTCTTTAATAGGAAACGTTGGCGCTTGAAAGCAACGCATGGAAGAGTGATGTTGTATCATTCCCAATTTCACATTTATCAAAGAAATTTTCAGTTGATACATTCTTGTTTGCCTTTTTACATAATGATCAAGGCTCCATGGTTCAGAAGAAGCAGTGCAAGGAAGGGTGAGGTTGTATCGTTCCTTATTTTTTATTCATTAAAGACTATCCATTGACATAGTTTTTCCTCTGATTTTACATAATCGCCTAGGTATAGGTAGGTATTCATTTTTCTAATCTCTTTTTATAAGAGTAAATAAAGATTGTAAAAAAAAAGAAGCACAAAAACACTTCGTGCCTTAAGAAATGACTAAGGGTCCAAAACGACAAAACTTGGAGGCAAATCATCAACATGTGCCACACCCGAAGGAAGTGCTGACAAGGTCAAGGGTAACACCGTATCGTTCCAATTCTTCACTCTTAAGATTAATTACTGATACGGTATTTCTACTATGTCGCAAGGCTAATTGACAGACATGAAGGAGACATGTAAGTGTCCCTATCTCTGAAACTCTTTTCATAAGAGTATAGGTGAAAATCGATTGAAGAGAAAAATAGTTGTGCATCTTCTCAAGCTTATAATAAAAAGTGTGAAGTAAATTAAAGTCGTCTTATTTTGAAATGAATGATATTTTTTTTCTATTGTTAATCAATGTGTGGCACATGCATCTTACATCAAAATTCCAATGGAAGACAATTCGAATAAGCGTCTTGAGCAAAAAATGAGAGTTGATTATGTCGGATTGGAGTTCTTAAGATGATGGAAGGCAAGCCATTTCCAAATACATTTCCAATACACTATGAGGGTTGGGTGAAAGGAAAGGAAAGAGACCTTCTCTTAGAACAAAGGATTTATTCGCGGTGAATACACGGATTGAAATGACGAAAGGCATTTCATTTCATTATCTCATGCACTATATACCTTTTGCTAGCCTCTTTGAGCCTAAAAAAGGAGAATTCTTTAAATACCCCTGTCAAGAACCACCCCACACTGGGGCAAATTTAGAGGGACGTGGTTGAAAAGAGAAGGAGATCATTTGGTGAAAAAGATTTAGGAAGAATTTATTGCATTCACTTGTATCAATCTTTTTGTGGTAACTTCAGGTGAATCCTCATAGAAGCTCAAAGCATTCCAAAGTGAAGAAGAGCGTTCATTTCTCTACCCAAACACTCATAATCCTATTGCTTAGCCAAGTTGAGCCTTGAGATTCATTTCTAGAACCCAAGTGGTGATTACCTCCCTACACTGGGGCAAGGCACCTGATTTACTAGAAAGAATGACAACAGTTAAGAATGTCTCGAGAGTCCTAAGAATACAAAAAAGGAGCAAAAAGTCAGGGGCATGAAAAAGCAGTGTGCCTGGTAAAAGCAAGGCCAATGCCCATGAGCAATAAATCAAAAGCAAAAATGCTAAAAACAAAAGAATACAAAAATAGCATACTCATCAAAAAATGCTATGATGCAAATGCAAAAAAGAGAGTATAGCTCTGATACTCGAAAAAAATTTCAGTCAATGGACTCTCGAGACAAGTCAAGTTCAAGAGTCAAGTGCAAAAAAAAAAAAAGAATAAGTTGAGTGAGCTGGTAATGATGCCTCGGTAATTACCTACTTCTTTTTGAACCCCTTACAAAAACACAAGCCTTCCAAGCCTCACTTTAAACCGGCATTACAACATCTCCCAAAGTCTTTTCTGATTGGGATACTTTGAGTATACGTGAAGATTTCACAAAAGAAGGTACTGCTCAAAGGAGTTGGTGCAATCAATTCTGATCTGATCTTCAAGGTTCTTGACTTTTAAACCCGATGGAGATATAGTTGAATATTCCTTTTTTTTTTACCTTGAACTGATTGTCTCTTGTGTAAACCCGTGACCTTGCCCACATTACAATCATTAGAAAGACCTTTCTGATTGATCAAAGTGTATTCATCGCGATTGTTTCCAAATGCCTTTGACATAGGTTATGTGAGATGTTATTAATAACTGAGAACCCACATCAATGGATGGGATATTGTGAGAAGACCTTTCTGATTAGGGTGCTCCAATTCAGCATCCTTGACATGCTCCTTCAATTGAATCGAGATCACTTCGTGTGAAAATCTCCTCCAAAGGAATTTTGAGAAATTGATGGCAGTGGCCTCAAATTAATTGACAATTACTTAAATGTCGTTTAACTTCTTTATAGTGACTTTGACAAAATTCATCTAATTTGCTCATTGCAGCCTTAGTTTTTTATGTGCAAGGTTAAATGCTTCCGATGTATCCTTTTAAGATTCAATAATAATATCTGATTAGGTCAGATTTTTTTAGTGCAACATCTTTTAGAATCTTTGGCAGTGTCTAATGATGTCAAGTACTCATATTCTTACTTGTGATGAATAATACTTGGTTAAGCCAAAGTGCTTCCAGTATCCTTAAAAAAAAAGACAAAAAAAAAGACTTTTATTTGAGAATAATGCCTAGTAATTTCAAGCATTCCCAGTGCTTTCTATTCAGAGTCTCTGGCATTTGAAAATGACACCCGCTTTATGTCAAGTGCTTTTGATGTATCCCCTTTCAAATTCGTCAAAACCCGTTGTTATCACGGTGAGACCCTCCAAATCAGTCGAAACCCGTTTCTATCACGGTGAGACTCAAACTCGTCAAAACCCGTTTCTATCACGGTGAGACCCAAATTCGTCAAAACCCGTTGTTATCTCGGTGAGACCCTCCAAATCAGTCGAAACCCGTTTCTATCACGGTGAGACTCAAACTCGTCAAAATCCGTTTTTATCACGGTGAGACCCAAATTAGTCAAAACCCGTTGTTATCACGGTGAGATCCTCCAAATCAGTCGAAACCCGTTTCTATCATGGTTAGACTCAAATGCGTCAAAACCCGTTGTTATTACGGTGAGACCCTCCAAATCAGTCGAAACCCGTTTCTATCACGGTGAGACTCAAACTCGTCAAAACCCGTTTCTATCACGGTAAGACATTTACAATCAGTCGAAACCCGTTTCTACCGCGGTGAGACTCAAACCCGTCACTGATACGGTGAGCATTCGTAGTTGCCCGGAGATCCCGGTGAGCCTACGAAGTAGCCCGTAGCCCTTTTACTCACACGGCGAGCTTTTGTAGCCCGGAGTCCCTTTTACTGACACGGCGAGCTTTTATAGCCCGGAGTCCCCTTTGCATCGACACGACGAGCTTTTGTAGCCCGGAGTCCCCTTTTACTGACACGGCGAGCTTTTATAACCCGGAATCCCCTTTGCATCGACACGGCGAGCTTTTGTAGCCCGGAGTCCCCTTTTACTGACACGGTGAGCTTTTATAGCCCGAAGTCCCCTTTGCATCGACAAGGCGAGCTTTTATAGCCCGGAGTCCGCTTTTACTGACACGGCGAGCTTTTATAGCCTGGAGTCCCCTTTGCATCGACACAACGAGCTTTTGTAGCCCGGAGTCCCCTTTTATTGACACGGCGAGCTTTTATAGCCCGTAGTCCCCTTTGCATTGACACGACGAGCTTTTGTAGCTCGGAGTCCTTTTATCGACACAGCGAGCTTTTGTAGCCCAGAGTCCCTTTTGCATCGACACAACGAGCTTTTGTAGCCTACTGACACGATGAGCTTTTTGTTGCCCGTAGTCCCCTCCATTAACACGACGAGCACTCCTTCAGGAAATGGCGATTCAATGTCATTCCCCATGATCGCAGAGAAATCTCATCAGGTTCTCTCGCGATATCAGGTAAGTATTTTTTCTATCTTCAATATAAATGATGAGAAAATGGAAAATGGAAGATGAAAGTTAATTTGTTTTATGCCACTTATCGGCAAAATTAGGCCTCTCTTAACTTTGCATGAAACCTCTTCGAGCTACCCTTCAAAGAGGGGCAGCTGTTAACACCTAATTTTACCGGTTTGGTAGGTGACTTTTTCACTTGACCCTTGAAGTAACTAGTTTTAATTGGAACTTAGAAATCCTTTTTTAGAAAAAGAGAGAAAAAAGGATAAAGGATAAAATAAAATAAAATAAAAACAAAGTGGATGGAGCATCAAACCGGGCCTAGACGGCCCGGTCCTCACTAGGCCCGCGCGACTTTTTCTTTCTCATCTTGGGCCAGGCCCAAGCCCACACCAATGAAAACCCTAGGGACTTCTTTAGCCAAGAGAAACAGCAGCCAAAAAAGGGGGGGGGGGGAGGCGGCAGAAAGGGGGGTCTCTTTCTCTCTCTTTCTCTCTCTCTCTCTCTCTTGGTCGGACGGACGGACAACCGTCCAGCTCGTCCGCCGCAGCTCCTCCCTCGCGCCCTCAGCTCGCCCACTCTCTCTCAGCTCGACGGTGCCTCCCAGCTCCGCCGCCGCCAGCTCTCTGCCTCGCCGCCTGCGCTCCCGTCCTCCAGCTCGGTCCCCCTTGAGCTCAGCCTCGCTCTCTCGGTCCTTCCCCCCGCGCCTTCAACTCTCTGCCTTGCCAACTCAGCAACCTCCAGCTTGCCCCCCGCGTCCGCCTCCAGCTCCACTCGCCCCCCAGCTCGGAGCTTGCCCGCGCTCCCGACCAGCCACCCTTCAGCTCGTGGAACTCGCCTGCGCTCCCGTCCTCCAGCTCGCGGCTCCCTCGCTTCCTCTAGCTCGGTCCCCTCAGCTCCCAGCCGCCTCTCTCAGCTTGCGCCTCGACCTTCAGCTCAGCCGCCACCTCTAGCTCGCACCTCGGCCCCTTCAGCTCAACCGCCGCCTCTCAGCTCCCGCGTCCGCCTTCAGCTCAACCGCTCCCTCAGCTCGCCGCCGCCCACAGCCGTGAGTCGCCGCTCGAAGGTGAGTGGATTTTTTCTCTTGGGCCGAAGTCTGTTTGGGCCGAATTTAATCTTGTCTGATGTTGGGTTGAAGTTTGGAATTTAGATTGGTGTAGGTTGAACTGGGTTGGATAGTTAGGGCCCTTGCAAAAAAGAAAGAAAGAAAAGGGTTTGGGCCTTGGGCTTGAGTCAGTTGGGCGTTTAATTTGGAGGGGTTGGGCCTTTGTTTTAATAATTAGATTCTGTTTGGGCCCTCTTGATTGAGGTCCATTTTGTGTGAGGGCTAGGAAGGCCCGGCCCAATTCTTGAATATTATATAAAAGTGAAATATTATATTAATAAAAATAATAATTAAATAGTTTTTTTAATTAATTAATTAAAAGTTCGAAATTTAAATTTTTTTTAAGAAAACATCTAGTTTTATATTATTATATCATTATATTAAAAAATTTAAAAAAGAAAAAGAAAAATTGAGGTTTGGTTTAGAAATGTCAGTTTCGCTTAAAAAGTTAATTTCTAACATTAGAATTTATTTGGTTTAATCAATCAACACCTTTTATTATAGTGTGTCTAGTTTGATTAATGAGAATTACTCTTAAAAATAATTGAAACGATAGACAACTAAGTGTTTCCTTTGTTTCCTAATGCTTTTTCGCTCGATCGCATGTCATATCGAGTTTTTGCTTGTCGATAGTTGGATGCACGTGATGCATGTTTTGATGGATAACTTATTGGGATGACTTGAGTTAGTTGAATTGCATGATTCGATTTCATGTCAACTGTGAAATTGTTTGTTTAATTTGATATGCGCATCGCTGATGATTTGCTTGACTGAATGCATGAGATGATCGTCTGAATATTGAAATCGGGACCCATTGGACTATGGTTCGTGGTAATGACGAGAAGGTGGTTTTAACGGAAACGAGGTCATTAGGCCGATGTCCATTCCGGTCTTAATCTTGTAAAGTTTATAGAGAGCCCATGTAATTTTAATTAGCCGACGAGTATGCGGTTTGTATATTCTTGTCCTAAGTAGTTGCACTTAATTATTTGATTGTTTATTATTGCATCGTGTTTCAATAAATCGCATGTTAGTTTTTTTTATTAATTTCGCTCTAGTCTAGATTCGCGTGAAAATGACATTAGAGGAGTGATTGCATGAACACTTAGTAGATTTGAATGGCCTTTAGGGTTTTAATAGAAAAGCAAGAATGCGTGATCATTTTAGATTAAACAAACAACTAGTTAGGTACCGAAAGGACGTTAATAGTTTTATTAGCGTAAATAAGTCCCCGTACTTTAGAATCTCTGGTTACGTAGGGATCGAGATGACACTCCCGAGTCTCGATCGGTTTCTAGTCGACCCCAATAGGCTAGTGGCGACTCCTAGATACATATTTTAGGTTGTTAAATAACCTTTTTAATTGAAAACGCCTAAACGTCACGCGAGGTGTGGATTTGGGAGAGTCCAAGCTCAAGATTGAGGAATCGAGAGCAAATACCTCTAAACCTATAATCTTCCGTCCCTAAAGGGCGAAAGTTAGGTCGCGACAAAGACTAAAGACGGGGGCAATCCCGTGGGAACTAGATCAGTATTTGTTGCGTTGGGCCACTCTAGAATCACCCTTAGACTTTTAATGGGCAAGTACACTACTTAGGAATATGGTTGATTTTTTTAAATATAATCGAGGACTCCACCACAGGCCTCTCGTGCCAAAACGACACCAAATGACCGGAATCCTATATCTCGAGAAAAATTAGCACATGACCCTAACATCATGGCTCCCCACTTAAGACGCTAGCAACTGCATGTTTCAATTAGGGATATAGTTGGTTTGGGTTGAACCAAATCTAAAATTATAGAATTAAAGATTAACTCGCACAGTACAAGTTCCAGTGTTTTCAAGACCAATGACTGGCCCAATCCCCCTAGAACCGAACTAGTATCAGTTGGGTTAGGCTAGTCCAGGGTCAATCCTTGACTTTTTATGGGCAAGTACACTAATTAGGGAGTGATTTGAATGGATACAAATACATAAAGAGTAGATATACAAATTGCAAATTTCGAAGTTATTTTAGGAAACAAGTCTGCAGAAGAACTTAAACATAATTGGTAAAGATGAAAGTTCTCATGTTGAGCCCACAAGCGAGCTCGATGACCAACCTCATTCCGCTTCCCCGAAAGCAAAGGTGAATTGTCATTTCTCTTGTTTCTCTAACTACAGGATTTTGCCTACATAAGGACCAGACGTTTGAAGCGCTTGGACAGAGCTTTCTTCATAGTGTTCTGCTACACGTTTGATCAAATGCTTGAGAGAGTACAGAGTCCCACTTTGCCTCAGGGGAGTTTAAATTCTGTTGGTTGGATTGTATCCCAACTGAGAATTTTTGCCATCCCTTTACAAGCCCAGGAACCAATTTAACCCAAACAAGACCTAATCTAACTCTCAAGACCCAAGAGCCAACAAGCCCAGCCCACACCAGGCAATTAACCCCCCAAACGCAGCAACGCAAACCCAAAAGACGGTAGCCCACCCAAACAAATCAAGCAATGTTACAAAACGGCAACTATGCCTCGACATTAATTCTCCGGTCAGCACATAAAGCTTGAACTTCAGCTGATAGGATTCTCTTTGCCTTGCAAAGAAGTGCTTCAAAAGCAATCCAATTGCAGAATTAAGGGGGGAACTTTCTGACAAGACAAGGGGACACGCCTCAAACAGATACATACCAAAAAACTTATTTGAAAAACGTCAAGCGACATAATAAGTATATATTTAACTCGAGAGAAAAAAAAACATGACTTTTATTTGATCCGCTCTTTCCAAGGATGACAAGTACGTAAAATATAGGCTGAACTAATGGTTGAATTAGATACACGAGACGATGAGACCAGATAGCACAGGGTCCATCACAACTCTTGCTTGTACCGTTTCGACTTACAAAGATAGTTTTTGTCTTTCAGAGTTACCAAGCAGGAAAAAGAACACCTTTTGAAATGGTTACTTTGAGACAAGAAATTTAACGTCTTTCAAGTTCCAAAACTTAGCTCAAGGCCAGCCGGCCCCACCGTCTAATTATTTATATCTCAAATACAAACACAACACGAAATTCATTAAAATCATTACATCAAGAGATTTACCGTCTCCCGTGCAACAGTAGTTTTCGATACAGAGTCGTATATTTGGTCATCAGTGTATCAACTGATTGACTAATCCGCTCTTATTCTGGCTGGGACAATTTCTTTGATTTTGCTCATGGTCCCTTGTTGCTCCATATACTATAAGAGTAGTACATGAACTTATTGTGCTAATCAAATATATCGCTTATTAAGCCGTGAAGTCACCCGGTTAAAGCCAAAACTCAGGCTTTAGGAGCATTTCCAACAGGAAGCTGCAATGATGGGCTTTGAGTTCCAACCAAGAACCAAGCACCCCTTTTCTTCCACTATAGTGTAACCTTCACAGACCTTGGAATTTGCAAGCCATTGCTTGGCCTGCATTAGCATTTTGATGGGCACAGACTGGAAGCCAGCTCGGCTCATCCTCCTGCGCCATTGGTCGATCCTCTCGTGCCTCTCGACCCTCGCAGGCCCCTCGCAGCTCACGATGTTCTTGATTTCTTCAGCGAAGAAGAACTGCTCCATTTTCGCCCTCCTGGTGTCATACTTGGGAAGCATGGCGTCAAAGGCATCGAAGATGGCTGAGTAATAATGCAGCGCCTCCATGAACCTCCCTAGGAAGAATGGCCCGTTGTGACTTGAGTCTTGCTCAACCAGGACCAGGAGCTTCGGCGACAGCTTATGCAGAATTTGCAGGACAGAGTTCAGCGCTCCTCTGCTTTCTTTCACCACGCAGTGCAGTTGAAGGATGCTGTTTATGACTAGCATCTCGCCTTCTAGTAGAATGAAGTCCTCTGCTTGGAGGTTTTCGAAGTTGCTATGGATCATCAAAAACTCGAAATTCACTCCCAAGCCTTTTGCATAGTGTTTTAGCTCGTCCCCAATGATTTGCAGGTCCTCTTTCCAATTGCTAACACCAGTGATCTTGAGGTGGCAAGATGATGAGCCTGGCCGTTTTGCTAGGCTGCTTATTAGGTTGCGCCACTGGTGGCCGTGAGGCAGGCCCTGGGTCATGCCTAGATCCACCACATGAATTGAACTCTCTCCCTCAAAGGCTTCCAAGATTGATTCATTTGCAATGAAGTGACCGAACTGGATGTATGGGCAAATTTCATAAACAAGTCGAAGAGCCTCTTCTTTCTCGTTCGTCATCACCCTCTCCCTTGTGCTTTGGCCAATGGCTCCAACAGCCCCTAGTGGTTGAACCAATGCCAGGCGGTCGGCGAGGCCTTGCACAAAGCAAGATGCGACTCGCTGAAATGACGTTCCAAACACCAGAGCTTTAGAGCTGAGCTCAGAAAGCAATGCGGATGCGTGTGGCTTGTCACGACAAGCCACAGCCTCCGCACAAGCAATGAGTTGCTGGACCAGTTTCATCGCGTCTCCGTTTCCCTCCTCCCTCGTCTCGCTTTGGTCCCCTCGCATGATGGCTGCCGCTGCTTCTTCCATGGCCTCAACCGCCAAGTACATCCTGGAGAATGTGCATATATGATCCCTGAACTGAGACTTAGGCCAGCTATTGAAGCTATCAGTCCTTGTACCGCCACAGCCACGATACACGATTTCCTTACGCTCTATGGATTCTCTGATCGAAGGTTCTACCTTCAATCTCTTGCAATATCTCATCTCATCGGAGAAGCTTTTGGACAGAGAGTTGTGGATGCTCTTTAAGTGGGACGCGGAGGAAACCGAGTGACACTCCAGCGTCGAAAGGTTCAGGTCGAGGACATGGGGTTCATCACCCTGATCTTCACCATACAGTTCGGGCTGCAAGTAGCCTAGACTCATAATTTCGCCAGACTCTACACGGACTCTGTGCGAGGGAGCTATACAAAGATTCAGAGGTGGTCCAGGTTGGTTATATATATACTAGCTGACTACTGTCTTGTGGCGAAGCTACCTCGTTAATTATGATGCATAGGAGTGAACGCGTTTCCAACGTTGTCCTACAATTATTAATAAATGGTAGCACGGAAAAGAACAATGGAATGTCCTGCTGGATGGAGACAAAGAGCAATGCAGCATTGATCAATAGGAGAGAACTTTTCCCCACATGGAATCCCAAGCACTTTGGAGTTTAATTTAATCTGCCTCGACTCAAAGCTTTGTTTAACTCTGGCCTACTTGTGTTGTCCGAACACGGCTGCCTATTTTGATAGGCAATGATTTTCTCATGTTCTGCGGCGTCTTATATTTGTATTATTGTCTCTCTTTTTTTCACCGCATCTCTCAGTTAAACTAAAGCTCCGTTTATTTCGCCAAAAAACGTTTATCGAGGAAATGTTTTCCCTACTTTCCAGTATCTAGTCGCTTGGGAAAATAAGTCAATGAAAACCTTTACTTAAATTTAGGATAATAAATTATTTTCCAAAATATAACTAAGTATCAGCGTCTGGACTTGAAACTCCATGTTTGAGTATGGAAAGCCAACACTAGTTCTTGATGTCTAGGGCTAGGTCTTCAATGCCTCGATCCCCAGTGCTCATGCTTAGATTCGGAGCGCTTGCGCTCAAGCCCATCGAGGCTAGGCCTAACATCTTAGCGCCCGATGCTTCGGCACCCCAACTACGGCCTACAAAGGCCGAGCAAGGGGTCTTGATCCTTGAGCTTAGATCGCCAACACCTGGCTTAGGTCCACATAGGTCACGTTGGGGACCCATGTCCACGCTCAAGTCCGTTGACGCTGCGGTCGAGACCTAGGCGCCAATGCCCCAATCCCCGATGCCTAGGTCAAGTTCCATCTAAGCCTGACTTAGGACTTTAATGTCTATACTTGATTCATTGGTTGTTTATGCGCAAGTTATTAACACTCGAATAACATATATCTAAAGTTAAATCAAATTTTAGAAAATAAACAACATTTTCCAGTTTATTTTCAGGTTTCGGCTAAATATCGGAAAATATTTTCATTAAGAAAAATAATTTCTTAAAAGACAATTTTCAGAAATTTTCACGAAATAAACAGAGCCTTATAAAAAGAGAAATTCTCTTATAGTACTTTGTCGTGAGCCAGAAAGTTTTGCCCAATCGTGTCTGCATTTCTTTTGTTTTCTTGCTTTCACCCATTTTGAACTAGTTTGTGAAAAGACCTGCAAGATGTCACTCCATTCCAATCATTTGATGCACTTTCTTGGACTGTTACTACTGTCCGGGTGTTGTCCGTGAATACCCGCCGGCGAGCAGGTTTGACCAGTTCTTCAGGTGCTAACGTGCCTACTTTTGCTCTAAGATGCATCAATCATATCCCCATAGCTGCATCAACATGCTTGGAGCTACCCAATTTCCTGCTGTTTACGGCAAGAACATTCATGAAATCAAATGACTAGAGCTGTTTCTAACTTAAAAGCAGAGAGAGGCAGAGAAACGAATTGCACTGCCCTCATCAGACGAAAATCTATTGAATTGCATAAAGTCGGCAACTGGTCTAAAATCACGCTCTGGTCAAGAACTGGATCACCCGGATGAATTAAGGATCTGTTCTCAGATTACTTTGAGTCCCCAGTTCTCTTTGCTTTAATTTGCCTGATTTTATTTCTTTTCTTTGTCCTAAATGTCGACAAGCACTAGTCCTCCCAGCTTTGTTTAACTTAACTGGAGTCGAGAGTTTCGAGCGGTTTTCCAAGAAATGCAGAAGGAGTCGAGACTTCATTGGACTACCTGCGACTCCTAACTGGAACTAGGGAAAACAGACAAATACAATGTTGTTTGCATATGAACGATGATCAATACGAGCAAGAAGAGGCAGAAAAATACAAACCGACCCTTCTTACTGCACTTTTCTGTTGCTCTCCTGCAAAACATCCAAGGAGATTCATGATCTTTGGCCGGCTGGCTCTTTATAGCTAAGATACAGATATAAGGCATCCAATGCACGGGATATGCCCTAAGACAGTCATAATATCCTGAACGAATCATCGGTCAGCTCATAATGCTACACCTGCAAATTTCTAGGCATGAGAATGGCCGATCTCAGCAAATTGGTTGTGTATATTCTAGATCCCTTGGCCAGTTAGCCATGAAAGATGAAAAACTCTAAAAAAAGATATTAATCAAATATGCCTTTTCGCAAAAATTTTTCTCACTGCTTGCTTTGTACATCCCTTCTATGTGAAGAACAGGGATGCGTGGCACTCATTTTCCTTTGTGGTCTTTTAGTCTGCGCTTTATCCGTGCATCACGTTTGGAACTATATATGAGTTCTCTAAGGAAGCCGTGGTTTTCATTCTTTTGTCCTGGTACTTGGAAATCTCATCTACCAGCGCTTGGCGTGGCTAATGACGTTACTCCTTACAGCTTGCACTACTCTTCCTTGTCGAGCCATTGTTGGAATTTCCCTGTACTGAAATACCCCGGAACAGAACTTCATCCATAACAAAGGGCTGGTCAATGACAATGCAAGAAGGATGCGCCTCGATCTTGATTGTATTGATCACCCTAGGATTTGATCTCATGAACCTGTTGTTAGTCTGCCTTCTGCTGATTAAAAATTCCGAGGAACTCACCAGTCATTAGTTGCAGTAGCTTGTGATTGCATTTGGCATGTATTATATCTCCATTTTTTGCACATAATATACTCTGCCGGCTTCAAATTCTGTCGCCCTTTCAAGATTGGTTTAAGGTTATTCTTATAACTAGGACAATGAGCCAAACCAGCTGCAATATTCCCCGGTAACTACAAAGTGACGTTCAGACCTCTCATGCCTTGTAATCGTTGGAGGTTCATTCACTAAGGCTGAGAATTGGGAGTTTTGTAATCCATTCTCTGTCTTTGCTAAGATTAATTGTCGGTAATATGATTCCCCCCCGCCCCCCCCCCCCCTCATAAAACGACTTGAGTGAGGTTCTAATATACTTTTAAGAGTAAGTCTAACCTAAATTTTTTCTGGTTAAGTTTATTTTTTCTAAGGATTTATTGATACTATCGTAACTAGCTAGGGCAAATAGAAGACAGTAACTCAAGGGTAAAATCGGCAATTTAAAGAAAAGAACTGAACATAATAAAGTAATTCAAATAACAATTGACGAATCCTAAATTAGTTATTAATAGAATCAAATAAATGTTAATAAGTCTCTCGCATAATGTTATTTTTATATAAAGAGTTTGTAAACTCGACATATAAGTACGCTATGCATATAAAAGTTGATAAATTTATAGAAGAATATCTAATTTGCAAACTTTAAAGAAAATATTGGTAATTTCAAAAAAAAAGTATCTGTAAGTTATCAACAAATTATATGCAAAAAAAAAGAAAAAAAAAGAGAGAGTCGTTGATCATTTTCCTTTACTAGCAGTTATTTTAGATTTATCACTACTTATTGAACCTTGCAACGTGAAAAGAAAATTCCTATTGTTTGTCTCTGAAAATAGAACTTGCCTTTCCTATAACCTAAATAGGCTTAATACCCTTAAAAAATCTAACTTTAGATTCAATTCCAATTGTACCTTAACATTTTTTTGTTCCATAAAAACCTCCAACATTAGGTCAAGGCCTTCCCTAAACTTTTTTGTTTGTCCCATAAAAAATCCCTCAAACTTTGGTCCAGTCCCAATTCTACCCTACATTCTTTTATCTCACAAAAGTCACAAAGTTTTACTTGAGTCACAAATCTATCATCATTAACATTTTATCCAATATTACTATTGAGAATCGAGAGATGGAAAACTCTCAAGAACGAGAAATTCGAGCGACTTGAGCGCGAACTCTCTAACTGCGACAGATAGAAGATTGTCAAGCACGAGATATTAAATATTGAGCTGCAATTGGATTCCCAAGTGAGATAGAAGGAATAGTATCTTAAAAGTAAGAGAGATAGAGGAACCCTAGCCCTAATTACTCTGATTTTTTTACCCAAATTTTAGATCTAAGAAAAAGTCAATTGGGCTGCTATGAAATGCATCTCCAAAAGACATCTTCTTTAAATAAACTAGAATAATAACGTGGAAATGTTGCACTGCTAAGGGCACTTAATTTTGGACGAAGTGTTAACTGGGGCATATATGGAATTCATGTGAAAATTTCTAGTTTTTTATGAGAAAATAAATTAAGGTAGAATTGGAATTGAACCAAAAGTTGAGAGTTTTTTTATGAGACAAAAATTTCTATATATATATATATATATATAGTTTTGTCCTTCAACAAAAAGTTTATTTTTCTTTTCGACTGATTTGAAACGTAAAATTAATTTTTGTCACGTGGATACAAGTTTATGTAATTCTTTCTAAAGTTGACCAAAGCTTTATTGGCGCAAAGTTTTCTCCGTCGGGCAGAGCATTTAGTGGAGCGTCTTGCCATGTCAAAGCCAGACAACCCTGGAAATCTACTGAGATGAAACAAGAGCAACATACGCACTTCTCTCTTGTATGAGGGGGACAAGCCAGTTTCTTTGGTTGGCACACAAAGAAAATGGATCGTATCAAGTCATAGCCGTCCGATCTGAATTAGACGACTGGGAAAAAAATTTTAATATCTTTTTTTTGTTTAATGGGGCCGTCTGATTATGATATCCGACAATGCCCCTTATGTCAGGGGTGAATCCAGGCAGAGGATCCAGATTGGCGCAAAAAACGTCACTCAAACGGGGACAAGCCAGTTTCTTGTCCAAGCTGGCAAGGCAATTGTCGTTTTCAACGTACGGACGATGAGCTACGATATTTATCAGTGGGAATGGAAGAAGTAGTTGGATCGGTGAATGAAGGCCTCCAAATCCTATATAGCCTTGTCCATTCTTTTCATCATTTCGTCGGTGGAGTATCGTTAATGTCCGGCTGAGTGGTGGAGTTTAGGGTTTCGGGACCACCCTTGTCTCATCTGCCTTTCCACCGCCAATGCTTTCTCCACTGAAGTAAGATCATTTCCAAAAAGCTTGATCCCAACTTTGTCTTCCACCTGGGGACTCTTGGTAGCTTCTCGTTTCTTCATCTCTACGGCTTCTAAAACTACTTTGAAGAAGCTGTTCATCTAATTTTAAGTGGTGCAGCTGCACATGCTGTCGCTCGTTACATGAGCTCATTCTATCCGTCGTAGGATAACATAGTTACGGTCCGGTCGCACCATTACCGTTTGCACCACTATGTCTTAAGTTCTTTTGTCTGGCTTTATTGCTTCAAAGTGTAAAATATGCGTGAATATGATTACCCTGTTGATCGAAATCAAGCACAGCAGCGCCAAGAAGAGAGAAAGCATCGCTTTTCCTCCAGGTTTTCCCAGGCTTAGCGTTCCTTTACGGTCCTTTTCCATCCATTTGTGAGCTTCAAATCCTATACGTCCCTAGTTTGTTTTCACTCTTGCGGGGTGGTTCACATTAATTGCGACAGGCTCCATTCCAATCTTTTCAGTTGATATTAGTTCTTTGTGGTGAGTTTGCAAGCGAAGTGAAGACTGAATGATTCAGAACATGGCCACGCTCTATTCCCTCATTTGGTGAGATTGATTTGTTCGAGCGAGTTGAAGTATCATTCCACGACGAGGTGGATTTTTACGTCACCACATGTCGTTATACACATAGATTGACTCTTTCTACTCTTGTATATTAATGCAATTACTTTATCCTAGAAAGTTTTAGGCGAGCTGTAATATAATATATTTAATTCTCACGAAAAGAGCCAGACATAGGTAGAATCAAATTGATCATGTCGGCGGGCGGGGGGGGGGGGGTCAATAATTAGTACATATGCAAGACGTAGCTATAAAAAAAAGTTCATGCATGGGATATATGTCTGGCAATAAAATCCTAATTTGCCAAAATAAGGTGGATAAGTGCAGCACCCATGGCTTACCTTGTTATTCGATCGCGCTTTGCACGGGCATGTTTGAAGTCGGTATGATACCTGAGGTCTTCGTGTGGCTTTGGCTTGAACCTTTCTCTTGTCTTCTCTCTATATAAATCCCATTACGCTCGTTCATCACTAGGCCCGTCATAAACTGTCCAGACAGTATCACATAACACTAATCAAACAATGGATGTCATAGTAGAATGCACAGAGACCATCAAGCCATCTTCTCCGACGCCTCCCAACCTCCGACGCCACAGCCTCTCCTTCCTCGACCAGATCGCGCCCCCCATTTTCATGCCCCTCCTCCTCTTTTTCTCCAAAGACGACCTCCTCACCAACCAGGAAAAACTCTCCAACATCAAACGATCTCTCTCTGAAACCCTTACTTGGTACTACCCGCTCGCTGGGCGCTTAAGAGACAATCTCTACGTCGAATGCAATGACGAAGGTGCCCACTTTGCGGTGGCTCGAGCCACATGCCGGCTCTCTGAGGTCCTTGAAAGTCCCGACCCCGAGAAGCTTGACAGGCTCTTACCCTTCAAGCTGTACGACTTGGGGGATCTTGCCACCGCCGTGCAAGTTAGCTTCTTCGAGTGCGGAGGGTTGTGCCTTGCATTTTGTGTTTCCCACAAGCTCGCTGACGGGTTGTCGTTCTTATCTTTTTTCAATAGTTGGGCCACAGTCGCTCGTGGCGACGGTGGCCATATAATAACTCCAGTTTTTGAGTCATCCGCCCTTTTCCCGCCGATAAATCTGGCAGGATTTGCACCGAGTACAGGCCTTTTGAAGGACGGCCTTGTCACGAAGCGGTTCGTCTTCGATGCCGTGTCGATAGCCACCCTTCGAGGTAAGTATAGCAATGATGAGACAGTGGAGGCCGAAGGCCAGGGAAGGAGGCCGACGAGAGTCGAGGCCTTGTCGGCCTTCTTGTGGAGGCGTTACATGGAGAGCACGCAAAAGAAAGGGGACTGCATCGAAAATGACAAGATATACACGGTGCTACATGCAGTGAACTTGCGTCCGAGGATGGATCCGCCATTGTCAGACTGCCATTTCGGGAACATAAGCAGGATTGCCCTAGCGATGGCAACCGTGGATTCTGATGAACATATGATTGTGAACCAGGTATACCTAGAAAAAATCACTCTAGACATAACCCAAGTGGTGGGCATAAGCTTTAAGATTAGTGTCAATCCATTTTTTTCAAAAGAATTAATATGTGAGTGCATAACTAATTACTTTTAATACTTAAGCCATCAGGAACATTCCATGCATTATGTTTTAATCACGACCCTTCGTGGGAGTAAGATAGGTTTTGGATTATAAGTGAAGAATAATGCATCAGTGCAAGATTAAAAGATTGCTTTACAAAATTATGTACGAAGTGGTGTAACAAACTCCTTTTGCATGTCATGGACAGTGTAGCCTCTCGAACTCTTTCGGGTCTTCCTAATTTATGTTTGGTTTTTGTCCCCTTTTTTTTCAATAATAAGGTGAGACAAGCAATAAAGGAAGTGAACACGGACTATGTGAAGAAGCTCAGAGAAGGAGAAGGGCACTTGAACTTCATGAAGGAACGCTCGGCCCGGATCTCCAAAGGTGAGGTCGTGCACTTCAGCTTCACAAGCCTGTGTAGGTTCCCGACCTACGAGGCCGACTTCGGGTGGGGCAAGCCCGCATGGGTCAGCTCCTCCGGGTTTCCATACCGGAACCTCGTTGTCTTCTTGGACAGTAAAGATGGAGAAGGCATAGAAGCATACGCTAACCTCAAGCCAGAGGACATGGCCTTGTTCGAAAAGGACAAGGAGCTTCTTTCATTGGCATCATCATCAGCAACCCCAGACGTGAAATATGCATAGCTCAGTCTGTTCACATCATGCATGTTGATTGGTGTGTTTTGTTTGGCAATTTATTGCTTGGTTGGTTCTTTCGCGTTGTATACATGAACAGCTCGAGTCTCGACTTATGATGAAAGTGTATAAGATTACTGTGGAGTGATTACCAAGAGTACTTCTTTTCTATAATTTGATTAATTCGGATGGGAACGAGTAGTTAATTCGAAGGTGTATCCTCAGTTGAATTTGCATCGCACTCGCCCTGCCATATGCTGAACAGAACTTTGGCCTACGTACTTTGCTTCTCTATAAAGATGTAAAATTGTCTTTGTGGCAAGTGAATTATTGCATCTCTATATGATTTTACGTATCTTCTACAATAGGATTTATTTTTCCTACCTTTTTATCTGATACTCGACCATTGAATATTTGTCAATCTCTCTTTATCCTTAATATAAACTGCCTAGCACTTATACTTCAAATGTTGTGTATAAAGATAGACAAGTGGGCAATCCCCACTCAAAGGGATAATTACCAAATAAGTTCCAAACCTTTTGCTACTTTGTCTATTCAGTCATAAACCTTTTTTATGCCAAATAAGTCCTAAGATAGAAAATGACCGCCGCCATTTTCCAGTCAAAATCCGCCGGAACGACTTTATCGGCAAAATTGCAAAAAATTTAGGACTTATTTGGCATACAAAAAAAGTTTATGACTGAATCGAAAAAATAACAAAAAATTTAGAACTTATTTGTCAATTATCCCCTACTCGAATCTCCTTACCATTCAATTGCTTTCATCAATCTTCATTTCACCAAAGTAGACTGGCCTATGTGCAGATTCCACGACAGTTTGATAGAAATCCCCGTGTGGACCAGGGCTTTCTTGTCAGGGTCGCCGTCATATGTTGTCCTTTCGGTAGAATAATTGAAGGATTGATGGAGTTGGTTAGACATTTGGATCCACTAAAATGTGGTTGCTTGCTTTGCATGTGGGTGCTGTTGCTCTACTGATTGAAAAAGAAAAGTATAAACAAAAAACAGTTCATACGTGCATGCGACCGATTGGGATTATGCAGCCACATGAGCGCAAATTGCTCGCTAGACCGGGGTTATCGGGACCTGCTAAATTTGCCGAGATGATCATCGAATTGGAACTTGACCAAACTCTTTATATTCGGCCTTAAATAGTCTCGATTTTCAAGCCCAATTCGGGAAAAGAAACGAATACCTAAAGCCCCTCCAGGTTTACCAAATAACATGCATGCCAAATATCGACATGACGTGACAGTGATCCAAAAGATCAACATGAAGGCACGCATTCCTCGTTAGGTTTCTATCCTCACCGGGAAGTAACCACGACCAGAAAAGATCGACATGGAGTTCGAACCCTGATTTTTTCCTGTTCTTTTGTACAAAGTGCGGGTTCCACATGGATGATCGTCAAATCAGATTCCCAATAATCACCCAACACAGCCATTGATTTCCACGCCTACATTCCATCTGTGGACGAATCAGAAAAGCTTCCAAAGTAGATATGAGTTGGGTGACGACTAATGGGACATGACAATCGGATTAGTTGCATTTAGGGGCGTCAAACGGATGGGTCAGGTCGGGTTTGGGTCGGGTCGGGTTTGGGTCGGACCATATTTGACCCATTTAACATGTTTTGACCCATATTCATGTAGTGTAAATATGATGACCCATACCCGACCCGACCTGTATTGTTAAAAAAAAAAAATAGTCAAATTTTTATTTTAATTTTAAAATAAAATAATCAAAATTTCAGAATTTTCATAGTTTAAAAATGACTTGTTAATAATATTTTAAATGATTTGTTAATAATACTTAAAATTAAGTAGGTAATCCATTTATGACTCATTTAGAACCCATTTAAGACCCATAATGTTGTTAAGTGACCCATTTTTGACCCAACTAATTTTTTAAGCTAACCCATATTTAAAATATGGGTCTTTAACCCATTTTGTCACCTCTAGTTGCGTTTGTAGACGAAAAGAAAGATTTACCGCCTAGGGTTTTTATTTATATGTGGTTGCTTGCTGTTTATTTTTCGAGAAAAATGTATAGTCGAGACAATTTCTGTGGAAATACTTATGTCTTACTTACATCTAAATTAATTTCTTTAACCAAACACTGATTATAAAACGCTCAATCTAAATGATTTACTAGCATGAACAGTACGGGATCAGTGACATTTATCAACCAATTGAAAATAAATTGTGGCGGTATATTATGATTTAAAGAATGCGAAAGATCCCTTTCTTTGGGTTTTTCTTCCAAATTGAAAAAGTTGCGAAGGTGTAGTCACTAACACTCCCAAAAAAATAAAAATATAAGCTAAGAGCCTAGGCTAGTATTGTTTCTAAGAGATTAATTAATGAAAAAACTTAGCTTCAATCTACCCAACTCTCTTCGCCAAAGCATGATTAGCTCCTATGAAGACAGGTGTTGGATAAACAACCGTTGATGCTTGCATCGAACATTTAATTACCTCCTTCGTTTGAAGATTAGAACCTACACCCACATGAGGATTAGCAAAATTAAAAGTTCGAGACCTTAAATTCGATTAAAATAGGAGTTGAAAACCTATCGCAAAGTCAAGATATGTACGGGACTATAATTTTCGATGGTGTGACACATACTCCGCCTATGATTCATGTGATGACTATTCAAAAGCATAAATCTAATATCTAAGCTCCTTACCAAACAGGGGTGGACGTGTGGCGCATCGCGAAATCGACGAGGATCGGATGCTGATGCTCATTGAATTAACCATTTGCGCACGACCTGCGGATGACTTGACGATTTGAAGGTCGTTGTCTCGAGTAAGTCCAATGAGTCGTCCTTAATCTTGGCTGGAGATGGCGAATCGGGACGATGAACACCTCGCGAATGGTCATTATCAGTGATGTGATCGAATGTTCGTGCCCACTCTCCAACTGATCCAACACGCAAGCAGTAATTGTCCTTCCTGTTTCTAAGTTTTTCCTCCTCCTTCCTTTATTTTTTGGGGTCAAGATTCTAGCTATCATGGCAATACCGAGTTCCATTCGAACGAGCATATACAACATTGTACTGATTTAATTGGAAATTAAAAATTAATTTGTCAATATAGAGTTCTTCTGATTAATTTTGGCCGGCAATTGCTGATGTGAACACCGGTCATTCTACATGACACCACCAACACAGACGTGGACTTTTTTTTCGCATTCAAAGTTTTTATTAATTTTTGGAATTTTTTTCTTTACTTTCCCTTCTTCTTCCATCGGTTGCTAGCCTCAACAATGGTTGGCGACTGGCCATGAGCTAGGGCAAGCGACACTCGATTCTTGCTAGTCTTTGGCAAGGTCAACTCTCAGCGACCATGGCAACTAGCAAAGCAAGTAAAAAATATAAAAATCTATAAAAAATTCTTGAATTAAAAAAAATCATCTAAGTCAGCACTGATCCAACCAATAGTGACCAAAAAAATTTATACTTACAACATTTTAAAATATTTAGACTATGTTCGTTTCACGAAAAATATAGCATTTTTGAAAAATATTTTTCAGGAAATCATTTTCCTAGAAATTGATAATATTTTTTGGCATTCATTTGCCAAAGGCTGCCAACTTGCCGACCTAGACTATGCCTCAAGCAAGGTCGATGCATACTGTTAGATGCCGCAATATTTAAAGATAAATGAAAAACACGAAAAATGTTTTCCCCTTTCAGAAAAGCGGAAAACATTTTCCTCACTTTCTTCCATTGGTGCAAAATATTTTCTTTAACTATTTTATTTTCCGCTAAACGAATAACCAGAAAATTCGGAAATTATTTTCCTGAAAACTATTTTTCGTGAAACGAACTAAGTCTTAGAATTTAAATACAAAACATGCTTTGATATCGAATTAGTAAATTTAAAGTTTGGTACCTAACTAACGAAAGAAGAGAAAAGCAAAAATCAATCACGGAATCAACATGAACGATGAACAACGCGTGCATCCACGAAGGAGAACTTAGCGAAGTACGATCTCAAGATTGCCTTGTCGAGAGGGAGAAAAGAACAGCAACACCTAAAGAGCTTTCAACGACTCTTCAAGGTTATTCATTACAGCATGATTGTATTTTCTTTTTTTAACATGGATTCATCAATGCTTATTATTTTTTGGGTCGAAAAGAATCATTTTTTTCATTTATAAAGCAACACGTAGAACATAGCTGATGATTATCTATACAAATAATATCTCCTAATAAGTTCGGGGTGACTTTGATAGTTAATTAGAAAGGAGGGATAATTTACTATGGGCTTTCGCAATCCAATCCGCCCCTTGATTAGCTTCCCAAGAATAATAAACAAGTGTAACTTGTTTAAGCATGGGCAGAGACTCTTGCCTTTCTCAAACAAAATCCAGAGGCGCCCACGGGCTCTAGGACAAAGTGTCTCTGTTAGACAAACGCCATCCGTACCATTAGGGTTTCGACGGCAAGAGCTGAGGAACCACCCGCTCGCCTTGCGAATCCATTAATGAGCCGACCGAAGGTCGTCTCGACATACCCGTGAAATCGAGCCTTCCGAAGATCCATCGACCCAAGATCCGCCCATGTCGAACTTCAAAGCCCCCCTTCCCCGATGGTACACACTGTTCTGGCATGAAGTTGGTCCCTTTTACCGGATTTTTGTCAATTTGGGGTGCCATCTAATAAATGTACCGTCCACCAACTACATGATTAAAGTAATGATACGATAATATCATGTAACCACCACCGGCGGCGGCGATGGTGAGATCTAGTATCATGGGTCGATTTTAATCAATGTTTGACTAAAATGGCCAAATGTCTATGATAATAGCAAATTGTCTTGGACGCGAAGCTATATGCAAATAATTGAGTGAAATGCAATTCAGCCAATCAATTAATTCGCAATTTACCGTCTATCGATGAAGTTATCACGGGGAAAGGAACTTCAATCGGACCTGTCGATGAATTTCACTCGACTTTAAGATTGAGCTCGATCACATTGTTTTCTGCCATGATTGCGATGTATCAAAGTGGACAGGTGATGTGAGTTCATGATGTTTGAAAAGCTCGACACCATGCAGATCAAGATAGGGCTCGGTTGAGAATTAATGTGCGCATATCGTCATCAATTCCATGCTTGAATTATTAGTTGAAGACTTAATTGCTTGATGTATGAACGGATCATGTGCATTTAACTCATACATTGACCATATTTTTTTGGGGATAATTGTAGAAGAGATTTTAAAACTTATCAAAAAGGAGTCTTTAAACTTATAACTTAACAAATTGGTGCAGTCTAATCCTTATGCTGACATGACTTTTTTAATATTTTCTCTGTCTCACATGGCGATGGCATAGCTAAAACATAAAATATAAAAGCTAAAACAAGGTCGTTTTGGTCAAAGTTTGATTTTCAATACAATTTTTATTTTAATTAAATTATAAATAAGATTAAAAAGAGAGAGGTGAGAACCGAGTAGCCAAAGATTGCACAGCCCTCGCCGGTGCCACCCAACTAGCGCCAGGAAGGGTCGGCGAGGGCTACGCAAGCCATAGCTGCCTACTTCTTAGCCCTTTATTTTTTTTAATTCATCTTATTATTAAATTTAATTCAAATAAAATTTACATTAAAAATTGTATTCTAATCAAAATAATGTCATTTTAGTCACATATTAGAGATAAACAATTTAACAAAGTCACGTCGGCATTTTTCATCAATCAAGTTAGACAGAGTTAATATGATACCATTACACTAATATGATTAGTTTTATGAAATTTTTTAAATTTGACGTAAATTTTAGGATTCATTACATTTTCTTGACAGATTTTAGAACTTTTTGCACTTATGCCAATTTTTTTTTAAATTCATTTTTTGGGCCAAGTCATGAGTCTAATGTGATTGGAAGAGAAGATACGCATCATCTTAAATAGATGGGCAACAAAAGTCGCGCACAAGCCTCTTGATTTGGATGGGTCATAATTGGTTATGCGGTTATATGTGGCTTTCAGGCACCTACAAAAAGATCTAGATGAGAGTGATGACACTTTACTTCAAGTAATTACCTTAATGTATGGTGACTACATAAATTACAAACTAGGAACAACATCTATTGCTAGCTAGCTAACTACCTGATTAAAGTAAGGAATGACAATGTCATGTAACCACCGCCGCCGCCACCGCCGGCGGCCCAGTAGTATGGGCTGACATTCCTAAATCGTCACTAGTTCAAATCATGCTTGTACCGGTGATGTATGTATCTTGCTATGGTGAATGGTTTATAGACTTCTAGCATTTCGGTGTTGCAATAGTGGCGGGGCAAATTTATCTCCGGTCAATGATTCGTGAGTGGTGCAAAGTAGTTACCTCTCGCTAGGTTTGAATTGGAATCCTCTGTAAATAGTGTGGAATCCTCACGTCAACGCTCGGATCAAATAGAAATGCCGCTAGCCCATCCTCCATGGAAAACCCTTGATGAACATGTATTTTTAAAAAGGTAGGGTTCGGCGAAAATTCTTTTGAGATTACTAGATATTAATTGATTTCTGCTTCTAATCTATGGCACGATAATATTTCCATTAAAAGTGAAATGCATATGAATTTTATGAAAAGACATGACAATGAACCTGAGCCACCGTTCTAGGCCGTAGCCTTGTCCTTTTAGATTGAGCCCCCACTCCTGATCTCGCTACATAAGAGATTTGGATACTAATTTGATCCTTGACGACCATGAGCAACATAGAACAATCAAGGAAAATAAGTACTTATTATAGAAACCTTATAAGATATTACTAGCTAAGGTGAATGATTTCATGCGCTCCCAAGTGGCAATGCTCATCAAAATTAGTTCAGATCCGCAAGAACAAGAAATAACAAGTGACATGTTTGATAACTGTCGCATGTCGTATCATCAATCGACACATCTATACAAACATTTCTATGTCAGCCAAGTTAACCTCTTTTCTCACCCCAGAGATGTTATCGTTGTTAGCAATTGGTATGATGCTAAGACAACTTGATTAGATCCGATATTACTTCAATCCTCGAGTTTCTTCTTGTCATCCATCTATGCTGAGTTCATTACATGAACACGAAAAGAAAAGAAAAGAAAGAAACAAAAGCAAATAAGAAAAGGAAACCCTAAGATCCTATGTATAAGCTACATTATGTTCCCTTCCGCAAACCAAGTCTAACCCCACCATCTAATGCAGGACCAACACATGAAATCTTCCCTCAAACACGCCTCAAAAGGATGGAGGTTGATTAAAGCCTTAGTTAACCTTAGCAAATTCGACAGCTCCATATGTAAGGACGCATCTGGTCCATGTGTACTAGACTTCATCGAGGAAAGCACGAGTCATGAAGCCAACGTGTATTCCATCAGTTGAGCCTATAACACTTGTCGAGAAAAATTTTTGGGAGAAAATTACGGACAATGATGGAAAATTGGCCCGTAGCCTTTTGTGTTCCAATTTGGCATATCCCATAAGGGGCATCTTAGCGCAGTTTGCCCTCTAGCAGGACGTTTTTTCCTTTCTTGACCCCCAAAACCTTATTGAAGGTCAAAAACACATAAAGGAAGTATTGACTAATTCCATAACTACGATGGATTGTAAGCTACACTAATTAGAGGGGATCTTGGTTGTGGGACAAGTCGGTCGGCCTACTCTTTACGTTAAATGAAGTTTTGACTTCAAATGAGTAAAGACCAGAATGCGCGAAACTAAATCTCCTGTATATGTTCTTCACGGTCCCAGAGCATCGAAAGACACGAAATCTGAAGGACTATAGGACATGCAAGCTAGTGCGATAAATCCTAGGTCGAAGTTTGATAGAAAAAAAAACTTTGATAAGTGATTAGGAAGAATTGTGGCATGTGTTGACTTTTCAATCCCAGTATGTTGAAAGTTTCATTTTGATTATGCTAATCAGTTCCCTCGAATTATCAACTTGGTTAGAAAGGCATGCGAATGATGAGGATGGGAATTGGCCGGTTTAGGCCGTGAGGAATCTGATGATGCTTTCACACCTCCATGCCTTACTCTCCGTACACGACGTGTACCCTTTCCAAGTGATAGTTGCCGGCTTAGTTAAATTATGAAAAATTTATAGTTTAAGGCTCCGTTTATTTTGTGAAAAATATAATATCTATAAAAAGATTATTTTTGTGGAAGTCATTGCCCGGAAAAATCATCATATTTTCCAATGTTCGACTAAATCTAAAAATGAAACTGAAAATATTTTCTGTCATTTGGAAGGGAAAATATACATTTTTTTACTCAATAAAAATGCACTATTTTTCCGATGTTCGGCCTCAAGCCTAACCTCTATGAGCTTCGGTATACAGGGCAGGCCCGGGCCTAGACCCTAGTCGATGGAGGCCGAATGCCAGAATCCGTGCCCTGTTGCGCCCTGGCCCGAGTCCTTGGAGCCAAAGCGCGGAACACTATCAATGTCCTAAGCCCGGCAACATCATAGAACTTTTCCGGAGAAAATTATGCACGGATCATTCAAATTAATAGTCTAATTTTAAAAACCAATGTTTAGTAGCTGGAGCACCAGCCTGGTGTGCCTGATTACTAGTCTGATGTTCAATTGGGACTCATAGAGTAATTTCGACTGAGGGTCGTGCAAAGCAGTCAGGTTTCAATAGTTAAGTTACCGTACGGATTCATCTTTAGTTGCAGGGCACGACCGGAGCGACCAAGAGTTACAACAATGGGGTCTTGCTATATAAAGCACGGATTGCCAAATTTCGTCCACTCCAGACCCTTTGTAATCGGAACAAAGTTGGTCCGTTAGTAAATCGATCTGCAGAATGACGCTAAACTTCATTCCTTCACCTAGATTTCTCATAGAAAAATATGGACAAGTCGGACTAGTGTATGAGGGATCTCTTTCGGCGGCCCCAGGAGACAGGTCGGCCACGATAAACGTGGAACAAGTAGAAGGAAGTGTTGGAAACGACGGAGAAGAAGGAAGAAGAGAACACAACACATTCTCGTTCTGCGTGGATACACATAAGACAGTCCTTCCTGTTCATGTATTTGATGCGTCCTCGAGCAAAGAGATATTGGCCCCCAGCTGGAGTAGTCGACATTGTCTTGACCAACAGCTTAAGCGCCGACGTCATCTACCCAATTGTTTTGAAACTGTTGCATACTTATCATCTTTGTTTGCACACCTTTGTCCTTTGCGATACCTCTTTTTAGAAGGGACAGTAGATGAAGATGTTTTTTCATCCCTTCATCGGCTCATCAAAGTCATCGTTAAATCAGCAGGTGAGGAGTCGGCCTCCGGAATTTGTTGCCTTTCAATATCTCCAAGTTGCTTAGAAAAGATTTTGGGTGGCCACAGTTTTTTCCAACCCCCAAAAGCCATTTCATCATACATGTCAATCATCTTGTTCAAATGCTTTTCATCAGAATCATAGGCCTGTCAATGCAGATTATCTAAGAAAAGTCAAATGAAATGAAAAAAAAAGAAAAGGACGAGTTCTTCGAATTTAGAAGTTTATATTTGTCCTTGTTTTTGGTTGGGAAGCAAGTGAATTTTGTTCAAATGAACAAAGCAAGGAATTCCCAATACAAATGATCTAAAGAATTATGACGGAAACTCAAGAAACACGACAACTCAGGTCAAGAGTCTTAAGTTACTGCAGATAACGGAGATTGACCCAAGAATTATCGAAGTTGAACAAAAAAACTACTGGTTTGGATGCTGCCTAGCCTATGCAAAACATCACTTTGAACATAATACCACAACTAGACATAAGAAAATTATCAATCATGAAACTTGGAATTTCTCATTTATTGGATGTATTAAAAAAACAGCACACCATGAAATCTTACAAGTTACTAGCAACATTGGCTATGGCTTCCCCCTTCCAATTATTCCAAGTACACTGCCACTCTTTAGGCCAACTGTGCCTAATTCTTTGGATTCCCCAACAGCTACAGACCAAGCTCCAGATTTCACACGAAATATCACATCCAGAAGATCAATTACCCCTATTACATTCAAGGAAAGATCCACGGAGAAGGTAAACATCATTCAGAAATGGATTCCCATCATAGGATTCCCTCTCCTTCAATCAATTTAGAGTAGGCAGCTTATTTGAAATAAATCTAGCTTATAAAAGCGTGTATTGATATGTCCAAATAGAACCAGACGAGCTTATGCCATGGCACTTTAGCAGGTGAAGATGCCACTCTACCCCACGCAGTATTCATAGTGAAATTTCCAATAGAAGAGGGCATCCAAACCATACTATGAGACTGCGCAAACATTTGGCTTATTCCACTTGATGCAGATTGAATACAAGGAACTATTAATGTGGTTATTCTAACTAGAGACATAACCAGTAACAATCGCAGTGCCATAGCATTGAACTAAATTTACAGAAACTATCGCTCTAAGCTAAAACCAAAAGGAAAAGAACTGAAAATTCTCGCCGTCACTGGGAAAAACAAAAACAGAAAGCGAACATTGTCGCGATCTCTCCAAAGGTGCACCACCTAAGGTTGGGCTAACGGGTTACTAAGTTTGACTTAGCTCGAGGTTTCTCAAGCTCATACTAATTTGCGACTTAGGTTCTAATTCTTATCATGCAAAATTGATTTTGAGACTATGGGTACGAGGACTTGATTACGCTAGATTACTCTAACGCCATTTCGGTACTTTTTCTTTTATTTCAAAAAATATATTTTGCAGGCAGCTTGAATTTATTTTAATTAACTTCCTAACATATGTGATAATCACGCGGGTGCACAAACATTTATGTGAATGCTTAATAAAACAAAGTAATAAACAAACATGATCTAACAAAACAAGTCAAATGATTTCATATGCATACTATTCTAATATGCGATGGATATGATGAAAATCTAACCCTAAATGTGACTAACCTAATATGTTCTATGACGTGTGATCCTAAATTAAGCTAGTCTACATGGGATATTATTTAACCAAAGACAAGTGACTATTTGAATGACATGCGAATGGTACTTTTTTCAGGGCATTTTTTATGTATTAATAAAATTCGAAATTAAATAATATAATACAGTATGAATTTTAATTTACCCTAGATTTCTAAATATATTATTCTAACATGATATGAAATTTTTATGACCAAGACATGCAATTTCTAAATGACATGGCAACAACGTGGCGTGAAATTTATGCACCTAATCTAAATAACGAGTAAAACCTAATACACAAACTATATGAAGTGACTCATGCTATTATGTGCGTGGAATACATTTCTTATGTTTTATTAAATTCGTAATTAAAATACTTAAAATTAAACAATCTAAAGCAAAATATTTTCCAACTAAACTTAGAAAATAACTAACGTTGAATCCTATTCTTATTTGGAAGAAATATTTAGCTAGGCTAACATGTAATCTAATTAAACTATGCAATGTCTTAATTTTTTTCGATATTTTTTTGGAATAGGAAAAGAAACCACATCAAATCATTCAGATTCATCGAACCAATTCTAATATGAAAATAACATCTGGATTCGCCAGAAAATTTCGCGAATAAAATCGATAAATTGATATTTAGCCTTAAAGATCAAAATATCAACTTTATAGATTCTCGCGCAATTAATTATTCCATCTAAAACCTTATAGACATGATAAAAAGTCGATGTGCGATTGTAAATTAGAAAATAAACCCTAATAGGTAATGAGATATGTTAGGCACAAAAAATCTTATCAATTTTAAGCAATAGAATTTCAAGTCAGTTTAAGATAAGATTTTACCTAATCTCTAGATAATATTTTCAAATTCGAACCGATGACGAGCGACGAGTCACACCGGCTAGCGATGATACTTGTCGATAATGCAATTGGTGGCGTGTTGGACGAGAGAGCAACAACAACACAACAACGATGACAAATGTTGTGAGAGAGCACAGCAGCAAGGTGGTGGCGTTGCCTCAATTGATTTGCTTAAGCGTTGATACCACAGCATGCGCTCACGCACGTTGACGAACGGAAGCCGGACTTGCGAGTAAAAACCCTTGAATGGCCCCTCTTAGCGGATGTTCCTCCCTCCTTCGGACAAACGAAAGAATGGGTGCCCCTTCTTGTTCTGGAGCGACCTTCAGAGAGCTTCCACGCCGTGTGGCTTAGTGAGTTTAAAACTCATGCTTTTGACTTTTCTTCATTGCTGACCTCCCCGTCTCCCTCTCTCTCTCTCTCTCGTCTAATCCTCTTTTTCTTCTTTGATTTCCACGCTTTTTTTTTCTCTGAAAGCTCCCCCTTTGCTCCTGGCTCGTCCTCCTTAATTTGTTTTTTCAAGCTCCACTCTCGCTCGTGGCTCTCGTCCAGGAAGCCCCCCTCACAATTTCTCAAACTCACTCTAATTTCTCCCCTCCTCCGAGTGGCCAAGATCCCCTTTTTATAATGGAAAGAAATAGCCCTCTCCAAGAAAATGAGAGGATTTTCTTTCCAATTTTATGTGATCGTGCCAATTCAACAAATCTCTCAATCCCTTTGATTTTCCTTTTCTGCTTTCTTTAATATTGTGTGAATATGGTCAGGGAATCATATATCAAACTCTTTTCTCTTTATTTAGTGCTGGCAAATTTTCCTGCATCCGTTTTGACCAAATCTTGCTCAATATTATGGCTCTATTCAAAACGTTCCTTCCAATATCATTTATTTGTCAAAATCCACACGCAATCAACCCACCTATAATTTTGGTAAAAAAATCCACGAAATTGATGCACATATCTCCCTAATTTTTTTTTTATTATTATGTGACCAAAATTTAGGTGTCAACAAAACAGACTCACATTCACGTAGCCCATGACAAGTGATGAAAAACTTGTCGTCGCATATTATTTGACTTCAGTTTTCCTATCTATGACCATCTTCATCTTGACGTCCCATTTGAATGCGCTCTTGCCCCGTACAACTTGAATCTGTCTTCCAATTCGTTTTAATGATCTTCAAATGATTCTCAACATGGTTAGGCTCCCAATAAACGCCAAACCTCTCTTTTATTGAATTGACAACTCAAGCAATCGAAGAGGGTTTGAATGTCTCATTTCCCCGGGTAGACTTATCAACAAGAATTTCAATTAGAACACATTCCATTCCATAGGCTCAAATCACCTAAATTGCTTGACCTTCTCATCATTTTCCTTGCTTTTACCCATCACTATAATTAAGCAAGAACTTAAACAACTGAATAAAAAAAAGTATAAGAAAGGGAACTGTTACTAATATCCAAAGATGATTATTATTAAAAGAATGAAGACCACATGTTCTAAATGAAGTCACTCAAAAGAAACAAAAGGACAAACTATTGGCTTCTTATGATCTTTTGATAACTAATCCACATTGCACAGACGGTCCTATCCCTTTTTCATGCCCATATTTTATTTTACTCATTTTCCTCTCTGAGTAAGTTGGATTGTTGGATTTTCCCTTTCGGATTTTTGCAACTATAGGGTCATTGGGATCAAATCCCATGATGGATTGACTCCTTCTACTCTGTATACTAATCCAATGATTTTTGTACCGGAAATTTTTTAGGCGAGTTCTAGTGTAACACATAGTTATTTCACTGGGGTCGGGAGAAATGAAAGAAATGAGCCAGATATAGGGTAGGGTCAAGTTGACCATGTCGAGGGACAATAATTAGGATGGGCAAGAGGTAGTAGTATAAATAAGTTCGGCTACGGAGTGTACATCTGGCAATAAATTCCTTATTTGCCGGATGAAGGTGGAAAAGCACAGCACCTTAGGTCATCGTGCGGCTTTCACTTGAACACCTCCCTCTCTCCCCCCTCTATATAAATCCCATTTCGCAAGATCATCCCCATCCTCATGTCCATCATAATTTCTCCAGGCAGTTCACATAAACACTGATCGAACGATGAATGTGATAGCAGAACACACAGAGACCATCAAGCCATCTTCTCCGACACCTCCCGACCTCCGCCGCCACAACCTCTCCTTCCTCGACCAGATAGCGCCTCCCATCTTCATGCCCCTCCTCCTCTTTTTCCCCAAAGACGACCTCCTCACCAACCAGGAAAAACTCTCCAACATCAAACGGTCTCTCTCCGAAACCCTAACTCAATTCTACCCGCTCGCTGGGCGCTTAAAAGACAACCTCTACGTCGAATGCAATGACGAAGGTGCCCACTTCGTGGTGGCTCGAGCCACATGCCGGCTCTCGGAGTTCCTCGAAAGTCCTGATCCCGAGAAGCTCGACAGGCTCTTACCCTTCAAGCTCTACGACTTGGAGGATCTCGCCACCGCCGTGCAAGTTAGCTTCTTTGAGTGCGGAGGGATGTGCCTCGCAGCATGCGTCTCCCACAAGCTCGCTGACGCGTTATCGTTCTTCTCTTTTCTCAATAGTTGGGCCGCAGTCACTCGCGGCGATGGTGACCATGTAATATCTCCCGTTTTCGAGTCATCCTCTCTTTTCCCGCCCATAAATCTAGCAGGATATGCACCGAGTTCGGGGCTTTTGAAGGAAGGCCTTGTCACGAAGCGGTTTGTCTTCGACGCCATGTCGATAGCCGCCCTTCAAGATAAGCATAGCAATGATGAGATGGTGGACGCCGAAGGCCAGAGAAGGCGGCCAACGAGAATCGAGGCCTTGTCAGCCTTCTTGTGGAAGCGGTACATGGAGAGCACGCAAAAGAAAGGGGACTGCATCAGTGAGAACGACAAGATATACACGGTGCTACATGCAGTGAACTTGCGTCCGAGGATGGATCCGCCACTGTCAGACCGCCATTTCGGGAACATAAGTAGGATTGCCCTAACGATGCCAACCAAGGATACTGATGAACATGTGATTGTGAACCAGGTATATCTAGAGAAAATCATTCTAGACATAGCCAAAGTGGAGGACATAAGCTTTAAGATTAGTGTCAATCCATTTTTTCAAAAGAACTAGTATGTGAATGCATAACTAATTACTTTAACAAACTAAGCTATCAGGAATATTCTACGCATTATATTTTAATCATGATCTTTTGCGGGATTAAGATTATTTTGGATTATAAGCGAAGAATAATGCATTAGTGCTAGATTCAAAGATTGATTTACAAAGCTATCTAAAAAGTGGTGTAACAAACTCCTTTTGCATTTTATGGACGGTGTATCTCGAAGGCTTTCGAGTCTTCCTGATTTAAGTTTGTTTTTGTCCTGTTTTTTCTTTGTTTTCGATAACAAGGTGAGACAAGCGATAAAGGAAGTGAACACGGACTACGTGAAGAAGCTCAGAGAAGGAGAAGGGCACTTGAACTTCATGAAGGAACGCTCCGCCCGGATCTCCAAAGGCGAGGTCGTGCCCTTCAGCTTCACGAGCCTGTGTCGGTTCCCGACCTACGAGGCCGACTTCGGGTGGGGCAAACCCGTGTGGGTCGGGTCCTCCGGGTTTCCATACCGGAACCTCGTCGTCTTCTTGGACACTAGAGATGGAGAAGGCATAGAAGCATATGCTAATCTCAAGCCAGAGGACATGGCCCTGTTCGAGAAGGACAAGGAGCTTCTTTCATTCGCATCGTCATCAGCATCTCCGAACGTGAATTATGCATAGCTCACCATGTTCCCCTCAGGCGCGTCGATTGGTGTGCTTCGTCTATGCAACTGTTTATGTCATTATTATATGTTTACCTATGTTTGGTTCTTTTGCGCTGTATACATTTCGTGTGAGTCTGTTGTAACAGCTCCAGCCTCAACAAGTAATGAATAAGTACGAGACTAATGTTCAGTAACATAATAAAGAGCGCCCGTTTTCTATAATTTTGCTAATTGGGATCGGGTCGTCACTTGCGCAAAATCATCTTTTTACTCGAATTCGACTGAACAGAGGGTCGAGTTTTGGATCGCCTACGAATTATAATATAAACTATGTCGCATTCTGCATCAACTGTTTTGCATGTGTATAGAGATAAACTAGGCACAATCCCGTGTGGAATCTTCTGGTTATCTCTTGCGAGGTTATCAAATTAATTAGTCTACCTGCAAACTTTAGACCGGCTAAACAAATCCCTGCGGGGACCAAAGATTTCTTGTCAAAACAATGTAAGTATTGATGGAGTTGGTTGAGCATTCCAATCCCTTAATTGTTAGGAAGAGTACCGAAAAGATTCTAAAAGTATTGCACTTGTACCAATTTAATTTTAAACATTTTAATTGTACCAATTGAGTCCAAAACTTTTGATAATTTGCTAATATAATTCATCCAACCAATTTTGATTGGAAATTACTGACATGAGCAACATGGACACTAGATTGGCGCTAACATAGACAAATTTTAAGACTTTTCAATTTTTCTTTATATACTTTCGATTATATTTCTATTTTTTGCTTTTTCTTTTCTTTTCTTTTTCTATTATGGCCAGCGAGGATCCCCGCCATCGCCCAAGCCATCGTCGGCTACAGGCAAGGACTCGGCAGCCCTTGCCCAAGTGAGCCCTCACCCAGTCGCAAGGGTCGAGCCATCGCTAGATCCGGCAAGTCCATAAAACCGATTTTCCATATTCTCTTTGTATGTTTTACATGGATGATTGTTTAATCGAATTCCCATTATCGAGCCATTGATTTCCACGCCCTCGCGCTGACTCTGGACGAATTAGAAACGATTCCAAAGTAGGTATGAGTTGGGTGATGACTAATGGGATATGAAAATCGGATCAGTTGCATCTGCAATGAATGAAAGATTCACCAGCTAAGGGCTTTTTTGTTGCTTTGTTGTTCATTTATTAAGAAAAATTGTCTGGTCGAGAGAAATTCTGGTGAAAATATTACGTACACAACTTGGCTAAAACCAAAAAGGGAGCTTTCCATCGCGACCCCGCAAAGTGTGTTATTTACATGTAAACAATTTCTTTAATCAGCAAGTGATTAGGACATACTTCATGTGAGAATAATTTACTAGCATGAACATCACGGGAGTAGTGACATCAACAAATTAAAGTAAAATTATTTGTGGAATGGAAGTATAGTATGATTTAAATATACAAAAGATCCCTTTCTTTGGAATTTCCTTATAAACTGAAGAAGTCGTCAAGTTTTAGTCACTAACACCTCCAAAAACCTCCAAAAAGTAGAAGGCAAGTGCATAGTCCAGGATTGTTTCTCAAAGACTTATGAACAATACAATTTTTGGCTTCAATCTACCTAACTCTCATAACTCAAACATTCCAAAGCATGATTAGCTTCTTTGAAGCCAAAAAACAAACAAACAAACAAACAAAAAACCGAATATATAAGCTAGTAGGCACATAAGATATCTCTACTTTGAGTGCACAAATGATCTAAATTCTATCTCGCCAATAGAAGTATGAGTCGAAAAACCTACTGCAATGCCCCACTTTGAAAAAAGACTACCTTCCAAGCGGACCTTATATCACCCTCTCAAGCTTTTCAGGATCTATTATGTTCCGCAGCTACCACTATTTATGAGAATCCTCTTTCTTAAATCAATGAAATCTATATTTCCGATCCCAAAAAAAAAATGTTGCTATTGGCAATATATGGGATTGCACATGGAATAATCATGAACTGGCAAAAATTGGTTCCTTGTGCTTATTGAATCTAACTTTTCTGCACAACCTGCCGACGAATTGGCGATTTGCAATGTCGCTGTCTTGAGTAGGTCCAAGAGTCGTCCCTAATTTGGATGGAGATGGAGGATCGGGGTCGATGAATGTGTCACGAACAGTCAAGACCCGTGATGGGATCGAATGTCGTGCCCACTCCCCAACCAAATCCATCATGCTAGCAGTAATTGCCTCTCCTGTTCATAAGTTTTCTTTCTTTCTGTCTTTCTTTCTTTTCTTATCAATCAAGTTATACATTATAAGATCTGCTCTGACAAAGAAGTAGCAAATTGAATGTCAGAAGGGAGGACTGCTAGCCATATTTGACTGAATTTTTTCTTGGGTAGATCCCAGCGAATAATCGTCCCAAGTTGAGTGAATTGCAATTCGAACAATTGATTTCTTCGCAATTTTCCGTCCATCAGTGAAGTATTCTTGCGTGGTAGAACTTCCAATCTTCGAAAACTTCAACAGAACCTGTCAAGCTCTAGTGCTTCCTCTTTTTCTTTTTCTTTTTTCAAGAGAATGCAACGTTCGCCGATCAATTATTATCTCAGAGACAAGTGATGTGGGTCACGCCCACTTGACAAAGCTTGTCAACATATCTGTCGGGGCAAGGTTCGGTTGAGAATTAATGTGCGCAGCTCGTTGTCAATTCCGTGCATGAATAGTTAGTTGAAGACTTAATTGTTTGATGCCTAAACAAATAATGCACAATTACTTATAGATATGTTGACCATCTTTTGATTCATTCTTCTTTTGGGCCAGCTCTCGAAATGGATGTGACTTGGAGATAAGATGCACATTATTTTTAACAGATGAGTAACAGAAGTCTTACACGAGCAAGCCCATGGCGATTGGCCCTCGATTTGAACGTGTTGGGAATAGTTATATGGTGATCTGTCGCTTTCATCCTACCACAACCAAACCAGGGTGCAGCCCTTCAGAACAAAAGACCTGGATGAGGATGAGAATACTTTTCTTCAAGTAATTAAATTTATGGATGGTGACTCTGTAAATTATAAAACAACTAAGGAACAACATCTATTGCTAGCTTGCTAACTACATGATTAAAGTAAAAAAGAAGAAGAAGACAATATCATGTAACCGCTGCCGGCGATGGCGGCAGACTAGTAGTACGACCTGATATTTATGAATGGTCACTTGGTTGGAATCTTGCTCGTACTACTAATGTTTGTATCTTGCTTTAGTGAATGGGTTCCGGCCCTCTAGCATTTGTGTGGCATTGCAATAGTCGTGGAGCACATGTATCTCTGATCAATAACTTGTCAGTGATGTATAATGATGATATCTCCCTAAGTTTTTTAGTTCGAACCCTTCCCAAGTGGTACAAGATCCTTATTTAATGCTCAAACCGAGTAGAAATGCGGGTAGCCCATCCATGTAACCATGCGGATTTTGATGAACAAATATTTTTAAAAAGGTAGGGTTCGCCAAAACTTCTTCTGAGATTACTCTATTTAAATTGGCTAGTGCTTCTAATTTGTGGCCCAATAATAATTCCTTAGAAAGTGACATAGAATATGAATATTACAAGAAGACCTAACAATGAATCTGGGCTACCGTCCGGGGCCGAAGCCTTGCGTTTTGAGATTGAGCCCACGCTCTTAATCTTGCCACGTACAAGATCTGGAGACCATTTCGATCGTTCGCAAGTAACATTGAACAACAGAGGAAAGTGAGTACTTATTATATAAATCTTATAAGAGTGTACTGGCTAAATTAATGATTCCACCTGCTCCCGGGCAGCGATGCTCATTGTAATTGGTTTGGATTCGAGAATATATAATAATTGACATTTTCAATAACCATCACCTATCGCATCATCATCCAAAGAATCTGCACAAATATTTCTAAACGGGCCAAGGTGGCCTCCTTTCTCGCCCCCACATTCCATGTTAGCAATGCGTATGCTAAGGATATTCAACTTGATTCGATATCACTCCAATCCTTGACTTTCTTCGTAACAATATGCATGTTGAGCTCATTACGTGAGCATGAAAAAGGGACAGAAAAGAAATAGAAGTATGAGATCTTTTGCATAGGCAACACTATCTTCCCTTTCAGAAGCCAACCCAACCCCACTATCTAATGCGGGCCAAACACAAGAAACCTTCCCTATAACATGCCTCAAAACGATGGAGTTTGACTAAAGCATTAGTTAATGTTAGCAAATTCAACATCGCCATATGTAAGGGCACATCTGGTCCATACGTACTAAACTTCATCCAGAAAAGCACAAGTCATAAGGTCAACATTTATTCTATTACTTGACCCTACAACACTTATTTGAGAAAAAAAATTTGGGGAAAATTGCGGGCAGGGATGGTTCCATTTGCTATATCTTTGTGGAGTTCGGCCTCTAGCAGGAGTTTTTTTTATCCTTACTCGACCTCATAACTTGTTGGCAGACACTGGGGACCAAAATACGTGACGCAAGAATTAACTAATTCTAGAACTACGTTACGTTCTATTGTAAGCTACACTAATTAGAGGGGATTTTTGTTGTGGGACGAGTCGGCCCCGCTTGCTCTTTACATTAAGTGAAGGTTGGCCTGCCTTCGGATGGTGGGGTCCCTTCAAAATTTGGCATGCCTGCTCTTTATATTAATTTGGACAAAATCGAAGTTTGAGGAGAAAAAAGAAGAAGAAAGTTTCGACTCCATATGAGTAAAGATCAAGATGCAAGAAACCGAATTATCGGTTTATGTTCTTCCCAATCCCAGAACACCGAAAGACTCGAAATCTAAAAAGGACTATGTGGGCGTACGAGCTAGTGCGATAATCAAAATATCGAATTGGTGACGCAAATCTATGCCAATTGCCAAATGACTTGGAAGAGTTGTTATGTGTCTTTAACTTAATTTCCAATCCATGCCCGTTGACATCTTAATTTTGATTATGCTGGTCGGTTCCCTCAAGTTGACAAGTTGGTTGCGAAGGCATGCAAGGTGATGATGATGATGATGGGAGTGGGGCCGGTTCGGACCATGAGGAATCTGATTCTTTCACACGTCCACGCCTTACGCTACAAACACCATGTGTACCCCCTCCCCCTGGATCCTTGCGAATTGGACCATTAAATGAAGCCGCACCAATTGATCGTTGCCGGTTAGTAAAAATTAAGAACTATAGTTTAATAGTAAGTGACTTGTTCGTGCGTAATTGGATCGATGTTAGGTTTTTTGTTTGTCTTTTCTTTCTTTTTTTATTTTTGTTGAGAATGGGTGCTCAGTTCTATGAGCTACTAGTTTATTATGTATGTTCGAGTGAGTTTCTACCAATAAGGTTAGTTACTTTTCTCTCGTCTTCACTTCACTTATATGAATTTTGCTCAACCCTTCATGCTTTGAGCAGTTGGTTGGGCTAATGGGGATTTCCAGCTCAGGAATCAAACATCATCCATTCGAATTTCATTAGCTACGTGCGAACTGCTCTGAATAAGAGTTATGTGATTTCCAGCTCTCGAATCTGACGTCACATGTTTGAATATCACCGACTATGTATAAATTGCTCTGAATCACGGCCACAAGCATAAGTAAAAGACCAAGACTGGATCAACTCATGGGATTTATAAGATTGTTCAAGAATTAAGCCAAGTCTTCACGTCCATAACCCTGAATTCTAAAAGATATATCGGATAATGCTGAACATTGATAAAGCATGTACAAATATATATGTCGCATTTGCTATCTCTGCTTGTGTATCTCTCATGTAAGGGAAATCCATTCTGAACAAGAAACTTCACCGTTTTAGCAAAAGCAATTAAGTGCACCAATTTGCAAAGTAAAATGCAAATGGTAAGTGCAATGACATAGAGAACTTTCTTGGGAGTGCGCGTAACGGAAATTTGATACATTCACTCGGAAAGATCGCCAAGAGGGAACCCAAGTTCAAGTTTATCAACATATTCAGTTGGACCAATATTTTTTTAAAAGTTTAAGCCAGTGATTTATAGGCCAAATATGATATATTAACCGCTCCACACCACATCAAGCTCCTTATGTGGGACTTTTTAACACAATTCACACATGCACAACACACACTTTCATCTCCAGCTCTTTCTCCAAATTCGAAAATCATGTTTGTCATAAGATTCCTTCCTTGAGATATTCACTAGATAATGGAATAGATTGAGAGCCGACTAATCTACCATCGTATTCTTCTACATCAACTTTTCTCAACTTGAATATCAACTTCAATGCCTACCTTCATCTTTGGTCTCGTTCTCCAAATCGAGCCATGAAGGATCGCTTTGCTTCACTAATTTGCCCACCTTCACTTATGGTCTCTTCCATTAGACTAAATCATGCAAGCTACCCAAAAAATATGTTGGTTATGAGATTCTTTCTTTGAGATATTCACCACACATTGGAATAGATTAAGGCCTATCAATTTATCATCGGCTCTGATACCATTTGTTCAAAACTCGTAATAGAATATCGATATCTTCATTGAGGAGATTGCCAATAGGAAACCTAAATCCAAACCCATCACTACATCCTATTGGACCTAAGTTCTGTTTAAAACTTAAGATAATAAGTTATAAGCCAATTAAAATATGTTGACTATTTCGCACCACATCAATTCTTAGACCTAAAACTTTCATACACCACTCATACTTGCACCTCCACAATCTTTTGCTCAAGAAAGTCTACTTTATACAACAACGTCAATATAGGCAACTTCATTTTTTGGTAAGTTTCTGGGTATGAAGTCATATTCAATGAAACAAATGACTCAAAATCAGAAAAGCTAAAAACTTTAGAAAGAATAAAGTAGTAGAGAAAGGCCTAGTTTTGTGGGGTAACTGTCTTCGGCCTTCCATTGTGGCGAGGATTGCCCTTATCGACACGCCATGATAGTGGTCATATATGTTGCGATGGTTGCTTAAGACCCTTGCTACGTAAATATTGTAGCTCGCTCTACCATCGTCACAATGGTCACCACTCACAAGCAACCACCAAGATGATGGCTCTGAACTCTACTTTATTCCTCAACACCAACACTTTTAGAGCACAATTGCTCATTGAATTAGCTAGCATTATCATCTAGAGGGAGGTTAATAGGTCGTTTAAGAACTTGACAAATAAATGCAGAATTAAAAGCGTCGAGTGTGATATAAGTGAGACATGGTCAACAGAGAGTTGATATGAGCAAGTGCATATGAGCAAATTCTGATTATATCAAGCAATACAGTGTTTGAAGTGATCAATAAATGTATATAAACAGAAAGATAAAGAGCAATACACTCAGAGTTTATAGTAGTTTGGCTTAATATAAGCCGAAATCCACTTTCTAAGCTAACAACCTACTTATTGGATTCAACTAGTCAACCATTGGGAAGTTACAATCATGAGTGTTGTTTAAGTCCAAGCATTCCTCCTCAAAGTAGATTCTACTTATATCCAAGCAAATAAATCTCACTATCTCACACCTAAGTACAAGTTTTCACACTACCAATGCTTCTCAACGATAACATATTTAAAGCTCCCAAAAGACAATTCAAAAGATGTGAAGCTCTCTTGAAATTTGGGTTTATAACACATGCACGGTTCATCGTTTGAGGTTTTACGTTTATCCAATTTTGTTCAATCAAGAGTGCTCAACCAGACACGGTGTGGAATAATTTATTCCATATCGAGAGTTATATCTGAACTATCAAACGCATCCTTTAAAAGCACAGAAAGAGTCAAAGTTTCTTCTCGAGTTTGTGCACCTTGATATAGTAAGAGACATTTCACACATAAGTGGGTACACGTCATAGAGTAAGAGACATTTCACACATAAGCGGGTGTATATACATATATATTAGTGAATTATAATTAATAAATAAATGCAAAATTTATTCTAAAGTCAACTCTAGACAGGATTAATTTGGAACTCGGTGTTTCGGTTCACAAACTCGTTGGTTCTCGAAGTTAGTACTAGACAGATGTGAGAGAGAGAGAGAGAGAGAGAGAGAGAGTCTATAAGTCCCAGAAAACATATTAAGTAACCTCGTTCTATCTTTTATCAATTTCATTCAAAGGATATATCTCGTTCTAATGTGCATCAATCTCATTCACCGGATCTATCACAAGACGTCCCTTGTCAATACACCATAAGTCTATGCATTAACTACTCGAGTTTTTACGCCCTCGAGCAATAAAATTCTCACGCAATGCACAAGCCTGAGACGCTGGGGTTCAAGGAAGCGAACCGGAGAAGCTCCTCATCCGCGTCGAGCGACTCCATGTCCGCTTCGCTCAGCGTCAGCCAGACCTCGATCATTCCGCCGCCCCTCGCATCCACCAGGACAATGCTGTTCTTATACTCCACGCCCACGAAGCTGACCCACGCTGGCCTGCCCCACCCAAAGTCACCGGCCTCGTAGAGCCCAAACCCGCACCAGCTGCTGCAATTGTAGAAGTCGACGGTTCCACTGTTGATCAGCGTGCCGAACTGGGTAGCAGCCTCCACTATCATCATGCAGCTCGCTCCGCCTCCGCTCAACCTTGGCGTGTAGTTATCGAAATAGTCCCTCTTGGCCTCCCTCATGTGGCTCACCAACTTCTTCAGCTCCATCTCCCCCTCCTCTGCTTGGGGTGGGATCTCCACCCTGAAGCCTCCCACAAGATTCCCAACTGTGGCCTCTGGGAGCGGCTCTGGGAGCCGCCCCCGGAGATTCACCGCTTGGGAAAGCAGTGATCGCCGCCCTGGGCCGTTCTTCCTTGAAGCGCGGGATACACACCTCCACATGAGGGCCGCAATGGCCTCCACCTGGGTCGGCTCCGGCACAGCCTCACTGGCAGCAAGCGCAGTGATCTTGGCCGGGCCGAACACGTACCTCCTTGTCACGCACCTCCCCTTTGGTAGCACCACCGTGGGCGAGATGGCAGCCAATTCTACCAGCGGTGGAAACCGCGCTGAAGCCGTGTCAAGCGGCGGCATTTCAATACCAACAGTGACGTCACCAAGGAAAGCGGCGGTGGACCACGCCTTAATGAAGGTGCTTAGGGTGGAGGCGTCGGCGATCTTGTGGGAAACGCAGATCCCCACGGCGAGGCCGCCACAGTCAAAGGAATTAGCCTGGACAAGCAAGAGGCGGCCGGTGGAGGCCTCCGGTGACTCTGTGTCGATTGGGAGGAGCTTACGCAGCGAGAGCGGGCAGGGGCGGTCGAGGATGTGGGAGAGAGGACAGTTGACTTTGGCATCGACGAACTTGGCACCGCCGTCGTCACAGTCGATGGAGAGGTTGTCCATGATCCTTCCAGCGAGGGGACAGAAGCGATTGAGCACCTTCGACAGGGATGACTTGAGACGGCTCGATTGGTGGGGAGATGAAGTGTTTGTGTTCGAGGTGTAGAAGAGGAGGACGGAGGTGTAGAGGGTGGGAGCGAGTTGGTCGAAGATAGATAGCTTGAAATTTTTCAGGTGGTCTGGTGTTGGTGACAACGGCCTGATGGTTTCTTCGCCGACGACTTCGACGTTCAATTCGATTGTCATATTGTGTGTGTGTGTGTGTGTGTTAGAGAGAGAGAGAGACAGAGAGACAGAGAGATGTGAGCACCAACATGAAGATCCTCTTACTCCATATTTATATGGCTGAACATCATTTCACATTTGTGATTATATGAGTTTTGGTCATTAAATAATGCTTAGGATTTTTTTCCCTTTGGACTTACTTTTAACAAAATTTTGTTATTTATGGGAATTGATTGCTCAAGGAAACCGGACAAAAAAGTCATCCGGTTTCCTAAGGAAATTATGGGGTGCAAATTGCCCCGTTACTCTGCCTGGAGCAACGGTGTAGTCACCAAAGCATTCTCCATAAATAAATGTAGGAGGTTTCTTGAACAGAATACACGTAATGAGGTTGTCGTGAGAATCTATACTTTTTTTTTTTGTAAAGTAAGTACTTGTTTTGATCTTTCAACCATGCAATATGTACAAGACATCAGTTCTGGGTTCCATAAAACTTACACTTAACATTAAATAACGTGAGTGTAAAGGGAACCGAGATGTAACTATAGACACGAGAGAGGCCTAAGTACCAGGCCTAAACAATGGCCAACCAAGGCCGAGACAAGGTTAAAAAAAAAACTCAAGAGAAGATGGCGACATCAATACCCCAATTCTGTTGCGTCCTTCTATTCCTGGGAGAGTTCAACACGTGCTGGAATGTTCTGGCTTTATCCTTGATCATCCTGATCAGCTTCAGCTTCATGGCAGGAATAAAGATAGCAATATTGCAGAACACCGCGTCATTCCACGACTTCCAAATAATATGGCACAATGCTCCCAACGCAAATCTAGCTATGCACTGATGAAAGCTATTACTAGAAATATACTGAGTTGCCCATACAACCATCTCAGCCCATGAAGAACTCCTCCAGGATAGAGTACAACTCCCCGCCCAAAATGAAACAAGTCATGATGTAACAGAACATCCAAAATATAGGTGATCCAAAAAATCTGGTCTAGTGTTGCAAAACACACAATTGGAATACTCAATTTTACCATAGGATAGTAGAAGTACCTGGGTGGGTAATCAATTTTTTATCATAATCCACAGGTGGAATTGATGTCGGGGAATAATCATTTTGTTCCAAACAAAAGAAAACCATGGGACTACTTGACCAGAAGGTTGTAAGATTCTCCATGCCGAAACCACGGTGAACATACCAGAAGGATCACCCGTCCAAAGAAAGGAGTCCGGCTCACTGCTCACTATGGGAAGGATATCCCCCCAATCATCTAATCTCTGAAGAATGATAGAAGGCTGACCTCAGCTTACGGTAAAGTCCTCCACCTTGGCGTCCCTAGAAAATCTCGATCTGTAGATATCTCTATTGGAAAAAGGCGAGTCCAGGGGACCCCTTGTATGCCAGTGATCAAACCATAGCGAAATGGATTTACCGTCACCAACACGCCACCGGAATAGGTGTCGATACTCCTTCCCAAGCTGGAGGATCTTCCTTCATGCCCATGAGCAAAAGGTTGGGCACTTGGCCACCCAGAAACTCTGCCCATGCAGAAAAGTAGAGTGTATCCACTTACACCATAAGGATTCCTTATCCGTGAATAGGATCCAAATATGTTTCAGCATGGCCACTTTGTTGCTCTCTCTAAGTCTCCGAATACTAAGACCTCCTTCCTCCTTAGGGAGGCAAACATCCGTCCAGGATACCTTGGCACCACCTGATCCTAACTCCGAGCCCTTCCATAGGAATTGCTGACATATCCGCTCAATCTTGTCTATGACAAAGCTAGTCAAGATAAATAGACCAGACCAGTAGACCTGAATGACATGAAGAACTGACCTAACTAGTTGCAAGCGTCCGGCAAAGGATAGGAATCACTGAGTCCAGCCTTGGGCTTTCTTCGTGATTCTGTTGACTAGGGATACACATTCTGCCTTTCCCAGTCGTTTGGCCACAATCGGGACTCCCAAGTATCGAAAGGGTAAAGAGCTAGTCCTGAAACCAAGCAACTCAATGATAGATGCCCTTAGCTCCTCTGCTCCACTCGAAAAGAAGACCTCACTCTTGTCATAATTTGGTTCTAAGCTCGACCACTCCGCAAATCTGGATAATGTCGTCTTCATAAGTGTAATAAATACCTCGTTCGCTTCGCTGAATAATAGTACATCATCAGCGAATAACAAATGGGTCAACTTCGTAGACCTGCATCTCCAATAATACTTGAAACCCGACTGACATGTCTGGCTATCGATGATACCTGAGAAGACCTCCATAATCAGAGTGAAAAGATACGGCAAGATTGGATCCCCTTGCCTCAAACCCCTGGTACTAGCAAAGAAGCCATGTAGTTCCCCATTGATAGATGAAAAACTTGGGTGTACGCATGCAGACCATGATCAACATAATAATGTGAGCTGGAAAACCAAAGGCATATAACATAGATTCCAGAAAGTCTCAATCCACGGTGTCATACGCCTTTCTAAAATCTACCTTCATTGCACACTTAGGCAAATATGGCACATGATGAAAATCACAGAAAAGTTCCTGGGCTAGTATGATATTATCACTGATACGTCTCCCCTTAACAAAGGCGTTCTGTGAGGTACCAATGATCGAAGGAAAGACTGAAGCCACCTGATTAGCTATTAACTTAGTGATGCATTTATAGACCGTGTTGCAACATGCAATAGGACAGTAATCATTCACTGACGATGCATTAGGAATTTTAGGAATCAATACTATAATGGTGGTGTTCAGTTGACGAAGCATATTTCCAGACTCTAGGAAATCCTTAACCGCTGAAACCACTAACGGGCCTACTAACTCCCAAGACCTTTTAAAAAACTCCGCAGTAAACCCATTTGGGCCCGGGGGTTTCCCCGAGGCTAATGAGAACATCGTATTACAAATCTCTAAGTCGGTAAAAGGTATAGATAGGCCTCGTACCTAGTCCTCATCCAGTGTGCGCTTGAGGATTGCCCGAATATTCTGGACCAGAGGAAGCACTCGCCCGATCGGAGAAGAGAAAAGATCCTCATAGTATGAAACAAAGACTCTCTTACTTCCGCTGGGGAAGAAGCCATATAACCTGCATTATCTACAACCGAGATGATTCTATTATGAAGCTGTCTATTCTTCACCGACTGATGGAAAAAATTTGTATTCATATCGCCCTCCTTCAGCCATCGTTTCCTCGACTTCTTCCTATAAAAAGCCTCATCTTGCAAGCGAAGACTAGAGAAGGCCTCCATAGCATCTGTCTCCTCCTTTGCTAGACGAACATTAGTTGGGTCTTGCAATAAGGAGTCCTGGATCACTAATAATCTCTGTCTGGCCAGCCTTGTGCTATCAGAGATATCCGAGAATGCGTCCTGATTAAAATGTTTCAATCTTTCCTTGAGCATGCGTAGCTTAGAACAAAGTTGAAACATAGGTATACCATCAACATAGAAATTCCAAATTTGGGCAACAATCGTCATAAAGTCCGGGTGCGACATCCAATAATTAAAGAACTTAAAAGGTCGCCGAACCTGGACGGATGGCATAATACGCACAGTCAACGGAGAATGATCAGAGATACCTGATGTAAGGAAGCTCGCCTCTGAAAATGAGAATGAAGTGCTCCAGCATGTGTTTACTAGGACTCTGTCAATCTTCCTCTGCTTCCGGTTTGCTCTTGCGATGTAGCCCATACATATCTACAACCGGTATATCTCATGTCATCCAATTCAGCCTCCATCAAACAGTTATCCAAATCATCAAAAGCTGGGATCTAGGATTCAGAACCTCCCATCCTATCCGATGTATATCGAATGGCATTGAAATCCCCAGCAACCAACCATGGCATATCAATGTTCAATCTACCCCTCTGTATAAGTTATGTCCATAATGGCCGCCTCGAAACAAAAGAGTGCATTGCATACACAATAGATAGTGCAAAAGAAGTATTTGATGCAACCTCACTAATCTGACCATGAATGGCTTGTTCAGATTGCGAGAAATCTATACTTTCTTCGCATCAGAGTCAAATTTCCCATTGCCGCCTACCCATAATGTCATGTTTGATCCTTATCAAACTCAAATTACTTCATCAGATGAGGGTCAAAATCGCCTGTAAATCTGCCAAAAACCGCTGCTTTTCTGCCTCTGCCTTGTGACATTTGGCGAAGTCGACTGCGCTCCCGTTCCTGACGTAATCATGACCAGTCTCTTTGTGGGGGATTTCAGCGCTCGGCAACATTAATGATTCTGCGAAGGCCTGGGACTAGCAAGCGAGACACACGAACTTGAAACCCTAGTCCTTGTCATCTTGCCAAAAGCTAACCTTGCCGAAATCCACGCAGCGAAAGCAAATGATTTCTAATGAGAGGGAAATACTTTCAGGAATGAAACATTTGATGACGATGTTGGACAAATCATGAAAACAATACCAAAGATAAGCAAAAGATGGATATGAAATTGCTTTTTGCAATTTGTTCGATTCACTTTGTAAACGATATATTCGTGTAGAGAAGATGAATGTCACGTGGATTTAAAGATCGATATTGTGTAGATCGCTGATGAAATTGAACAATAAGTGGATGCCAAATTGGTTACGTGTATATCAAATGCTTTCGATTAGCTCATGAGTCTTGATCTGTACAAACAAGTAACATCTGACGCATATGACAACTTTCGGTCAGCTCGCGGACTTTGCTTTGCTAGGTAGCGCATGATGAGATGGACCATTATTCATTAATCTAAACCCAGCATTAAATTAAAGCAGGCCAGACTCATAATACCTTCACTCAAACATGCCTCAAAATGGAGTTTCGTCAAAGCAATAGATAACCTCAGCACGCTGGGAAGCTCCAAACGCAAGGCCACATCTGGTCCATGTATACTAAACTTCATCGAGAAAAGGACAAGCCAACTTGTAGTTTAATAGCAAAAAAAATGGCATGAATGGTAACTAAATTTTGATCAAATATGCAATATGGTATATGAATTTTCACTTTATTTAATATGGTCATGAACTTTCAATTTGTTCAATTTGATATTTGAAATTTAACCCAATGCACAATATGATCCCTAAACTCTTTTTTTATTCAATATGGTCCATGAACTTTTAATTTGTCCGATGTGATCCTTGAACTTAAATCAATGAAAAGATAATATCGAAAATCTTCATATAATTGAGGGACTAAATTGAATATATACAAAAAGTTCAAGAACTGCATCAAATAAATTAAAATTTCATGGATTACATTGCACATCATATTACACATTAAGATGAAGTTCATGAATCATATATGTTATTATCACTTTGTTAGCTGAACCTACAACTTATTTTTGAGAAAAAAGTTGTGGAAAAATGCTGGCAATCATAGATTTGTGTATCTTTGTGTAATTAGGGATCTCGCAAGAACTTTTTTTTCTTTTGACCGTGTAACCTACTAAAAGACATTGGAGGTCAAAACAGATAACACGGGTATCAAAGCTAACGACGGCCAAGAGACCTTCGGAATATGAAAAAACTGTCATGAATAGTCAAATTTAAGATAAATCAGGTGACATGGTGATCTCAGCCGTCCGATTAAGATTGGATGGCTGTGATTTTATAGAAAAAAATTCCAAAAGATTTGACTTTTTCTATAAAAAAAATTCCAGCCGTCCGATTCAGATCAGACTGCTGGGAAGCTCCCCGCGTCACCCCTGCCGCGTTTGTACACGCAGCAGGGAATCCATTTCCTAAAATCTATGCTAAATAATTAGGAAGAGTTGTTATATGCCTGCATTTTCCAGTCCCCCTCCATTGAATTTATCATCCTGGTTATGCCGATCCGTTCCTTCAAGTCGTCAAATTTGTAACGAATGCATGCCCAATGATGATGATGATAGGAACAAGCCGGTTTGGACCGTAAGGAATTTGACTCTCTCTTCCTAAGTGTAATTAAATAAAACCGCACCAACTGATATCAGTTACATCATAGAAGAAAATTATAGTCTTATGGTTAGTGACTACAATTCTCAAAGTGGGTGCCTAGGATCTTTTTTTTTTTCGGTTATCATCTTAGTAGTATATAGTGAAACACCTCCACAAAATGTGTTAGCTTTTCGTTCAAGTGTAATTGAATCAATTGTTAGTTTTCTTTTCTCTCTTTTTGTTGTGTTTACTAGTATTGCTCGTCCAACTCTTTTGAGCTGAGTGTTTGACTCTCTGTATCTCTTGACGGATTCCATGTGTTCCAAGTGGGTTTCTGTCAATAAGTCCGCTTATAGCTCTCATCTTCACTCTACTTGAACATAAAAATAAAAATTTGAGCCCCTCAGGGGTTGGAGCAATTGGTTGAAGCAATTGAGTTTTCCAGCTCAGGAATTAGGCATCACCTGTTGGACTTGCAAAGACTGCCTAGAAACTGCTTTAGGTCGGATGCAATGGGGATTTCAAGATTGGAAACTGGATACTCACCCGTTCTAATGCCACCAATTGCATGCAAACTATTTTAAGCCGGGACTATGGGATCACAAATTGTTCCATGGGCTCTAGGCAGTCGAATTATTATGTCCATGCCCTGTAATATGAAAATCAAGGGATAAAGTTAAACTTTGACACGTGGCAAAGAAATATAGGGAAAGGCAAATGATACTAACTCGACATGTTTTGTTATATATATAAGAAAAGTAGTCTAAATTTATTAGTTCATTAGAGTAGCTGGAGTAAGAGGACTATGATGTAGACATCTTAGAAAACTCTCATTCAGCAAGGAGAATTCCAAGATATAAGCGTCAACTTTTGCGAAGGACTGTGATGTGGACGAAGAAAGCAAGTTTCCAAAAATTTAAGATGGTATCCTCATGGGAAAATTATCTAAACAAAAATCTATTTTTTTTTGTCATTTCAGGCATAATTTTTTTAATAGTTTCAGTTGAGTCCTAAACATTTCATGTTTTACTAATTAAGTTCCTACAATCAAATTTAATTGGAAATCGTTGACTTGGTTGCTAGCCATCCTACATGAAATGAACTATCACTAATGGTGGCAATTCTAATAATATTTTTGAATTATTTATTTTTGCTTTTCTTTTTCCTTTTTTTGTCACTTTCTTTTTTTTCTTTTTCTTTTTTTCCTTCTCTTCTTTCTCTAGACAGTTGACAAGCTTCAACAATCGGCTAAAGACAAGGGCTACCAAAGGTAAGGGCCAATGAGGTTCTATGCAAAGCTTGTCCCCACCAATCACAAGCAAGGGAGAGCCTCACCAAATCAAAGGAGGTTGAGCCTTGCCCAACCATGGCAAGGCCAACCTTACTCAGCAATGGAGAGGTGGAGCCTAGCCAGGGCCAGCAAGACTTGCCCGATACCAGCTTGGTCAACCTTGTCGACCCTTGCCTTTAGCCGGTCACTGGATATTGCTAATGTCTAATGACTAGCTAGAGGAAAAAAGGAATTAAAAATTAAATTAACTAAAAAGACAAAAATGAAAATGAAAAAAATAACTAAATAGATAAACTTCAAAAAAATATTAAAAATAATTAAAAGCTATCCATATCAATGCCAGTTGCGCCATATAAGACAATCTACATTCATAATTTCCTGACAAAATTAGCTAGATGAACTCAATTGCTAAAATATAAAAAGGTTTACAATTAAATTGACATAATTAAGATTTAGAATTACATCGGGAAAAATGTACTAGGTTTAGGGTTTTCTGGACAATCTTTCCATGTGCTCGTCTATGCATATCTTGCCTGACATTAAATAGTGCTTTAGAACTTGGACGATCTGATTCTGCAGTAGTGATCATCAAGTGTCGAAGCAAACTCGCGATGGAGCATGAGCATCAAAACTAATAGCAAAGTCTAGTAAAATGTAACTGCCAATCCAACTCAATTGCTGTGTCATGAGCTCAATTAGATCATCAGTTTCTCGAAGCTCTACTTGAGAATCATGACGAAGGAGGACGGCGACAGGCATTGTTGTTAATACGAGTGGGAATAGAAGGATAGGGGAATATAATTTGGATTAGGGCTTTGATTGTTGAACAATCTACTTCAAAAGGCATAAATCATCATATGGAAGACCCAAACATGCGTAAGATCTGAGAAAATCCCCCATGTCTTGACGATGTTAAAATTTTAATGGCTTGCAAGTTTAACCTTTCGCTGTAACGTGACCGAAGTAATTGATCTTGTGAAGAGGTCTATCATCCAACTGAAATTTCGATGAGCCCGACGGCACTGAGAGATTCGCCCACCCCGATGTCTAAGCTCTTGAAGTCTAGCTCCTCCCGGAGTTTAGATTAGGGCTAAGCACAATGGACCACCCAACCTAGGTACCGTCTGAACTGAACCGGACCGGATCGGCCGGTTGGAGTCGGTTCTTCGGAGTTTTGGTCTGGTCCACAGTTACTAAAATGGAAGTAGATCCCGGGCGGTCAGGTTCTCGATTCTAAGGAGGGCAAAGCTGGACCGAACCTCCCAAACCAAAATTAAAACCAGTCCAATTTCTCTTTCTCTGAGTTCTTTCCATCTCAATATCTCTCTCGTTTTCTCCATCGGGCCTCACTCCTCAGTCAGTCAAGGGTCAAGACTTTGCTGCTCTAAGTAAGTTTACACTGATACGCACTTGGTCTCTCTCTCTCTCTCTCTCTCTCTCTCTCTCTCTCTCTCTCTCTCTCTCCCGATCCCATTGGACTGCCTAGGAACTAGTCTCTATCCGATCCCATTGAACCGCCTAGGAACTAGACTAGTCCGGTCCTAGGATTAGTCGATTCGGTCCCAAGATTAATCGGTTCGGTCCCCGATCCTAAAAATCGGGGACCGGTCCCATTGGTCCGATCCCCGCGGGTTCCGGGTGGGGGGAACAGAAACACCCGGGGAACCGATCACCGTTAGTTCAGACCTCGGGGGCAACAATTTTGGTCCACAACGGGCTGACAAAAAGGGTCAACATCAAGAGAGATTCCGCATCAACTGGTGCAACAACATGCCCTGGTGATAGAATGTATAAATAACAAACACGTATTCATCTAATAGTTTAAATTTTTAGAACAGTTGATTGTGATATCACAAAATCTCATTCTCACATCGGGCTATGCAACGAGATTTGAGTTGAGACTTCACATTGGGGTTCCTGCAGGAGCTGAAACTTGGATGATTGCTTCGTCTTCTTCTTTAATTTTCCCTGTTTTCTATTCATCATGTCAACGTCTGTAAACATGTATTTGTCACATTCGCGATTTATATGAACTAAAGTGGGGTTGGTACCACAAGTCAAGATCACAGACTTTGGCAGTGTATCTCTACCTTCTATTTGGGGGGAAATCTAACGGAAAAACTTCATTGTGTTGGCAAAAGAAACAAACGCACTGAGTCACCAATTAGAATGCGAATGGTAAGTGCATTATTATACGGATCCCCACTCTGCACGACAATGTCAATATAGAACTCCATTGTTCGATAAGATGCTAGGTATGAATAGTCATACTTTATGACACGAATTATTCAAAAATACAAAAGCGAAAAACTTAGAGAAAAATAATAATAAAGTAACGAGGAAAGCCCTAGATCTGGAGCGCGATTCCATAATTCCGGCATGACAACAATCGCGCTTGTTGGCGGGACGATCATCACCGGCGACCACCACCATGGGGGGTCGTCCACTATGGCGGTAGTTTGAGACGACCGCTACATATTTGATGTACTCATTGAAAGAGAGAGATGGTCACTACCATCGCGGCAATCACTACTGATGCGTAAATGCCACACACATATATTCATTACAGGTGATAGAGCAAGAGACGTTTTACACATTTTAATACAGCACGTGTGTATAATAAATTTAAGTAAGGTCGTTCGAATTTGTTTTATTCACCAGATTTGTTCTTTTCTACTTTGTATCCTTCGTAATCACGGAATCTTATCTCGTCAATGCCCTGTCAATGTAGGACAAGTCTATGTGATATCCGAGACACAGCAATACGTTCTCACGGAATGGACAAAGCCGGAGACGCTGGGTTTCAAGGAAGCGAACCGGAGCAGCTCCTCGTCAGCGTCGAGCGCGTCCATGTCGGCTTGGCTCAACGTCAGATAGACCTCAACCGTGTGCCCGTCCTCGCGTCCAGCAGGACAATGCTGTTCTTATACTCCTCGCCCACAAGGCTGACCCACACCGGCCTTCCCCACCCGAAGTCAGCGGCCTCGTACAGCCCGAACCTGCACCAGCTGCTGCAGTTGTAGAATTCGACCCCTGGGCTGTTGATCATTGTGCCGAACTTGGAAGCAACCTCGACTATCCTCATGCAGCTCGCTCCGCCACCGCTCAGCGTTGGCGTGAAGTTCTCGAAGAATTCCCTCTTCGCCTCCCTCATGTTGCCCACCAACTTCTTCAGCTCCATCTCGCTTTCCTCCGCCCCAGGGGCGATCTCTACCGTGAAGTTCCCGACGAAATTACCCATCGTGGTCTCCAAGAGCGGCTCCGGGAGCCGCCCCCGGAGGTTCACTGCTTGGGACAGCAGTGATCGCCGCCCAGGATTGTTCTTCCTCGAAGCGCGAGCCACACACCTCCACATCAGGGCCACCACTGCTTCCACCCGCGTTGGCTCCGGCACGACCTCACTGACGGCAAGGGGGATGATCTCAGTGGGATCGAGCACGAACCTCCTTGTCCTGCACCTCACTTTGGGGAGCACAACCATGGGTGGGGTGGCAGCCAATTCTGCCAGCGGCGGGAACTGCTCCGAAGCCGTGTCGAGTGGTGGGATTTCAATACCAGCGTTGACTTCGCCGAGGAGAGCAGCAGCGGACCACCCCTTGAGGAAGGTGCTTAGAGTGGAGGCGTCAGCGAGCTTGTGAGAGACGCAGACCCCAACGACGAGGCTGCCGCAGCCAAAGGTATTGACCTGGACAAGCAAGAGGCGTCCGGTGGAGGCCTCTGGCGACTCAGTGTCAATGGGGAGGAGCTTGCGCAGCAAGGCCGGGCAGGGGCGGTCAAGGATGTGGGAGAGAGGGCAGTCGACTTTGGCTTCAATGAACTCAGCGCCGCCATCGTCGCAGTCGATGTAGAGGTTGTCCCTGATCCTCCCCGCGAGGGGGTAGAAGCGAGCAAGCACTTTCGATAGCGACGACTTGAGACGACTCGACTGTTGGGGAGACGAAGTCCTGGTGCTCGAGGAGTAGAAGAGGATGACGGAGGTGTAGAGGTTGGGAGTGAGCTGATCGAAGATAGAGAGCTTGAAATCCTTCAGGTGGCCCGGCGTCGGAGACGACGGTCTGATGGAGTCCTTGGCGACGACCTTGACCTCGAATTCGATGGCCATGTTGAGACAGAGAGAGCGAGAGCGAGAGAGAGATAGAAAGAGATTTGTAAGCACATAATATGAAAATCCTCTTACCCCTTATATATTTATGACTGTACAACAGTGACGTCATATTGCAATTCGGGAAAGATAGCCAGACAAGGATTAAACTTGATCCATTTAAAGAAATAAGTCCAAAGATATCAATTATAGCCCCAAACGACAAACACAAAGTTCCAGGTCTTGGATATTATTCCAAAAATCAAATGTATTAACACCTATGGAGCGTCATTAGCAAGAGAGTACTGTTACCATACGCTAATGATGATGCAACCATGACCATATCTTGCAATTTGGGGAAGATGTGCGACCGGAACCGTTTGATTAGAGATGGTTTTGATGCATTTTGAGGAATAAATCCAAGAATATTACTCAACTGCAAATACCAGGCCTTGAATATTATTTTGAAACTCGAATGTACTCTAGCCAAGGAAAGGAAAACACACTCTTCCTTCTTTTCTATCCAATGTATCGTTTAGCCACCACGGAACCAATAAAGTGAGGCTGTTGCACGTATCTATAGTTTCTTGTAATGTCAAATGTTCCCTTTGGTGTCTACGCCCCAAAACGACATATCCGATCCTAATTGAATTTCGAATTGTTTCATCGAAATCGTCCACAGACCCTCGTATGTTCGTCTAGAGAAGACGGACGTCACACGGATTTTCAAACGGTTTTAACTGCTGTGTAGATTGCTGATGAAATTAGGTGGATTCGGGATACAAGATCGGATACGCGTACTTAATACTTTCGGTTAGGTCATGAATTCTGGTTTTTATAAACTAATAACGTCTTACATTTTCAAATATGACCGACTTATGGTCAGCTCAAGGTTTGATTCTTTACTTCACGCGTGGTGAGATGGATCACTATTCATTGGCAAACAGTTGGTTTCAACCTGCACCCAGAATAACAAATAATCATAAATCTATTGCGCTTTCATTAATTCAGTCATAAATCTTTCGATTTTATCAATCAGGTCTTAAACATTTTTAAGTTTTGCCAATTGAGTTTATCCGAATAAATTTAGGAAGAAATCACTAACATTGATGTTGACCAAACTATGAAGTACAACTTGTCCTACGAGGCACTACTAGCACTTGAACGATTTTCATAATTTTTTACATATTATTTCCAAGTTAACGATGGGAACCCTTCCTAGCAACGAGCAGAGGGTCACAACTCTTGCATAGATCTCCCTTGCGGCCCTTGCCCAATGGCCAAGAGGGTAGGCTAGGCCTCGCCTGTGTCCAAGAAGGGTTCGTTCGCAGCCCTCGCTAGACTTGGTAGAAAAAAAATTGAAAGATTTCTAAAAATTGTCCAAGCCAGCCGCCCATTCTACATAACACTATCGAATAGATTAATAAAAGTGCAATTGGGTTAGAACAATTTTCCTAAACCCTTCATTAATCAATTAAGATTACAAAGTCCTAAGTAGGAAGAGGATCCACAACGTCCACACTCTCGCATATGTTAAATATATCATCACAACATTTTAAGAAAAAACCCCTAGGTAGCTTGAGATCATTCGTTCACAATTTTAGGATCTCTTAAGTGCCTTTTATTTTCTCTCCGCAATTATCATAAGCATCTCTTATTTCACGATAATTTTTGCAACGAGTCGGTCAAATTAAGGTATTGCTAAGGAATGCAAAGAAAAATTTATAAATTACTTGAAAAGTTGGCATATTAAAAAAATTTAAACAAAATTGGGCAAGTAACTTAAATAAGACCTACTAACCAGATAGGAAAAGGGGTGCTTCGGATCGGGAGTAATCACTAGTGATAGGGCAAAAATCGGGGGTAAGGACAAAGGAAAGAGCGATGCCTACATTAAATCAATTGATCTGCCTCTTCTTCGATCCGGAATTCCCAGCAAATCCTTGACTCCTCGAATACAATGGGATTTCACACCTGGCAAATCTTTCACTCTACCTCCTCTTATTAAGACCATAGAATATTCCTGCAAATTATTACCTTCCCCCAGAATGTAAGCAAATATATCATGTCGATTGCTCAATCGTACTTTGGCTATCTTACGTAGAGCTGAATTAGGTTTTTTCGGTGTACTAGGTGGTAACCAAATAGGACAAAATGCAGTAAGTTACAATAATTTAGATTGGTAATTTAAAAATTAGTAAATGTAAGGGATTGCTAGTCAAGTCAAACTTTGTAACTTAATAGAATTGTGGTAAATTTAGCAACAACAACAACAAAAAACTATCAAACATTTCTAAGTAACTCAATTGAAAGCTAATAACCCAAATCTAGTTGGCAATTAAATCTAACAAAAGCCAATAAGTCACTATTATTTCAGTTAGTAATTTCACAAAGAGCTAATAAATTCGAATTTTTACTAAGTTATTCAGATTAAAATGGATAGCTTCGTACAAAATGGGTCATTTACAAACGATTAAAAGAGTTGATAATTTTATAAATGTATTGTTAACTTTCCAACATGTTAATCGGTTTAAGTCAAAGGTTGTGTTTCTTTACTAACTGTGTTTTGTCACTTAATAACGCTGTTAAAATATAGTGGCACATAATGAAAATCCGCACTTTTTGACCCAAAACAATAAGAATGTCGGTATCTTATACATGACCAGATTAAGATTATCAGATAAAGGAGTGCACAAATAAATCTACTAAATCAAGACAATCACAAATCAAAAATTTATGTAACAAGTTATAGATTGCACTAAAAAAGTCATATTATTCCTCTACCTCAATAAGTAATTGCTCAAATAGAAAACCGGGAACATAATGCAAGAATGCGCAGCTCCAAACGTCAGAGTTTTACAAGGAAAGATATGGAATTCAATGCACAAATTTACATGATCTTCCAATTAATTAAAGATGAATAAAGAGCTGTCCAGCAGGTTATCAAAAAAAAAAATAATAAAGAGCTGTCCATTGAACTACAAAGCAAAGAGTTGTCCGCCAAAGATGTAAAGTAAAAGCAACGGCTGGAATCAAAGAAATGGTTTGCAAGAGTACGGATCATTCACGTCGGAATCGCCATAGAAATTAGGGGATCTGAGTGGACTTGTCCGCTTTTCGGTGGCGGAGTTGGATCCGATCATGATGTCTTGAACCCAGCAAGAACCAGGTGACTTTCCTGAATAAGATAATCATCTGTATTTAGTGCAGAGTCCAATGTCCGAATCCTGTTTGTAATGTGGGCACGTGTCTGCATAACTACAGCTGTTGTTATTGCTCGTCGGAAGAGGTTTTGGGGTGCAAGACCTCCTGTTTTAAAAGAAACAAATGGACAAATTTATCTAAGGTTTTCGTTTGTGCTTGAGTCATGCGCTTTTTTTTTCTTTCTCCTGAAGATAGAGCTTGTGCAATAATGCATGTGCAACTCTCTCTCTCTCTCTCTCTCTCTCTCTCTCTCTCTCTCTAGGGGAGTTCCAGCAGGAAATCTATGGGGTCCGCGTAATCTCAAAGAGAAGGAGAAGATACTTTGTGTACAGCGGACAGATAAGGCCTAAGACTTTCGAAGCTTATTAAACACAAAACTATAAGCTACATCTCGTGCAAGCGACGTGATTGGTTAGCCATATCAACGTCAACCGCGCAACCAGCGTGTTTTTTCTTTATTTTCTTTCAACATGACCAGTTACAAGAATATGATTCTATTCGAATCGACATTATTACAAGTAGTTAAGTTGAAAAATCGTAAATAAATAAATAACTCACGAAGCATTTTGGTAGACGGTACGAGACATTTAACATATACCCCTTATATTTACTTAACCCAAAAGACTACATTTGATAGCCTGGATAAAGATCAAGTTATAATAAAATCTATTGTATTCCGTGCTTGCTTCATATCCAATATAGGATAAGATCTAATACAAAGTGGATAGAGCCTAGATATAAAAATCCCATAAGGGAGGTGGAATAAAGGTTGATAGAAATTTGTATATTTATGATATAAAATCTATTTTTGAATAAATAACTTCTTTAATTAACAAACAAAATATTAATATGAATTATAATATAAAAGATAAAAATGAAAATAATTTCCTTTCTTATTTATTATTTTTTGTATATTTGAATTTCTTTATACCATATAATATATAGTGTATATATAAATATATAGCATCAACATTTATTACATATTTTAGGCATATCGGTATAGTTTATTATTCAATGATATATTTATTAAGGAATGATAGAAGGGAATAAGATAGAAATATAAAAAATTAAGTAAATAAAGATGAAGTAGAAGAGCCAAAAATTTAAATGAATTAATTCAAATTTGAAAATGAGCTTTCTAGTTCTCAAAGAATGAAGGGCAGTGGGATTTCTAGAAAAGAAAGAAAAAAAAAGCCTTCCCTGTCTAGCTGTCTCCCGTTTATCTTTAGTACATGTTGAAACTTCAAGATTCCTCCATAATTCTTTAGTTCACGTTAAAGGTCCACGAAAACAGCGAGAGAATTGAAGATCATTCTCCTCCATGGCTCTCTAATTTATGTTAAAAGTCCACAAAAACAACAAGACAGTCGAAACCCTTTTTCTTTCGTAACTTTATAGTTCACATTGAAGTTTTAGAAAATAGAAAAAGAGTTCAAGCATTATATTTTTTGGAACTACGAAAGAAATTATTAAGTAGATTTGGCATTTGTCAGCTAATACACCTTTTTGATGTTGCTATACTCTGTTTTCGTTTATCTAGAATGCTTTGATGAGCACCTTTGTTGTTTAAAATTTATGTCATATAATAATCATGCATTAATAGATGGAGGTTACCAGCTTGTTTATGCATTTATAGCTTCTTTAGCAGCGACTCATGAGAAATACTTACAATTACCATTCATGCATTTTCAAATTTATTTACATTGATATGTGATTCATATCAAATGAACAGGATAAGACAATAAAATATTCAGCTCTATTATCATGACAAGAAGTCTAGACAATCAAACGCAGCCAAAGAGCATTTTTCTTCTTCTTCTTTCTATGCCATTGTTGAATGGCCGTTCCTTTTGATCCCAACCCCAAATGCGAGAAGAGCACGCAAGCTAGTTGAATAGACCCCATGATTTACGGCTTTAACAAGAAAGAAGCGGTGTTCGATCGAATCGACGGAATCAATCGTACTTTCACTGCGGTGGACCGGCCAGTGATCGAGCAATTATTAATTATTTAAACCCGCCATAAACTATGGGCACATTGTTTTTTTTTTTTCATAATGGCCACTTTTGTACTTAATAATTCTTTAAGATTCACACACACACACACACACACACATATTTCTTTAAGATTCATTATCGTGCTACTTCTCCTATGGGAACGTCAATTTTGTTCTGTCTCCAAATTATTAGCTGAGCCACATCAAGGGAATAAGCTGTCGAGATTCAAAGGGCCGACGACGAACCATAAACAGATTTCTAATCATAATTTTTTATGTTTGTCAGAAAGATGGATTTTTTTAAATTTCTGCTGCAATGATTTGTCCTGTCTGTTAATAACATTGGGAGTTTTGTTTTTTTTTATCGAAGAACTATTTTCATTGCCTTAATTAACTAAGTTTGGAGATAAAACAAAAACAGCATCAGCGCATAGAAGATCTACTAGAGCCGGCGGGGGTAATGCTACCCAATTCCTAGGAAGAAAATTAAGTCTTTGGGCTTTGGCTACCCAGTCTGCAGGCCTGTTAGCTTCCCTGTTGCAATGGGCTATGGATAAGCCTGTAAACTCCTTGGCCTTTGCCTTGATCCGGTCCACGATTGAGGCTAGCTCCCACGATATCTCTGCCGAATCTAGTAACTGTTGAACAAGAAGATTACAGTCAGAGTGTACTTGCATAGAGACGTTAGATTTGGAGGAGAGAAACACTAGGATTTCCAAGAGGGTCGTGGCTTCAGCTTGTTCGGCAGACGCGACCTCCACCAGCTTGGCAAACCCGTCGATCAACTGTCCCCTGGAGTCGCGGACGATGCAGGCGATGGATCCCCTGCTCTCCTCCCTTCCTCTGTTCTCTTCGCTGGAATCATCCATTCCGTCGTCACGGCCGAAGGAAGCGTCAACGTTGATGGACAGAGCTTCTGGTCTCAGGGGGTTCCATCGGTGAGTAGAAGATCCAGTTTCCCTTGTTTTCCTTCGCTGTTGGTTACAAGCCGAGAAAGAGTCGTATATGGCCATGGCTTTGAATAAGGTTTCTTGTGGTTGCAGGGGTCGGCTGCCGAAAATAAAATGGTTCCGCTCCTTCCAGATATTCCATAAAAAGGCTGCAATTAGGTCGAAGTTTGGGGATAGCCGTAAGTCTTCTTTAATTTGCAATAGCCAAACATCAAACCTTGTTAGCCCGATTCTTGTAATTTTGGTTTGTAGGGGGTGGTCGCTCCAGATTTGAGCCGTCCATGGGCAAAGGAGCAGAGTGTGCTCAATAGTTTCGGCTTCCTTCTTACAAATAGGGCACGATGGATCAGGTGGTATTCTCCGCCTATGTAAATTATCCAAAGTTGGTAGAGCATTCTGGCATGCATTCCATAGGAAAATTTTGATTTTGGGGAGGGTCCTGGAGCGCCAAATAGATTTCCAGAGCTTCGGGTTTGTCTGGTGGGAGGAGGTTGCTGTGGTTGTTTGAGATGTGGCTGAATTTTCCCTCATTGTATAGTAGCCCCCCTTTACATTATAGGAGCCCGACTTGTCTTTCATCTAGACTATTTTATCCTCTGTTGTAGAGAGGCCAATAGGGGTTTTCAGGATCTCTTTTACTGTCTGGTCTTCAAACAAGGATTTAAGAAGTGGTTCGTTCCAAGTGTTAGATCCTTCTTCAATTAGGTTGGCCACTTTAGTCAGCTCATTACTTGTTTCTGAGCCTCCAATTGGTCCACTTTTCAGCCACTTGTCCTCTCGAATCAGTATGTTTTTTCCATTTCCAACCGACATCATAGTATGAGGGAGAACTGAGTCTCTTCCCAACACTAAGCTTAACCAACCCCACGACGGTCTAGATCCCCTCCCAGCTTTCTAGAAGTCACGGTTAGGGTAGTATAGGCCTTTGAAGACTCGACTTACTAGAGATGATGGATGCTGGGATATACACCACGCCTGTTTCCCCAACATAGCTTTGTTGAAAGCTAACAAATCTTTAAACCCCATACCCCCTTCATCCTTCCTTAGTTTCAGGGCTTCCCATCTTTTCCAGTGAATTCCAGGCTATTTGTTGCTGTTCTTCCACCAAAATTTGGCAATTTTCTTCTCAATGGCCTTACAAATTGAAACTGGAATTTTGAAGATAGACATAGCATATTGTGGGATGGCCTATATCACAGCTTTAATCAAAATTTCCTTCCCTGCTTTTGACAGCAAATTATCTTTCCAGCTTTCTAGTTTCATATTGACTCTGGCTAATATCCAAGAGAATAGATCTTTCTTCGAATCTCCCCAATCCAAGGGGATTTCTAAGTACTTCCTCGTTTTCTCTATTTCTGAAACTCTCAATGCTGAAGCCATATTTCTTCTCAAATTCACTGGACAGCACTTGTTGAAATATACCCCTGATTTATTTAGATTGATAGCCTGTCCTGATGCCATGCAGTCTTGATGCAGAATTCCAGCCATATTTTGACATTCCAAAATAGTGCCATTGAGAAAGAAAATCGAGTCATTAGCGAAAAACAAATGTGATAGAGTAGGACAATTACTGTTTAGTTTAATTCCTCGAAGAGTCCCCTCTTGAATAGCCTGGTTAATCATAGTAGATAATACATTTGCCACTAGGATAAAAAGGTAGGGGGACAAAGGATCGCCTTGTCGGATTCCTCTAGTTGGCTGGAAGAAATGCAATGATTCTCCGTTGAAATTTACGCTGAAAGAAACCGTTGAGACGCATTGCATTACCCATTGCACCCACTTCTCACATAAACCCATTTTAATTAGACATTCTCGAATAAAGTCCCATTCAATCTTGTCATATGCCTTCTGCATATCAATCTTGAGGACAGCTTGAAATTTGCTCTTCCTCTCCCGAGTTCTCAGTCTATGTAGGACTTCTGGCACCAACAGAATGTTGTCTTGAATTTGTCTTCCTCCCACGAAGGCACTTTGTTCTTCAGCAATGAGGCTAGGTAGTAGGGGTTTTAGCCTTAGCACTTTGGAGATGATTTTATAAACAAAGTTGCATAGACTAATTGGGCGGTATTGCTCAAGCTTTTCGGGGTTTGGGACATTAGGAATAAGGGTGATTTGGGTTCTGTTTAAGTCTGGATTTAGTTGCCCAGATTCAAAGAAATTACTGACTTCCTTGAAGATGTCATGACATACCGTCGACCAGTGATTCTGGAAAAATAGACCATTAAGTCCATCTGGCCCGGGAGCTTTGGTAGCTCTTAGTTGCTTCATAGCTATAGTGACCTCCTCCAAAGTAACAGCTTGTGTTAGCTGTTGGTTCATCAATTCATCAACGGAGATTGGGATATGGTTTAGAATAGGCTGAAAGTTTCGGTCACCCCCTGTCTCATATAAGTTTTTGAAATACTCCATCGTCATCTGTTTAAGTGTGTGTTCCTCCCTTACCCAACCATCATCAGCATTTTTTAATAGGGATATTTTGTTTCTATTCCTCCTTTGGATAGTTGTAGCATGGAAGAATTTGGTATTTTTGTCCCCCCATTTCAGCCAATTGATTCTAGATCGCATTCCCCAATACATCTCCTCTTGACGCCATAGTAGCTCAATTTCTTTGTTGATGCATTTAACATCCTCCCTTTCTTCAGCTGCTCCCGAGACATTTGTCAGCCTTTGTAGTTCCATTTTCAGCCAGTCTATTCTCTTTTTTGCATTAGAAAATCTATTTCTACTCCATTTGATTAGCTGAGATACGACAGCCCGTAGCTTTTCCATCATGTTTAGATCTTGGGGTTCGGCTTCAACCCAGGTTTTCTTTACTAGATTTGCACATTCTTCATCCTTAGCCCAGTAAGCCTCGTATCTAAAAAACTTCCTCCTGGGACTCTTGTGTGGGTTAAGTGATAAAATGAGGGGCTGTGATTAGAGCCGATGGCAGGAAGTGCTATACATTCAGCATTTAGAAATTCAACTCTCCAATCCAGATTGCATAATGCTCTATCCAGACGTTTTTTGACTAGAAATTCACCTTCTCTATTGTTTGACCAGGTGAACTTACAGCCTTTGCAATCTAAATCCATTAAGGAGCAGTTCTGCAGGAAGTCTCTGAATGCTGTTAGTCGGTAATTCTCCGCTCTTTTTTTGCCCACCTTCTCCCATTTGTACAAAATTTCATTAAAATCCCCCATACACAGCCAAGGAAGATGATAATGCATGCTATTTCTGTAAATATTCTCCCATAACAGTACTCTCTCTCGAAACTCATTAGGAGCATGTAAGAAGGTGATTAACATTTTCTGTCTAGAAGCTGTAAAGTGACAATGGACATTAATGTAGTGCTCCGAGAAAGAGTCAATAATCAATTCCACTTGCTCGTCCCAGACAATGGCCAGCCCCCCAGCAATACCATCCGGATCTATTAAGAAACTGTGCCGAAATTTCAACCTCCTTCTCAATCTCTGCACCTTGTGATTTTGGTTTTTAGTTTCCATTAAGAAAACTATATTGGGCCTTTCCTGAGTCACTAGGACTCTTAAGGCTTGAATTGTCAGAGGTGTGCCCAACCCCTGACAATTCCAACTCAAGATCTTCATGGATACTTTGGGGGCTTATTAGTACTAGCCACCTGAGCCCATTGATTTGACCCCTTCGCCACTGTAATAGGGGTCTCTACCAGCTGAGTGTTGTCTAACTTGGGTGCTCTAGAGGAGTGAGCACCATACGGGCAGAATCTTTTGCCTTTCTTAGTTATAGCCAGTTTTATGCCTTTAGATTTATATATAATCAATCCCTTCTCGCCTTCAGTTACTTCTATCATCTCCACCTCTGCAGACTTCACATTTTCCTCATATAATACCATTGCAGTTTCCTCTTCAATATGGCAGCTGCCTCTCTTATGTGGACTTTTACCTCCCATTGCTATATCTGCTTGGGGAGAAACACTAATCCCCTGATAATTTGTAATTTCTTCATTGATCTGTTCAATGCTGGGTTCAACTTGAGTCATTTCTTGACTCAAAACCTGATCTGTTTTTCCAGGGGTTGCAAAGGTAGGAGTTTCAGGCACACTCTCTTCATTTTCTTCAGGATCGCCCTGGTTACCATAGAAAGCTTTTCCATATGGACTCAACTCTCATACTTCCGCCTTGAGCCATTCTCCAAATTTCCCAGGTAAGTTTTCAGCTGGCCCTATGGTCTCATAAGGAATTTCTGTGCAGAAAGTTGCATAATGACCAATTCTTCCGCTAGAATAACAGTAGTGAGGTAGCCTCTCATATTTGAATTCTACTCATAGGCTTCGACTGTCTAGGCTTACAACAACCCCTGTTTTTAGAGGGTTTTCCAAATTCAGTTTAACTTTTTCCCTACCACTTTTATAACTGCTGCTCCCCTTAGTCTCCAGTTTCACCTCTAGCACCTCGCCTATTCTCGATGCAATATCCTTCACTACTTCATTAGTGACTCTTCCGAAGGCAGACCAAGCAGATGCACCCAAAACGCACAATGGTTGAAATTATAGCACATTTCTGGAGTGTCAGGTTCACATTGCTGTAAAACTAAAATGTTGCTGGTAAAAGACCAAGGCCCCGTTTCCAATACCCTTTGTTTCATAGTTTCAGATTTGAAAGAGAAAGAGAAGTAGCCTGGTTCTATTTGAGTACAAGTAACATCATCATTCTTCCATGCTCTTTTCATTGTGTTTAAAAAAGCATTAAAGTTCACATTCGGTTTGGAGTAAAATTTTCCGAACAGGGTCTTTCTGCATTCTACCATTTTTTCTTCAGAAATGTTACCTTTGACCTCGACCACATCTTCCTATGACCAAAGGCTTCCCAGACTTTTGCAAAGGGCTGCCAGTCGCTTCTCGTCCCCATACTGATTAGCCATTCTCTTTGATGCAGGCGATTGAAGGGTAGTCTTACGTGGTGTTTCCGCTAAAGCTGATTTGGAGGCTTTGGACCCAGCTAAGGCAATAGTTCCAAGGCTAGGTGGTCGCCCAAATGATTGAAGGGAGCTCTGGGAACAATAAGGGGAAAGGGTAGCATTAGTGGGATTTTGGGAGTTGATGTTGGTCGGAGAGATGGTTGATGAGCGGAAAATGAAATGGGTGGAGGGCTAGGGTTTATCCAGGGTCCGAGTCTTCCTGGGTTTGTAGGTTGGGGTTCTCATGGGAAGGGAAATCAAAATCTGCCATGAGAGCAGAAGCCATCTACCATGCGGTAGAGAGAGAACTACCCTAAAGGTAGAGAGAAGGTTTCTGCAATTGTAATCGCCAATAACATTGGGATGTATCGCGAGTCCAATCGTGTTAAGAAATGCTAATGATTAGCATTTCTTAACACGATTGGACTCGCGATACATGACAATGTCACAGTTTGTCGCATCAAGGTTGAACAAATGGGACAACGATAATTTCATAATAAATTTAAATAAAATATATGAATATATGTAAATCTATCGATTCTATTATGAGATAATGACAGATAATTACCGAACTTTGATCAAATTACAGATTAATTTGAAAATTTATCGAAATTTGAGGATCATATTGAATAAGTTATAAATTCATGGTTCCATAAGTTTAAGGATCATTTATGTCAAATTAAAAGTTTAGGGATTTGATTATTTATTTGGCCATATTTCATGGACAATTTGTGTCATTTTTCCTTCTATTTGTGTTCCTTTTATTTTTCTTTATTGACGGTGGAAGGTTTTGGTTCTATTTCTCTGTATTTCTTTAAGATAGCCGATCAAGATTGTCTTGTAACAGTTTCTTCTCTTCATCCTAATTTATAAGCAACCATTATCTAAATCTCTTTCCCGGTTTTCTTTCTCTAAAATAAGGTTTTCCCTTCCTCCAAAGGGGATAAAAGAACCTGAAAACTTTTAAATGAGAAATTTACTAAGATCTTGTTTCAAAATAAAGCTTGATTATTCCTCCTTAATATTAAATGTCTAGATATTGAAAGAACGAAGAACAAGAAGAAGTTAAGAAAGGGAAAGATCAACGCCAACATTTTCTTTGGACCTTAGTGCCTTGTGAGGGTAGCCCTATAAGTCAGATGGCCACTTTGTCTCATCCCATGTTCACGCCGAACTTAACTTTCATTGAAAAGAAAGGCTTATTTCAAATTTGGTGTCATGCATTTAATCCTTGTAAAAATAATAATAATAACGACCATCGATTAATAGACTGATAAAGAAAGACGTCAAAGGTCTAGGTCATATAAGCCATACTAGGAAACACTAAATTTTGATATTCGAAATAGTTAACATATCAGTCTGACTAGATCCATCATCATCCCTTTCGATATGTGCAATTTTTTAATCCTTGTAAAAGTAATAAAGAACGACCATCGACTAATAGACGAATAAAGATAGACGTCAAAGACCTAGGTCATATAAACCATACAGTAGGAAAAATCTAAATTTTTATATTCGAAATAGCTAACATGCCGGGCTGACTAAATCCATCCTCACCCCCTTCCGATATATGGGCAAGAAATTTGACTCCCATCCTCGCCCAAAAACTCACTCAGTGCTAGTTCTATCTTCTCTATTTGGGCAGGGCAACATCGGGTGTCCGAGGGAGCGGGCTAATTTGTCATCCCTAGGCGAAGCCATAGATTACTAAATTGCACATTCGATGGAGCCTTATCTGGGCTTTCTCCTCAATAAGTCTCCTACGTATATCAATCAACAAATACTATTCTTTGAGGTCAAATGATCGACGTCCCTACTTGGGTCTTGCCCAGAAATATCAAAGCAAAAAGGGGAGTTTGATTTTGATCGTATTGCTAAGAGCGATCGAGCTGATTAATTGAGGATATTCTTGCCATGTGAAAAAACATGGCAGTCCACTTTTGCGATACAAAGTAAACCTGCAAGAGATGCTAGTCAGAAAACTAATTGATTGCAACTATCGATCTAGTCTTACTAAGAGTTGACGCTAAAAGGGCCTTAGGCTTTTATTCTGGGTGAATCACTAAACTCTCCCTTGCCCCCAAAATCTTCTTGAGTTTGCTTATTTCATTATATAATGGTTTTGAAAATATATTTTTTTAAATAATCGTTTATATTGTTTAAAATTATTAGCTAATGAAGAAGAAGGTTTCCGTTATTGACAACAACTTATGGCTAACATTAAGTTCATGCATCCTTAATTTACCATAGTAATTAGATCAAGTGAATGCCAATATTTTTTCTCTTTTGGCCGAAAGCAAATTTTATTCAAAACCAAAAGAGTTCCGATTGTTAATCATGATAAAGCAAATGCAAAAGAGTCGGTGGTGAATTGGAAACTCATTTCGATGGAAGATTATCGAGACAACATCAAATGAATCGAAGAAGTGGCTGAACATACGTCGGAGAATGGCATTTGAAGCTGACATAGACGGGGTCACAACCTAAATGGAGAGAGAGAGAGAGAGAGAGGAGGTGGCAGCGGCGGCGGCGGTGACTTCCATGTTCAACCAATGGAAGCGCGATGATGGGGACTAGATTCAATCTTGTATAACTCGAACGGGGTTGATTGGAGACTCATCAAATTTATATTCGTCTTATCACACCTAGAAAAACACTAGGATGCAAGGAAACGCGGGTCCCGCTCAAACAAGGCCATGTCGTCATCTCTCCATATCAACCACGCTTAAACCATGCCAGTAATTTCGACCAAAAAAACAAGGCCAGTAATCGACGAGCTATAGCGAACGATGACCACTCTGTTGGAAATATGGGATAAATTAACGGATGGATGAGGAATTGTTTTTCAAAAAATACTCTTGAGTTAGAAGTGGGAAGTTGAAAAACAATAGTCTCTCGTTGGAAAATAAGAAAGCTTTGGAGTGCTTTATAAATGATTACACTCATCTTGTAGTGGTAACTATAATAGCACGAATGTAGCCCTGAAAAGTGAGCCTCGCGACAAGTCAACTTTTGCCTTCTAGATGTTTTGAGTATGAGTCTGAAGTCTACTGGCAACATATGAAGCCCGTCAGACTCTACGATCTAAGTCTTACGATATAATACTAGAGAACCTGAGCAAATATGAGACGGCAATAGGATGATGATGCAACTCTTACAGGCAACTAGTTGTGGCTGCTCTTGCGGATAAAGATTGGTGGATATAAAACAACAGACTTGAAAAGGGAAATGGATCCTCTATCCGATCGGACAGGGCAAAAAGCACTTTTTGACAAGGCAGATGATCCGGATCCCTTGAAAAGACGAATGGTGATGATCTCAATGTCAGGATAGAATGATGGTGGTAGAAATGATGATAGATATTGACAAATATTCATAAAGATAGAGGTGATTAGATACATTTATTGAGGTAGATATTGATAACTAGAAGATCAAACCACACTATTTGTTTATAGTAAACAAGCAGCAATGCTAATCCATGACCAGATATCGACATAATAGTATCTGTATGTATGTTGCGTGATCGATAATTCATGTAGCACTTATCTTTCTGAATCTTTGTTCATACTGCCCCTCGCACAATTGATAATTGAGTCAGCCCACATAACTTATGCACCATGCAATAACTTTTCTCCTCGGCATCGAATGCTGATCACATCACCAGCAAATGTCAGGATTCAAGGAAGCGAACTCAAGGAGATCTGGATCCTGCTCAACCAAGGCCATGTCCTCTTCCCGCAGAGTCAGCCAAACTTCAATCCCTCCACCATCCCTCGCGTCCATCAACACGAAAAAGTTGGGGCCCTCTGCGCTGTCCGTCCAAGCCCAAATTGGCCTCCCCCAGCCGAAATCAGCTTCGTAAAAGGGGAATTTGCACCAGCTCGTGCAACTGTAGAAGTCGGTCTCATCCTCCGCCAGGCGCTTCTTCACCGACTCCCCGAATTCTTTGCTTGCTTCGCATATGGCCGCGCATGCATCGCCCCCTTGAAGCCTCTTCACATGGCGTTCGCAATAGCCCTTGATCGCCCCCCTTAGTCGACCGGCCAAAACGTGAACCTCCATCTCCCTCTCGTCCGCTCGTGCTGTGAAGAACCCCACCAAGTTCCCCGCAAGGTTGTCCCGGAGTTGCGGCTCGAACCGTCTCCGCAAGTTCACTGTCGGCGCCAGCACGGACGGCCTCAGAGCTGGAGTCTTGTTGTTGTTCGTCTTGTTATTTCTCGATGCCGCAGCTGAGCACTTCCAGATGAGCGCCGAAGCAGCTTCGACCGCAGTCGGCGCCGGTCCTCCCCACCCTGCGATTCTCTTTCTCAGTGCAGCAACTCTCGAGGATTCTAGAACGAACCTTCTCCGGACGCACTCCTCCTTTGCTGGCACGTTGGAGGGAAGAGAGTTGGCAAGAGAATCCAACGGCGGGAACGTGCTCGCCGTGCTGAAATCCGGCATCATGGCCTCCGTGATGGCCCCTTTGGCCGTGCCAGCCCAAGCGTTCAGAAAGGTGCACATTGTCGCCGCGTCGGCAACCTTGTGCGTGAGGCAAAGGGCGATCGCCAATCCACCGCACTCGAAGAAGTTGGCCTGCACGAGGACCAACGGCGTCCCCGTGGCATCAGCGCATTTGATGCCTGTAGTGGCAGGGAGAAACTTCCTGAGGATCACCACGTCAGGTTTCTTGAGGACTCGAGAGAGATCACAATTTACCGTCGCCTCCAAGTACTCGGCGCCTTGGTCAGCACACTCCAGCGACAAGTTGTCGACCATTCGTCCCGCGAGTGGGTAGAAGCGAGCGAGGACCTCTGACAACGACGCCGTCAGCCGCCGCGACTTCTCGCTGGTAGCCCCGTTGGTGTCGCTGCCATCGTAGAAGAGGATGAGGGGCATGTAAAAGATGGGATAGAACTGATCGAAGAGAGACAGCTTGAAGTGTCTGAGCTCGGGGGGCGTTGGAGACGAGGGTTTGATGGTCTCCCTCTTCACAATGTCGACCTTGATGGCCATGTCCATGCTCGAACGCTGGTGGAATTTTTTGTTTTGCTGGGGCAGTGGGAAATATGCAAGTAGGATGACAAGGGTAAACCGCGGTTGTTCTCATTTAAATTTATACAGGTTTCGTAGTAAGTGCTTGCCAAAACTTTGCCGCACTTTTCAAGTCAATTTTTATACAACAGTAATATGAAAGTCATCATATGTTAACAGCAAAATGTCGTCTGCAGAAAGATCATTGGAGCTGTAAGTCAACGTTAGGTTCGATGAAAAGACGGGTTATCTAGGCTTCGATAGATCGGATCAGGCGGGCAGGAGATCCGGACCGTGGATGGAGGTGCCCCTTGCAATAAGGGGGGGCATTTTCCCCCATCCAACGGTCCCTAACCGCAGGTCACCTAACGTGCGGTCAGGCGATCCATTTCCGTGATATCCTGGATATGTATACTTATATTAGTTGGTCAAAGCCAATCAACCATGTGTGTATGATTTATTGAATCTTATAATGTGTTCGTAATATCCAATTGAAAAAATCATTATTCAGATATAGTTGCTACCCGAGATGTCACTGCCGCGTGGGTCACAATCAATCGATAAACACCCAATTGGCCATTTAATTGGAATGAGTCTTGCCCATAAACTCTGCTTTAATTGACGGAATGTTTTGTTAACAGTGGATATATGTGATCATTTCGATGGACAATCTAAGGCCGGATAGAGTAGTTTCTATAAATATGAGTAAAGAGAGAAAGAAATTTGAAGTATTCGGGTAAGTTATTAGATTTAAGAAGATTTACTTCCTGTTGAGCAATAGCTTCACAGTATGATGAGTAATGTAATACTAGCCAATTACGAATTCCGTCAATGTTCATCGTAACTCGATATATAATCATGTGACGTCAATGTTCTGTCAATGTTCATCGTCATGTGACACCTTATGTTATTGCCCGAATATGGAAATGACGGACATAAATACAATTTCGTGGACAGATATATAATCAAAACTCGATATCGAATGCTCAGCACTTGGTGCCAATTTCTATCGGACAAGGTAAACAGGCTAGGATGATATGCGCTTACTATTATAATCTAGCAATGTCACGTGGTGACGGACGTATCATTCCCCACGACTTTACTTCGGTCGAGGGGGCATCTTTTCACAAGCTCGAGGATGCATTATTCTGTGCTTTGTCTTTTGTGATCCAAGCACAGGTAGGATTGCTTTGTTCATTGTTAATGAGATGATGATATTCTCTTGATGGCATGATTGATAGCCCTCCATCCACCACCACTAATCGCTCTCGATCTTTCTTTTTTTTATGTTTTACTTTCCATTTGAATTTGTTATTTTTATTATCTATTAATAACGAATTAAAAAATTTCCTAATTAGTTTATTTTCATGAGCACCTCAGCCAACTAATTAAAATGGATTCCCTGCCATCTGTACTGAACACGGCAGGTGATCTGGGTCCACCAACTAATAGCCCAATTAATAAAAAAGCGAGATGCGATCTCCTCCGATTGGCGCCACTTTTTGACTTGTAAACTCTAATAAACTACTCTCTTCAGCTCATGCTCATCTATCTTCTTCAACCCTCCGCCGGGTTCACGCGACCTCGGCATTGTCTCGCCTGAGTCGTGCCGACTGTCGAAGGGCCAGATTTAGGTCAATAACCTCAGCAACCCATTATTTGGTGTCGTGCGACCAATCTCAGGTACCGCATAGTGGCCAATACAAGAGAATTACTGTCGGGACCAGCGTAAGGAGCTCATCGACTCTTACCATGAGAGCTAAGGTAAGATCCGGATGATTCGGGTGGCTGACACGTGTCACCACGAGGCGGCCGAGTCCCACGGGCCAGTAAGTTAATTTCTCTAAGCTTAGACTAGGAGATCAATTACAGTCCTCGATCCAAAACCTCGCAGGTGCTGCAGCTCTCTCCTAATTCAGAAGTTCACTCTAATCTTTGTTGCTTGCTTCCAATGCTTAAGTGCTCCCTTTATAGCTAAGCATTTAATGGAGAACGAACGAAATTTGTCTAGGTGTCCACAGTTTTTCCTTTTGTCTTCCTTTCTTTTTCATGCGCCTGCCAACGTTTAATGAGTTCTTTACAGAGAGGTCTTTGTTCTTTTTCGGGGGCCTAACCATGAACCAAGGCTTTCTTTCAAGAGCAATAGTAACCAAATCTAGAAAACAGCGACCAACGGGCTCAAATCCAGCAATCAATTTTATTGCATTCAAACGAAAACATGAACATCGATTTCTCATCGCAAGTTCTTGCTAAACTCAGCATCCCCAAGATAGGACCTCCTAGACATTTTCGTGTTGATGGAAGGTTTCGGCCTGCCTGCGCGGTTATCCCTAAGATCGGTGCTCCGGCCGAGAATCACGGTTTCTTTAGGACTAGCACGGACCGGGCCAAGCGCTCAGGTTAGGAGCGCCATATCGCAACAGATCCTGATCCTTCTCGAACACCGTCATCTCGGCCTCGGCCAGCGTGACCCACGCCTCCGCTCCTACGCCGTCCCTCGCGTCCATCAACACCACATTGTTCTTGTACTCCGAGCTGCATATGCTCGTCCAATCCGGCCTTCCCCACCCGAAATCGACTTCGTATAATCCGAATCGGCACCAGCTCGTGACCGCGTAGAAGCTCGGCCCGTATGTCCTCATCAACTCTCCCGCTCTTTTGTTCAGTTCGCACATCCTCGAGAAGCTTTCCGACCCGCCGAGCTTTTTGGCATAATCTTCGAGGAAATACTCCATTCCTTCCCTCACTTTAGCCACTAGCATTGGAAGGGGATCTTTCTCATGGCGCTCATCATTTTCATCTACTTTCGCTGTGAAGTAGCTGACCAAGCATCCGACGGAGCTCGGAGCAAGCGGTGGCTCCGTTCTCTTCCTGATGTTCACGACTTGCAAGAGAATAGAGCATCCGGAGGACGCAGCAGCTTCCATCGCACATTTCCAAATGAAGGCAGACAAGGCTTCCACTCGAGTGGGCTGAGCAGCGATCGCGCTCGCTGCTCTGGCTTGGAGAGCCGCAATCTCTGCGGGCCCAAAGCAGTACCTCCTCGATTGGCACTTCTGCTTCAGCATCTTCACTGGGCGGAGGCTGCTCAGAGCCTCGGAAGGAGGGAAGAGAGTCGAGGTGGTACTTAAATCTGGGATTGGCAGCTCGGCCACTGAGCCTCCACCCCGAGCCAAAGCGGCCCAACTGTGGAGGAACGAGCTCAGAGTCGACGTGTCCGCGACCTTGTGCGACACGCAAAACCCAACTGCCACTCCTCCGCTGCTAAAGAAGCTCAGCTGGACAGACACCAAACGACCGTGGAACGATTCCGGCGAGTCGATGTCCACGGGAAGGAACAGCTTCAGCACGTCCGGGTCTGGCGACTGCAGGATCTCTCGAACGCCGATCCCCGTCACTTGAGCTTCAAAATAGTCCACGCCATCATCCGTGCAGTCGATGCGTACGTTGTCCACAATCCTACCTGCAAAAGGGTAGAAACAAGCTAGGGTTTCCGACAACGACGACTTCATCCGCCCCGGTATTTCACGCATCTCAGGTCCATCTCGAGGAGTGTCGGGGTAGAAGAGGATCAGCGGGATGTAAACGGAAGGAGCGAACTGGTCGAAAACAGATAAAGCGAAGCGCCGGAGATGGACAGGGGTCGGAGAGGACGGTTTGATCGTCTCTTTGGAGATGATCTCCACCTTCATCTCCATTAACGCCTCGTTTTGGAGCGGTAGCTAGATCTTCAGCAAGATATAGAACATGGGAAAGGAATCCATTGCATTGGAGTAAGCTCTACGAAAGTAAATATGCAATTGCATGCAATAATCGAGTGATGACTAAGGAATCTCTGGGTGCTGATGTAAAATAATGTCTCTCAATTATTGAGCTTAGTCTTAGAGGTTCATGTCATCGACCGGATAAAAGTAGGACGATGTACCCATCAATCAAAATCGGGGCGTTTCCATTGTGGGTCCTGAGAAAATATTAGGTAGGACTCCGCATCATATTTAAGTCAACTAATCAACGAGTGATAAGTTACTCCCTCTTTACAGTGCACTCCCTCAGCCGTTACCCTGTCATATTTAGCCCGACCTTACCCTGTCAGAATTTTTTGAATCTCCTCTCTTCGTCCCTCCCCAAAACGCCGTTACTCTCAGTTTCTTCTCACCATCCCTCTTTACAGTGCACTCCCTCAGTCGTACTTAATATTTTCTCTCTGGATCCTAGGAAAGTGAAGTACTTAACTGGTTTGAAGGATCTTGCTTCGAATAAGATAAGTGCGGACCCCAGATTCCCTGCTCATCTTCCTCGACTATGTTTCCCGGGGTGACGACAGCAGAGATAACTAGGACGGTTTGCTGCATTTGTTATATCTGGATGGAATGAAAAGAATTTGTCCGAATTTGGATCCAAGCATTTAGAGCAGTTTCAACCATTGATCATGTCGCTCCCCTGCCCGACATGTCTAATCCCTCGATGGAGATTCCTAGCGAACCTCATGAAAGAACTGAGAATCGGTCATAGAAAAGGAGGGTGCGAACGCGCCCTCCACGAGTCAATGACTAGGTAAGTATTGTTGTGGACGTGAGATCATACGATGTCCCCGGCCGGATGATAGTCGCGCACTTAACTTTCTTCAATCTAGGGACGTGCTCTGCCCCGCCAGGGTTGCACTTGGAAGATCATAACGGTATGTTTAGTCGGATCCGACATCGATCCATGGCTGGAACCAACTATAGATCTTCGACTTTTTCTCCTTTTATCATCTTTCCTTAAATTTTTCAAAACACCCTAAACCGATAGCTTTGATACTTTTAATTTTTTTAAGAGTTTTTCCTTAAATTTTTCAAAACACCCTAAACCGATAGCTTTGATACTTTTAAGTGGTTATCAAGGTTCTCATGGCAAAAATCTGAAACGGCCGACCAACAATGAGCCAAAGAGGAAGCGTAAACTGAAGATGGACGCCTCTTTACGATCAACCACAAATCAAAACTGAACTCAAAAAGGTCGACACAAACTTCACTTCTCTTTTGGGTCAGTCAATTTTGTGTACAGCACTAAACTAATAAAGTTTTCTGTTTGTAAGTGAGTTCATCCAATTCGACAATGACAGTGTTTTGACTCAAAATCATATGGTAGAAGTCATTTGATCAAAGAAATAGAGAGAGAGAGAGAGAGAGAGAGAGAGAGAAGCATAAGCACACTATTGCGCAGATCCACTTTATCGATCAGTCCAAAGTTCCCAATAGCACTTGCGACTAGAGGCCAGCGACACACAGTACTGAGTTGAATGGCACATGAGTTTAGAAAGGAGGGGGGTCTATTACAATAAATGTTTGTGGCCTTCGACCAGTTTCAAGTCATCATCCTTGGCTACATTACAGAGTACTCTCTCCAATGAAGATAGTACACAGTGGCATTCCATGAACATTAACCATTCCCGATTCCTACCATGAACCCCACTAGACAGAATAAACGAAGCCAGTAGAACCAACAGCAGTGAGATAAGCGCTGTTCTTGCTAACCTGAAGCCAACTGAGACAATGTTTTGGCAAGCACAAGTACAGCCTCGTTGCTCGCAGCTTTCTTGGCAGCAAGTTCTTCCAAACGTTTCCACGTGGTCTCACGTCTCATTTTGACGTCATCTTCCTTTGCCTCATCCTCTTGGAACTTGGCCAAGCATTCTTTGAACAATTCGGGGTCAAGATCGTAAAACAATTTACGGACGTTCAGGGTCAAGCTGTGAACAGCCTGGTTCCAGTGGTTCCTGGCATTTTTCTCGAGGGCAGGGAAGATGATTGGCAATATTACACTGCGATTTTGCTTGATTAAATTCTCGATGTGGTCATTGTTCCAGAAAAAAAGGGCCCGTTCAGCCACCTATGATTGGAAAACAGGTATGCATAATGAGACTAACCATTGTGAAGCCAGATCAGGCCCAAGATATGATCTAGATATGAAGATAGCTAGTTGCACTACTGCAGAAGGGCACAGCAGCTCCGGCACATTATCAGCATTAAGTATTATCCAACACTAAAAAAAAAAAGTAAAAGAACAGAGAAAAAGCAACAACAAATTGAGTTCAACCAATTTCAACTTTGGCCAAAATTTAAGTTACAAGTTTGCGGTCCAAAAACTAAGCCTTTCTATTAGTAGAAACATGTCAAAGAATGACCAAATTTCATGTTCTCGAATAACTGAATGACAATTTCTTTCAATTGAAGCCCAGAGAGCTACATATGGAGGACAGCATCGAGTATGTATCTATGTGCATGCTAACAATTTAGAACTATCCATATATGATAGTTACACCACTCAGAGACAAGTGGCATATACAGATCATAATTGAACAGGAATCACCAACGAAAAGAGAGAAGAGGGAATACAAAATTCCTACTAAGCTCGAAAGGCCGATTTTCATCAAACAGCACTTTTCTTTCTGGCTATCAACAACAAGAAAAAGTGTATTAAAAGTCAATCTAAGGGTTTGTTTGAGTAAAAAAAAATTCTGTGAATTAGTTTTCTAGACTTTTGCATGTTTTTTTCACTAAAGATGATCAATTCACAGAAAACCATTCAGCGTTTAAACCATTCATGATCAAAGAAAACATGCATGCTTAAAATTACGAAAATGAATTCCTAATCTGAAAAAGGGAAGATATTTTCCTGGAAATTCCAGAAAGCATTTCCTTTTTATCATAAAGTTTTCCCTAAAACAATCACATGTTAAAACAATCTCTCTACTAAAGATAACGTAAAGAAAACTTTGATATAGATGATGCAGGGGATAAAGAAACAATCGGGGAAATGGACAAGGTATATGCATAACATTCTTTACAAAGTATATCCATAATATTCTTTAAGATAAGGAAAATAAAAAAGAAATCCACAGATCAAATGAATGAACCTACATCTATTAGAATTGCCACAAGGAGGAATTTGCCTGTCAAACAGATTCATGCTCAGTGACCTTGTGAGATATGATGATGAGTTTCACAACTATAGCTTTAAATTATCAGAGAACATGACCCGAAGAAAAATCAACCATGGTAAAATGATTAGCTACCCCTTCACCATGAAAAATTTGATTTAGAGGCCCATCAAATATTTCTCGGGAAAAAAATACATATCACTACAGTATATTGCTGGGCCAGCATCTTGTGGAGATATTTCAAAATTAAATCCCTATATAGCTAGAGCCTAGAGGTAATACTTCTATTCATATACCATCAAAACGCTACCAATGTAAAGGTCGTCGAAAAGGTTTCCAGCTCGAACAAACAACACAGAACAGATATAAATATACCCCTATAGTACTACACAACTATACAACGAGAAGGGCGTGAGTATAATCGCTCAAATATTTATTCTATTGTTTAGATCATCAACAACCATGGAATTGGACTTAAAATTATTGACTGTTTCTTCTGGCAAGCATGCGGGTAACTACACCAAAATCATACTGATATCAATTTTTTTTTTCAGTTGGATACTGAAATAATCCTATAATCACTATGAAATAGAGTTGTAGTTGGGTTCTCTTTGAGGAATCAATAAGCGAAAAAGTATGCCCCAGCACTGGCCAATGTTCCATTCAAGCCATAAAACTCAATTCACATACTTTTCGTTCGCACTTTCTCAGTTGGAGACAATAACTCAACAAAGAACATTCTTGTCTTTATTACCTAAAGCTTAAAAATTAAAAGACATATCTCAGGAGATCAATAAGCCTCGAGTATGAAAGTGAATCCACGAAGAAGAAGCTAGGCTTCTGGAATGAAGATATCTACTTTAGGCAGGCAAAACTGGGCTAGAAATGAGAGAGAGAGAGAGAGAGAGAGAGAGAGAGAGAGAGAGAGAGAGAGTGTGTTCTGAGGATGAGATGAAGATATGACTTGGCAAACTTAAAAGTATAGATGACAGGTTGCTTGAAAGAACAACATACACCATAGACTTCTAACCCTTCACTTTTGTGTCCTGATCAGCTTCCCATTGGCAATACCTCCTAGAACCAGTATGTATATGTACTAAAAACTGACCCCAACAAATATAGAATTGTCTGGTTAGCCTGTGCGCTTCAGTTTTTCTTTTTCTTTTTTTTTCTGGTGCCTTAATTCTTTAAAAAAAAAACCACTGAAATACATGACTCAAACATAACAAAAACTCTGGCAAATACGTATACTTACATAGGTCTTTGAGTTAAATAACCTGACAGACAAACTCAAAGTCAAAGCTGCAGATTCATAAACTCATGACTGATGCAAATTGCAAACACAACTGGTTCGAGTCATAGAAAGACAAAGTACTGTCTAAGTCAAAGAGTATCTCCAGATTGAACATTAAGATAAAATTAATTTAGTTTGACCTCACTCGTTCGAGTTCATCAGATGATGAATCAAAAGAATGTGCCTGGATGACTCTACTGTGAACTGTTTTTTAGCCCTTATAGGCCATGAATACGTACTAAATCCACTCAAATAACAACTTATGTCTATATCAACTAAAAGGGAAGTGAAATATCAAGAATCAAAACTAAAAGTTTCTTTAAATAAAACCTATTGAATACAAAAAGGACATTAGAACACGAACTTCCAAACAGGAATCATAATTGCCAAAATGTGCAGCTTGATGGAGAATACTGGAACACATTCCAACCATAGTATGCCAATTCTAACGCATAAACTTCTCTTTTTCCCCAAATTATGATAAAGAACACCCTGTTCTACATAGAACTCAATCCTGCACTGACTGCTTCAGTAAACATACACTGGCAAGCATCTCAACGCATAACTCAACAGAATAATAGCTTGCTAACCATTTTCCTTCTTTTACGTTGGGGTTGTTGGGGGTGAGGCAAATCGACCTTACATCAAGAACAGCAACGAACATGAAAGAGATGGACCCTAATTGACTTTAAGCAAACAAAACAAAGCAAAGGGATGGACAAAAAGAAAAAAATTCAATGTTGAACACAAATTTCTTTCCAGGAACACAGCCGCCTCCATAAAGGTCTAAAAAGCATAACTCAAAAATCAGTAGATATTAAGTAGCAATAGTTTTCACAGCTGCATGCCATATTGTAAAGCACAAAGATATTATAGAACAAACCACTATCACAGAGATAATCCAATAAGAAAGCAATAAAGTCGGCTCCATACCAAGCAAGGGCACACACCTGAAAATGTGAACTGCTCAGGCAACGAGCAATTTGTCGAAACAAGGGCACCATGCATCGTTGAAACTCTGGTGGCTGAGTTGCTTCTAAAACTTCCTCCAACTCGCTTAAGAACATCACTTCTTTTGAACTATTCGTAACTGGCCAGTACTTAAGAAGACCCCTGATGATGGTATCGGCAAGTTTGCTATCCTTCTCCACAAACTGAGTAATGCAGTAGGATAACTGTTGATGATACACAGCCAAGCACTTTGGTTTATGCAGGGGAATCAGCGCTCTCACAAGGAAAAGTTTATGTTCCTCTTTCAGCGGCAGAGCAAACCCATTTATAATGCTACCGAGAATCTCCAAAAGTTCAGCAACGCCATTATGCTTCTCAGTCTCGAATATAAAGCAGTAAAATATGTTGTTGATGACTTTCCTAATGAATGGGCGATGAACCATAAATTTCCCATAGATACGGTGCAAAATAGTTTTCAAGTATTCTCTTTCTCTGGGATCTTCTGAGTCAAACAGGTCCAACAATTTGAGAATGAAAGAGTGATCAATGTATCTTTTGGCCAATTTAGCGTCTGTCTCTGATGATGCAACAAACCTGAAGAAGAACTCATAAACAAGCTGCAAGTGGGGCCATGCAGGATCCATCAAAGGTTCCTCTTCCTCCAGATCAAAGGCTTCTATGGTTTTGTTCTCACGCGGTTGAGGAGTTAGTGCCCTAAATAAGTTGACAGATACCATCTTTGTGGCTTCCTGCATTAGTACTTCAGTGAACTTCCCGTTAACAGAAGTTACATAGTCTACCAGCTCTAATAGCGTCTGCCGCTTGATTTCCTTCTCCCTAAGATTCTTTGTCGGGTCAATGAAGTCAAAGACAACGCAACTGAGATTCAGCTTCCTTATGAACAGGTGCTGCTTCTCAGAACTCGGTACATCTTTGAATCCAGGCAATGCTTCATAAGCAGAAGACACCGAATATCCATTAAGCTGGACATTTGAGTTCCGTGAAGTCTTGTTGCCATGATTCGACCCCTTATCTGAAGCATGGTTAGGAGCGGAGCTCGACAACGGGGTCAGAGCCCCAGACTTCACACTTCCTAGCTGATTACTTCTCAAGTTGTTCGAAGCATTGGCATATGGATTAGAGCTTCCATCATTATCACGACTGTCAGCTGATTTTGACGATTTACGTGGAAGCTTACTGAGAAACTGTTTGAACATTATTCACACAATGCACTAGGCGTCGCCTCTTCCCCAGAGAAAAGAAAAGCAATATCAGTTCCGAAGAGACGGCAAAGCCCTTCCTCACAACATACTAAACACCCACTTAAGCCACAAACCCACAAAAATTCAGTTACCAATTCGAACAAGATAAAGGACGCAGATCATACTTTACAACAGCTTCGAATAATCTCCATTAGCAGAAGAAGAAGAAGACCATAAAAACCCTTCTTCAGGTTCATGCCCTGATACTGAATTTCACCATCATCTGCCGCAGAACTTGAAGCACCTAAAATCCCAGACTTCTTTTGACCCAATTGTTAAAACCCCATGAGAATGCAATAGCTGCTCCAATCGAAAGACAAGGAATAACCTTTTGGTGCTCAGCTCTAGAAACCCCTCATTTTGTTCTCTGATCTTGTCTCAAAATGAGAGAGCACCAGAGCATATTCACCACATTCCCTGTCCTCGTGTTCCAGCCACCAAACAGTAACCCCAACAACCTACCAATTAACCCGAACAGAAATGTGGAAATCAACCAGTGACAGACCCAGATTGGAAAATCAGCGAGAGAACTAGAAAGATGGGTACTTACAGAGAAAGAGCTCGACTTTCGCTTTTTTGCCGATTGGGTTCGTGTTTCTGGAGAAATTCTTGCGGTTTTTTTAACAGTTCTCTTCGTAATGGTTGTTTCTGGAGAGGCAGCCACGAATCACTCTGCTTGCTTTCAAATGGCGCTCGGGGTTTATATGATAACCTTTTGTAATGTTTAAGAAATATAAATATGGGTCAAGTCAAGAAAAGATAACTGGCGATTTGGAAGGAGAGAAAGGCAGAAACGAGGAAACTCATAAATCACACTGTCGTTTAACGCCAGGGTCTTCGTAAACGTGTTGTTGACTCTGAACTTTTGCCCTTTCTTTTGGAAGTTTCTTCCAAACGGACATTTAGCTTCAACTCTTGATTGATACAACTGCTGAAATGTTGAAGCAATCCGTTTACTGAAATCATCAGCATTGAATTTTAATTGCCTAAATTTGTCGGTAGTCACGCCACCTGAAAATGATTAATTTGAAGTTCAAGACATGTATGAAAAGAGACCTCTATTATCACTTCAAAGTGATGGCGATTTGATCTGACACAAAATTTCATCTGTCGTAGACATCTTAAGCTTAGAATTCTTGCATTTTGGTGGAGATATGGTCAAATTTGTCAGCTGGGAATGCTACTAGGAATCCAATTGCCCTTGTCTTGCAAACTTTTATTTATTCCAACATATTTAGTTTCGCATGTAAATTTTATGGTTTTCGACGTAATTGCATGATGATTATAAACTATTTTATTTCCCTTGATTTCTCAAAGGGACGACACAACCGCTGTCATCAACCACCGTCGTCCTTCTTAATGCCGCTTCCACCATTTTCACTTCAATCACCATCATCATCCTATTGATTTACAACACGCGTAAGTAACCTCGATCCGCAACAATTTACACATTGTAAATTCAAACATAAAACCTCTATTGCTAAGTTGAAAACCCTCTTAACACCTCAATCAACAGCGCTGGTTTTAAGGTTGAAATGTCAATATCGGTTCTTTGTTTATCCTTTGTTAATGCGCTTGCTGTATAATCATATAATGTCCATTTAGATTTGTTTTTTCTTTCTTTTTGTTCTGGCGACGCTCATTGGTTGTTGAAAAATAAAATTGATGAGGACAAGTTCTTGGTAGAATGGGAAGGGTCAAACACGGAATTTGGAAAAGGGTTATTCATTGATCCGTACCAAAATCAAAGGATATGACCAAATTAACCAAAAAGAAGAGGTCATCCTAGCAAGCCGGGGTGAGAAAAATCATAAATTTGGCATCAAAACAATGAAAGTTTGTCGTCAAATGGGCCAACTCAATCGATTGAGAAGACAAGAAATCCATACCCCATGAAAAAGACTTGGAATCTTTAGCAGTATCATGTCCTGTGTTTGTCCTCCTCGTCTACATTAACGTTGAGTGCAATGGCGTATTGGAATTTGGATTCAACTATGATCCGCAGTGGATCGCCCATCTTCTGCATCGCATTGCTCATATGAAGGTGGTGCTGCTGTCACGGCATGAAGCTTTGAATTCCAAATTGTTGGGAAGAGCATGAATGGATTGAGTCTAGAGCGGATTGGGTACAGATTGGGCGAAAGAAGTTTTTCTAAACCGGTTTCTTTATAAGAAAAGGAGGAAAAACTAACGGGATATGGAGAACAGCACCCATTTGCTGGTTTTGGTGCGTACTACACCACGAGCTGCCAAAGCACGCTTGGTCAATCGTCAATCTCCAGCCCAAAGTTGACCAGAACAACCATGTGTCGCCTCGCGGGCTTCGTCATACCTTGCCTACTCGTCTTTACCGGCCCATTTGTACCTAGCTACAATCCATTCCCTTAGGCCCAAGGACCCCTTGGCCGATCGTCACTCGCCAGCTCCGTAGAGCATTAGTTATTAGACTTCCGTTACATTTTTTGAAAAATGGGTCGATGTGGGTTACATGAGTCAATTTGGGTATGATCACTTTAGACCCGATCCAAACCCGTCCGGATGGGTCCATTTGACGGGTCTAGTGCCCCTCCTTCATATGAGTTGGTCCAGGCCACGAGGAGGAATTGGGCACATACCCAGCTTATTGGGCCTGAGCCCATAAAGATGCAGCTTGTCCCCAAAATCAGCCCATTGGCAAACAGGCGAACACGACATTTATCAACGGACATGAACTTGACTACTTCACCAAATGAACCTTAATTGATGAACAAATAACACTGTCGTATTGTTATAATCCCCAAATTTTTCTTAATTCGATATTGCAAAAATTTAGTTGAATTGCAACTCTTTTTTCCCAATAGCTAGACCAAAAGTTGAATAATGTTACTTCAGGTTTTCGAATTATTGCAATTTTTCTCCTTTCCTTTTCTCTCTTTACCGGAACACGAGTAAAAAATTGTACAAAAAAATCCTAAACATCTTTTGCTTTTACTAATTCGGTCATAAGTCTTTCAATTTAACTAATTGAGTTGTAAATATGTTTCATATTTAGCAATTGAATCCATCCAATCAATTTTGACCGGAAAAATATTGACACGGGCTGGCCAACTTATGTGGCTTGTTCAGCAATGATGAAGAAAATTTTTAACAATATTTTTTCTTTCCTTTTTCCCTTTTTATCCTTTTATTTTATTTTCTCTTCCGTTCTTCCTCAATTCAACCATTGAACCTCAACGACCGGCTTGAGGTGGGCTGGTAAGGTCAGCCTCACTGGCCAAGGGCAAGCCTTGAAAGGCTCAACTCACCATCGCTAGGCAAGGTCAGGCCTCAGCGAGGCCCAGCAACTGGCTTTGAGTAAGAGGGAAAAAGGGGGGAATTAAAAGAATAAATAACCAAATAAATTGAGAAAAAATTATAATATTATTAATAAATTATCCACGTCAGCGACTTCCAATCAAAATTGGCTCAATGGCCTCAATTGATAAAAGATGGAAAAGATTTATGACTTAATTTTTAAAATCGAAATATTTAAGACTGAATTAACAAAAGTACAATAAATCTAGGAATTTTTGGTACGATTTTTCCGAAACATCGTGAGTGATATTCTTTCAGACATGCCCATCCTAATGTTCCCCAACTTGAGCAGCACGCATGGCGTAACTTGAGACTATCGGAGCCGCAATCGCTGGCCATTAGCTTGGGACCGGGACAACATCGTCGTGCTCCTTTTGTTTTGCTTGCGACCAGAACAAGCTCTGGTTTTTTTCGTGGGGATTGGCCCGTGTCGGAAGCCAAGGGAAAGAAGCCTTCCTTTCTCGAGCTTCCAAGGCTGCCAAGGATTTGCCTTGTTCAGGCAGTTTTTCAAAGAGATATTTGAATAACATATCCTGGGCACGTAGCGTACGTTGTCCGAGAAGGAATAGGAATTCTTGGTTCGGACGGTTTTCAGTCCCCCAAGTTTTCTCCCACCTCCTCGTTCAAACCAAAATTCCAATGCACCCGCAAAGATCCAAAGCAAATCCGGCCGTCCCCGATCCGGAATAACTCTATGGATTTTCGATACACCGATCACCCTCGCGTCATCCAAAATTAGCGCCTTCAGAATTTGATTATTCTTGAGACGACATGCTTCTATGCCCCCTAAATAGAGGGGCGATGTTTAAATGTCCGATGGGTGGTTGTCCGAATTTTTTTTTCCCCTTTTTTCCTAATCGAATTTCGTAATGTTGGTTTTCTTTCCCTAACCTTATTCTCATTTCTTTTGAAGGAGAAAGATCATTGGGTAAATTTATATTCATTTTATTACAAGAATATTATTTACCGCTTATTTTTACGTGTTCCATCGAGGCGACTTTCTATCTCTGAAGAGTTTATTCAATCAAGGAACGTGCTTCATGAACACTTACTAAGTAATCACTCGATGGGATTTTACCATCTCCAGAACGCCAACGGTCTCGAGTCATGCACAATTCATGTACCGAAGAATATCGGTTTCCGGGGGCACTCGCCGATTCGATTAGACAGAATATGCGCGTTTGAGCACAGATCGGATGCTCCGGTCGTTTGATAATGCCTAAAGGCCAATAACATGTCCTTCTTCGGAAAGTCTTGGAACCAATATTAAAAGAAGAAAAAGGAAAAAAATGAATGAATAGTCTTATTTATTATTCTTTATTCGGAGAAGGTGCTTGTTTGACACTCTTTCTCAAACCTTTGAACATGACGTCCGTCCGACGATGACCGTGGAATTGAAGAAAGGCTCCTTGGCGAGGAAGGCGATCTTGTGAAAGTGGTGGGGCAGCCAGCTAAAGCTTACTACCGGGGGAAAACCCAGAGCCAGAGGACGGGGCGGAAACGCCCGTGGTGGGGCCCCCGACGGGGAGGATATCCACGTGTTCGGATTTTATAGGCTGGGAGGAAAGGATTCGGATCCTCCTCCGGATTATGTCCTGATCCGCCAATTCCCGAACGCAACCTTCCACGCGGAGGTTGGAGCGGCGCCCACCCATTCCGAATAGTTACTTTAACCTCAATCCTTCTTTGGGGGGTTTATACACACACATACTATGTATATATACATATATGTATGTATAATTTTAAAGCGTAACTACTGCCACACAAATAATTAGAAATTTTTTATATTGTTAAAAATCTTAAACTCGACCGCTATATACAAATGCATCCAATTTGTCGTGTCATAAAAATCCGAAAATTATACAAATATGACAGATACGTAATAGGTATAACTAAAATAGAAGTTATGTACGTTATATATGTATAAGTTCAAGATTTTTCATGACATTAAAATTTTTTTAGAGTATTTCACATCATGGTGGACACAATTTCATATTTTTCTTGGTACTCGACCTTTTTCCAATAATATATATATATATATATGTATAATATGAAGCCTTTTTATTGTCCTTTCGTGAAGTCTCATTATATTATTTGGCTCTGAAACGGGCTAATACTATAAAAAAATTCTTAAATTATAACCAATATGACATAAATACCCTTAACTTTTTTTGACACTGAAAATCTTAAATTTTCCCATTGCGACACAAACATCCAAAATTTGTTTTTATGTTGTAAAAAAGTCTCAAACTTATACCGGTATTGATAAATATACCATGTAATATCTAAAATAGGAATGTATATATGTTACACATGCATAGATTGGGATTTTTTTCATCACAAAAGAAAATTTGAGGTATTTCAATTTAGAATTTTTGGTAACACAAAATAAAATTTGAGCATTTATATCACATTAAGCAATAGCTTAAGATTTTTTACGGCATTTGCCTGTGTATCTAACACAAGTAACTTAAGTTATATGTCTAGGTGGCGCTTCCTTATAAGTTTATAGGGCGAATTCTTTTGTTAATTTAGCTCAAGTACACATCAATTTGCCACGTCGGACACTAAAATAGACTTTCCGATCATAAATAAATACTTTTGCGATATCACTAGATTGCCGATACGATTAACTTTGAAGATTATCGACACGAGATATTTCATTTTTTGAGGATTGTAGCTGTTCATTTCTACACAAACGTGCGTTTCTCTTGGGTTAGGAGGGCTGATGACTAAGTAAGCAATTTGAAGATCAGTTCTAGGATATATCTAGGATCCTATAACGTATGTGCTTACGGCTGACATGCGACTGACGACATTTTCGTGTGGCATAGTTGATCACGGGAGCAACATGCGTTGGTAGTGTTTTCTTCTAAAATTACAGCAACATTCTAGCAAAATGCGCCATGAAAGTTGTACGGAACAGATTTTACTTCATTGTGTCCGAAACATTTGAACCTATCATGCGGTTAATTAGGCTTTGGGGAAAATCTACAATGACAGCAACGCGCTTGCGTTTTACACCATCGAAGTTGTCCAAGACATGTGTCTTGACTTCATCGTGTCTCGAACATTTTGAATAAAAGGGCAGGGTGTTGAACGGTATTATTCAACGGATGACCAAAAATAATGTTTCTATCTTGGTCCTTGGTCCACTCCTCCTGTTCCGTTCGATTCCTACATGAGAATCGAGAATCGAACTGCTACATTCCAAAAGATATAGAATTAGGCAGACCAAATCCGAGTAGAACTCATAGCGGGAGATTTAAGAATTAATTTGATTCTTAGATTCTTAATTCTATTCCGTGATCATGCTCGCCCCCTATTGATCATTTTGATTACGAATTTGGAGCACCGGTGGTTTGGAGGATAATTAAATTTGAGAATACCACCCAATCGTGGCCCGTGGATAGTTGTATTGGTTAAGAGCTTATTTCTCATCACCGAAATTAAGATATCGAAATCTACAGTTGCTAGCGTCTTAAGTGGGAGATCGGAGTCCTGTGCTAGTCTCCTCCGTGAGTCCGGTCCTTTGATGTTGTCCAAGCACGGGGAGACCTGTGATGGAGCCATCGATTATAAATAAAAAAAAATTGAGAATACCAAGTGGCCTCCATGAATGTTGAGGGATCTCCGCAACTCCACTCGCTGTGACCAAAATTCCAACCTCGCACAACACCTACCCACCTATAAATCAAAGAAACCGCATTTTTTTCTCGCTTGACAACAGAAATCAAGTAGCTCCGGACACCGCGAGCGTGCGTCTCAAGAAACAGCGATGCCTCCCTCAAGCCGGAGCAATCGACCGCCGCCGCCATCGTCGTATGGTTTCGCACGAGTTTGCGGCACGCGTGAAAATACAAAAAAAAAAAAAAAGAGTGACAAGAAAGACAAAAAAGAAGAAGAAGAAGAAGAAAACGAAAGATGATGGGAACAAGACAATTTGATTGATACATTAAAAAGCAGGACAAGGACAGCTAATTTACAAATTAGCCCAGCCCCACCTTAGATGATTAAGATAAATAGGACGGTATTAAGGGACTGAATGATGTTACCATTGATAACAGAGAATTGTCTTATTAGCTCGAAATGATGCTTCTAGTCTGCCCATCTCTTCATTGCGAGCTCCTCTCGAATTCATTCTTTTCCACCACGTTCGTACAATCGTGGGAGATGAGAACGAATCGGCTCTTCATAATATTACTACTTTTGTTAGTAGCACGCACCCTTTTCTTAGCTTATTGCGACGGTGGGGATTATATGGAGTCGTGATCGTAGCGAGATTGTTCGAATTGGTAAAACGACCGAAATATTTTCATTCGTGAAGATCCAAAAAGATGTCGATGTCGATGTCGAATTGCAACACGTGATCCTCCTCGCAAACGTAAGGCTCGAGCTCGACTTCTTGCTCACGAAGCTCGATCGATTATTAAAAAGGGCTAAGAGAGATTAGTTTAATGCGGCACTCAAAATCCATCAAATGTAGCAACCGATAGCCTTATTCGACAACTTTTTCAGGCGGGGTCGTGATTAGATGTGGGGATTGGACATATGGTTGGGTAACTTCAAAATTGGGTAAGACCCGATTTTTATAAGTTGTAATCTAAATACAACGATCAATTTCACACTAATGATCATGTGTACTCGTCCTGCTGAGTTTGATAGCTCAATTTTAGATTCCATTTTATATCGCAAACAATGATATTGTTAAAAACATATTACAAAAAAGCACATTCTAAAAAAAAGATAATATTTTTCAGTATTTTGCTGATGTCTAAAAATGAATTAGAAAATACGTTCCTTCATTTTGATATGGAAAGTTCAATTTGGCTTTTCTAAATAGACATACACTATATGTGCATTAATAATTTACGCGTGAGCTGCTTGACAATCGAGTATGGTAACTAGAGTCTCGAGCTACTTGGGTCCCAGGCCCGACCTCGATGAATCTTGGCCCATGCGTTGGAGATTTGGTTTCAGGTGAATGCCGGTACCTAATCATATTTAAGAAGCCGGTTTCCAATTTCTTTAAAGGGGAAGTCATTGAAGTCGAGCATAAGTTTTCCGTTGACCAGAAAAACATTACCTATCGACTCATTTTTATAAGCGATTCAAATGCCGAAAAATAAGGAAAATATCTCAATCTATGTTTTTTTTTTTGGAAACTAATTCAATTGAACCGTGTTTACCCTTTGGTCGCTCATCCCATGACTGGAACGTCCTCAGATATAGAACAAAAGGAGAGATGAACACGAAGGAAAACCACGAGCAAAAGGGGGGAATGGTGGTCATCAAATCCAACCTAAGAGGGCTGACCGATGGGAAGAAGGTAAGGGAAAACCCGAAAGCGGAGGGTTTCGGGTACGGGTCAATACCCGGAAAAAAGCGGGAACAGGTGCCGGAACCCGCCCGCCAGCGCGGTCGCCCCGAGACGACGTAGATTCCGTCTCCCGCCACACGCCTCTTTCTACCGCGAAGAAAGAGTAAAGCCCGCCCCCCCGCCCCCCCCCCACCCCCAAGTCCTCCACCGACACGTGTCGGTCACCTCCCCCCCCCTCCCTCCCTTCCTTCGCCCACCCTAATTTTAGACAGCAACAACTTCACCGTTGCCTCCTTCCTTCACTCTCTCTCTCTCTCTCTCTCTCTATCTGGGGTTCCTGATTCCTGCTCTCGAATTTATCTCTCTCTCTCTCTCTCTCTCTGGTTCCCGATCGAATTCCACCCTCCTTCATCTCCTTCATCTTCTTCCTCCTCCTCCTCTTCCTCCTCCTTCGGTGGCAGGCAGATAGGGGCGCTCGAGATCTCTCTCCCCCCAGCACCACCCGAAAGAAAAAAAAGTAAAAAAAAAAACAGGTTCTTTCTTGCCTCGACATTCTCTCCCTCTCTTTCTCTGTCTATCTCTTGCTCTTCTTCTTCTTTCTTTTTGATATTCCAGCTTCGGGAGGATTCGATTCGACACCAGAGGGAAATTGGGTCTCCTTCCCCCGTTTCTTGTTTCGTCGATTTGGGGCGCGTCCTTCTTAGGAGCGGGGTTAGGGTTCTTCTTGAATCGGTGTTGGGTTCCTATCTCCTTCCATTCTTTCATTGCGTATTTTGGGGATTCAATTCGATTCCTTGCCTTAGCCCTAGCTCTGTACAGCCTGAAAGAGGGAGACCGAGAGTTAGAGAGAGATAAGAGATATATTCCATTGATTCTTGTCCTGTGTAGCTATATGAGGATCTGATTGCTGTAGCTTATCTTTTTTAGGTACCATTGTGGAAGGTTTTTGTTTTTTTTTTTCCTTTAGGGTTTCCTTCGTCCCTTACTCGTGAAACTCTGTGAGATTTTCGATGCGTTTTTTTTAGTTCGCCATCTGAAATTGAGGGTTTCCTTTGCTTAGATCTTCCACGCTCCCGCGCCCCAATTCCTTTTATAGTTCCATTCCTGCATTTGTCTATCGGAAAAGAAAAAAAAACAGAAAAAAAGCAAAACAGAAAAAAAAAAAGAGAGAAAAGAGAGAGAGAGAGAGAGAGCGAGAGAAAAAGCTCCAGCTTTTATATAGGCATTAGGCGTTTCTGTAGATAAGATGGCTTTGAACTTCTCTCATCGTCCGGTTTTCACCGCTCATCTACCTGAAGACAGTTTGGTGTCCCCGATTAGAATTGCTAATCGGTGCATTGTGGAAGGCGTTTCAGAGAGTAAGGTGGATGGTGCAGATAGGCCCTGGCTCTTGGAGGGGGATGTTAAGGATTGTTCGGATTATGGAAGGAGCAGATGTGATGGTGGTGGCTGCTCTCAGGATTCGGTTTCCAATGACATCCTCGACCTTTTGCCTTCCGATCCATTCGGGATGGATATGAGCACCACTTTTACCGCTATTTCCGGTTGGCTCGAGGATTTGGAGATGAATTATGGTAGCTACACAGGTGATTTTGCTGGGGCCAGTCCTGATGATTGCCAGCTGTTTGCAGGATTGAATTTTATCTGGAATAATGCAATGAGATTCCAGGCTTTTCCCGGAACAATTGGGTTTAATACCAATTCTAGTCCATCCAGCAGCACGCCACCTTGCTATGAGGCGAAGGAAAGTGTGCATAGCTCCTGTGATGTCGCTTTTGCGTCAATGAGTGAATTTTCTGGTTATCCTGATTCCTTGGAAGCAGGAGTTGCATCTTCCTTTGATTTGGGTTCATCAAGTGGACATCGCAGGTGTCCAGAGGAGGTCATAAAGGGACAGGACCCTTGTGATGAGGAGGAGTCTGAATTGACAAATGCACTTGGGGGATTATCTGGGGTTGTGGAGTCGGGGAAGGTATCTTGTCACATTGCCTTTGAATCAGCAAGTGGCTTTGGTAAATGTCCTGGGATGACGGAAGATGTAAATGCACCCTACCAACTTGGCCTTCAATCAATTGGTGGATTTGGTAGGTGTTCCTTGGAGAACGGAGTTTCTGGGGTTTCGGATGACATGGATGGCGTTTTCCATGGAAGCAGTGGAAGCCCCAGAATTCCTGATAACCACTCATGTAAAGAGCCTGAGCTTTCTGCTGGAACTTGTTCCTTTGTCAATGGAGAAATGCCTCACTTAGCATTTTCTTTGGCTCTTGGTTATCTGGGTGTGCGGGATCTTCTTGCTGTCGAGAGTGTTTGCAAATCATTGCGGTCCACAGTTCGAAAGGACCCCCTCTATTGGAGGAATATACATATACATCATCCTCTGAATGACAAGATTACTGATGAAGTTCTTATGCAATTGACGGATAGGGCTCAAGGTACTCTCCAGTGCTTGAGTCTGGTAGAGTGCCCGAGGATCACTGATGATGGTCTGAAGCGCGTCCTTGACAGTAATCCAAAGTTAAGCAAGGTATTTGTGGATCTTTTAGTGTTTTATTTGTTTCTTGACTCTTGTTCTTGTGTATATTTTTCACCACACTCTTCATTACATGATGAGATTGAAGTGTCCGAGGATGTTTCAGATGGTATATATTAGGAATGGGGCTTTAAACATTATTATCGTCTGTATCTATTAGTTGCTCCATTTGGTTGATTATTTGCACTTCTTGAGCATGTTCTCATACATGGCATGGGCAGCAAACCCCAAACACCCCCCCCCCCCCAAAAAAAAAAAAAAAAAAAACCAAAACAACAACAAAAAAAGAAAGACAAAAACAAAAATCTCATTTTTTCATTCTTTCTTCTCTCTCTTTTCTCCTCTTCCATCTAAGAAAGAACTTGGCACATGTGGTGGTTCTGTCTTTCCTGTTTAAATTGCATAATTTTTTTTTCCTTAAGCTTCCCTGTCTGCAAGTTCACTTCTGTGTACTGTATGTCATGTAAACCTACCCCAAAGCACCATTTGACTCACTTTTAAACTATAATTCATCTTAATTTTAAAGAGGAAAAGGTAGCATTGGCCAAAGAAAGGACAAAAGAAGTAAATGAAAAGAAGGTAAATATCCATTTCCCACTGGAAAACTGCATTCTGTGTAATTATTGTAATGGCTTTACAGTGCAACAATTTACTTGATCCTTGTACCAATGGAAATCTAGAAGGCTTCTCATTTTCTTTTTGATATAAAATAAATGTTTTTAAGTTCATGAAAGAATAGCAAAATGTTAATCTAATGTTTGTTGTTAATTTAAAAATTTACTTTTAGTTCTTACAAGTAATATCTGTTCTTGTTATTAATCTATTGTGTAGCACGAGGAATGAAAAAAGTTGCGAATAACGTGCATACCCGCGCATGGACACTGGTATTTGTAAAAGCAAGCAGAGCTTGTTGATAGGAGATAATATAGTGAATTGGGGATGAAAAATAATTTGACCATGACTATGTCTATTTAAAGGAGTTATCTGATGTCTTTTACTGGTTCCGAGCTCAAGTTGGTCTTTGTGGTATCTCAATTAGTTGCTCACCAGTTCCTTCTTTGGAGGGAAATCGAGATCAGTTAGAAGGAGATGTTTTACCTGTTTCACAGTGTTGGCTTGTATCCTTTCTTCATGATACATTCAATATTGTGTGATTTATTCTTCTCTTATAAATTTCGATGTCTTTTATGGAAACCTGAACCCTTTTTCTTCCTTCCACAGCTCTGTGTACCTGGCTGCACGAGACTTAGTATTAATGGCATTTTGGATAGCCTGAGAACTTTCAAGTTGATGGGTACCCTCAGAGTAAAGCATATTAGGATTGGTGGTCTTTATGGGGTAACGGAGGAACATTTTGAGGAGTTGAAGGTCTTGCTGGGGATAAAGAGTGAGAAGCAGCTGACCCCGAATGCCCTCAAGCCTTATTTCTATCAGAGAGAGAGTATGTACTTATCATGTGAGGATGATCGTACTATTGATATTGAAATGTGCCCAAGATGCCAGAAACTGAGGTTGGTCTATGACTGCCCTGCCGAGGTTTGTCAGGGTAAGGAACATGTGTCTCAAGTATGTAGGGCCTGCACACTGTGCATAGCTCGGTGCGTTCAGTGTGGTCGGTGCATTAATGGCAATGAATACGAGGAAACCTTTTGTCTGGAACTGCTCTGCTCAGATTGTTCAAAGCATCAACTTCTGAAGCTCCATGAGATGGAAGGTAGTGATGTTGCTATCTCAGATTCTACTGCCCACTACGAAGACCCACAGGGCTCCTCCATCCGTGGCTGAAGATGAGTAAGACTTTTTGTCGGTCTTTGGTCTATGAGCAATGCTGTTTTCTTTTTTGTGCCTTGCTTTTAGGATCAGACAGGGCGTTGACATAAATCGAAAATGTGGTATTAGGGGCATCTGAAGCTGCTTCGCTTTCTCTGACAGTCATATGTCATTCTCACTTAGCGTTATACAACGCAGCTTGGAACAGGGGTTTGAAGAAATGGTTAGGTTTTGGTCTTGGAACTGGAGGATCTGTTCCGATGATTCCCTACATGGAATGCTTGGCGACTGACCCATCCATGTGAAGCATGATGAAATGTCTGGCGGACCTTATGTTGTCAATCTTCACACCGTGTGCGGTTCGCATGTGGACAGCTGTGTATTTATTTGGGTGCCATCTAGAGAAAAGGGGTTAGAAAAGGAATAAAAAGAAAATCTTTAGTGTACTATGGCATTTGATTAGGTTGATAGGACTCAACCCAGGAAATAATCATCCCTAGATTAAAATGTCTCAAGGTGCTTCGCCAAAGAGTATTTGGCGAGCGCTTGTTGTACTTGTATTAGTAGAATCGTTTACTCCCTATTGTTATTATGGGTTTTCACTGCCCGGAACAAATAAAAGAAGGTATATGTGGTGGACGTGTTGACATTATTCTGTTGAGTTGTGTAATTCGAAGCTGTATTCCTGTTATTGGAATTTGCAAGTAGTAGTTGCAAGAATGGAGGTTATGCTTGCCTTTTCTCTCTTTCTAGACTACTTGAAGGGTAATGTTGCATCTTTATCAGAGAACTTCAAAACGCAATTTTGGGCTGGTTTGAGTGTGCTTATGATTTTATGTGCATCTATAAATTAGATTTCCATACATGGATGAATCGCGTCACGCCTTACATAGGGGTCCATGACGAAGTTGGATTTGTTGAGAACGTATATGACAACTCTTGTGAGGTTTGGATTAATTTTCCATACTCCTTCGGGGGTGTTTCCAAAGGATGGATGATAGGATTATGCGTTTTGAGGTGCGGTTTTGTATATATGTTGGGCTTGAATTGGATTTGACTAATCTAAAACACATGCCAATTACGTGGGGCGGTCTTTTTTCATGTCATCGAGTCCCTAAGCTTCAGTAGCTCCTGTCCTTCCTGTTGATTGGCGGCTGGGCATCATCAACACCGATTAGAAATCTTGGAAGTTTCGACGCTCCTGGTTTTTCTCTCAAAACTTGCTCATATTCTTCTCGAGTGGATAGGTCCCTCATGGCATGAATCGACATAAATTGAATGGTTTGCCGTTTGGGACGTTGTGTGAATGTGCTGTTATTGTAATTGGACATTGATTGGATAGCAAATGGATATGATAAATTAGATACGAAAAGCTACGAACTCCTGTTTTGTTTGTAGTAAACAAATGGGCAAAAGAAAAGCTAGTGCCCGATCCTGTAAATTCGCGTGAGCCACTTAACAAGCAATTGCACTTAATTTTTTTTTTATGACCGATGATTTTTACTTTTCACCAGTCCTTTGGACTGCGGGCCAATACCTAGGGAGATTGGCCCGGCAACCTATAGTCAGAATCTTCTACTTAAATCACGGAACCACACTTGAAAGTTGAACCCCGAACCTAATTGTGGGAAATGAATGTCTCCACGATTTGCACTTGAAATTATGCCCTGCATTTTGCCCATTTGCGCATTCATTTCTCAGTTAGGGATAATGACCAAAACCCTCTCTCAACATTGATCAAATGTGGTTCCTCAACTTTCAATTTACTCAACGTGGTTTATGAATTTTAATTCGATGTGTAATGTAGTCCATGAATTTCAATTTATTCAATATAATTCTGAACTTTTAGTAAATGTTTAAAATAGTCCATCCACATTAAACAAATTGAATGTTTAAGAGCCACATTGCACATTTACTAAAGTTTATGGATTATTTATATCATTTCATCACTTAGTTATAAAGAATTGTTTCTTTCTCATTTTCACTTGTTTTGCCATCTTGACTCATACTGCTTAGGCATCTTTACCTCTAATTGTTGCATTATTCCACTAAACAAGCATAACTTTTACGCCTTCCAATCAATGTGGAGTTCATCAAAGGAAAGACAGCGTATGGAACTTAGCAGTGGCGATGAATTTTGATCAACATTGCGGTTCTTGCACCAAATATATTACTAGATAGATCGATGACGAGTTCATACGCATGTAATCGATATTGAAAGAATAATGCGCATGGAAATAAATGATATTTACTAAAAAATGGTGGAAAAGAAAAACACCAAAGCCTCGAACAGAAAATTTCTTTTCTGCACAATGTGAGGAAAGAAATGTGTTCCTGTGTCATGATTAACTGATGGAGATCACAAAAGAAAGTTCTCTATAAACAACATTCCCAAGGCGAGAATCGGGATCTGCTTGAAGCAGAATTCATCACTTGTTATGGGACTTCTTACACAGCTCTTTCACCCACTGTATGCTGAATTTCTTCTTCCCGGACTTCGACCCGTCTTTCCGCTTCTTCCGGTCCTCGGATGCCGGCGCCGGAGGCGGGTCATCGTTGAAGTCCCATTGGTCTGCCCACGATAGCCCGTTGTCCATCTCTCTCTCTCTCTCTCAGAGAAAAATGTTTTTACAAGGTCTGCAAATCTCTTCAATTGCAATCCTCAACCAAACATATCAATGTGAACCAGCTCCATTCCCAGCCAAGCTCGCTAAATTGTGTGGACAATGGAATGGTGTCTAAAGAGACAAACCGCCAATGTTTGACCAGGTCAACCTCTTACTGATGACCGCTTGATCACGGCCAAATTACAGCAATGCTTCTACTTGATTGGGAAATCAACTGCAACCACGCACCTGACGATGCCTAATAATAACACCGGGCGATTTTGCACCGTCATAACGAGGCAAATAGTGGGTTTTGGCAGCCGTCTGTTATCCAGTTAACTTAAATTGGCAGTCCTTGATGGAAATATTTCCATTCTTCTTTGGAGAAAGCAGTGTAACATTTCCTTAAACTATATTAATACATCATTACATCATACCTTGCTCATTTATCTCGTGGCCAGAAAACCATATCATGTTTATTGGAATGTTGTTATCATACAAGAAATTTAGTTTGTAAGTCATTCAAATTTGATACATTTACTCATGTGGAACTAGCTATTGGCGTTGACATGACATTTCATTTTTTTTCGTGGTAATAAAATTTTGTGCGAGTATTTAGAATGTGGTTGCTGCATAAGTACATACATAGATTAAATGGGAAGAAAGAAGCTTAAAGCTTTGTTAATATGATGAGAATTTTACAACACAGATTAGTTTACGCCTTTTTCTTCGACGGCCATTCATTACATACAATATAGTTATGCCATGTTTGTGAAACCCATGCATAGATCAGCTTAGCTCAGCATGCCGCAAGTTAACACGATGACCAATAATCTTTCCGGAACGACGTTATTAATATCTGCAGTTCTTGATTGGTCCCTCAGGATTATATTCAATTTGAGATTTAAACAATATGTATCTGTTAGACATATTTATAATATATTCGATCATAAGAGTAATTTTTTTATATTTTACCTATCAAATTAATGTGATTTTTAGCCTCATTTCACGATGCTAAATATGTACATCATAGTTTCATGATAATATAAGTCGACATTTGGAAATAACGTATCAATAGTAAATGATTCAGCAAATTAACTGTCTATCAATGTGTAAAAGTTAGCTTTTAACGACGAATAACGGGCCATGAAATCCTATGGGATGCCTGCCTAGCAAGTATGCGTAATGAAGGTATCTTTGCATTTGATCATGACTTTAACCACTTCTCTGTCATTCGGAAGTTCTTCTACTTAATCTATACGTTTTTGTGTTAGGAAAAACTCATTTTAGTCATTTGAACATATCTTCCCATTCTCAACTCACGATTCGTATCTCAATTTAACAGTACTCGACACCAACTTCTCTTGACATGTCACATGATCCTATGGCTACTTGTGAAGGGCATAAAGCTTTTGCCTGAGATTTCAATGAGATAAACGAACGTGACAATTTTCATTCATACACTTCGACAAACAACTGGTGGCTGCAGGACGGCCGGCCTACCGACTTCTATGATCAATCATACCACATTAGTAAATCTACAAAGAATGATGTAGCTTGCATGTGATTCCACTTTTGATGGGGAAAGGAACCACACATAGTCATGCTCAGCCTTTCAGATCTGATCACCTGAAAAACTCAACATGACCTGCAATCTCTCTACATGACAATTTCGCCTCGCTGGCCAGTTTCAAGCTCTTGGCTATTGCAAGTCCGGTTTGTCTGTGCGTAGATGCAGGCTTATACAAATTGGCCTCCTCTTCCTTTCCCATCATCAGAGCTTCCCTGGCGGGCACTACATTTTCCCACCAAAACTCTCTTAAAATCCCATGAATTAGCTCCCAATAACCGCGCTCCCTACATACACGCAATATGGTGCTCCCATTAGGCGTCCAACAAAACAAATCCACCCAATCCCGATCCATTATCTCCATCTGGCCCTGCACCTGAGGCATGTAATAAAAAGGCATGGTTGTCCAGGGCAAAGCTACTTCAGGCTTACCCTTATTGTAAGGGCACTTCACTTCTAAGATCCCACCTCCTGGAAAGCAACCAAGAAGGCCATCCGGAGATGCACCCAGCCACTCAAACCGTTCCTCCGAATGAGTGGCGAACCCCAACGAGGTAACTTCACGACCCGTGATGCTTTTATACCTGTCTATTGCTGCCGCTTCATTTAGAACACCCCACTCCATGGCACACATTTTGGAAGATTCCAGGATTTGCATTTCTGGTGCAAATACTTTCTCCTTCCAAAGTTCAAGGCGACGGGTCCCTTTCCAGAATCCCAATGCCGTGCTAAAGGTGCTTGTTGTGAGCTTATCCTTCCGTAGGGAGAACCATTCTTCAGAGCGTTGCGGAGCATCAGACGGAATAAAGCGAGCGGTCAATACTAATGGCGAGGGGGAGCGGATTGTGATAGAAGAACTAGAGGAAACAAAGGGTGTGCCACAGCTGGATAAGGTTCGGGAAAGTCTCCTGGTTCCTCGCTTTCTCGTACCAGGAAGCGGTGCTGATGATCTGTAATGGAAGCTGCGGTATCTGGTAAGGCAGGAGTTAGCCATTGCTGCGAGGGATCACACTTACTGAGGGGAATTTTACTTGGTTCCCTGCAAATTAAAGATGTCACCTGAAATTGAGTAAAAAAAGACCACATGAGAAAGTGGCATACCTCTACCAATGAAGAGAAAAACATTAAATTCACACAATCTAACATTTGAATGCTATACAAAACAAAAGCAAGATGAATTGCTTCATTGCAGGACGACTGGACATCCCCACCAATCCATGGCAGGTTGGTGAGAAAGCTGTCCATTCCAACAGGCCTATTGAGAGCTGCCTTTCCTACCAGTCGACATAGAGCTGATTGGAAAATGACAGCAGCCTTAGAAGACAATCAGAAAATTGCAACAGAATATCTTCTCTTCTTTCTGTTTTGCAGGAGATGGGGGTGATTCTCATGAAAGATCATAGCCACAGGTCTAAAATTTAGGCAGGCCTTTGGATGTTGAGTGCTGGGTTTTCTTGTTTGAGGAATGAAAGAATATTTTCTGTCAACAGGTATTGGTGTACAGCTTTGAGTTTGCCATGCTGATGAAATATAGGCGAAATGTAGCATACTCAAGTGGTGCCTTTGCCCATTTCAGTGCAATCAAATGAATGTTCACTGTGATTCTTCAAATGGATTGAAATATGGCTATTCCAGGGAAGCTACTTTCTGCTTCAAAAGAGCAGTGACTCTTTCGGTTTGTTAAATTAAATGTCAAAGGGGGTCAGGAGGATGTAACTGAACCAAGACATGGTTAAAACCCCTTTTCCAGTTCCCCACTTTACAAGGATTAGAACCTATGCCTCGTGTCATTCTTTTAACTTTCACATATAGGTTTGCATATATACCTTTCCCTGCATTCTTGATGTTCTCTATGTTCGTATCTTGACAAACCCAAGCATCAGTCACTGATATTTGTCATTTGTCACTACCCATTTATCTCTTATCAATCAGCATAAATTGCCAAGTATAAAATCGCAATCATCTTACACAACTGAATCTACCAGATATACTGCAATCGTTCTTTTAAAAATATGTGATCAAAACTACTAGTCAAGTATGGCTATCATGTAACCCAAAACGAAAAATAAAGTAATTTCCAGAGTTCGAAAACCACATAATGCACCAGAGGATGGGAACCCAGATAAGTTTTTTCTTATCAACGGATGAGCCCGAACCACTTCCGGGCGCCAGAATAGTTGCCCGGAAGTTGCAGTCCCCACAACTCTCGCCACCGGGCAACCACCAAGTCAAAGCTCGTGTAAACGATTGTCGAAAGCTCTGACTACCAAAGACAATTATTTCTCACAACACAAGAGAAAGCACAGCAGAAAGAACATCAGTACAGCGCCATACCTCCTCTAACCCAAATTCACACATCACGATCAACGATGGAAGCCCAAAAGGAACAGAAAAAAGAAAGAAGAAAAAAAAAAGCCAAGCAATCGTCAGAACATACTTCACCAGTGAATCAATCAAAAATTAGGAAAGCCGTCACTTGTTCAGAGCCAGCATTACACGCGACAAAAGCGACAATGGAGAAGCACCAGAGAGATACCTCGAGCTATCGCCGCTTATCCATGGCCAACTGAAGAAATGGAGCCCGCGGGTCCAAGCTAACGTGGACCCTCCTGGGTCATCAACCGTACTAACGGCTGTTGAAGCTGAGTTTCGGGTTTATAGCGCCATTGGCGCTAGGGTTTTGCAAAATCCAAGCTTCAAAGCAAGCAAAGACGAGGAAGCGATAAGAGAGACACAAAGGAGAGAGAGGCGGAGGCAGAGGCGACCCCGCCAGTTCAGCTTTTCCGGCCGTTTTAGGGCGTACGGACGTCGTTTTTGTGTTGGAACCGAAAAAAGAAAAGAAAAAACACTTTCGAACGCTGTCGTTTTGGGACAATAGTGGATGCCCACGGATGTGCACTTGGATTTCTCATTTTATTGGCCATGAGTCGCCATCACAATAGGAAAATCTATTTAGGGATCAAATCATGACTTTAAACACACTCATCTTAGACGAAGCAAAGTATTTCTTTTCATGTGATAGACCAAATTTAATGGTACCGATGTACAAACTTTGTTTCATTCCATCTGTAATAGGTTTTGGTTCATCGCATATGCTTCTTAATTTTATACAAAATGTTGTCTTTGGCATTATTGAATTGAGAATACCTTGTATGTTTCATAAACACTATGTTAGTGGAGAGATTATGATGAGACATAAGGTTATTTGAAGCTATGTAGGATGTATTTTCATCGAGATTAAATACTTGAATCTGGACATTGCAACAAGGTAAAGAAAAAGAGCTTCTCTTTATTCTTCTCAACGGATTCTAGTAGTAAAAATGAAAGTTGGCATTGAGATTATTTTGATTCTAATTTACGTGACCCAACATTAAACACATTAATCTTGATTAATGACCAATCATACCCCATCAATGTTTTCTGCAGAAAAGGGGACGTAATCGTCGTTGAGTCAAAGTCAAAAACACTTGCATTCAATTTTGTACACTGGATTCGATCGTCCAACGTACTCTAAAGTTGCAAACAGAGGAGGAAAAGCCCTCTTCGGAGCAAGAAGATGTCAGCAACCTCCGAGACTCAAAAAAGCTTGAGAGTCCTTAAACTTCATTCTAGGGAACCGACATCCTTGAAGAAGATCCTCCGATTTCGAGAGAAGGAGAGAGAAGCTCGCGGAAGAGATACGTCTACACTTGCTCCGCAGTGGCTTTTCTCTCTTCCAGGCTTCGCCAACTCTAGTTTTGGTGGCTACTTTCAGCGTTCGCGTTATCTTGAAAATACCATTATCAGCAGGTACAGTTCTTTCGGCTTTGGCAACGTTCAGGATTTGGCGGGAGGCAATCTATCACCTGCCTGAGCTCGTCTCCATGATCACGCAAACTAACGTCTCTTTCCATCTAGCTCCTTGAAGAGGATCATAAGAAGTTATTGGCTTATCAATACCCAGATCCATCAGATGTTTCTGCCGAGATTGAGGCCGGTGAATGTGCTTAGAGTTTGGGTAATGAAAAATCAAAGACACCTACGCCGAAACCTCGGAGGATATTAGAACAATGGCAGCTTACCATGTTGCGTTTGTGGGTTGGTTGAGTCCAGTAAAATGAGCTCCTTTTGTAGTGTGCTTGGCGAGATTCTTAGAACAGTGTGGGTAGCAAGGGGGGTCAATGGAAACAAAGCACACGTACAACAGGGTGCTTTGGGCTCCAACAGGAACTGTGAGAGAGAACATCTTGTCTGGCAGGGAATTGGATTCCACCCTTCAATGAGAGAGTCGGGGAAAGTTGCGCTATGGATCATGACATCGAGATGCAGAGCGACAGAGGATTTGACTGCGGCTGGCGACAGGGACGAGCTTGAGCGGAGGACAGAAGCAGAAAATTCAATCAGCATGGGCTGAATCTTCACCAATTCCAATGTAGAATTCCCGGATGACACCTTAAACGCTGTCCATGCGCACACTGGTTCTCACCTGTACAAGGCAAGCGACAAAACTGCATCAATTTTTAGCTTTATCGCATTTCCTTGTCCTGCAAGTTCCATCAGCAGTAAAAGATTTTATGGAAGAAACGTCTCGCGCTAATGCTGTCTCGGAAGGCTTGTTATTCATTCCACCCATCAATTAGAGTCTTTAGATGCTGCTGACCTCATTCTTGCAAGTTCAATGGAGCGAGCAACACCTTACTAGAAAACGAAAGATATTATTATCTCCTTTTGAGGCATTTTAACTAGTCTTTTGTCTAACAAATGAAGATAGCAAGGATTAAAAGGAAGGGAACAAAACCTTGCTACTCTACCTGGGACATCGTCAACGATTATACTTAACGACTGCGCAAGAGCAGACACTAACCCTGCCAATCTGTAGGGAATGTCTGAGTCCACTATGCTTTGATCCTTGGAAGACTGGACCGGAAAAAAAGGAAACCAATGCTGATGTCGACCTTTGGCACAATAGGTATCGGACCAGTGACGCATAACTGAAAGAAGAACTTCGAAGGACAAACCTGATCAGCTCACGTAACTTTGTTTCATAAAACTGTCTCGGAAAGTCATGGCCATCAGGCTTGAAAATTGTTCGCCAGATTTAAAAGCAATGGACCAAAGTGTGTTTGTGAGTGGGAGGCAAAATTAAGATGACATACTGATAGGGAAACCGTCAAGTTTTGGTAAGGACTTGAGATTTGGCACACTAAAATTGTTCCCGGCCTGTCTTGATTCGGACCAGAACGGAGAAGTAGATTTAATTTAACCTCATGCCTCAGACTAGTTCGATGTTTCTAAAAAAACATGGATAATATATATCTGAATTTGGTGGGTACATAACTTATAGCATAAGCTGCTGATCTCTGACTCTAGCATAAACAATGGGTTGCACGACATATTAAAATAATTTGATCGGACATTTCTTGAGGCACATTGAAGATGACAGACAGAGAGGGAGAGGAACTTGAGCTTTCGCAGACCCAAAAGAGGGACAAGTAGGAGTCATCGCCCTCGATTGTTTTTTTTTTTTTTTTGTACCTTAAGATTCGCCTTGCAAAATTTTCCCCGTGAAGTTATCCCTCGCCTTATCTCAACCTAGATATCTTCTTGTCATTGAACTTAAGTAGACGCAAGTCCTTGCCGATGAGCAGCTCTTCGAGTAAAATCCGAAGCATTGATTCCTTTTCATAGGAATAATCCGATGTACAATATCGCTCATAAACTTTGGCTTTATGTGTAATATCGTAATATTGTTGATAGATATTCAGTATAGTGCCTAAATTATGCGAAAATATTTGAACGTTTAGGGATCATATTAAATATTGAACTAAAATCCAAGGATCATATTAAACATATTAAGAGTTTATCGACAACATCGCATATTTGACTAAGATTCATGGACCATTTATTTCCTTTTCCCCCTTTACAACTTTTCTTTTTCCATCTTTGAATCTAGAAAGCAAGCTGCATCAGTATCTCCACTTTACTGTTCATGTGCAATCATCAAGTACTGAGAACGCATTGGAGCGAAGTTGTGCAAAGCGTCAGTTGAAGCCATTTGCATTCAACTTTTGTCCGCTTTTAGACAGAATTATTTTCAGCTTTTGCCAAAAAGGGTTTATAAAGCAGATTCCCCCCTGATCCTTGCGGTAGGTGAATCTCTTGCACGTACCTGCAATAATGCACGCCAGTGAAGCTACTGGTGCTTAAATTTGATTCCCCACTCTCGTAGATTGACTCCCCACCTGTCACTCCAGTTCAACTCAGGATAATTCAGATAGTCTACAAGCAAAGACTGCACTTTTATTGAACCAGGGTCACCTACAACTACAGAATCGAGATAAATATTCACATCTGCACAGTTTTTCGGAGTTCAGAGCCAAATGGTCTGTGTATGTGAGATGTATGATACAGCTGAAGCTGCAAATGTATCTAAGTCGGACGAGAAATATATTTTGAAAAAGATGTACTGTGAATTTTGGAATTCTCTACTCTACTTGTATATCAACAAGTCTTTACAAATGTTAAGAGATGTTAGCAAGAAGCAGCAGTACTAATCTTCAGGCTGGTTTCCATTGTAAGTACTTTTGTGATCAGGTTAATTGCGATGGCTTGCTTGTTTGGGTCATATCTGTGGAACCAGATGGCCAGGATAGAGGGGTGACGGGACCAGCTCAATCACCAGCTTGGAGGGAAAAGGACTCGTTTGTCTAAATTGATTGTTTACCTTCCTCAAGATAAATCCCAATGGCAGCCGTTACTGGATGATCTCCTAGCAAACTCGGCTACTAACTTCGAGAATGAAGAGAACTTATTCTCTAGCAAGAGCCTTGGCGAGTTGTACTCAACTATATTGCCTGCATCGACCAAACAATGCTAGCACATTCAAGTTCACACTCTTCATAAAATTTAAAGCGTTGTTCAATTGTATGATAATCTATATCTAACAGAACAAAAAATGGCTTACCGTCATCAAGAACCAAAACCAAGTCATTGTCAATGACAGTGGGTATCCGGTGAGCAACGGTTATGACAGTGCAATGATCTGTCTCTTCCCTGATAGTCCTCTGCACCAGGTTATCGGTTGCCGTGTCAATTGAAGCGGTTGCCTCATCCAAAACCAAGATCCTTCTCTTCTTCAGAAGCACCCTAGCAAGGCAAGCCAGTTGCCTTTGGCCAACGCTCCAGTTTTGTCCATCCTCAGCAACTGGGACAATTTTATACAGAACTTAGAAAAGATTGTCCAATGAACGTAAGGGAGTTAAAAGATTTCTCAAGAACAAAACATTTGAATATTGCTTTGGGTTTAATACCTGGTGCATCAAGAAGCCTCGGATCCTGCCTTACCATCTCTGCTAGGTGACATTTGTTAAGAACCTAAGTATAAAAAATTCTGAAATCAGTCGCCTCTGTAAAGAAAATCATGTTCTTTTTTAATGTTTTGACTTTTGCTTTTACCTCCCATATCTCTTGGTCTGAATGCTCTTCCAGTGGATCCAAATTTGTCCGAATATTACCCTGAAATAGGGTGGGATCCTGGGGAATGATGCTCAGCCGCGACCTTAAGTCCTGCAGACCAACCTTACAAATGTCCACCCCATCAATAAGTATCCGCCCTCCCGAGGGTTCAACCACCCTGAAAAACGCTTGGATGAGAGTGGACTTTCCGCTGCCTGTTCGTCCAACAATTCCGATCTTCTTCTCTCCGGGGAACGTGCAGGTGATCCCCTTGAGGATTAATGGGAGAGAAGGAGCATACCGGATGCTGAGATCTTGAAGCTCGATTTTTCCTGCATATGGCCATTCGGGGCTCGGCCTGGAATCTTCAATCACCAGGGGAGCTTCGCTCGGTATGTTCGTAAATTGAAGAATTCTCTCAACTGAGATCATTTTGTTCTCAACATTGCACAGATTCCATATCACCCACGCTTGGAGCACATTAAGGTTCAAACCGTAGGTCGCCACTAGCCCAGCCAAGCCTGAGATGGAAAGTTGATCGGTTCAAAAGTTCACAAGTCAAAGAAAAAGAAGGTGGCGAGACTAATATTGTAAACCCATATTATGCCAAATACAGATAATTATTGTTTGATTGAATTATTCATAGCCCTTGAAATTTCACACATTCTCGGGGACCTGTTACATTGAAACGCATAATGGAGAGAGGAACTCACTGGGATCCACAGCCGACCTAGGGAGGCTCACCAAGATAACTAGGACAACGAAGAAACCAAAATTGAAGAGGAAGTTTATCCGAACCGAGAGCCATTCCATACTGCTGCTGTTGTGGAAAACTATGCGAGAGTAATCGTCAATTAAGTTGAGACACCTCCTAAAGAAGTGATCTTCCTGGTTGAAACAACGAACTATTGCCGCCCCTGTGACTGATTCCGAGAAGTGATGAAGGATTGGAGCCTTCCGTATCCCAACCATCCTGGCCAGTTCCCTGGCCGTGGTAATGTAATAAGCCTGCATAACACGTTTTTTGCATGCAGTCAGCATCACAACGTGTCAAAAATAAACCTGCTGAAACATGTAAAATGATCTTTTTATGTCCTCAGAAATGGACCCTATTAGAATTAGTAATCTTTAACTCTATGATGCTACGAGCACACGGGTAGAACATAAGCAAAACTTGAAAACTTGCCTGATACCACATGGAGATAGCAAGGATCAAAAGGAAGAGAACAAAAATTTGCCACGCCACCTGGGACATTAGAACGATGATACTTAACAACTGAATTAGAGCAAACACCAACCCTGCTAACCGGTACGGGATGTCTGTGTCCACTATGCTTTGATCCTTGGAGGACTGGGGAAAAAAGGGAGGAAAACAATGCTGATGTCAATCTCTGGCACATAATTATTAGACCACTGACCTATAACAGAAAGCAGAAATTGACGAACAAACCCGATCGAGAATTCGGCTTGAAGGGGTGGAGTCAAAGAATGAGATGGGTGCACAGAAAACCGAAGAGATCATGCCAAGGAAGAGATGTTGAGCAGTCTCGATTGCAATAGTCGCCAACAGAACTGCTCGTCCCAGAATAAAGATTGAACTCCCACCAGATAGCAAGATGAATACTCCGATCAGCTTTTCTCTGCTGATCCTGCGATCATCCTCGGTCGCCCAAGCAATCCAATAATTGCTTGCCATCTGTAACCCTTGAAAGAGAACTTGGCAAAGAAGAATAACTGGGACCAGCGCACCCTTATGAGCATAAGTCACAAAGATAGAATAAACACTCCATTTTACACGGCCGGTTTCCGATTCTTCTTCTTGTGTTTTCTTCGAGAGCTTTCTATTTTTAAGGCGATCCTCAAAGTTTTCTTCCATGACTTCGATTTGGCTTGCTTTGTGTGGCTTGATGGTCGATGTCCTGTCTTCCTGGGCTGGGTTCACTTGATTTAAAGATTGTCTATGAGCAGACAACTGCCTTAGAAGTTCACCCTGTGGATCCGCAATTAGATGTTCATACTTCCCTGACTGAATTATGCATCCATCTTTCATAACCTACAGAATTAATGTGTCAGACATAAGACATGATAAAACGCCTTAAAGGAAATAGTATCTTTTATGTTCTAGTAAGGTGTTGAATGCTTTATGGACTTACGAGAACGAGGTCAGCGGCATCTAAAAACTCCAATTGATGGGTGGAATAAATGACAGTCTTCCGAGACAGCATTTGGAGAAGACATTTCTGCAAGAGGTTTTTCTTTTTAAGGAACTCGTAGCTAAAGGAAATGCAAGAGAGTTAAAACTAATTAAGTTTTGATGCTTGCCTTGTACAGATGAGTCCCAGTGTGCGCGTCGACAGCGCTAAAAGGGTCATCCAGAAAATAAACATCAGAATCACTATAGACTGCGCGTGCTAACTGAATCCTCTGCTTCTGTCCTCCGCTTAAGTTCATCCCTCTCTCACCAACCACAGTCAAATCTCCATCACTCCACAGCTCGATGTCCTGCTTCATGGCGCAACTTTCCACAACATTCTCATAGAAGGCGGAATTCAATTTCTTGCCAAACAATATGTTCTCTCTCACACTTCCGGTTTGAATCCAAGCACTCTGCGGTACGTATGCTTTTGTACCGTTGACCTTTATTGCTGCCCCAGCTATCCTAGGAATCTCGCCAAGCATGCTGCACAACAAGCTCGTTTTACCAGACCCAACAGCCCCGCAAACAGCAACCTTGTAACCTTCCATTATTTTAATCTTCTCCGAGATTTTCACTGTAGGTTTTTTCCAGGTTTGATCACCTGAACCCCAAGCATATTCACCGGCCTCAATCTCAACAGCAACATCTGATGGATTTGGGGATTGATTAGGCAATAACTTCTTGTGATCCTCTTCTTTAAGGAATTCCTGGACACGGTCAATGGAGACCTTGGTTTGGGCGACCATGGAAATGAGCTCGGGCAAGTTATAGATTGGCTCCTGCAAAATCCTGAACGTCGCCAAAGCTGAAAGAACTGTACCTGCTGATAATGGTACTTTCAAGATAATGCATACGCCGAAAGTAGCCACTGAAACTAGAGTCGGCGAAGCCCAGAAGAGAAAAGCCACAGCAGAGCATGTGTAGAGGTATCTCTTCAGCGAACTTCTCTCTGTCTCTCGGAGCCGAAGAATCTTCTTCAAGAATGTCAGTTCCCAAGAATGCAGTTTGAGGATTCTCATGCTCTTTAGAGTCTCGGAGGTCACTCTCATTCTAGCATCCCTAGCTTCCATGATCTTTGAATGATGCCTTTCTTGCATATTCGCTAATGGCGTGTTGCTGACCATTACAAAAACTGTGGAAGAAAAAGCAGCAATTGAGGGGGCAGCGCCGAGATTTCTGTACAGAATGACCAGGGCCAAAAATACTTGGACTGGAAGCAACCAAATCCCATGGACATAAGAGCAGAAGTCCCCGATTCTCTCAACATCCACGTTGATCAAATTTACAATCTTCCCATTGCTTAGACTGGCATACTTGATCGACTGACACTTCCTATAAATCAATGCCATGAGGCCAGCTCTAACACGTATGCCAATTTGCTGAGCACCAAAATACCACTGCCTTTGAGTTAGCGACTCGATCATCTTCGAAGAAAAGAAGATGAATGCAAGAATCAGTCCAAAGAGGTAGCTTGAATCCTCACGCTTGGAGGACAAGAAATTGACAAAGCTCGTGATCAACAAAGGGCCCATATACGAAGCCATTGTATTAATTCCTATCAGCAAACAAACATAAAACACAAACTTCTATGACATATTCGCCTAAAGATGCAACTAAATAAACATAAGGGAAGAGACGAGAACCACCATTAGTACCTGCCAGAACTCCATTTTTGGCCAGCGATCTCCATATGGCAAAGCTGATTGCTTTTGGCAACGAACAAGGTTCCAACTTTTGTTTCTTAATTGATTCCTCGAGCAAAGATGAAGCATGCTCTGCTCTTTCAGACAGCGAAACCAAAGGGATATGGCCTAATTCGAGCTTTTGCTTTCGACCCGTAGAGAGAATGGGGTTCAGCCATTGAAATGTTAGTCGGCTCCAAAACCCAGCATTGTCGAAACTGTCCAAATCTCCACATGGACTCTCTATTTGTTTCTGAAGCAACGGTTGGTTGAGATGACGACTACTACTAGACTTGGTGGTGCAACTAATGACCACAACACTAACAGAAATCACTAGTGAAAAAGGGAGGGACACGAACTCGACGGTATTGGCTTGTGGGAGAAGAGGAGACAGCTCCTTGGATTTTCTCAGTTGAAATACAAAGTAAGAAGAGACGGAGAGTAGACAGAAAACAGTGAAATAGACCCACCAAAGAATTAGCACAAGAGGCCAGTTGCTTCTGCCTCCATCGAGAATTGTGTTCCTAGAGTAACAAGAAATGAGAGATACGAGAACCCAAGCGACAGCCCAAGAGACAGGGTCATCATCCACGGTCCTGTAAACCCAATATCGATAAACACAAAAGCCGACGTACGTCACGGAGATTATGACACTGCAAACCAGAATCACCATTGAAGAGACCCTAAGTTTTCTTATTACTCGGTCACTGCGGATTAACGCTGCCTCACCACCACCACCAACACCACCACCACCAGATCTTCTCTGCTTCAAAATGTCAATCAGAACCCACGTCACCAAAATGAACCCAAACACTACATTCACTAGTTCAAGTGCTATATACAGATTGACAGGTCCCAAAACTCCAGGCGAGATGCTTCTCATTAAATTGGCCATGGACACAAAAAAAACTCTGCAACTATAAGAACTGCAATCCAAATGGAAAAAGAAAAAGAATGATAAAAGGAAACTTGGTTCAAATTTTTTGCACTAGAATATCAAGAAAATAGGACGATTTGGTTCTTGCTTTCGTGGATAAACTTCAAAAACATGAACAGGTAATGGTCGGAGCTTTTCTTTTTTTTGTTTTCCTTTTCTTTTTGAGATCGAAAGCTGGGAAGAGAGAGGGCGAAGAGAGAGCACGTAGCTCTTCGTCGTGGGTGGGTTGGTGATGAGAAAGTGGGCTTTCAGTGGGACTGCGCGATCACTGAGTCTGGTTTCTGAAATCGTTTAAATAGATGGCAGAATAGCCAAAAGCAATAAATAAATAAATAAAAATCAAAGAAAACAATCACCATCGCCATAATCTTAGCCCACCTCCATCGCTATCGCTTACGATGGGATGTCTTCACCTATTTTATAGTATTGTCATCATATGTTACTAAGGCAATACGGAGAACGGATCAGAATCTCGACCGCCGCTCCCCCGCGAAGTGACAAAGGGGAGGCCGAGATCCATGAGAACACGAGTTCGATTCACGTCAGAAACCCACCTCTTGAACAAGACTCTGTGGCTCTGTCACAAATTATGCTGGTAAAGCCTCTTTCTTTGCGTTTTCCCTTTTCTTCCCATGTCCTTATTCTTTCGCAACGGCACGTTCTTGGGCCAGTAGTCTTTGCTACTAGTTGTCAATTCCGAAGGCAGTGGATGTCTTCACTTGTGTATTCATCTAACGACACAGAATCTGTCCCTCGGCTGTTCTTGTTCGTATTCTTGCACCCGAGATCATCACCTCCTGAAGATGCGGCAAGAATAAATAAATAATATGCAGCAAAAGAATATCCCCGTGATTTTAGCCTTATAAATATTCTTTGTCAACTATTCTCAGTGGATACCTTCCTATTTTGTTTTTCCCACTGGGCGGTTCATCTTTAGTTTCCCGCGTCTCGAAAGCTTTCCCCCTCCAGGTCTGAGCTCGACTCGACGTCAGTGATAGACAAGTTCCCTGGCCAGATCCAAACCATTAGCCATCGTCTCCCTTTATAGCCAGATCCTAGAGCAACAACCCTCGTCCCTCTCTTTCTCGTGCCCCTTCTTCATTGGACAGGCAACCACAACTTCATCTTTCGTAACTTCGGCCGCTGGACCTCGACCTTGGCGTCGGTCGCGAGGGTAGGGTTTGCGACCCTAATGCTGGTTGTTAAAGATTGCAGGCTGATAATGAGGATGGAGGTGGGATTGATCGTTGCTAAAGATATTACACTGTAGTGATGTCGAGGCAGTTTGAACGTTTACGAGGGCTCGGAGATTTGCATGGTCAACATTCAATTCGCTATGGGTAGAGTGGAGTGAGACTTGCCGGCAGCGGAAACCATTACGTCGACATTTAATCCATATGAGCATTGGACAACTGATCCAGCTACATTATCCACATTATTTACATAAGATGCTAGATGTCGTCCAATCATCAACCAATCCGATCTATATCTTATCTAATAAAAACACCCAAGCGATCAAATGCAACCTAAGTTTAACGATAAGATACCGGTTGCTCTCTTTCCAAGAGGGCTCCATTGCCCACCACCATATGGATCGACACTAATGCGGATTGAAGATGGTGCAGAGAGAATATCCTTTGTATCCAGCCATCACTAAAAAGCAAAGTCGAAGGCGACAAAGGGGAGAGACCTTGCAATTTTCGAATGAAATTTCTCACTGTTTCTTTAATGGTAAACACGAAGCAACTTCTGCGGGCAACTTTATAACTAAAATAGACATATTCCCGTCCACTAGGTTAGGGAAACGTACGACGGATGAAAGAAGAGTGTTCCAAGTTCCAACTCGCTGTTAGGAAAGGACAGCGCATTTCAAAGAGGATGTTGATTTAGATTGGAAAAAAGAAAAAGTTTCCATAAAGATTTGACATTCAATTAACAGACACACTTGCCTTGCGCTTTCTATTCGAATTGGATGAGATGTACCTACCATGGTTAGAAGTTCAAAGGCTTAGTGGAGCCGGTAAACTGAAGGCTACACATCGTCTTGATAAACATAGCTTTAATTCGACTTCTCAAGATAATCATGGGAAAAGAGACGTCATAAAGGGACAACTCAGTTGAATAAGAAGATTGGATAGTCATTCCCTTGCTTGAAGATTGGATATTCATTCCCTTGCTTTTTTTTTGGATAAGGGTTTTTAGGGAAAGTTGCTAATTAACAAGAAAAAGAAAGGCATTTTTTTTAATCTATAGAAGTTGGTAGAAATCTCACCAAAATATTCTGTCATCAATTCAATTCTCTTGATGTGCATAACTCCAAATTGGACAAGTTTGGGGGTCGCTATCCTGGCCTGGCCACGCGTGCGTATATAATCCCTTATCTAATTATGACAGTATAGAATTATTTATTCTGGCTTGGAACCCCAACTCAATTTTTCTTTTTGAGTTCGTTCTAGCAAACTAAGATCGTGGGGGACAGGTCATCTCATTGGGCGCCACTAACTGGACTCTTCGCTGACCACGAGGACTGGCTTCCCTTCCCAGGTTGGCAAAAAGAAGCCTGCGAGGGCTTTTTAAGCACGTGTCCGGCTGCTGGAACCTTGATGGGAACTCGAAAGGGAAATCAACCCTTTTATGCTTCTTGAATACTTAATCATTTTGATCTATAATTTCAAAAGTCTAATAGAGTGGCGGACTGGATCAGCTGAGCCCATAGATTGAAAACTCTCATAATCTAATTGGATAATTCATCCCCTTTTGTTTTGAGGTCTCGGACCTGAACTTTGATGTGTAAGTACTTTCAAATTCAATACATGGTAAACAAATATGCTAATTTTTACCTAAACTTTTTAACTTAATATGATGGTCTTTTTAATTGAAGAACATCCAAAAAGTAATCAGAGAAAGATGGTAAGGAATAGAGATGAAGATGAGGAATTTGAGGTCGATAGTTTTAGGGATAGATATACGGAAATTCCTAAAAATTGTTATGAAATTGTAATTGAATCATAAAACTTTAAAAAAGTGTAATCAAAATTTCAAATTTGTCATGAAAGTACAATTGACTTCTAAAACTTTCAAAAGCGCAATCAAGTCCTTAAATTTATCAAATTGGTTTGATCAAATTTTTCCATTTACTTTGTGTAACTTGGCAAATGGAAAATGCCAACGAGTTCTAAGACTCGATTGTATTTTTATGACAAATCTTAGGCTTCTAGTGCACCTAATCCATAATTTTATGTTATCGCACAACTGCGAAAAGTGAGATATTTAGAAGAAAAGTGTGCTGCAAAAATGAAGCTTTAGTTTTTTTTGGTGTAAGTAAGAGAAATTGACTTAATGGTAATATTGGAATAGAGTAAAAAAGTAAAATCAATCTCACTGTTTTCAAGTTATAATTTCGAGAATCATTAATAAGATCCTCTCAATCAATTTGTTAGGAAACCAAATAAATTTTTATCTCTTTCTATTATGATCAATAACTGAATCAGGATATTTCTTATATGGTAAGATCAATGAAATTTAAGTATTGATAATAAGTTCTTAACAATCACAAAGGGAATTCCTTAAAAAAGAAAAGGCAATCACAAAGCCATGATTCTAGGGTCGATATCATTCGGACAATGGGACAAGCCTAGCCAATTGATCACCACCCTTGGGATATTCTAGGCAACCTAGAATTGGATCTCAAATTATCAACTTTCTCGCTCCATAAAGCACGGACATGATTGAAAAATACGGGATACTGGCATTGTTGAATCTCAATCATCAACCTCTATTATATTATGAGACAAGAAATGTAATTTTTAAAACTTTTAATTTATATGATAAAATCTTCGATCTTTAATTTGATATATAATGTTAAGTCTAAACTTTCAATTGAACCAATTGGGTTCTTATGCTTTTTTTTAACCAGTGACCTTTCAATTCCACAGACTGATTCTTGTCATTATCCTAACAAAAGGTGCATGAGTATGATAAAAAGATTCTGTGTCAGAATTGACGTTGAATTCGTTTTATGTAGATATGGAAAAATTATATGTCCCACATTTTCAGGCATGCGTATGTTGCGTCAAATTTGACATTAGATGAACTATGTCTATTGAGTCCGCCAAGCTCGGTATCGGTATGACACCAAGCAAGCGGAACAAAGAAGTTCTTGCATGGATGGATAGGACCCCTCGAAAATTCTTTTCTCTTCTTCTATTGTTGGGGTCCGGACCGCAGCTCGGGGTCCCTGTGCCGCCGCTACCCCCCCCCCCCCCCCCCCCCCCCCGCGCCGCCGGGGCCGTGTTGCCGGTCAATTTGCTGCCTGCTCTGGTGAAAAATTGCAGAAAGATCTGGAAGGAAAGCTTTAGTCAGCCACGTCCGAATGGAGGCGTGTGGGCGACATGGTGGTCAGGTAAACCATGGAACTACTTTGGTCTGACTGGATACATTGGACACGTGGTGGGGAGGCGGAAGGCGTGTGGTGGTCAATGGCAGGCTCACTGTAGCTTGAGGATGACTCGTGGTTCACACCAGTGCTTTGGGCGTTTTGGTCATCAATCTCGCTTGTAATTTTCAAAATTTCTCCTTTTTGGCCATCTCTATTCTTTTGAATAATTTGATGATAATCTCATCCCCTTTTGCTTTTGCCAGCACCAGCAAGACATAGCCAAAAGTTTTGCGCATCTCTAGTTCAGAAGAATGTTGTTTTTGTGATTAATTTATGTGTTAATCAGTGCATCTTTCTATCCATGTCTAGAAAGATAAGCACAAAAAACTCAAATCGGCCCTTTTCTTTGTTTTTAATTGTGGATCTTTTAAAATCAATTGGGCTATTGTCAATTGAATTACTTTGTCTTTTTTACACTACTTTCCCACATGGAAGTTGTCTTTATATATATGATAAGCAGCTTTTTTTATGGATGAAGTTTTTGTCGCGTAGCAACCAATTGCTCACGGCACTTAGTTTATATATTAGTTAAAGATCTAGATTATCCATAGAAAACATAATAACCTATGTCCAAAATGCAGGAGTTTGTGTCACGGGCCGATGATTTCTTGACTGCAGAATAACCCTTGCGAGATCACTAGGTCAACCTTTTCTCTAAAGAGTGTTTCTAGGAGTAATATGGAGAATTGCATTTTCATGTTATATTGTACTACGCTCAGTTTAGCTTCGACATTCAGTTTTCGAGTGAGACATACAAAACACCAATTTCGACCGACCATATCCTCATCAGGAGAGTGGTGTCAGATCCGCTCAGATTATGCACGGGAGACAACCACGCCTTAAAAAATTCTCAAAGACATAATCGTTCTATATAAGAGCTCCTCATTATAAGAGCTCCTCATGCAAACGTCTTGATACTACTTCCACAAATCGGTTGGATCATCGCTTTTGCATCACTCACTCTTTTATCTCTATGTCACAAAACTCCGTTCTTCAGCTCACAATGGTACTAGATAATTTAGTCCGTGACATCCTCTTCCACCTAATTCCTCAATGCCCTCATGTGGGCTACTTTGTTGCTTCTTTGCATTTTAAAACCATCACTGCCACTCCCTTGGGACTTACATGAATTGTGAACGCTCGCCCAATAGAATAAACCGCTCTACTCTATCATTAACTTCCCTTAATCAAAGTTGTTTGCGAGTCTCCATTAACTGGTGCTCTCCTTGACAAAAGTAACATCCCGAGCGAACTACACTCCCTCCTTCTTTCATCTGCTAAGCTTCTCCTAGTCTCTGCAAACTAGTGGAGGTTTCTCTTTTTGTTGAAAACGAGATAACAAACCTCCTCTTGAGATCTGCCCATGAACCATAAATGTTTTTCCTATTCGATAAGCAATTCGATTTATTTTTGTCACCCCCCCCCCAAAAAAAAAAAATTCCCATCCTACATGCTTGATGAGAACCACATCTTGTCCGAATCCTCTTAGCCCTAGTGATCATTCCTAGCCCTAATGAAACTGGGTAGATCACGGGCTTTTCCCAAATCACCCCCTACTAGAGGGTCCTACTTTGGTACTAATTGTTACAAGTCGACAACTTCTTAGCCACAATATAGCCCATGCCGAACCTAGTGAGCCGAGAATAGTAGGCAAGCCTCCCTCTAAAGATTGTTCCTAAAGACAATTTACAAAGATAGTATGGCGAACTACATCTTCATATCGAATTATACAATGCCTAGTTTAGCTTGGACATCTAATCCCTTGAGAGAGACATATGAAACACTTCGATACAATAACTCATTTCGGCATTGCCATGGCTCATAAAGATAGCGGTATTAGCTCTTGATCAATTTGTACACGGCAAATCAATCCCACTTTTAGAGTTTCTTAAATAGATAATCATTCTAATATCCCAAAACTCATAGCACATACGCCTGGATGTTAATCCGATAAACCAATTGAATCATTACCTTCTTCAGCCCTCGCCCTTCACCTCGATGCCACAAAAACTCCACCTTTTAACTAAAAAAGATATACGAGAATTCAGTCCGCGACACTTGCCTACTACTTTCCTTACCACTTGCGATTTCCTCCATCCGCTACAATTTTCCACAGAAGCAAATCTAGCTTTGAGTAATCACCGCCGGGGTGGTTGCGTTTGACAATATCGTGATCCAAATGGTCGCCTCCGCAACCATCATGCGCAGCAGCAGCAGCAGCGCTTAGGCACATCTTATTCCCAATCTACTTTTCAATTTTCTTTATACTACATCTAATTGGTTGTTTCTATTATATGACTATATCCATAATAATATCCGGTCTTTCACCAAACAAAAGTTTATATATAACAAATCCCACTATCATACTCTCTCATCTTCTAATCCTTGTCCTAATAATCAACAGCAGACCTGGTTGATAGGCGGATGGCATGCCATTTTAAGCCCGTCTAGCTAGGCAATTTGAACTGTGATGCATGCAAATTACGACTTAAATTTTCTAGAACAGGATTGCTTATCAAGGGGTGAGTCAAGGTGAGAGAGTCAATTCTGATCGATGTTTGTGACCAAAAGAAATTTCTCAACTGTGTTTTCCCTCTCTTGGCAGCCATTTTTGAGTCATGTGGATTACAATGGAGACTTGCTTTTGTAATGGAGAGAGAGAGAGAGAGAGAGAGAGAAGGTGGCGACTATGCTTTTTGATTTGTTCAAAGGAGCAGCTTTTTATCGTACTACATGGGGACACCCCACTTTCACGTGCGTGCATCAGTGACCATAGCCGACTATTCTCAGTACCATCAACGACTCCCCTAATTCTCGTATGCTTTAAGTTTGATTCAGTGACATGCGGTCTTTGTCACCACGCTCTCCTCGTGTAAGTAATGCCACACAAGGGAGACAGGCTTTTGGGTCGAATCAAATCAAGGTACTCGTGAATAATTCAAGTTTGATCCGATAGCCAATTGCTTGAGATCGACTTGTATGATTATCAATCGAGCTCAAGCTCATGATATTTGGCTCGACCAGCTCGCGAACCGGCCATAGTTTTATTAATTGATGACTTGCATTGAATCCTGTAAAATTGACTAATTAATTTTTGTATTTAATTATCAAATGTATTCCAATGTCTTTTCATTTTTTTTATCATTTCTTTGTTGTTTTAACTAGTTTTTTGGATATCTATCTTTTTAATATAGAGGATAAAATTGAATTTTTTTTATGTCACATTATAATAAGGTCATTAGAATTCTATTTGGGTAATATATGAGTGATCTTTTCTATTAGGGGTATGAATATATTGATTCCCGTTTCGGAATGAATGAAATGTCATTTTTTAATTGGCCGATTTATTGCGTAATTTACATATACATGTACATATATATTACCCTTGATTTTTAAGCCTATTGTGAACTTTCCAAGAATCATAACGATGCTATTCTTGGAGAGACAGAAGAAAAAAAAGAGGGCTTCGAAATGGAGATGTTTTCAAATAATTCAAACATATGCATCGAGTAATTGTCATGTCTTGGTAAGAACACCGAAATTTTGTACATTAAGATTGTCATTGACTTGTCTTATCTGAATAAAAAGGACAAGTACATTTACTTTAACCTCATGTGCTCAGATTTCTAAGTTTCTAATTCATCAGTAATAGTGTCGACATAGTCATGAAGGAATCTGAACTAGGTGGACACATAACTTTTAAGCATAAGCTGCAATTCTTTAACTCTAGCATTGTGCACAATCTTTTCATAATTCGCACTAAACCAATGGTTACACCTTATTCCTAAACGATTCGATGAAACACCATCGAAGATCGTCGAATATGATTTGGTGGGAGAGGGACTCCGAGCAATGGTGGACCCGAAAGAGGGGCAAGCGGCGGCCATCGTCTCCGGTCCTTGTTCAAGCCCTAAGATTTGCCTATTCAATTTTCTACGCGTTCCCGTAATAACTTCTACAAAAAATTTCAATAGTTTCCAAGAACTTACTCCTCCCTTCTCTCGACCTCGCGATTCCTTTTCATGGAGACGGCTCTTTGAGCAGAAAGCATCGATTCCTTTTCGGAACGACTTCCACCCTAAATAAAGTCGATGCATCGCTATCGAGAAGTACCTACCAAGAACATTGCGGTCTTCCTAGAGCTCCCGAATTTTCTGGGATGAACTCATAGGATACCTTACTCTACGGACATCTTGGTGTTGGAGAACGATAATTTGTCATTATCAGATCAGCTACTCCAACTAGCCCTTCACAGAATGAAGAAATGAGAGAGTCATCATGTCGACACTCTGGTGTTCAAGGCCAGAGAAGGAACCGAGAAGATACATCACAGAGAGAGAGAGAGAGAGAGAGAGAGGAAGGAAGGACCACCCACTTAAATGGTTTGATACGCTCTGCATCAGCCTTTTACGATTCAATTCGTCATGCGCCTGCAAATACTCAATCTCTCCAGAAGTCTCTCTGCTTCACATCATCTTTCTTTACTTTTCCATATACACCAGCTTCTTTATCGCTTTGGTTCTGTGGTGACCACTCGTTCTTGTGCAAGGGGAGTGTCTCGTAGCTTTCACCAGTCACTCCTTGAGAATTAGCAAAGATCAAATTGGACCCCCTCCATTTTGTTACGAGAGGCCATCACATTTGAAGCCGCCGCCTAGCAAAAGCCCGATACCGAATTTGCCGACCTTTGATGACAAAATCCAATGGATCTAGTTGCTTAGAGCTGATCCTCGTATAGACAACAATTCGGGGACGCTTCACTTCATGTCTGACCGAAGCAAAGCAGCCAGGAATATTCGCATTTTGCAATCATATTGCAAGGATTTTGGTGCTTGCATATTATGGCGACATTATGGGAAATAGCGCGGGAACATCTAAATCTTTTGGAACGCATTTGATTTTCATTGTTTCCACGAAGCACGTAGTGGAATATATCCGCACGCCATAACCATACTGCAAGAATTTTATATTTTGCATGTCCCTAGAGAGTGTTATGATGAGATTGTGAAAAAGGGATAATGGTATAAATGGTCCATGAACTTTAAATGTATGATGCGGTTCTTAAATTTTAACTCAATATATTATATGATGGCTGAATTTTCAGTCGTTCGACATGGTTCTTGAATTTTTAGTACATATTTGAACTGGTCCCTGGACTATCTGAAAATGTTCAATATGATAATTCACTTATTTTAGATTCAAGGATCGCAATAAATATTTTCATATAGTCTAATGACTAATTCGAACATGTACAAAAAAGTCAATGACTACATTAAATAAATAAAAGTTTGAAAACCACATCTAGATTAAAGCCCATAGGCCACATTGAGCGGATTAAAGTTCATGGGCCACGTTTCAAATTTGATTCAAGTTTAGAGACCGTGTGTCATTTTCTCTTATAAGACATAACGCAGAAGCATCTAAATCATTTACAAAGGATTTGATTTGCGTTATTTCCTTAACATAATGTGAATAGGATAAAACGCCTGATGATCATGAATGTCGAGATGGCCCATGGTTTCGTCCTGTTGAGATTCTTGGAGGTAGCTTTATTAACTTTGGTTTCTGTCTCTCGTTGGACAAAAGGGTAGGCCAAAAGAAAAAGCTGGGGCTGAAATGTGCTAAAGCTCTTTTGGTTTCGTGGCTCGAAATCATTTTTCTTTTTCCCGTTTCTGTGGAGAACAACTAAATGGCTCATGCCACTCGGAAAGTCAGGTTTCTTTCTTCTTTTTTCTGCTGCTTCTTTTGGCTCTTGATTCTTTGGTTGTCTGCCACCTTCTAGTCTTTTTTCTAGGAGTCAATAGGTTTGGTTGTGCGTTATGAGAATGTAGCTTGAATCGTTCGGCCAAACACTTTTAGCTTTATCCACGTTCGCAAACTGTACCGGAGATGAAATTGTATAGGTGTTCATGTTTCGCTTTCGGTCGACGGTCAGGGAATACGGACTGGTCGGTCCGATTCGGTTCTCGACGCATTGAGCTCTACGCAGCAAGCCCCGGAAGGGATTGCTTGGGCCAGCAAGAGCCAGGCCCATTTCATGGGACCATGCCCACTTTCCCACTTAAGAGAACAGTTGTGGCAGTTTTATTGGGCTTAATTGAAGGTCCAGCACAGGCCACTGAAATTTGTATTTTAAGAAGAGACTGCAAAATGTAGGGTTTTGTTATTGTTGTTTTTATTAATGACTAGTGCTCCTCCTCGTATTAAGAACAATGTTGAAGCCACGGCGACATCAAAAGCTTCTAACCATGATGATACTTCGGAAACAAAACTGAACTTGAACTCTTTTGTGGATTTTGCAATTTCAGCATTCACTGTGTCTGGATCCAACAAGTATCGGGACTTCCTAATATGTGAAAGCATGATGTGTGAAGTCTAAGACCAAAGTGTGGCCATAGAATATCTACCCCCCCCCCTCCCCTCTCTCTCTTCCCATCGTCTTCTTCAACCTTCAACCATGGGAGAGGGTGAGAGGGTTTGAGTTAGTCTTATCCTCTCTCCCTCTATTGTTGATTTTGTTTGAGTTTTCTTGTTCTTTTCTTTATTTTTTTTCTTCTCTTATGATCTAGATTTGTTAGCTTTTTCTCCAAAATAATTTTAGATATGAGAGTTTGAACTCTTTTGATCCAGTTCTAGCTTAGAGAGTCTTAACTCTGCCTATCTAGTGCAACATCTATGAGCTACCTCTCTCACTTTGGATCCGCAAGTTTAATATATATGTTTTCGGGATTTAATACTTCTATGCTTTGTCCTTGTACAGGTCATGTGTCTCTAGTTCAATGATGATGGGGGGAATTATGGCATACCGTTGAATTACAAAGATTTGCCCTTTCAAATGTTAAATTCGTGTTCTATATATTTTGTTTGTCTCCATATGGCGATGATATAGAAAAAACTGATCCTAGACATATGGCATCAATTGGTCACTGCAGAAAGAATTTTTGGCGTATGTGAGATTTGGTGGTCAGCCGCTGATTATTTTGCTTTACGGATCTTTTCTCATGGAACAAGTGTGTCTTTAATGTCGCTAGTGCTATGTGATCCTCCTTGTTTTCATGATTTGACTTTTGTAGTATTATGGGCTTCACTCTGCTTCGATTTGCTCAGCTATGGAAGTTCATGTCTTTTTTATGTATTCTTTTGAGTTACAAATACAATATTCTTTTCACAAGGAAAAAGAAAAGGCTAAGACCACAGAAGCTCTTGTCCCAACTTGTTCGTAAAGCCTGAGCGCCTGGCAAAGTGGTAGAACACTGCACCGAATGGCACGTCTCAAGATCGATCCGCTTTACCACCACCAAGACCCATGTGACTCCGCCCGATGTCATTGGGATGGACAGACATTTGCACCCCGTTGAACCATGAATCAGCCGGCCATCAGATGGGCACGGTGCAGGGCAAAAGAGAGCATGATTTTAAAGTAACTCGCGTTCTTTCATTGATGATGTGAGCGCGAGGATGTGCAACCACAAGTACTTCCCTTTGCAGTAGCCAGGAAGAGGGCACAGATTTTGCCCCTCAAGTCCATTCATCTTTGCTGTGTTCTGATTAAATTAGTGTCTGAGGTTCATTCGAAAACAAGGGCTTGGACTACCCGGCGCGTATGTTAGTTATCGAAAGGTGATATCGAATAGGATGTTTAAAGAATTTATTTATTCGTCCGGTCCGGATCCAATAAATACCATGATATAATGTATCACCCCATCGCCTCTGATCAAGTCAGAAGTAATCCGGGTTTGTGAGCTCCATCGGTCTAAAAGTAAAGCTTTCTATTATGAAAATATATCAGTCGCCGACGTCTTTAGTTGGGATCGGAGAAGAACTTGTTGATGGACGGCATGATCTGAGGAGGTCTGTTGCGGAGAAACTTCCTGACGGCGTGCTGCGAGTACTTCTCGCCCTCAGCAAAGTTATCGAGCACCCCGGCGGCTCTGTTCTCTTTGTTAACTCTGGCAAAAGAACATGATCAAAATCATTGTCGGCTTCACAATCATGTAATGTGATTGCTGAATCTTTAGAAAACTCTATATTTAGGGGACATAACATGCGTTAGGAGATTGTCGCAGAGCCAAGTCGTTACCTGACTTCTGGGTTAGTGCGGATGTTCCTGATAAGTTGCATCCCGCAGATGCCAACCGCTACGCTGACCGCGGCAAAAAGAGGGTACACCTATTTCGCAAGAACGAGAGAGGAGAGCCACGGATTAGTCCTGCGCGAGTCTCGTTGACACATCCATGAATGAAAAAAACACACAGAAGTAGCGAGCTCCGAAAGGTGGTTCAGGTTTGTGGCGCTGAATGACCCCAAAGACGAATATATTGAGGAAAGAGTACTGACATGCAAGATCACGGCCCATTTACAAAAGCAGATCCATTATCAAATCCCTACGTTCGTTATAGCAAAGCCACCCATCAACCTATCAATCTCCTTGACTCGAGACAGATTGACCTGCCACGGAGAGATCTTGAAAACTGCATGGATGGTATTAGATGTGGATTCAAACCGATGCATATTATTCCCTCGCCGCAGTTTCGGAGGGACATGGGGTATTACTACGCTCAGAACGCTAGGTCCATGTTAGGATCTTCCAAACAATCTTTTCAGATCCCAAATAAGACATGCCAAATGAATTCTTCTAGAGGAAAGAAAGAACTAGCCCGACAACCGCCATTTACGAGTTGCTTAACCTACAAATGCGGTCCCATGAAAGGCACGACCACGACGTCATGAACGGACCAACAAGACCAAGCTCTCGAACTCCAAAACAAACTCAACAAAAGAACATATAAAAAAACAAGTGATGGAATCCGGCATGCACCTCGGGCCTCAACCATCTGCTAGCGGATGAAGAAGCCATAGTCAAAGATAACTGAGATCGCGGAGAGGGAGAGAGGGGACAAAGCAGACCCCCTTTTCTTTACTCTCCAAGCAAGGGAACTTGGAGAGCAAGAAGACAAGAGAAAATCGCTCAGAATCTCCCCCCAAGAGAAAAAAGAATGCAAGAAACTCCATCTCTATGGGAGCATCAAACGTTTATTAATAGAAAAGAGAGGAGGAAAAATATGCCTCCCCCATCTGAATCTGACTGAGAAACGGTTCATCGATGAACAACCGCCGGACTCCCATCTTGAGTTGGCCTTCTGATCGGATCGCGACGGTGAGTTGTGTGCTCAGGTCTGCTCCGAATATTCGGGAGGGTACCTGTGGTGGTTCCTCTCGTGCGAGAATTGTGGCGTGCAGACCAAGAACACCCTGTCCTGTCCTGTCCTCTCCTCTCCTCCACGCATGCCCGACTCTCAGCATTTGACGTATTTCGTTGTGGGATTGTTGAAGACAAACTGAATTTGAGTTGGGTTTGGTTGGACTTTACTTGTCTCCTTCTCGCCTTCTTTTCAAACGAAAGCTTCTTTTTACCAAGATGTTTTTTCACTCGATAAGCATATCAGTTTGCTTTGGATTGCGATTCGAATCATTCGCTATGCTTAACATGCTTCTTTTGCTTGTCCTATAATAGCAAAGACCTGTGTTTCAATAGTTTTGAGATCAATTGAATGCTCAAAACTTTAAAAAGTGATACAGTTAGAACCCTAATACTTTAAAAAGATTAAAGAAAAGGGGTGATCCATATTCAAACTATCCAACGACGGGTCGTGCCACCTTCCCCCAACCGTGATTCTCGCCGCTCAGCAAAGCAAAGCGTGATCACCCGCTGCTTCGCACGCTCGTTGCGCTGAGGTCCCTTTTTTAAATTTGCCGTCCTCCTATTCGTTGACTTTAGCCCCATAATATATTTTTCATATAATACGCTAGTACATCCCCATGCGCGTGCAAGGTGTCGTGGTGTAGTTGGTTATCACGTCAGTCTAACACACTGAAGGTCTCCGGTTCGAACCCGGGCGACGCCACGTTTCTTTTTTTTTTTTTTGCTCTTTTGGCTGTGGTCAACAGGGCAATTTGACATCCCATCTAACTAGTTTCTCCACCTGCACCGATTAAATAAGCACCATGTCTCTCTAAATTGCAGGCGTGATTGGATCTTGGATCTGTGCTCACCGCGATCCACGCCCATCGGCCACCACTTGCATCCCTCGTTACGAACACGAGCAACCATAGACATATTAAATTTGGTCTGCCAAACTAATCGAACCAAATAATGTGGCGAATCGCCGATGGACGGTCAAGTAAGAGGCCCGTGTCCAATACTCAATAATAACTGCGCATCCCTTTGGTATATCGATCATGTAACCCATTCTTAATGAACAAGCGTTAATGACCCAAATCTAACAGTACTTGGATTTTATTTAAATTTTGTATAATTTAGGGACCCAATTGGACATGCATTAAAAGTTTAGAGACCACGTTAAATAAGATGAAAGTTAATTGACGACGTTGTATATTAGCCTAAGTTCAAGAACCATCCGTGCCATTTTCTCATGAACAGATGTTAAGCAACGTTCATGTTGTTTTCTCGTAGGAATGGAAACTAGTCCCAAACCTGTAATTTTTGTTATTTTTCATATTCATTATAGGTTTTGATACGAGATCACGATTCTGTCTTATTGAAGTTGTCGAGTTTTGATCGAGCACCCGCAACCTAATGTTCCGTTTATTTCACTAAAAACTTTGTAAAAAATGTTTTTAGGGTCGAAGAAAGTGAACCATTTCATGATACTCTGTTCGTGCTAAAAAAACAAGATGAAGAAAAAAAATGATTTTATGTCATGTGCTAATAAGTGAAACCCAATAAAGCCACCTTAGCTAATAATGACTACAAAGTGGAATTGACATCTTCTTTGTCTATTCTGCAATTCATCAAAGTAAGAAGAGTTTAAAGAATAATCAGAAAACAAATTATGAAATCATTCTTGCAAGATATCATATATGATTTATTTCTCTTAACGGAGTATATTCAAGAGATGGTAGAGAATATTTATGGGGAATAAAACTGATGGGACTTTTCGAAAAAAAAAAACAGAAATGCTAGAAAATAGAGAGAAATCGACTTATTATTCTCGCTTGGACAAGCAGTTAGGTACGCATGGTAACATTTCTATTTCAAGGAATAATTTCTTTTGGAAATAGTTATTTTTTATTTTTACTCCCCGAAACAATTTCTGAGTAAAATAAGATATTTGGTAATTACACAAAATTTATATGCTTAGAATAGAAAAAAGGTATGATCCACAAATTTTTGTATTTTTTTTATTTTTTCTTCTTACTCATAGGCGGCCGAATGCCGCTAGCTGACTGTCGACGGTTGGGCGGCGGCGGAGGCCGGCACTGGTAGTCGGCCGTTGGGGACAGCAGCCAGCGGTGGAGGCGGTCGGAGGAAGGGCAGCAGCCAGGCTGGCCGATGGTTGGCGGTGGCTCCAGTCGACCGGAAGTTGCTACTGCAAGAGAGAGGAACAAAAGAAAATAAAAAAAGAAAATTAGCTTTTTTCTAGAAATTGTTCCCAAAAATAAGAAACTAGCTTTTTTTGTTTATTGTTTCTATTCCAAATATATTCTCTGACTAATTTTTCATTTCGGAGGACAGAAAAATAAGTTGGTGTTACCAATCGGATTTCTTTTTTTTTCCAAAAAAATAAAAGAACGGAAATTGGAAGAAATAGAAACTTACCATGCTTGCCCTAAGAAATCACAAGAAATTATTTTTTAAAGGAAAGGCAAATTGATTTCCTTAGTCTAAGTTTTTTGTTTTTTAGCTCAAGGAGGATATTTCCTGTCGGGTTCGGGAGATCTTCATGTACCAAAGTTAAAAAGTTCGAAAATAATTTCTCGAAAAAGTTGTTCATCAAATGAATAAAATCGTGTCAAAATCGCAAGCAATTCATCCAAAAATCATGCATAGATCTTCCTTTTTTGGTACAATTCAAAGTATATTTATCATATTGATATAAATTTAAGATTTTTTATAACATGAAAAATGTTTGAGTTATTCATACCACGGTAAATTTAGTGATAAATGGTCAAATTTTTGAATTTTTAAATCGTTTCCTTGAAACAACCAAATTTAAGTTTAGTCCACACACACATGGCACATGCTCTTTTTACTATTAAATTAAAAACCAAGAAAAGATTAATACGGAAGGATTATGTCGCACGACAAGTTTGAGAGCCGCACGAAATCGAGCGACCAGATCTCTTCACAAAAATAAAATAAAAATAGATGCACTTACCTGAAAAATCGAATTTCCAAATGCGCGACCACATAATATCGTATAGTAAAGATTAAAACGAGATTATTTCCAATCAAGAGATTGGATTTAAGTGGCGTATACGAAAGAGGCCGGCTCTTGGATGGGTTAACGGAAGAGGAACCTTCAAATTTCATCGTGTACTCTGTAGAAGATTCTAGAAGGCTGGCCATTCCGGATCCGATCGAAGATTTCCGAAACGTGGAGCTCTTGAAAGGTAGTTGTCAGTTGTCTACCGTCGACCTTTCCTCGACTTTGACTTTTCCGCCCCCCAACCATAACCATAAACCCTAATTCAATTCAAATTTCTCCTCCTGTAGCTTCTCGTGTTCTCCTGAATTCCGAGGTGTCGTGTCCGAAGGGCCAGAAATTTTCTCAATTTTTGCAGAAAAAAAGACCATTTAAAGTAAAAATAAAAACCCATCACATACAATTACAATTGCGAGAGATAGATTATATAGCATGGGTTTTTTTTATTGACATTAATAAAGTCACGTGATGAAATTAATTTAATAAATTTGATTGCATTAGTTTGAAATTTTGTAGAATTTTATTGTATTTATTAAGAATTTTACCGTCAAATCAAGAGTCGATAAATATTTATTTTTATTTTACAAGGGAGGTAAAAATGAAAAGAAATATGTCTTTATTGGAAAAAATATCAAGATTTCCAAATCATGTCCATCTCGATACATTTAGTCTAATTTTTTCATGATATAAAAATCTTAAACTGTACTCATTATGACATTTATTTTAATTCCTTTCTGGTGACTTTAAAAACTTCAAATTTGTACTTGTGTGGCATATTTAGCCTCGTTAAATTTTCGGTCAAATGATTTTTTTAGTTAAAATGATGTTGCTTTTTATCTTACTTTATCCTTAAATGTAAATTTGCGTAATACCATATGTCATAAATGTACAAATTTGAGAAATTTGGTAGTGAAAAAAGAGAGGACAATTTTGTCATAGTTGGCATAAATGGGTTCTGTTTTGTACTTTTTTTTTTTTCTTGGGGTCGGACAAAAGAAATTTGTTAGACTAGCAGAAACTTTAAGCTCCGTTCCTACCCAAGCCCACAGGCTCTCAGATGCCCTCGAATATTCCCACCTCTCGTTTCCCCACAATCACTACAAGCGCGTGCTGCACATTCCTCGCCCGAGTTCCGAGTTCCGAGGCTTTCCGGGCTTCGGCGCGTGTCCGTGATGGGCACGGCGGTTTCTTTTTCCCCCTTCAACCAGCGGCTCAAATCAAAATCAGCGGCTCGATGCACCAGTCTTTGGTTTTGTAGGGCATTTCGTTTTGGCCAAGTAAAATCGAGAAAGAAGAGCGACGCCTCGAGTCGTGTGACCGAGGTAACTCACCTTTTCGACTCGCTATTTATATCGCCTCTTGTCCCTCAGCAGTCTCGGCCACTCTCTCAAAGTCACTGTCTCTCTGCACTGCTTATCGTCTTCTCTCTCGCTGTTCATTTCCAGCCTCCGTCGCGCGTCGCTGATCATGGGTACGCTCTCTCTCTCGATATGTATTAGTTTGTTCGATCGCGAGTTCCTTCTCCTCCGATCTGGTTCGATGCTGATGTTGTTTTTGCTTGGATCTGTCTTCGCAGGGAAGATCAAGATCGGAATCAACGGTCAGTGGCTCCGTCGCGAGATTCGCCGCCCCTGCTTGCTTTTTTGGAGACTTGATCGGAGATCTCCTTTTCCTGTGGCTAATCTAGGAGGTCCGGGTTGTGATTCGTCGTGCTTTTTCCCTTTTCCTTTTCAGGTTTCGGAAGGATCGGTCGCTTGGTCGCCAGGGTCGCTCTCCAGAGAGACGATGTCGAGCTCGTCGCCGTGAACGACCCTTTCATCACCACCGACTATATGGTACGTTGTCCCCCCGCCCCCTGTTCCCTTCTCCGATCGATGCGCGTCTGCTGTGCTTAGGCGTAGATCGATTCGTTGACTTTGCGAGGTCTGGTGAATGCAGACATATATGTTCAAGTACGACAGTGTTCACGGCCAGTGGAAGCATCATGAGCTCAAGGTTAAGGACTCCAAGACACTTCTCTTCGGCGAGAAGCCAGTCGCTGTATTCGGCATCAGGTAGCTTTTTGGCGTCTTTTTGGTCTTTCGGCTTGATCTGCGAATTTTTTATCTGCAAGATATAGTATTAGATGGATCTGGCGCAATAACGCGTTTGATTAATTTATAGGAACCCTGAGGAGATCCCGTGGGGTGAGACTGGAGCTGAGTTCATTGTGGAATCTACTGGTGTCTTCACTGACAAGGATAAAGCTGCTGCCCACTTGAAGGTTTTATTCATGCCTCTTATCTGAGATGAATTATAGATCAACGGCATTGATATCCTCTGCTGTTGTTCCGGTGGACGTACTACTGGTAGATCTAGGAAAGATTCTTGCGATTTGTCATAATGACTTGATTCTTGATAACTGACGTTGTACTTGCTATGAATGTGGCCCTTATAATTTAATCATGTGGGTTAATAAAATGACCTTATGTGACGTAAGTTTGACGAGGCAATTGATCTGTTCTTAGGGCGGTGCTAAGAAGGTAGTCATCTCTGCCCCCAGTAAGGATGCACCCATGTTTGTTGTGGGTGTGAACGAGAAAGAGTACAAGCCACAACTTGACATCGTATCCAACGCCAGTTGCACTACCAACTGTCTTGCTCCTCTTGCCAAGGTTTTACAATGACTACTTATTTTTTGAGTATTCTTAGTCATTCCTGGGTCATGTGAAGTTCATTTGTGGACTGACCTTATTCTTGCGAATTATAGGTTATCAATGACAGGTTTGGCATTGTTGAAGGACTCATGACCACTGTCCACTCCATTACTGGTAAACCGTCTGCCCTTTTAGTCTTTCTAAAGTAATTGAGTACATCTAATCAAAGTAGAAAAATGACACCGCTTGCTTGCTCATTTGTGATACAGCCACTCAGAAGACTGTTGATGGCCCATCGATGAAGGACTGGAGAGGTGGAAGAGCTGCTTCGTTCAACATCATTCCCAGCAGTACTGGTGCTGCAAAGGTATCTTGAACTGTAAAGTTTCCTCATTACTGGTGTAGTAATATAGTAAAGGCTCTCTTGTTCATTTCTTCTGGGGTTGTTTGCTGCAGCGACATATTTTGCATTATCTGATGGCATTCTTGGCTAGAAAATTCGTTGTGTTCTATGTTGTCGTGCTTTGCCAAGCTCCAATTGATTTTTCTAAGCATGTATCTGGTGCTTATAGGCCGTGGGAAAGGTGCTGCCTTCCCTCAATGGTAAGCTCACTGGAATGTCCTTCCGTGTTCCAACCGTTGATGTGTCAGTTGTGGATCTCACCGTCAGGCTTGAGAAGGAGGCAAGTTATGAGGAGATTAAAGCCGCCATTAAGTAAGTTTTACCAAGTCTTTTGCCTTTCCTCTTGAGGAAGATATTTTGTTGCAAATGCTGTACTTAAGTCTTCATTACGTTTAGATGCTACTTGCACATTCTCATTAAGTTTATTGGCCCTTTTTAGGGAGGAGTCTCAGGGCAAACTGAAGGGGATCTTGGGTTACACTGAAGAGGATGTGGTCTCCACAGACTTCGTTGGTGATAGCAGGTACGGCGATATTCTAAGTACAACAAACAAACAATAACTCTAAACACTTAATAGTTTTGTTCGGTTGCAGATTTTTGTCAGCAAGAAGAATTCAATATTTATAGCCTATCCGGTGTCATCACTGGGATGTTTTAAAATAACACCATCCATTTCTTCTTTTGTTCCCGGACTATAATCTTGCATATGAACGGATGATTGCTCCTAGTCTCTGTTTAGGCAAAGTTTGATGACAGTTTCCTTGGTGCTTCTGTGCAGGTCAAGCATTTTCGATGCCAAGGCTGGAATTGCTTTGAACAAGAACTTTGTGAAACTGGTCTCGTGGTATGACAATGAGTGGGGATACAGGTAACCGTTCTTCTCCCCCTTGTTATTGCTCTCACTTTGCCATTGTTGTCAAAACAGGTTTTCTCGCCAAAATGAAATCTTGTGATGTTAGTGGCAGCATATATGTAAAGGGAATACTTGCCAATTGATACGTATTTTCTGGTTTTGCAGTTCTCGTGTTATTGACTTGATCGTCCACATGGCGTCCACCTGCGCTTGAAAGGGATCTCCATCTTCTGATTAATCGAGGCTTTTTGTTTGTCTAATGGTGAAGCCTTGTCTTATTTCTATATGCTCAACCATCATATGGTCGTTGCTAGCTTTTGTCGATGGTCTTGTGGCGTTAAGTCCATATCCGGTTTCCATGCTCTTAGATGTTTTGAGCAATAAAAGAGACACAAACTGCCACATCTTTTTTATGGTGTCCTCTTGCTTTTGCTGAGGTTTTGAAATGTTTATGGGATCTTCTACTATTCCCTTTTTTTTTTTGTCACGACAGCTTTTCATTAGCGGAGATAACCAGAAAACGGTTGCATGGATGCATGGATGTTTTTAATTAAGGTTCCGTTCGTTGCACGGAAGATATTTTTTCGGAAAATATTTTTTGGAAATTGTGGTGTTCGGGGTGGAAAACAAGATAGTGAAGGAAAATATTTCCACCAAATGAAAAAAATGCCTTTAAAAGTGGGGAAAATATGTTTTATTTTTTTTGAAGTGGAAAATATTTTTTTATCTTTTTTACTTACTTTTAAATATTGTAATTTTTAACAGTGTCTCTTGACCTTGCTCAAGGTTGGTGAGTCGGTGATTTTTGATAAACGAACATCGGAAAATATTATATTTTTTTTGGAAAAATAATTTTTTGAAAAATAATTTATAAATTATTGTATTTTTCGTGAAACGAGCGGAGTCTAAAGTCATTGTCTTACATGATTGTATGAACTTGTTAAAACGTTGGATTATATACCTAGCCTGGTCTTTCCCGTCTGCGGTATCCGTGGAGCCTATTCGTACGCCAGTTGTTTTAATTAGCAAATTCTCAAGGGGTGGTGTAGCATAGTGGATCATGCATTTACTGATAATAAGAGAAGATGCATGTACGGGGAATATGGAGGGATTGCATTACTAGTTAGTATTCAACGAAAGATATATTTTGCCAGAATTATAAAACAATATTGCTTGTGAAACTGGTTCAATCTGTTGGTGGCTGTGAGTTTGTGGAACACATGCCGGTTTGGTGTCTGCTAATGTGCGGACCTCGCATGATTCATTATTCCATACGATCTAATAGTTCGAGTGGGGCCTCCGAAATTTTCGAAACCACTGCCATCGATTTGGTTGTTTGCAACTTAAGGTTTGGCCGCCGTTCCTAATGGACAATCTGCCAACCCCACCAGCATCATTATCAAAGATTGATACGGCCTAAGCACTGTCGTAGCGATAATTTGGGGTTGCACCAGTCACGCAATTGCCGTGGGTTACCTTTGCCACCAGCGATGCAGCAATTGATGGTTAGTCCAATTGTCACCTCAAGCTCTTTTCTTGTGTGAATTCCCCTTGATGGGTTAGTTATTGGGAAGTATTGCTTGAATTGGTTAATTCTTCATCGAATTGAATGAGGGGAAAACGATAAAAGAAGAAGAAGAAATATTGCTGCAATTGTGCCGCAAAAAAATAATAAAATTCATTGCACGTGCAAGGAAGAACATTTGAACGATCCACCTGTCAACCAACAAAAGAAAAATCCCAAGAAAAAGACAATTGAAAAACTTTGATTCTCATGATCCAATTACAACAGACAAATTTTAATGTCCATGTCTAATTAAATGATTTTTTGGTTATGCAATGTGCAATTTACGCACACCTTGCTATGATAGAGTTTAAGGATGATTTGTAGTTATTTTATCTTAACTTTAAGGAAAAGTTTCAAATAAGGACCCGAAATTGTATTCTATTTCTCAAATAATGACCTAAAATGAATATTATTTCAAATAAAGGCCTGAAGTGCTCTTATTGTTTTAAATAAGGACTAGAAGTAGATTATGTTTTAAGTAAGGGTCTGAAATAATTAATCAATCTAAAAAAATGGTATGACTACACTTGCTGATCAGTGTATTTTCGTCTTTTGCCTTTTTTTTTTCTTTCAAAAAAGATAATTTAAAAAAATTACAAGGAGAGGCTGGAGCCCACCCTCTTGTGGCCGCCACCCCATCGTTGGTGGGGTGGCGGCCATGGCTGGCGAGGTCAGCAGCCCCTCGGTGATGGTTGGTAGCCCCTTGACGAGGGCTGGCGACTCCTCGCTAGCACCAGGACCTCTTCCACATCTGGACGAGGGTCGTTGGCGCTCTCCTTCATCTAGGCAAGCTGACAACCCTCGTCTAGATCTGGGATTGATAAATTGAGGGTCGGTGACCCTACCAGCATTGGTCGCCGCTCCACCAACGATTGGGCGACGAACACAGGCGGGAGGGCTATAGCCCTCCCTTGTATTGTTTTCTTTTTAACTAAAATTTAAGTTGTCGGTCGGAATATTAAAGTCGTCAGTGAACTGTCAATGTTATGTCCTTATTTGAAGTAATCATAACCACTTAATATTTTTATTTCAGATAAATATGACACTTTAGATACTTATTTGAAGCAATGTCCACTCCATATCCTTATTTGAGAAAACGATAGTATTTCGAGTACTTATGTGAACTTCAAAAAGTGCAAAAGGTGTGTAAATGAAACAAAAGAAAGAAAGCAAAAACTAAAGGGTCCGATTGAGCATGTGCTCTTGTCCAAAAGCAAAATTGCAAAATTGTACGGGGATAAGCACTTGAGATTGATTTGACATTTGCTCGTGCATTGCTCATGCCTTAATGTCACGAACCAAAATTCTCATATACTCATGTACCCTTGTGAGTGGAGCTAAGGATGATGTTGTGATGGGATATGGATGCGGAAGGGAAGATACACTTGGTATGTGGGAGTGACGTCGGGGTAGTTTGTACTAAGAGTTCATGAATATATAGATTATATCTCTAGGAGCTCTGAAGGCAGGGTTGGCCTCCCGTCTACAAACTGTTCGAGAGTTGATGCCGCTCTCCTGATGAGGCCATGGTAGGATGAAACTAGTTGTTGTGCTAGAAGGGTAATGCGAGTCCTATTACGAGAGTTTCTCGAGCTAAGTTGGGCATACCACTATCCGATACGAGGTAGTTATTCGCCGTATTGTTCTTTAGAAAAACTATAGAAAGAAGGTTGGCCTAAAGGCCTCGACCCACCCAGGTGCCGGACGGGCTTTTTCGACTGTGGAATTTATAGTTCTGTGAGCTCTAGCAGCTCCCTATTTCCTCTCACCCTTTTTCTCGCATGAGCTTCTCTTTCTTGCACCCTTACCTTACACCTCGTATCCCCAGCCTTCTGTCGATCCGCCGGGCCACCATCAATCTCTCCTCCTACGCCCTCCGCGACACCTTTGAGAGCCCGGTCGAGGACCTGCTGTCCGACCTTGAGATTGTCCGTGCTGGGAGCAACGAGCGCGAGGTCCTCTGGTCCCTTGAGCGCGACCTCTCATGCGCCTCCATCGACATCTCCCATGGCCTTGTCGAGAAGCTGCTTCATCGGTTCAGGAACTGATTGGATGTCTGCCCTCGGCGTGCTCCGATGGGCCGGGCCGCGCCTTGCCGGAGTCGTACGACGCGATCGTCGACATCCTTGTTAAGAATCGGAGGATGGATAGGATGAGGGAAGTCTCTTGGCATAGGACAATTTCCTTGATACTTTTGTCCGGATCAAGCATTTTCGATGCCAAGGCTGGAATTGCTTTGAGCAAGAATTTTGTGAAACTGGTCTCTTGGTACGACAATGAGTGGGGATACAGGTAATTGTTCTTCTCCCCCTTGTTATTGCTCTCACTTTTGCCATTGTTGTTGAAACAGGTTTTCTTGCCATAATTAATCTTGTGATGTTAGCGGCAGCATATATGTAAAGGGAAATGCTTGGAAATTGATATGTCTATTCGGGTTCTGCAGTTCTCGTGTTATTGACTTGATCGTCCACATGGCGTCCACCTGCGCTTGAATGGGAAGCCCCATCTTATGATTGATCGAGTCTCTTTTGTTTGTCTAATGACGGAGTGTTTGGGGTTACCTTGAGCTCAACAATCATATGGTAATTGCGAGCGTCTTCTCATGCTTTTTGTTTGGTGCCTTTCCGCATTAAGCTCATGCTTATTCCGGCGTCCACGCACTGAGATGGTCGGATGAATAAAAGAGATGCAAATTACCGCATACTTTATGTGATCTTGCCGACTTTTGGAAATCCCTTTTTTTTTTTGTCACGACAGCTTTTCATCATTGGAGATGACTAGAAAACGATTGGATGGATGTTTTAAATAGGTCATTCCTCTTATATGGTGGGTTGAACTTGTAGTTTATACCTAGCCTGATCCACCAGTTTGTACAAGAGAAAACTTGTATCTTTGAATCATGAATCGTGCATTTATTAATAATGACGAGGACCGTGCAGCTTTTCGTTCTTTGTTCCAGTAGCAAGGCAGTGTTTCCCCGTGACTGGACGTTATGATGACACTGAATGGTGAGACCTTGTTTCTCTTTAACAGCGTCATTCTACCATTGCGTTTTAACTGGACGTGGAATGAGTAATACTTGTTGAGCGGCGACATCAAAATGGGTCACAAATCCATATTTTAACCCATAAACAATAAAGTAGGTTATATATGAGTCACTTTAAAGTTTAAATATAAATTCTATATGGACTTTTAAAGTAAAGGTCTAAAATAAATGGGTTGAAAGTGGATATGTGGTTGACCCACTTTTAATCCACTTATTTGGCCTTGGTCTTTCAAGTGAATTCATTTTCTTTCTAATTCTGCATCATCACCGTCTTCCTCCAACATCGACTTGCTTCTTGGCACTTCTGGAGAAACCATACTCGTCCTTTAAGCCCAAATCGCCCACATCGAACTCCTCCAACCTGAAAACTGACTTCTTGCTCTTATCCTCCAATCCTCCGACTGCCTCCACCTCTGTAGCGCCCTTCACCGCAACGAGCTTGCCCTTGGGGTCAAAACCTCGAGCTTGCGCTCGTTGGAGTCGGACTAGAACTCACTCGAGTCCTGCGGATACTGAGCCTCGGAGCCAAGACTGATCCGGCTAGGGTTATCTGAGTGGACAGAGTCGCCCGTCTCTCTCATGGCATCGGCGGTGGCGGCAGTGGCCCCTTGAGGTAGTTGGTGACGTCGGTTAAGAAGTAATCGGCTTGGATCATGCCCCTCGATTCGTCCTCGATCTCGTCGAGGCTCCTAGGGTTGTGGTCGACGATCGAGTCGGAGTCAAAGTCAAAGTTGTGGAACAATTCCTCATTTACTTGTTTTCTATTTTTTAATTTAATGCAAAAATTTTATTTAGTAACATATATAAACATGAAACTTTAAAGCAAATTAAATATATGGGTTTGGGTTTTCCTAAATCGAGTTAAAAATTAATGTGTTTTGGTAACATAGGTTGGGTCAGGTTTTGGTCGGTCGTGTATGGGTTATTACATTAACATTACATAGAAATGTGTCAAAACATATTAAATGAGTCTATATGGGTTAGACTATTTTTTACCTGACCTGACCTACCCATTTGACCGCCCTAGTTGTAAGTGCCCGTATTTAGGCCACGATGCAAATATGTGTTTTACAAAATAGAGGAAGAAAGTAATAAACATTCGAAAATGAGGATTATTCTTATCCCTAAATCTCAGTCGAAAATAAAAAAGGAAATCTTTGCAAACATTAGATAATCGACATTTTGGCTATACACTGACGATGTAATCATTTCTTTACACGTAGGAGTGTCAAATGAGTGGGTCGGGTTGGGTAAAAAATGGTCCAACCCATATTAACCAATTTAACCTATTTTGATCCATTTTTTTACAATACAATTATAACGATCAAAACCCGATTAGGCCCATATTGTTAAAAAACTTCCATATTTAACAAAGTCTACAAAAATTTGCTTCATGAATTGCTTTAATAGAACAATTTTATGCAAATACAATATAGTTGATAATTTTGTAATTTCTTTTCGACCTGCTCCCATTTCGAGTGTCACGCCTCGCTCCTGAGCGCGCGACGGTCAATGATTTATCTCTTCTCTTTTCCAAGTCAAAGCAGTCTTGACGATTAGAGTAAGACGCAATAAAGCGAGATAATTAAACATCAATTACCAACCTTCTAGCCAATATTACATCCAAAAAAATCCCCTTTGAAGTACTCAAAACGCAATCTCACGCTATAATTTACAACCTAATACTGCAACAAGTACACCCTAAGGGTCTATAACACTGCCATCTAGGGGATCATTTCTCCACGTCTCCACAATGTACTCCGCGAGTCCTCCCCACGGACGGTTATGACACTCGCGATAAATCTTTAGGGGTTCACCCGCTCTTCCCATGTATCCAATCTCATACTGGTGGAGTACCCAGACCCAAAAGATCTCATCAAAGTCCCACAGGGTGATCTCGCGATCCTCATACACCCATCTGCCTCTAGTCACTTGCTTGGTGATCACCCAACCACCATCAGCGGGCTTATCTGGCACAAGTGGCTCAAACTCCATGTTATCTTCCATGCTTTGTACCTGAGAGGGTTTGGGTGGAGGAGTGAGATACTAGGGTATTTCAGTGAGTTAACTCCCTATTCCAAAAATAGATTTACCTCGGCCATAGGTTCCCTAAGCTACCCCTTTCCCTTCTTTATCACGCTGATCTCACTCACAAATCGATCGGTCCATCATTCAAAATCAAACTGAGCCCTAGTCCCAACCACTAGAATTAATTGCATGATCTAAATATCCCAAACTGAGAGTCTAACTAAGTAATCGCGAAAATTAAATAAGTAAATGTGGAATTTAAATAAATGTGGAAACTAAACAAATAAATGCGAAAATTAAATAAATAAATTACGTAATCAGAGCAATTAAATAAAGCCGTTCTCGACCGGCTTAAAACCCCAAATTGCTCCTCACCATCTCAACATCGCAATCGCGGTCCAATTCTCGCTGATGATAATACTGACTAAACCCAAATAATTTAATATAATTTTATTAGGGCAGTAAATATGCCTAATTAAGACTTAGGAAAATCCCTCATCTCAATTTGCAATTTCAAGTGTGGGCGATGATCCGCGAATTTCTTTCCATTCCGTGCAAATTTTCCTTTCTTTTTCTTTCCTTTCTCTCCTTTGTGGCTGGGCTGGAAGAGGCCCAACAAGATGAGCCCAATCATGTGCATGACCCACATGTAATTTTGGGTTGAGCGATTCGGGCCAAGGAGGTGAGTCAGGTAAGAGGAGTCCCACGTGAATTTAGCCTTGATTCTTCCTCTACAAAGTAAACCGAGACTTGAAATTGGTTGGGTTGCAAAGCCGACTTCCTTACGAGCTGAACAACACCAAAAACAACGACTGAGATGGCCGGAGGATCGAGAATCATCTAATCAAGAACGGTGGTTCGGAACCGATGAAATGGACGAGCCAAACAAGCCTCAAAACATGAACTTTGGATCAAATCAATCTAATTAATCACCAACACAACCTCCCAACATCCATACGACTTGATTGGAAGCAACAATTGAAGTGGGTATCGCCCAAACGACGGATTGGTCATTCTAGGGTTCGAGCGACATGATTTTAGGGCTAGAGGGGTTCAATCGAAGCCCAAGCAAGACTAGACCAAATCAATCGAATTAATGGTCAAATATAGGGTTTAGGGATGCCTAAAAATAGATTGGCAACACTGGCTTGAGCCCTAGATCGAAGAATTGGAAGATATCGAACCAAGGAGCCCAAAAACACTTACCGAAAAACAAGGTGTGACCGAACTGCAAGGGGACTTTTTCAGGGGCTGCCGGTGGCGGGGGTGGTGGAATCGGCGGCGACGGTTGGCGGCTGTTCGTAGTTGGAGTTGCAACGATTCCAATGGCACCAAGGGCGATTCAAGCAGAGCTCGGAGTTGAGAGAAATCACTGTTCAAAGTGGGATACTCGGGCGGATGAGAAACAGGGGAGTTGCCGTGTGGAAGGTGAGAATGAGCTTGGCGTGACCAAGCGGCGACCCTCCATTGGCCGAGGTCCCTTCCGGCCAAGCCCTAGAGGCTCAGTCCCATGGCGAATGGTCGGTCATTTCGCTGGCAAGGCCCACGACGACGTGTCTTCCAGGCATTCGATGAAATGCCACAGAGAGAGAAGGAGAGAAGGGAGAGGCTACTCAGCGTGGGCTTGGGCACGGTTGGGTCTGATGGGCGTTGGGCCGAATCCTCGCTTGGGCTTGCCCCAAGCTTCTGAATTTGACCCACAATTAACTAATTTCATAAAATACTACTAAAACATAATTAAAATGACAATAAATAATTAAAATACATTTAATAAAATCCAGAAATTTTCCAAAAATTATAGGGAAGCTTCAAAAAATAAGACCACATATTTTTGGGCCAAATCTCTAGAAAATAAATTTTTGAGAGATCAAATTCAATTTTTAGAAATTTCTACATTCCTTCGAAAATTACTAAAAATTTCCAGGAGAAGCTTGATTCCCAAAAAATCACGATCCAAGCTAAACTAAATTTTTACTAAGGTCCAGAAAGGGCCAAAACGTGGCTATTACATCGAGTCAAGAGATAGATACACATACATCTCATTTCACCGATCGAGACCGTTCATAGTGATTGAGCGGGTCAAAGACCAAGAAGTGAGTTATCTATCATCCAAACATTCTTCTTATCTCACGGTCAAAATTTTAATTATTTTTAATTTTTTGAAATCTATTTTTAATTTTTTTATTTTCCTCTTCCAATCGTTGACGAGGCTACTTGACAAATTTCAATGAGCTCGACCTTACCAGATTTCGACGAGCTCAACCTTGCTGACCTTAGATGATGCTTGAGACTTGTCCAAATGAGGTCGACCTCATTAAAATTCGATGAGTCTCGACCTTAGTGGTCTCATGCAAGCTTGACCTTGGTGAATCTGGTGAGTATCAAGCTTGGTGGCCCGGGAAGAGTTTGGTGCGTTCACGTTTAGGCAATAATACAAAACATGCGCAATCAAAAACCCGTAATTCTGAATAATCAAGAGTAGGGCCAAGTTCGACCTAACCACTAGATCCAGCAAAGTCGAGTTGGCACCTAGCCTCTCGAGCTTGCTCGAGGCGAGGATCGAGCCTCACCGACTATGGGCGCGCTTGTGCTCACTAATCTCAACAAGGCTCGAGCTCGCTAATTTGGCAAGGTCTCAGCCTCTCCGTAGTCTGATAAGCTTTTCCCTTGCCTCTTGGTCGGCGACCAGTCGAGAAAGAGGAAAAAAATGAGGAAAAAAAGAAAGAAAAAAAGGGAAAATAAGAACCAAAATTTTTATTTTTAATAAATTATTAATTAGAATGTTAGAATTTTCTTAGTCTAAAAATGACTTGTCAATGATCATTTGGAACCCATTTAAGACACATTAGATTAGTAAATAACCCATTTAATATTTCAAGCTAATCCGTTTATGACCCTTATTATCCCATACGAGTTTAAATATGAGTTTTTGACCCATTTTGTCATCTTCACTTACACAAGCAATGTTTAGAACATCATTTGCTTATCCAACGGAGTGATGAACATGCACCCGAATTTTCATAAGCCCGTGTGGAAAGGAGAAATGCACTTTTGGTTTATTAAACGTGGAATTCGATGATCAGAAGTTTTATGAGACTTTGGATCCTTCGACAAGGAGCAAGCAGGATCGGGCCAAGCGCGATAAATCGGTGCATATTGGGTTTACACAACGGGCGAGTGAATGAACCAGCTCCTGTGTCAGAGATCTACAACTTTAGTCTCATGGGCCTAGCCTACCTACCATCAAAATACTTTGTATGCATATTTCTAGAGAGAGAGAGAGAGTTTTGCATATACCCAAACCAATGACCTAATCTAAAATTTCTTTGCTAAGTATTTTTTTTTTTAAGTATCCCAGTTCATTCCATGTGGGTTCGTGACGGCTCGGGAACTTTGTGCCCTTATGCACGCTGCACCACCGCTCGCGCCATCTGCAGCAAGACATTCGGATGATTTCCTTCTCCAAAGTTGTGTTGCGTTTGGAATCCAAAGTCATAGCTTGACGTTCTATGGATATCTCGAAGCAAAGCGGGTATATCATATATTGATGGGAGGACCAAATCAAAAAACGAAAAGAAACGAGATTCCACTCGGCCGCAGATTCAGCAAAATTCGTTCACCGGACTGTGAGATGCATTGAAACCTAGTGAGTAGTTGGGTAACCGAGGACCATAAGTAGGAGGCAAAAGCATTGCAGGCACATATAGATAGTAAAAGAGCAACTAAACATAGGATAGGATCCAAGGCGTATAATCTTTAGCCCTTGAGTCCAATTACAATATAAAGATCTGTCGGCACTCGAAATTGCCCAAGCCCTTAACCAGTTGACTCGGAGTAGAAAAGACCAAGTAAGACATCATGGAGCTAACATTTGCTAATCTAATTAAGCTCATAACCAACCATCCACCACCGGTCCAATATGCAAACTATGTAAATGCTCCTAATATTTTTATTTTAGGGGCCGAGATCAATTCTTAATTTTCTATGCAATTATTTATAAACGAGTGTCAAAAAATTTAGATGTCAGCAAGACCAACAATTTTGCTTCCAATCATAAAGGCCCATTCAATCTTGCAGCCGACCTCGCAAATCTTGAAAGCCACTAATAATAATGATCGAGAAACATGGACTGCCATAATTCTCCTGATGAGGGGATGGTAGGTGTGGAAGAAACCGCTGACGTGGGCCGATTGATGAGACCATGATTGTTGAGTCATGGGTTCTTCTGGTAACTATCTCTAAATACATATTGTTGAATTTTAGGAGTCAATTATCTGTTTTATTTGTAATTGTTGTTAACCATCTCTGATAGCTTAAAATATTAAGATTGTAATTCGAGAAAATTATCGATAATCTATCAATGAACGTAAGTTATTCTATTTTATCTTCTTATTATCTCGACATTTCGGAACCCTTTTAAGTGGTTGGTCACGATTTCATATGGTCTTCGTACCTTTAATTTTCTTGTCAATATGCATCTTCTATCTAAGAATCAACAAATGACTTCTACATTCTTTGTTGATATTCATATGAATTAACGTTTTGAAAGGTGTTTTATTAACGATTTACCACCAAATTAGTTCCAATATTCATTCGCTTACTTATTGTACTGACTATTATATAGGTAGTTCGATCGCAGACAAACAACGCAACGAATGGGGCACTCAACTTCAGGAGATGCCGCTATATGATTGGTCGCTTTCTAAAATAAACTAAGACATCATTAAATATGTAAATCTCTGTAGAGCATTAAGCTTGTTAATTGGGATTTTATTTTAGTGGGGATTAAAGACTGGGTAGGTTTGTTCGATTGAAAACAAAATAATTTAGAATAATATATTTTACGAATAATTATTCGTATAGCTTATAAAAATGAACAAAAATCATTTCTTTCGTTTAATATTCATGTATAAATTATTATTGATAATAATTGTTTTATTAATTAACCATTTTAAGTATTATAAGTAATTAGTTTTTAAATTATTTATTTTTCATAAAAATAAAAAGGAGTAAAATATGCCGCCTTTCCTGCTGCCTCTGCTACGAGAGAGCAGGAAGAGAACAAGAAAAAGACTTGGCGGATTTTGACCATTAAAAGCCAAGACTTCAGGAGCAAATCTATACATCTGAGAAAAGACTCGCCACCTCTCAATTTTGAATATACTCTAAGTAGGGCAATTTTCTTAGATTCACACTCGAAGTTTGATGTTATTTCGAGTAAGAACTTGGCTTGGCTCGATCAATTCCAAATAAGGACCTTAGCTCATCTCAAGGCACCATAAATGTCAAGTTCCGTAATTGACGAGTCGAGATCCTTATCTGAGTTTGATTTAACTGCTTCATGTCCTAATTTAACATAATGTCCACTTTGCAACTTCGACTGTATATTCGGAATTTTCTCTGTGTTGATCAAGAACCGATAGGAGCTGTTTGTTCGAAATTTTATATATGTCGATGGGCCGGGCGAGCTCTCTCGGATGCCCCCCGTACATTCCATTCCCTATGCTCGTCCACTCCCGCTTCAAGCGCGTGTCACGCAGTTCTACCGGGATCCCGCATCCATCCTATAATTCACGAGCTCCGCGCGTGTGCGTGATGGGCACGACCAAGCTTAAGCCGAAGGAACAGTGGCTCGGCTCGAAGGAATCGTGTTTCTTTGATTCTTGAGGGATTCTGCAAGAGACCTTATGTCATCCCTCTCATCCCTCCCACGCTCAGTCACGTGACCGAGCCGCACGAGCTCGCTATAAATAAAGGGCAATCATAGCTCCTTTGGTACCAACTGCTCCTCTCCAACTCCCATGTTTTTGTATCTCTTCATCTCTGGACTGCTTTTCGTCTTCTCACTGGTCTTGTTACTGTCGCTCGTCCCGCAGCAATTTTCATGGGTACGAATAACGATCTCTCTCTCTCTCTCTCTCGGATCGCGAGTTTCTTCTTCTCCGATTTGGTTCGATGCTTTGCTGATGTGTTTTGTCGGGATCTGTCTTCGCAGGTAAAATCAAGATCGGAATCAACGGTCAGTGGCTCGATCGATCGTGATTCACCTGCGTGCTTTTGGAGATTGATCGGAGATCTCCATTTCTGTACCTATTCTAGTGCTCTGGGTTGATTTTTTTGGTGTTCTTCTTCAGGTTTCGGTAGGATCGGTCGCTTGGTCGCTCGGGTCGCTCTCCAGAGAGACGATGTCGAGCTCGTCGCCGTGAACGACCCCTTCATCACCACCGAATACATGGTATGTTGCGCCCCCCCCCTTCTCCGATCGATGCGCGTGTGCTGTGCTTCGGCCTAGACCGATTCGTTGACTTTGCGAGGTCTGGTGAATGCAGACATATATGTTCAAGTACGACAGTGTTCACGGCCAGTGGAAACATGATGAGCTCAAGGTTAAGGACTCCAAGACACTTCTCTTCCGCGAGAAGCCAGTCGCTGTATTCGGCATCAGGTAGCTTTTTGGCGTCTTTTTGGTCTTTCGGCTTGATCTTCTGCGAATTTGTTATCTGCGAGATATACTATTAGATGGATCTGCTGCAATAATGCGTTTGATTAATTTGTAGGAACCCCGAGGAGATTCCGTGGGGTGAGACTGGAGCTGAGTTCATTGTGGAATCTACTGGTGTCTTCACTGACAAGGATAAAGCTGCTGCCCACTTGAAGGTTCGTTTATCTAGATTCCCTTCTGTTTATTTACGCCTCTTATCTGAGATGAATTATAGATCAATTGCATTGATATCCTCTGCTGTCTTTCCAGTGGACATACTACTGGTATATCTCGGAAAGATTCTTGTGATTTGTCGTCATAAGCGACATGATTCTTGATAACTGACATTGTACTTGCGATGACTGTGGCCTGTAGAATTTAATCATGTGGGTTAATAAAATCACTTTATGTGATGTCAGTTTGACGAGGCATTTGGTCTGTTTTTAGGGTGGTGCTAAGAAGGTAGTCATTTCTGCCCCCAGTAAGGATGCACCCATGTTTGTTGTGGGTGTGAACGAGAAAGAGTACAAGCCACATCTTGACATCGTATCCAACGCCAGTTGCACTACCAACTGTCTTGCTCCTCTTGCCAAGGTTCTAAGACGACTAATTATTTTTTTAGCATTCTTAATTATGCGTGGGATATGTGAAGTTCATTTATGGACTGACCTTATTCTTGCAAATTTCAGGTTATCAACGACAGGTTTGGCATTGTTGAGGGACTTATGACCACTGTCCACTCCATTACTGGTAAACCATCGGCCCTTTTAGTCTTTCTATAGTAATTCAGTACATCTAATCAATGTAGAAAACTTACACGGCTTGCTTGCTCATTTGTGATACAGCCACTCAGAAGACTGTTGATGGCCCATCGATGAAGGACTGGAGAGGTGGAAGAGCTGCTTCGTTCAACATCATTCCCAGCAGTACTGGTGCTGCAAAGGTACCTTGAACAAAGTTCCCTGATTATTGGTGTAGCATGATAGAAAAGGCACTCCTTTTCATTTCTTTTGGTGTTGTTTGCCTCAGCAACATATTTTTGCATTACCTGATGGCATTCTTGGCTAGAAAATTGATTGTCTTGTATGTTGCTGTGCTTTTTGAAGCTCCAGTTGATTTAACTAAGCATGTATCTGGTGCTTATAGGCCGTGGGAAAGGTGCTGCCTTCCCTCAATGGTAAGCTCACTGGAATGGCCTTCCGTGTTCCTACTGTTGATGTGTCAGTTGTGGATCTCACCGTCAGGCTTGAGAAAGAGGCGAGTTATGAGGAGATCAAAGCCGCCATTAAGTAGGTTTTAATTAGTCTTTTGCTTTTCTATTTAGGAAGATATTGTGTTGCACATGCTGTACTTAAGTCTTCCTTATGTTTTAGATGCTACTTGCACATTCTTATTAAATTTATTGGCCCTTTTTAGGGAGGAGTCTGAGGGCAAACTGAAGGGGATCTTGGGTTACACTGAAGAGGATGTGGTCTCCACAGACTTCGTTGGTGATAGCAGGTACGGCGATATTCTAAATACAACGAACAAACAATAACTTTAAACACTTTTGGAGTTTTGTTCGGTTGCAGATTTTTGTCTGCAAGAAGGATTCAATATTTATAGCCCGTTCAGTGTCATCACTTGGATGTATTAAAATACCAGCATTCATTTCTGCTTTTGTTCCCGAACTATAATCTCTTGGCATATGAACGGATGATTGCTCTTAGTCTCTGTTTAAGCAAAGTCTGACGAAAGTTCCTTGGTACTTCTGTGCAGGTCAAGCATTTTCGATGCCAAGGCTGGAATTGCTTTGAGCAAGAACTTCGTGAAACTGGTCTCGTGGTACGACAATGAGTGGGGATACAGGTAACTGGTCTTCTCCTCTCCCCCTTGTTATTGCTCTCACTTTGCCACTATTATCAAAATAGGTTTTCTCGCCAAAATTGAATCTTGTGATGTTAGTGGCAGCATTTATGTAAAGGGAATACGTGCCAATTGATACGTATTTTCTGGGTTTGCAGTTCTCGTGTTATTGACTTGATCGTCCACATGGCGTCCACCTGCGCTTGAAAGGGAAACCCCATCTTATGATTGATCGGGTATTTTTGTTTGTCCACGGTGGAGCCTTGTCACTTCTGTATCCATCAGATGGTCGTTGCTAGCTAGTATCGATGGTTTTTGGGCGTTTAGCCCATGGTTTATCCTGTTTCCATGCTCTTGGATGTTTGGAGCAATAAAGGAGATACAAACTGCCACATCTTTTTCATAGTGTCGTCTTTCTTTTGCTGAGGTTTTAAAACGTTTAAGGAATCTTCTACTAATCCCTCTCTTTTTTTGTCACGACAGCTTTTCATCAAATGATGTTAATTAATTTACTCAAGGTCCAATTGGTCGTGACGATTGTATTGTAAATATGCAGTTACAAATAATCCAGCCAAATTAATAGGAATTAGACCTAAGATAATTCCAAATAGAAAAACTTCAATCACTTCCATTTGTTTGAAAGGGAAAAAAGAGAGGTAACGTCCATCCCTGCATTGCCCATGAATCTCAATGACCACTAATTGGAAATTGACCCAGTAAAAAACAATAGGCTCTGAATACCACAAAAAGATTTTTTTTATGCGTTGTGTTCAATCAATTAGTTTCAAATAAATAGTATCTTGGTTAGATCGATAAAGAGAATCAATTAGTTTCAAATAAATAGTATCTTGGTTAGATCGATAAAGAGAGTTGAGATTATAATTAAAGCTTCTAGTAGAAAATCGAAAGGACTAGTTATAGTAAACATGAAGATGAAGGAGCTGAATGAAATGTATTCTTTTCCTACATATGTTTATAAAGCAATTCCCTAAATTTCAAGATACGAAAAATAAGTAGCCGACACAACTAGAAAAGGGTTGCATGGACGTTTTTAACTAAGTCATTCGTCTTACATGATTGTTTGAACTTGTTAGAACCTTGGATTATATAAGTGCGGAACTCGCACGATTCATTATTTCATACGATCTAATAGTTCGAATGGCGTCCTGCGAAATTTGCGAAACCACTGCCATCGATTTGGTTGTTTGCAACTTAAGGTATGGCCTCTGTTCCTAATGGTCGATCTGCCACCACCACCAGCATCATTATCAAAGATTGACACGGCCTAATCACCGTCATAGCGATCACTTGCTGTTGCCACCTGTCACTCAATTGCCGTGGGTCACCTTTACCACCAGCAATGCAGCAATTGATGGTTAGTCTCAACTATCACCTCAAGTTCTTTTCTTATGTGAACTCCCCTTGATGGGTTAGTTATTGGAAAGTATTGCTTGAATTGGTTGATTCTTCATCGAATTGAATGAAGGGGAAACGAAAAAAGAAGGAAGAAGAAGAAATATTGCTGCAATTGTGCCGTTAAAAAAGAGTTCATTGCACAAGCAAGGAAGAACATTTAAACGGTCCATCCGTCAACCAACAAAAGAAAAATCCCAACAAAAAAGCCAATTGAGAAACTCCGATTCTCATGATCCAATTACAATAGACATATTTTAATGTCCATGTCTAACTAAATGATTTTTCTGTTATGCAATGTGCAATTTACGCACGATCTTGCTATGGTAGAGTTTGAGGATGATTTGCAATTATTTTATCTGAACTTCACTAAGTGTAAAAGTTGCGTAAATGAAACGAAAGAAAGAAAGCAAAAACTTAAGGGTCCGATTGAGCATGTGCTCTTGTCCAAGAGCAATTCCAATTTTGTACGGGGATAAGCGCCCGGGATTGATTCGATATTTGCTCGTGCATCGCTCATGCCTTCGAGCTCCAGCAGCTCCCTATTTCCTCTCAGCCCTTTTTCTCGCATGAGCTTCTCTTCCCGCACCCCCGTATCCCCAGCCTTCCGTCGATCCGCCGGCCACCCCTAGTCTCTCCTCCTACACCTTCCGCAACACCCACGAGAGCCCGGTCGAGGACCGGACGTCCGACCTTGAGATTGTCCGCGCCGGAGTCGTACGACGCCATCGTCGACATCCTCAGTAAGAATCGGAGGATGGATAGGATGAGGGATGTCTTGGAGGAGATGAGCCGGAGGTAGCTCATGAGGCTCAACACGGTGGGCAAGGTGATGAGGAGATTTCCTGGTACAGGGTTGTGGGAAGAGGCGGTCAAGGTGTTTGATGGATTGGGGGACTTCAGTTTAGAGAAGAACATCGAGTCCATATACTTGTTGCTGGACACGCTTTGTAAGGAGCGCAGAGTCGAGCAGACACGCTCGATTACGTAGCAGCTCAAGCCTCACGTTTTGTCCGATGCGTACATATTCAATATTTTGATCCTCGCTTGGTGTGAGATTAACAGGGTCAACGAGGCACAGGAGACTATATATGAAATGAAGGGCCACGGGGTTCGGCCCTGCGTCATATCGTGCAGTTTATTGCCTTTAGAGAAATTTCAATAAGGTCTATCACCTGTTTGACGAAATGCAGGATGCAGGGTGCCGGCTGAATGTGGTTCTTACATTATGGTCATGCATTATTTGGCTAAGTCGGAGGAATTTTATGAAGCGCTGCAATTAGCCGAGAGGATAAAGTTGGATGGATGCGAGCCAAATACGCTCTTTTCCAATTGCTTGATCCATGTGCTCATGAGAGCTGGGCGATCTAAAGATGCCATCGATGTTTATGAGGTGGAGATGCCTACTCGCGGTGTAAGACCAAACATGCCTACCTACAATACCATGATTTCAATGTTACATCACCACAGTCAAGTTCAAAAGGTGTAATGGCCCGTTTTTGGTCAATTACGGGATTTAATATTTGAAATTTCGAGTTTAAGTTAATGGTTCGTTGACCTGGGAGTCCCGAGACTAAATCATGAAAATTTATTTTGGGCGAGCCCCCTAACTTTTTGATAATTGCAAAAAGGTTCCTCAATTATAGGATATTTATTATTTGGACCCTGGTCAACTCTTCTTCCTCATTGATCGCGGCGCCAGACATTTCTCTCTTCCTCCTTGGTCACTGAAAGTTGCGCGGCTGAGGAAGCTCACCTTGTAGGCCAAGGTGAAAGCGACTCTCGTCCTACCTAGCGAGGGCAACCCTTGGTGGATCACCCTTGCCTGATCCAGCGAGGGCGGCCCTCACCCAAGTTTGCTAATCTCCACTTACCATCAATCAAACCCGTCATTGGTTGGTGAAAGGAAAGGAAGAAGGAAAAAGCAAAGAAAAGTAAAAAAAGATAGAGAAAGTTTAAAAAAAATTACCTAGAATTTTGTTTAATTAAAATACCTCTTCTTCGACGGCCAAAGTAACCACATGCTCGGTCATCAGCTAGGATTTGGTTAGCTGGCAAATTCATGCTCTTATTTGAGATTATCTGATCACTTCAAGCTTTTATTTGAAATAAGATTTGCTATGGATCCTTTTTTGAGAAAACAACTCCACTTTAAACGCTTGTTTGAAATTTTATCTACCAATCTACCAAAGAAAGATAAAAAAAAAAGACAATTGAAAAACTTTGATTTTCATGATCCATTTAGGACAAACAAAATCTAATGTCCACATTTCATTAAATGATTATTTAGTTATGTGGCATGCAATTTTTGCACAATCTTCTTAAGGTTGAGCTTAAGGTTGATTTGTAATTATAGAAGTGTAAAAGTTGTGTAAAAAGAGAAAGAAAGAAAAACTAAAAGGGTTCGATTGAGCATGTGTCCTTATTCAAATATTAAAATGCATTTTGTATAGAGATAAGTGCAATGAAGAGATTTGATCGTACTACTTTTGACAAGTTTTATGATTCTCCACGATTGTCTTAAGTAAAATCAGACGAACTTAACGAATAGATTTGATTACCTCAAATATAATAAGTTGTACGAGTTAATTATACTTTTATGATAAGTTCTAAACCACCTTCCAATGTATTTATCCCTTCTTTATAGCATCGGATGAAATTAAATTAAACTTACAAAGAAAGAGCAGGAAAGCCCGCGACACGATCCAAATCCCGCACCTTCGGTGTTCCTCGGACCGTTCGTGTCGACCGTTCTCGCGCCGTTTCGGCCTTTCGGATCCCCAGTCCGGCGACACCGAGACACTTCGTTCGACATCTGCTCGCGCATAGCTCGAACTTCAAGCTCAAGGCAACTCTTTCATACTCCCTCTGGCCCTTTTTCTCTCATGAGCTTCTCTTCCCGAACTCTCGCCCGATGCCCCCATATCCCCACGCTCCCGTCGATCCGCCGCGCCACTCCCAATCTCTCCTCCTGCGCCCTCCGCGACACCCGCGAGAGCCCGGTCGTGGGCCGGCCGTCCGACCTCGAGATTGTCGTGTCCAGAGTCCGCGTCGGGAGCAGCGAGCGCGAGGTCCTACGGTCCCTCGAGCGCGACCCCTCCTGCGCCTCCATCGAGGTCTCCCATGGCCTCGTCGAGAAGCTGCTCCATCGGTTCAGGGACGACTGGAAGTCCGCCCTCGGAGTGTTCCGATGGGCCGGACGGCGCCTCGAACCCGGCCGCGCCTCGCCGGAGGCCTACGACGTGATCGTCGACATCCTCGGTAAGAATCGGAGGATGGATAGGATGAGAGAGGTCTTAATGGAGATGAGCGGGAGCAAGCTCGTGAGGCTCAATACGGTGGGGAAGGTGATGAGGAGGTTTGCTGGTGCAGGGTTGTGGGAAGAGGCGGTCAAGGTGTTCGATGAATTGGGGGGCTTCGGTTTGGAGAAGAACACCGAGTCCATGAACTTGTTGCTGGACACGCTTTGCAAGGAGCGCAGAGTCGAGCAGGCACGCTCGATTATGTTGCAGCTTAAGCCTCACATTTTGCCCGATGCGCACACATTCAATATTCTGATCTTCGGTTGGTGTAAGATTAATAGGGTCGACGAGGCGCATTGGACTATCCAGGAAATGAAGGGCCATGGGGTTCGGCCCTGTGTCATTAGCTACTCAATCATCGTGCAGTTTTATTGCTGTCGGGGCAATTTCAATGAGGTCTATCAACTGTTCGACGAAATGCAGGATGCAGGGTGCCACCCGAATGTAGTCACTTACACTACGGTCATGCATTATTTGGCAAAGTCAGAGGAGTTTGATAAAGCGCTGCAATTAGCTGAAAGGATGAAATTGGACGGGTGCAAGCCGGATACACGTTTTTACAATTGCTTGATCCATGTGCTCGCAAGAGCTGGGCGAGTTCCAGATGCCGTCGATATTTTTGAGGTGGAGATGCCTACTCATGGTGTAAGACCAGACACGTCTACCTACAATACCATGATTTCAATGTTTTGTCACCACGGTCAAGTTCAGAAGGCAATGGATCTCCTCAAAGAAATAGAAGATTCAAATTTTGCCAAACCTGATACTCAGACGTACTATCCCTTGCTGAAGTCTTGCTTTAAATCTGGAAAAACCGACGGCTTTTTGAGCAGATTGTTGGATGACATGGTCAACAAGCATCATCTCAGTCTGGATGTCTCGGCATACACACTTCTAATTCATGGGTTATGTAGAGCGGACAAAGCTGATTGGGCTTGCCTTCTGTTTGACGAGATGGTTGGTCAAGACATAACTCCAAGGTATCAAACATGTCGTTTGCTGCTGGATGAAGTGAAACAGAAGAACATGTATGATGCTGCTGAGAGGATTGAGGATTTCATGAAGAAATTGTGAGGACAAGGTAAAAATCTGTATTAAGCCAACATCTAGTTTGATATGACTTGGATGTTACAATGAATAAGTAGCTGCGACCTTAATATTTGTGATCTGTCTTCTTTGAATGTTTGCTATGACTCTGAAACTTTAAAAATGGATACTGGTACAAATCATGATCCAGAATCCATTTCCTTATTGAAAGCAACGGTCCAGCTTGGTGAGATGACGAGAGCTTTCAAGTGCATAAGACGGTTGGATAAACTTTGGTTCAGACTAAAGCATTCTAAAAACAACGAATGCACTCAAGCTTTCCGAAATACGCATGGCAAATGCAGAGAATAGAAGTGTGAATATCCTTGTTACATGTCTTCACGGTGTTGGAATGGTTTGTGTATGAAACTTCATGTTCTTTTTATTACGATCTAAAGGCATTATGTCCCCTTACTGGAAGCGTGAATCCTTCATGATTACTAATAAATATGTTTACTTTTTTATATTTCCCGTTGCAAGAGTCAACTATATCTATATAAATTGTTGGTTGATGTGTTAATCAGACAGAACTTTCCTTTATAATTCATAGAGTGGTTGTTCTGTCACTGATGTGAATCTAACTTAAGAGCATCTTTGGCGCTTCATTTCTGTTTCTTCTCTTCCTTGTGAGACTGTACTAAGAGGCCAACAAGGTCATCTTTTGTGAATCTCAAATTTGTTGTAGCCTAGAAGCAAAAAGAGTTTGATTTAAATGGCCGAGAATTGCCTCAATCAGCTTGAATCCAGGAATGTTTGTTGCCTGCTGTTGCTTTACTGGCTAGTGAAGCCAAACAATCATGGATGCGATTTTTGGTTTGCCAAAATGATGTGCCATGGGAGAATGGTGTGGATAGACATTATTGGATTTTGCTTGGATTCTTAATAGTCAGATTGATGTGGAGAATGCTGTCAGTGTCGGTGGTATTATATGAGTATGTCTGCTCCATGTAGAAGCATTTATCATTTCGGTTATTTCGATCCCAACTTCTTTTCTCTCTTCATGTCTTTACCATCGGTCAACACAAACACCGTGCTTGTTGAAAAACAAATAGTACAGATGGTACTGACTGGTGAACGTGCTCTTTCTCATGTTAACAACCTGATATTCCCCTGACAAGATTGCTTCTGCTGCACCAGGTGCTGGAACCACCCTTATTTTGATGCTGACTTTGTTAACCAGAATGTCTCCCAACAGTCACGGGCCGTTAGGACAGCACAGGACAATTGTGGTTTGAGGAGTATGGTGGACAGCCAGATGGCAGAATCATTATCTTCCCGGGGAAACAAAAATGCATCATCAATGGAGTATCTGGCAGAGCAAGCGATCCAAACAACAATGCCATTCAGTCGCTAGCTTGTCTTGCCAACGAATTTGCCAAAAGCCTTGAATGAAGGGGATTGCAAAGAACGCGTGATCCGATAATCGTGGCAGCAAGTGCTTGAAATAAGACAAACACATGGACTCGGATAAAAGTCCAGAGCCTTATGCAGAGGGATTAGGGTGAGAGGTTTTCCTTTCAATGGAAGGATAAGACTGATGGGAACTTCACAGATCTGGCCAGGAGGAAGATCAAGTAGACACAAACAGTGTGTAATATGCACTTGTCTGAATCCAGAGTCTTGATGAGGAAGAAGGGTGGGGTAGCATTGTGATGGAATGCTTCATCTAACTTAACTAAGTACTTGCGTGCCCAGCTGGGTGCATTGGGATCCTCATTTACGGGGGGAACGAAACTCGCGTGATTCCCTCAACTTTATCAGGATCCGAGTCCCAAAGTCAGGCCGAGGGAGAATCCAGATCTCGTGATCCAAAGCACGATGGTGACAAAAAGCACACGAGGAGCCAAATCAGGAGCACAGCACAACCACGGACCTCCTAATCACTTAGGCTCCCCCGGTGGGGCCTCGCACATTCTTCCTCGTCATCGACATTCCCATGTGCTCGATGGTCCACACCCATCGGAATCATCTCTAATCGCTTCTTTGGACGTGGGGTGGGACTGAACCACCACATTGTCATCTTCCCTTTGGATTCTTACTCCTTAGAAGGTTGCTATAGAAATCGCCGAGTCCGGTCACCAAATCGTTTCGCCACTGTATATTCCTTTCGACCAGACTCGGAATTTATCCAAAATTCGAAGTGGGTTTTCGGTCGATTCATAATCGAAGTGGAGAAGAAAAGAGTTTGGGGCCACCAAAAATAGTACCGCAGGAGACGACGACGTGATATCTTTGGACTTCATGCGCAGCAGACATTAAATGGACAGACATGTCTTTCTAAACAAAATGAAGACGCTTGATTGGGGCGAAGACAGAACAATGGCCGACTGTTGAGACGCAGCTTTCATGGGGATTTTGGCGATGTGACGGGAAATGCTCTTCGCATTTAAGAATTTATTGTCATTAATGGTGGCAATATTCCAACTGAAGTTCCAAGGCATGGAGGCAGACCGTCCTTGCCGTCGGAGGGCTTCGAGGTCATCTAAAGGCCGGTACCGAAAGACGTCCATGTCAATTTCCCTTCTAGTTTATTTGTCAAATGGCCCTCTGCAATTCGTTCTTAATAATCCATTAGAAAACGAAATTTGACGATGATCTGAAGATAATGATGCGGAAGTGCAGTGGGGTCCACGTAATACGACCCCCCGTTTCATCCGGTAAAAGCGGTGGCCCATGGAAGTCTCCAAATTATTCTACTAAGAAAATGATTTTTTTTTCCTTCCTTTCTTTTAATTTGGCTGATCTATCCATTTTATTAGGAGAAGATGCAAAGGTAACAATGTTAGAGCATGAATACTTTTTGAAGGGACCATTGTCATATGATGATTGACTATTGACTACGTGACCCGTGCTCTGCAAGAGCATCTTTTGATACGTATTATTTACAATGTGTTAATTTTCATTCTCGATGTTTGGGTCAATAGATTTCCATGCGCTAATCATTTGAAGCTGTTATTCCATTCATTACAAAAAAGATAAGAAGTAAAATAATTTATCAAATCAGAAATTTAAACTCACAACATGATTGAATAAAAATATGATGATCCGAAGAAAAAAAGTGAAATTGGCATAAAGCGATAGCGCACCTTACACAGGTAAATCTCACGTCAAGATACACGCCACTGAACTCACTAACCTATCAAAGCTGCACCAGTTCGGTATAATTCTCACCCGAATACATCTCTTAGAATGCACTGACTCTTGAGCCACCGACTAGTCCATCTCGTCCAAAACTTACTGTCAGAACTGCCACATGCAAGGGTGGAGATTCTAGGAAGGTATATGCAACCGCGACTCGGGCCAAAACACGAGAAGGTCGAGGCATGTGCATCCTTGACCGAGTGCTTGTATATAAAATCGCTTCTCCCGTGGATTTTTAAAGAACAGTCTCGCCCGATGATTCGATCACCGGATACCGTGGGCCGACGCCCCTCCTTCTTCTATAATGATTCGCGCGCACCATTCGCTAATGTCGCGAATCTCGCAGATCGGTTGGAGTGTTCTGACGCAGCAGCTTCCTTCTGCTAATATTGTTCATCAATTTGCGAAATGGGAGAACAGGTCACGTACCCAATTGCACGCTACCGAAAGCTGGGAAAGAAGTTAAGAACGAGTCACTCTATCTTTGGCCAACCCATAAATTGGAGAAGTTCATCCCAAAAGTCAACGGAAATACGTGAAGGTTAAGGGTGTCATCCTTCTTTCCTCCTCCTCTCCTCTCGTGCTTGGTTTCGGTTTTCATTCTTGTCGAGAATCTCTGATTTTAGGAGAGTAACTTCGATGAGTTTATTAGTTCCGAAGTAGATAAGATGTGTTCGATCCAAATAAGAAGCATGGACATTTTAGTTTCAAAACGGTCGGGACATAACTTTTGGTCCAAGTTTTAATCCATTTCTTGTTCCTTACATGCTTTCGTCTTAACATAATTAATTAAGGACTTATCTTGATGAACGTATTCAGAGCATAGCCATCATAATGCCCCCAATTCCACAGGTATCATTTCTCAAACAAGAAAACAGAAACATCCGGAAAATTTCTGGCTTTCCATCTCCTCTGCAAGATCTCTTCTCGCAGGCCATCACGGACCGGAGGAATCAGATCCCAATCATTCATCTTTCGTCTCGAAACTTTTTCTCCACCTTGGAAAAAGAAAAAAGAAGAAGCAAAATAAGCAAATACCCTCCAAAAATCTCCCACCATTTCCTTGCCATCTTCTGTCTGTGGGTATGAGCGCGTGAGCAAACAGCGTCAAAGGTTGTCCCTTTTTGCTCTTGGAGCCCTGTTTTGGTCTCTCCCTCTCTCTCTTCGAGTTGTATTGCCTTTTTGCCCCGCTTTATATGGGCAAAGAAATCATTGTTTCCCTCGTTTTCTCCTCCTCTCGAACGGAAGATAAGCTGCTGAAACTCGGCCTCTTCACCTGATTGTCAAAACTCTCTGAAGTCTTTCCTTCTTCTATTCGATAGCTTTCGTCTTTCTCTTGCTTATTTTCACTTGAAGCTCCCGCCCTTCTTTCTGGGTCATCCTCTTTTTGCTTGGAAATGCCACCGGATTACTTCCCTCTACGGTGGGAGAGCACCGGTGACCAGTGGTGGTACGCGTCGCCCATCGACTGTGCGGCGGCGAACGGCCTTTATGACGTGGTCACTGAGCTGCTCCACGTGGACCCCAACCTCCTCATCAAGCTCACCTCCCTCCGCCGCATCCGCCGCCTCGAGACTGTGTGGGACGATGACATAACGGGGCAGTTCGACGACGTGGCCCGGTGCCGCGCTGCCGTGGCGCGCAGGCTCCTCCTCGATTGCGAGCCGCGGAAAGGCAAGGGCGAGAACTCGCTTGTCCGCGCCGGCTACGGCGGGTGGCTCATGTACACGGCCGCCTCGGCGGGCGACCTTGAGTTCGTGAAGGATCTGTTGGAGAGAGACCATTTCCTGGTGTTTGGAGAGGGAGAGTATGGGGTGAGTGATGTGTTGTATGCTGCTGCTAGGAGCAAGAACTGTGGGGTTTTCAGGTTCTTGCTCGAATCTGCGGTTTCACCGACGAACGGGTTGAGTGGTGGTGGTGGTGGTGGTGGTGGTGAAGGTGATGGGGACAGAGGTTTTAGGTGGGAGATTATGAACAGAGCTGTTCATGCAGCTGCAAGAGGAGGGAATGTGGAGATTCTGAGGGAGCTGATTGAGGGTTGTTCCGATGTTTTGGTGTACAGAGATTTGCAGGGCTCTACTGTGTTGCATAGTGCATCTGGAAGAGGGAAAGTTGAGGTTAGACTTTCTCTTTTTCTTTCCTTTTTTTATTTTTACTTATTTGGGATTCTTTGTTTCCGGTATTAATGAAAATTAGTGCTTGGATTGTGAGATTGTTAATGCTGATAGTTTATAGCATGGTGACCTGCAAAAGTGTGGCTATAAGAGGAGATCTTTGTGTCTTCATGGTGAAACTCTCTTTATGCTGACTGCAATGCCATACTTCTTTTGGTCACTGATAAAGTTGGGAGTTTGGTTGCTTGCATGATTTGCAGTTGTTGAATAAAGGATTGAGGGCTGACTCAAATTGCTGTGGAAGCACTTCTATATTTGATGCTTTATGGATTCCTTAAGCTGGATAGATTGTGCTCTGTTCTGCATGGCAAAAAACCAATTGTTTCCAAAGACCTGCTTGGCTTCATGCACATCTTTATATGCTTGATGAGGAAGCGATATGATGCTTGGGCGTTACGTGCTGATTAAAGAATTCCACTTTTAAAAATGCCTTTGTGATGCTTTTTCTGCAAGCAGATGCCCTATGATCCTGCGGTTTTAGGGTCTTCATTCCACATTAAAGAGAAACAATCACACACTACAGTTACACTCTTTCAAAGAAAAACAGGAAACATAAAATTGACGAGTCATGACAGCAACATCTAGTAAAGGTCTCAATGATCATTCTGATGGCCCACTTATATGCTGTAAAGATTGAAATCTGCAAAAAGCATGATGCTGATGCACCCATTGATAGTTGAGGTGTTGGGTGTTTCTCTCAGAAGTGCTTTGATTGACTAGTCAATGAACATTGTGTTTCTTACCATTAGCACAAAAAGTGGTTGGGATGCATTCTCACATTACGCATATCAACAACAGTGAACTAGGACAAAGAAAATTCTTTTCATTTGCTGGCTTACTGACGCTTTTATATAAATGAAATCCCCTATAATTCAATTACGGATGCCCACATCACCACGGGTTTTATTCGGGGCCACCTTTATGAACATTTAACGCATGTTTTTGCTGGCTGCAGGTTGTTCAGGATCTAATAGCATCCTATGATATCATTAACTCAACAGACAATCATGGCAACACGGCATTACATGTGGCTGCTTATCGGGGTCATTTAAGTGTAGTGGAGGTCCTCATTCTCGCATCTCCCTCTCTGACCTCAGTTACAAACAGCTATGGCGATACTTTCCTTCATCTGGCTGTTGCAGGTTTCCGCACTCCCGGATTTCGAAGAGTTGATTGTCAGATCGAGCTTATGAAGCAGTTGTTATGTGGAAAGATCATAAATATCGAAGACATCATCAATGTGAGGAACAATGATGGAAGGACTGCCCTTCACATGGCTGTAACCGAGAATATCCAGACACGTCTCGTGGAACTGCTGGTGACTGTTCAGTCAATCAATTTGAATGTCCGTGATTCTAATGGAATGACTCCACTAGATCTTCTCAAGCAACGACCCAAATCAACATCTTCCGACGTTCTAATTAAGCAGTTGATTTCTGCTGGGGGGATCACCAATTGTCAAGACCAGATAGTTAGAAATGTGCTTGCTTCTCATCTTAGAGAGCAGGGCATTGTGCACAGCCCGGGAACTTCGTTTAGGATTGCCGATGGAGAGATCCTTTTGTATGCTGGGGTCGATAGTGCATGCGAGTCCCGTTCCAATTCGGGTCTTCTGGAGTACGCTAGCTGCTTGAGTGAAATAAGTAACGTAAATTCTGGTAACTTGTCTGAAAATAAGATGGGAAGTTCAATAAATCGTGGTACAAGACGCCTGAAGTTTCTCTTTGGTTGGGCTGGGAGGAAAGAAAGAAATGCCATCAAGGTGGAGTTTAGAAATGACAATGACAACGATTCTTTGGAGTCTCTCCAAGTAAGTGGCAGTTTCAAGGATCATCCGATCTCACTCAGACAACGATACTCCAAACAAGCATCCTTTCCAAACAATAAGAGGACTTACTCTTTGGGGACTGATTTTCCAAGTCCTTCCACGAGAAAGAAGTATACCATGGGCCTTATGCAGGGTGTGCTTCAGGCGAAGCCACAATTTTTGCGAGCTGATTCGGGTCCAAGTTCTTATTCCGGGTCATCCGTGTCTTCACCGATATCACTTGACAAGAGACAGAGTATTGATGTCTTGAGAGCATCAGGGTCAATTAAACCCCTGAACAACGGCAGAACCCCAGGGAGGGAGCAGCAAAAGACCTCGGTTGACAGGGGGCTGATGAATCAGTACTTCTGCTTTGGTGCACAACGTTTAGCCACTGAAGATTCTATTGAGTCTGCACCGGAATATCAAGCATACGAGCAAGCCTTAATGGTATGATCTTGCTTCCAAGGTGGAGTACGGAATTACTGGGTTCTCCTCGGTTAGATTAGATATTCTGAGAGATCAAGTTATATTATTGATTTCTTAATCGTTCTTTGTAATAATAAGCATAAAGCTCTTAGAAGTTTTTTGACACAGCAAAACACATGTGACAATGTTCCACTGTTGGTTTTATACATAATGCTATGAAGAGCAAGATTCTGAACATGTACGTAAATTGTACATGCAGTAATCTCTGTATGGAGTGCGCTTTGATGGAGAAACTTTGACTTGGTTTGTACTTATGGCCATGTAAATTGAAGGGACCCCAGATTGTGGATTGATGATTGATGTACCCTTCATTCGTGTAGATTCTCGTTTAAAGCAATGGCCCATGTTATCTGTAGTTTGATCTGAAAATTACGATTATCAGACGCCAGGTACAAAGCACGTCTCATCAAGCGCAGTCAGGTTTAGGCTGGTCTCAACGTAACAAATCATGGCGCGGCCAAACAATATTCGTCTTGAAAGACTAGCACTTCATTCGGTATTCTCGAATCTTCTCAGACAATCGCGTCAATCCGCTGACAGGTAAATACCCCTTCTATGTTAGGATTCCAGCACACTCATGAACGATCAAATTCAAAGCCACCATGGCTTGCTTAAGACGTTGGACCGTTAGTTCAATGTACAGAACAAGATTCACAAAATGCTCCTAGATTTTAGCGACAGAACTGCCGCCCTTTATTGGAAAATTTTTTAGAAAAAGAAGGGTCTAAGTGGTAATTCAACAAAGAGCCCACCTAAATATCCAATGGGTGGCTGTAAGGATCCTCAGGTTTCAGTCGAGGGGAGTTACAGAGAGACCACAGCCGAGACCAGCTTGATGGTATATTCTTAGCAAAAGGAGTACTAAATATGGCTTCTCTTGATTCCAGGGGTGATGTCTCTCTCTCTGTATATATATCACTCATCTTCATGTGACATGAACTCATCATTTCGTGGTTTTTGGGTCTGGGGAAGCTTGACGAAAGCCTGCATTTCCCTAGCAATGGGCCAAGATCACCCACGGAATGATGAAATCGATGAGAAGAAGATCAATGATTGGCTTCCGATCACATCCTCGCGGAAAGCCAAGTGGTGGTACTCAGCCTTCCACAATGTCACCGCAATGGTCGGTGCCGGTGTCCTCAGCTTGCCTTATTCCATGGCTGAGCTTGGATGGTAATTTAATGTGTCCCATCGATTCTTGAGTTTTAGTTTCTTCTTTTCGACAGCACCATAACAATTGCACCTTAAAGCTCATTAGGCGAAACTTTCCATTACTGTCCGTTTTGCATGATGTTTGCATCCCTTCTCTCGCATTATTGCTTCAAAGGTAGCTTTTGACCTGGAAAAAATTATGTTTTTTTTTGGAAAAAAAAAATAACTGAAGAATTCATAAGGAACGGAGAGCGGAACAAAGTAATTCTTGGAAAAAATAATTCCACCTCTCTTTTAAATCCTTCTATAATGCCAATGCTCAAACCTTCTGGCTCCACTGATCTCCACCGATACAAGCAAACTGCGCCAAACAATCAAACCGTTTTACATCTAGATTTCTCAATCTTAACGCTGTCCTTTTCCCTGTTCATTGCAGGGGACCCGGTGTAACTGTGCTCATCATATCGTGGATTGTCACCTTGTACACGCTGTGGCAGATGGTGGAGATGCACGAGATGGTGCCCGGGAAGAGGTTTGACCGGTACCACGAGCTGGGCCAATACGCCTTCGGTGAGAAGCTGGGCCTGTGGATTGTGGTCCCCCAGCAGCTGATTGTCGAGGTTGGGATCGACATCGTGTACATGATCACCGGAGGCAAGTCCATCAAGAAGATCCACGAGTTGCTCTGCACCGACTGCCAGCCCATCAAGACCTCTTACTTCATCATGATCTTCGCCTCCGTCCACTTTGTCCTCTCCCACCTCCCCAACTTCAACTCCATCTCTGTTGTCTCCTTGGCTGCTGCAGTCATGTCCCTCAGGTAAGGGAAAAACAAGATAGTCTATTTGTTCATGAGAGACCTTGAACTTCCGAGAGCAAGCCATTTTGCCTTTTAGCTCATGCACAAAGAAAGGATGGAGGTGCGCTTGATCCCGAGACTGCTCGGGAGGATTACGTAATGGCCCTACTATAGACTTGATCATAGTTTTGATGGCTCAAGAGACATGATAGGCTCTCTTCTGCCTCAGTCTGCTTAATCAAGCCAAGCTGTACATAGGCCAACGACAGAAAAACAATGCAGACTCAAGCGATCTTGACATTGTGGCTTTCCCTTTGGCTAGCGTCATGCCACTTTGATCCTTCATAGGGTCTTTAGCATATTTTCATGAGTCTAGTATCTACATCAACCCTGCGGTTGGTGTTGGTCCTGCAATTTTAAGGACAGGCCTACATCTTTATTTTTATTTTTTTGTGTGCACACAGCTACTCCACCATTGCCTGGACAGCAGCTCTGCACAAGGGAGTGCAACCAGATGTGGACTATTCATACACGGGCAAAGATAAACAGACCGTAGTTTTCAACTTCTTCAGTGCGCTGGGCGATGTGGCCTTTGCTTATGCTGGCCACAACGTGGTGCTGGAGATCCAGGCCACCATTCCTTCCACCCCAGAGAAGCCATCGAAGAAACCCATGTGGAGAGGCGTGGTGCTCGCGTACATCGTTGTGGGCATCTGTTACTTCCCGGTGGCCCTCGTCGGCTACTATGTTTTTGGCAACTCCGTGGATGACAACATCCTCATCACTCTCCAAAGGCCCAAGTGGGTCATTGCTGCTGCTAATTTGTTCGTGGTCATCCATGTCATTGGTAGCTACCAGGTGAGGCGGAAAAAGAAGAAGAAAGACCTAATGATTTGCTTCTGCTCTTTTCCCTGTTGAACAGTTTCGGCCCATGCTGAGAACTGCTTTCCTTACGCTTGGCAATGCTTCGTGGCTACAGATCTACGCGATGCCGGTTTTCGACATGATGGAGACCGTCCTCGTCAGAAAACTGCACTTCAAGCCTAGCTTCACTCTCCGTTTCGTCACGCGTACAGTTTATGTCGGTGAGTGATTCGAAAAGCTTATCGACCCTTGACGCATGGAAGTTCTGAATCTGAAGCTAAAGGACAAACTTAAATGGGTGTCTCCGTGAAAAAGTTAGAGCCGTTTTCTCCAACGCAACTAATCATTTTTTCGGTCTTCCTTGATCAGCATTCACAATGTTCGTCGCTATCTGCATCCCCTTCTTCGGTAGTCTCCTCGGGTTCTTTGGAGGGTTGGCTCTCGCTCCAACAACATACTTCGTAAGTTTAAGCAAAATTGCTTCATTCATTACCTACCGCTCACTTGAGAATTTAGCAAATACATCAGAAAATCGATATCTTCTTTCCAATTTCTACAGCTTCCATGCATCATGTGGCTTTGTATCTACAAACCGAGGGCATTCAGCTTATCATGGTTCACCAACTGGGTATGCACCAACTCCTATGGATACACATTCACAAACTTTGACCGAAAAAGCTTGGTCGTTTTACTGATTGAGCTTGGTCTTTTGTGCATTTCAGATTTGCATCATACTCGGTGTAATGCTGGTGATTCTCGGACCAATTGGTGGCCTAAGGCAGATCATCCTCTCGTCAAAAGATTACAAGTTCTTCTCATAGATGCTTTCGCTCTGAAGAAGAGGATTGACTAACCTTGACGATTCTTGTGACATAATGATGGCAACTAGATGATGGTTGAGGATTAGTTTTGTGACAGTGTCTTTGTTTATTTATGTTGATGTTTGTATAATCGTCTGGCTTGATTTGGGAGGATCATATTCTAGTTATGACAAGTCTATGTGTACAAGGTCAAAGCACATATGTGACTTAGCTATTATGAAAAACGAGGACGCCTAGAGAAAGCATGTATATCACCGTGTTTCAGATCGAACTATATTTCCAAACTCCAAATTCATGAGAACTGCTTGCAAAGTTTTCTAAAGCAGCATTAATCACCGTGGTGTACAGCAGTTGAACTTCCGAAGAAATTTGACATAAAAGCCTGTGAAAGAAACTGGCAGATGATTTTACTTCAATCCAAATTTGGAGGGGAGATTTGGAGTTGAAGCAGAAGGAAAAAAAAATCCTAGAACTAGAGGATTCGAGACTGCAAATCACAACTTCCTGATCGAGCAAAAAATGACCATCCAGTTGGAATTTCGGGAACCATGTCAAACATGACAAATGACTGTATGATCAACTGCAGCCTATAATCTTAATAACTTGCCTAAGAGATCTCATTACTGTCCATCCTAAGCAAAACGATCGTTCAACATGGGCTTTAAATGTCATACCGCTAGTCACTCGTGAATTCCTGCCCCATGGGCTGTGTACTGCAGTTGGGAGTTCTATTCATGCTTCAATGAAGCAATCCCTTGGTTGAAATACCACTAACAAATAACGGGCAGCCACTCCTTGCATATCTCAACTTATGGGAATTGTCTACAGGATTTTCTTTTCGACTTCTTCCCCGAGATTGGCAGTCATATCAGACGCAATGGACCCTGGAGCAACAGCATTAGCCTGGGCAAACAATGTTGTTAGAAGCAAGCCGACTGCAGTTTTTGATTCGGTCAAGCAAGGGAGAAACTGACTGCGTTCTTAATAAGACAGGAAATAAAGTTGGACTTTGAGGCGTGTAGTCAATTTGCCCCACTAAATTGACGTATGTTTATGACAAATTTCTTTTAGGATACAACAAAGTCTCATGAGAGTAGTACATAGCAATTCTAGATAATCTCTTTAAACTCTCTAAGATACACTGTATTTTTCTTGAAGAAAATTAACACACCTCTTGGTGTCTAAATGGTGACACACCCATTCATGTCCGAATTTGCAATTTTCGGACATGACTGTTTGGACAAATTAAAATAGCAAAAAATAAATAATTTAAAATTAATTTCAAAAATAAAAATAATAGTTGAATTGTTGATTAAGGCTGAGTGCGTCTAATAAACGCGCACCACGCGGGTATAGTGGAGTCTAGCCCATTAGCCTATTTCTCATTTTTTGAAATAGTAAAGCCCGTTTTAGTCTTATAAAGTGACTAAAACTTTCATATGCGGGATAACAAAAGTGCCTTAAATGTTTATTTTATAAATAAATATATCTAATAGAGAGCAGGCAACGCTCGATCCGATGACGGTGGCCATCAGAGATCCCGCCAGAGCTCGTGGCGTCTGGATCGAACGCGGAGAACAAGAAGAAGAAGAAGAAGAGAGTGAAGAGCGGAAACTAAAATGGTTAGGTAAAAGGAGATGCAGTCGTCGAGCCTTCAAAGTCGACGTCGTTGGTTTTAAAGAGTTAGTCAACGACGTTGGAGATTCACAACAATCGCACGTGAGTTACACGCCTCCGACATTCAAGCAATCACTGGCAAAATAGAGATTCACTTTGAAAGAAAACGAGAACATATATGCTCATTGTTTCTGGAGTTACTGTCTCATCCCAAATCCTGTAGGAATAAGGGTAGTCCGTCCTTCACTTCACTTGAAGGATGCAACCTCAAACTATACCCGAAAGTAATCAAACTCCCAAAAGTTCATGCCAGTAAGGCTTTTGTACCTGAAAATATTTGGAAAAGAGAAGGGGGTGAGCAACCGCAATTTGATGAATAGTACATCTCTTCTAAGTAGATCGAACATTCATTATGCATTTTTATCTCAATTCTACTTCAACACATACAAGATAAGAATGAATTATATATAGCCTTAACATAATCATATAGATATCAAAAAATACTCATTAAGTAAATGAAATCACAACAGCATCAATGGTCCAATCCGTTGATCAATCTCATCAAAATCACATGTCAATGGTCCATTCCATCGGTCAATCTCAAATCACATGTCAATGGTCCAATCATCGACCAAATTCAAATCATATGTCAATGTTCCATCCCATTGACCAAACTCATGCTCAAGAGTCTAATAGTAGTCAGGAGGTGACCAAGATTGAGCCACAAGGATATTCTAGAACAATATGTGCAAACCCACGAAGTCTCACAATAAGCTCACGGCGACATTGGGTACCAACGAAACACACAATAAAATCCTTTACCACTCACTAGTCAATTCAAAATCCAATTACAAAATAATTTCATAATTCAAACATACAATCTTTCACAACGCATATATTTTCTCAAATTCCTTTCGAACACATTCCATAAATCAATTTATAAATTCACATATGTATAGATCCAAGCACAATATCTTTAATAAAACTATTATCAAATCATTCACAAATATCAAAATGTAGTAATGCTCGATCCAGATTTTTATACAATATAAATGTTATTTTATAACTCACGATACACAATTCATATTTCTTTTCAAAATATGAGTTTTGTCGCGAATCCAATAGATAAAAATACTCCATGTCCTTTGGCCTATATTTTCTCTTGCAAATAACTCATTCCTTCATCTGTAAAATGTATATAATACAGTAGAGATTTAGGCTTTCCATATTCAGGCTATCTTGGATTCAAATGCAAGAGCATCTAAATAAGGGTGAAATGTTGCCGGAATTTTCTTCAATACATAAAAGGTGTTGGGAAGAAGTTCGAAATCATTAACAAATTTATGACTTTAATTTACAGCTCAGCCCATGAGAAGGAGAGTGATTACCTAAAGAGATGCTATCGAACTGGTAAACCTTTATACTATACGATGTCTCCATCTATTTGAACCAACACCAAGTCGGCCTAGTAGCCTTTACACTCGCTATATACTTTTCTCGATAATTTAGCAAGAATCAATGATCGGCTGGAAAAGAACTCTCTAGAGTCCACTCATTTGAAGCAAATGGCACATTTTGCCTTCAGCATCAAACTACCACCCTTGAAAATAGTATCAAGTAGAGAAGACATTCACCTCAAGAGCCCGCTTGTTCATCTGCAGCTTCCTTAAACGAATGATAGCAAAATATATTCCCCCTATATGAATGCGGAAACATCCCCCATCCAACTTTGGAATGCATACCCAACTGGCTATCCTCTAAGAAGCTTCTCAATTCTGTAGGAAAGGTGTTCTGCTCCTTCTTTTACTGGCAGGATTCCTTTGGGAGACTTCTCAGTTGCTTTGGTGCAAAGGAAGCTGCAACAACTAAAACGAATCTGAGTGAACAAAAAAGATATAGTGGGCTCGACAGTGGACCACTTGAATGCACCGGCTGCTTGGCCCAAAAGCCAGTGCTAGCATGAGTTTCACCATTTTCTTGCTACTGTTGGCTGACAGTACAGTAATCCTTTTCGGACCATATCCCTTACAACTGGAGAGTTGAACTACGACTCATGTGATAGACCCTCTAGTGCTGCAGTTAAGTTTTGTTCCTGTAGCAGAAAAAGAATATACAGTAATGAACAAAAGAGCAAATATATATGTCTGACTTCCGTCCAGGTTGTGAGTCCTTATATATCAGCAGGGATTATAAAAATTGCGTCCATCCGTAGTTACTAAAACTCAAGAAGACTACATGTCCAAAGTGGAGAGATTCCCGCAAATTTACCTTGTTTAAGCCCGATATGAAACAACTCGAAGTTACAGGCTGCACAAAGCCAGATGCCCGTGCTTCAACTTATCCTATATAGATGGGATCAAAATAGAAATGCATTTGAGGGAAGTTTTTCAAATTTGGTCCACTCAATCCTCCCCCACCTCTCATTCCCTCCCTCCGCTCCCCCACTGCCCATGCAAAGCAAAAATGTAAATTTTTCGAAGCCCAACATAGGCATCCTTATGGATCTAAAACTAAAACAGTTAAGAGTCAGGACTCCATAGCATGGAAGTTCCGGGTAATTTACTTCCTCAACCTAAACTCTCCATAATTGTGCAAATTACGTTAACAGGCCCAGGTATAATAATTTGGAAGGAAAAGGTAGCAAAAATTATGGTAGAATTGAGACATTGACCAAAAGCCGAAAGTTTTTAGCCGATGGCAAGTAGAAGGCACATGTCATCAACTTACCAAAAAAAAAAAGGCACATGTCATCAAGCGCAATTAGGTCGGTCTCAACATATAAAAGAAAATGGCACGGGCCAACGAAATTCATCTCGAAAGACTTAGACTTACATTTTGTATTCTCTTATCGGCTCCATACAATCGCGTCTCTAGGTCAATACGTAAATAACCCTTTCTATGTTACTATTGCAGCATCCTTGTGAACGATCAAATTGGAAGCGAGCATGAATTGCCTAAGACGTCCGCCCGATAAGTCAACGTGCAGAACAAGATCAACGAAATGCTCCTTAATCTTAGCTACATAATTGCCTGTCCTTAATTGGAACAAAATTTGAAAAAGAGAGGAACAAGAGGGAAGAATTCCCACCTGAATTTCGAACGTGTGGCTGCAAGAATCTTCAGGTTATAGTTGAGGTTTGTTACGGAGAGAAAACAGGCTAGACTAGCGGCATGGTATATTCTTAGTAAAAGGAGTGCTAAATATGGCTTCTCTTAATTCCAAGGGGTGATTTTTCTCTCTCTATATATCGCTCATCTTCATCCAACAAGAACTCATCGTTCTGTGATTTTGGGTCCGGGGAAGCTTGACGAAAGGCGGCATTTCCCTAGCAATGGCCCAAGATCACTTACGGAATGATGAAATTGAGGAGAAGGCGATTAACGATTGGCTTCCGATCACATCCTCGCGGAAAGCCAAGTGGTGGTACTCAGCTTTCCACAATGTCACCGCGATGGTCGGTGCCGGCGTCCTCAGCTTGCCCTATTCCATGGCTGAGCTTGGATGGTAATTTCTATTAATTTCTAACGCCTCCCATTGATTCTTCAATTTCTATTTCTTCTTTCGGACCATACCATATATAGTCTTTAAAGCCCATTTGGCTAAACTTTTCATAACTATCTGTTTTACATGATGTTTGTATCCTTTTCTTTCACCTCTGCCGTTTGCATCGCTTCTCTCGCATTAATGCTTCAAAGCTAGCTTTTGACCACCAAATTTTTCCATCTCACTTTCAAATCCTTTTATAACGCGAATACTCAAACCTTGTGGCTCGACTTATCTCCACCGACGCAAGCAAACTGCGCCAAACAATCAAATCGTTTTACGTCTAGATTTCTCTGTCTTGACGCTGTCCTTTTCTCTTTTTGTTTTTCTGGACACTGGATGGATGTCATTACAGGGGACCCGGTGTAACCGTGCTCATCATATCGTGGGTTGTCACCCTGTACACGCTGTGGCAGATGGTGGAGATGCACGAGATGGTGCCCGGGAAGAGGTTCGACCGGTACCATGAGCTGGGCCAACACGCCTTCGGCGAGAAGCTGGGCCTGTGGATTGTGGTCCCTCAGCAGCTGATTGTCGAGGTTGGGATCGACATCGTGTACATGATCACCGGAGGCAAGTCCATCAAGAAGATCCACGAGTTGCTCTGCACCGATTGCCATCCCATCAAGACCTCTTACTTCATCATGATCTTCGCCTCCGTCCACTTTGTCCTCTCCCACCTCCCCAACTTCAACTCCATCTCTGTTGTCTCCTTGGCTGCTGCAGTCATGTCCCTCAGGTAAGGGAAAAACAAGATAAGTCTTTTTGCTCATGAGAAACCTTGAACTCCCGAGAGCGAGACATTTCGCCTTTTAGCTTGTGCATTAAGAATGGATGGAGGTGCGCTTGATCCCGAGACTGCTCGGGAGGATTACATAATGGCCCTACTATAGACTTGATCATAGTTTTGACGGCTCAAGAGACATGGTAGGCTCGCTCTGCCTTGGTTCGCTTAATCAAGCCAAGCTGTACATAGGCCAACGACAGAAAAAAAAAATGCTGACGCAAGTGATCTCGACCTTGTGGCTTTCCCTTTGGCTAGCGTCATGCCACTTTGATACATCATAGGGTCTTTTGACATATTTTCATGAGTCTGGTATCTACATCAACCCTGCGATTGGTGGTGTTCCTACAATTTTAAGGACAGGCCTTCATCTTAATTTTTTTTGTGTGCACACAGCTACTCCACCATTGCCTGGACAGCAGCTCTGCACAAGGGAGTGCAACCAGATGTGGACTATTCATACAAGGGCAAAGATAAACAGACCATAGTGTTCAACTTCTTCAGTGCGCTGGGAGATGTGGCCTTTGCTTATGCTGGCCACAACGTGGTGCTGGAGATCCAGGCCACCATTCCCTCCACCCCAGAGAAGCCCTCTAAGAAGCCCATGTGGAGAGGAGTGGTGTTCGCGTACATCATTGTGGGCATCTGCTACTTCCCTGTGGCCCTCATCGGCTACTATGTTTTTGGCAACTCCGTGGATGACAACATCCTCATCACTCTCCAAAGGCCCAAGTGGGTCATTGCTGCTGCTAATTTGTTCGTGGTCATCCATGTCATTGGTAGCTACCAGGTGAGGCGGAAAAAGAAGAAGAAAGACATAATGATTTGCTTCTGCTCTTTTCCCTGTTGAACAGTTTCGACCCATGCTGAGAACGGAACCGGATCGCCTACAATACTGCACTACTGCAGGCGATCTTGGCCCTTCATTGGGGGGCACATCAATGGAGAGTCAAGATTGCCTGCAGTAGTACTGCACTACTGCATACAATCTGTTTCGGCTGATTACTACTTTCCTCAAGCTTCGCAATGCTTCATGGCTACAGGTCTATGCGATGCCGGTTTTCGACATGATGGAGACCGTTCTCATCAGAAAACTGCACTTCAAGCCTAGCTTCACTCTCCGTTTCGTCACGCGTACAGTTTATGTCGGTGAGTGATTCGAAAATCTTATCGACCCATGACGCACGGGAGTTCTGAATCTGAAGCTAAAGGACAAACTTAAATGGGTGTCTCCGTAAAAAGTTAAGAGCCGCTTTCTCCAGCGCAACTAATCATTTTTTCCGGTCTGCCTTGCTCAGCATTCACAATGTTCGTCGCTATCTGCATCCCCTTCTTCGGTAGTCTCCTCGGGTTCTTTGGAGGGTTGGCTCTCGCTCCAACAACATACTTCGTAAGTGAAAGCAAAATTGCTTCATTCATAATCTACCGCTCACCTGAGAATTTAGCAAATACATCATAAAATTGATATCTTCTTTCCAATTTCTACAGCTTCCATGCATCATGTGGCTTTGTATCTACAAACCGAGGACATTCAGCTTATCATGGTTCACCAACTGGGTAAGCACCAACTCCTGTGGATACACATTCACGAACTTTGACCGCAGGCTCTTGGTCGTTTTACTGATTGAGCTTGGTCTTTTATGCATTTCAGATTTGCATCATATTCGGTGTAATCCTGGTGATTCTCGGACCAATTGGTGGCCTAAGGCAGATCATCCTCTCGTCAAAAGATTACAAGTTCTTCTCGTAAAGGCTTTCGCCCTAAAGAAGAGGATTGACTAACCTCGACAATTATCTTTCACCCCAAAGAGGAGGATTGAATAACCTCGACGATTATCATGACGTGATGATGGCAATCACATGCTGGTCGAGGAGATGGCAATTACATGTTGGTCGAGGTTTAGTTGATGACAGTGTCTTTATTTATTCATGTTGATGTTTGTATAATCATCTGGCTTGATTTGGGAGGATCATGTCAAGTCTGTGTGTACATAAAGTCAAAGCACACATGTGACTTAGCTATCATGGAAAACAAGGACGTCTAGAAAAAGCATGTATGTCTCTCTGCTTCGGATCCAACTATGTTTCCAAGCTCCAAATTCATAAGAACCCCTTGCAAAGTTTTCCAAAGCAACATTAATCACCGTGGTGTACAGCAGTTGAACATCCGAAGAAATTTGAATCCTCCACAAAGCCTGTGAAAGAAATTGGCAGATGTTTTTGCTTCAATCCAAATTGGTAGAGGACATTTGGACTTGAAGCAGAAGATGAAAAAATAATTCGTATAGTGATTTCAAAATCGCAAATCACAACTTCTTGACTGATCAATAAATGACCAAACAGTTAATATTTCGTGACCACGTCAAACATGACAAAAGACTCTTCTGTTATCAACTGCAACCTATAATCTCAAAACTTTGCCTACAAAATCTATTTACTGTCCATCCTAAGCAAAATAAGTGCTCAACATGAGTTTTAAACGTCACGCCAAGCTCTGCACTTGGAAGTTCTATTCAGGCTTCCATGAAGCAGGCATAATATCTACATGACCATTCCATCATCTATGGTTAAGACCTGCATGGTGAAATGCAGTTGGCAAGCGAAAAGCAAACCAAAGATAAAATGCCATTATGAAGGGGGCCGGCTGCAGAATTGCCGGCCAGAAATCCACCAGCCAGCAACCTTTTCTGGCTGTCCATACCTTCCTGGACCCATAAAGATGACCACGTCAGAATAGAAGTCTCACATACTCTTTGATGAAATAAATTTGAAGGGCTATTCTTGGTTATTACTACACAGTACACGTAGGAGGATTCTCATTCGAAGATCCCTCAGGGGATATGAATGCTCTCGATCCCTCCCCAACCCTAAATCCACCAAAACTTTCCTGAGTATAGAGAATACCTTCTTAACCAAGTATCAAATAAAATTCATATTTCAGCTTACGTGATCTCCTGTATATCTCCTTAACAGTAACAGGACTGGAACTTCCCTAGATCAGCAACTCCTTGGTGAAATACCTCACAATTAACAGGCAGCCACTCCTTGCATATCTCACAGGGAATTGGCTCCAAGATTCTCTTTTCGACTTCTTCCTCAAGTTTGGGAGTCATAATAGATGCAATGAACCCCGGAGCAATAGCACGAGCCTGGGGAAACAATGTTGACAGAAGTAAGCCAACAGTGGTTTCTAATTCGGTCAAACAAGGGGAAAAACTGACTACATTCCTAATAAGACAGAGATTAAACAATGACAAGATGTGAAAAGCTAACATTGATGTTTCAACTTGCATATTCTTTTGCTAGTCTTTGTGATGCCAAGAGCTCCTTACACTGTACAAAATGCCTTGAGGCTTCGCAGTCAGCATTGTACGTTATACAACTCCTACAGCAAGAGCTCCCTACACTGTGGCAACTCTTTCCTCCTCATGAGAAAGGCATTCCCAAAAGAGAAGAAAAAGCAACAAAGCAGAAACTCAGCAATTACCAGCCAAAAAACGGCATACGCAAGCGCAAGGCAAAAGGGAAATAATCTATTATCAGCAATTGAGCTTCTGCTCTGAAGCCAACTCCGATCGGACTCCACCAAGACTAGGGCTCAAATTCCGATGTGAAAACCCAAGGCACCAAGACATTGCAAACTCTCCAAATTGGTTTCATGATTTGGCCAGAGCTGAGAGCAGTAGTGCTTGGTCCGGCAATGGAGGCCAGCAGCAGATCCCACAAAAGCTTGAAGCGTCCGAATGAGATGTGAAGAAGAAGAAGAAGAAGAAGAAGAAGAGAGCGAAGACAGAGAGTAAATGGTTAGGAGAAGATGATACGATTATAGAGCCTTCGGATGTCGGGATTGTGCCGAGCTGGGCAATGGAAAATGAAGTTGAAATCATTGGTTCAAAGAGTTAGTTCCAATGCCAAAGATTCATAACAATTGGCACCCATGTTATGCCTCCGACAACACTATCAAGCAATTATTGGCAAAACAGAGATTCACTTTAAAAGAAATAAGAATATAAATGTCTATTTTTTCTAGAACAATGGCTACAAATCATAAATTAAGCTAATAGCAACATAATTAATATCCACAAATGAGAAGGGATTTTGGTTTGATATTTGGATCAAAGCCAGCTGTAAAATGATTTAAAAGAATAATTGGGAAACTTAGGTAGATTTGGTTCATTTGTGAGAGAAGAACAGCACCACAACATGACCAGTAAACTTTCCTTTGAGAAACTTCCAATCCGTGCATCAATTACTTTCTTTAAGAATAGTGGGCTCCCCATTTCACAGAAAATGCAGCATCAACTAAACAATGGTTGATTAGAACAGACGGATTTATCTTTGGACCTGCTCTGCGAGCTTAATTAAGCTATATGTCTCAGCGTCCGGCCTTGCACCTCCTAGGATCATTCTTCTCAGGAGGTTGGGATCAATAGCCTTGGCTTTCAGATAAGCCTTTATCAACGTGTTGTACACAAAAGTATAGCGGGTGTATTTCGCTTGAGCGAGCTCCTCGAAATACTTCTCTGCATTGACAACGTCACCCTTCTCCGCAAATATCTCGACTATAGATAGCGTGGTCTCCAACCATGGGGTGGATTTCCTGACCCTTGTGCTTGTTGTCGACCGTGAACCCATGTCCAGAGTCTTCAGGGCTTCGTTTAATAAATTTGCCTTCATACAACCCAATGCCAGATGACGGTAAGTAATGGCATTCGGCTTGCACCTATTTGCGACCATCTCTTTGAATAGAGCAGAAGCTTCATTGATGTAACCATGCTTGCAATACACAGATATGAGAGAGTTGTACTGCTCAGTTGATTTCAACTCTTTTGTTGACTTCATCTCCAACCACAGCTCTTCAGCTCGAGAAAGTTGCCCAATCCTACCGAAAGCTTCAATAGCCATAGTGTAACTCTTTGACCTAACATGGGGAAGATCTTTCACAACACACCAAATTCTCTCCAGCTCCTTATCCTTTCCGAGATATCCATACAATAGGAGAAGAAGATCAAGCGTAGACCAGTTACTTCCTGTAGCAGACTTCTCTATAGACTCAACATAGGCCTCAGCAGCAGTGTATAACCTTGCCACAGCATGTGCAGTAGCTAGTATGCAGTAAGACACCTCATTTGGCTCCACTTTCTTTTGATTCATCTCACTGTATACCTTGGCCAGACCTTGGATGTTATGTTCATTAGCCTCTATTTTCATGAGAATGTTGTATGTCGACACATGTGGGGCTACCTTATCGGCCCTCATTTGAGTTAGGATCTTCGGAATCATTTTCCTGCGGCTGGGGGAGGAATGGAGGACAATGAGGCGGTTGAAAACCAAGTGGGAGAGAGCATAACCTAGCTCCCTCATTTTCTTCATGTATGTTAATGGAAGCCTTACAACACCTTTCTCCAAGCAAATGATCACAAAATTGTTGTAAACCAGCTCATTTTGAAACTCCATAGGAATTCGACAGAAAAGACTCTCACCTCTTAATACCCCATGAAATCTTGTCGTGAATTCCAACAGATATGAGTACTCCAGTTCCTTTGGCCTATATGGTCTCTCGCGAATAACCCATTCCATCATCTGTAAAATGAATATAACACAATAGTGATTTGAGCTTTCCATATTCAGGCTATCTCGGATCCAAATACAAGAGCATCTAGAGAATTTTTTGAACATGGTAAAGAAGTAGGAAAAAAAGCTATTCACAAAATTATGCCTTTAATATTACAGTTCATCCCAAGAGAAGAAAAACAAAGCCTAGAAGGATGCTAATGAAGTGGTAAATCTTCATAGAATACAATGTTCCTAAATATTTGGACCAAAACAAGCCAACCTTGTAGCTTTTACTCTCACTTTGAAAACTTTTCAATATTTTCACAGGAATCAATGATCGGGTGAAAAAGAAGAACCCTCTAGAGACTGCTCATTAGATGCGAGTAGTACATTTTGCCTTCAGCATCAAACTACCACCTGCAAAATTAAGTCCAGCAGAGAAGACATTCACCTCAAGAGCACGCCTGTTCATCTTCAGCTTCCTCAAACGATTAATAGCATGATATATATCCCCTCTATGAATAGGGAAACCGTCCCCCATCCAACTCTGGAATGCACATCCAACTGGCTGTCCCCTAGGCAGCTTCTCAATTCTATAGGAAAGGCATTGTGCTTCTGCTTTTACCGGCAGGATTCCTTTGAGAGACTTCTCGGTAGCTTCAGTGCAAAGGAAGCTGCGATAACTAAAAGGAAGCTGAGTGAACAATGAAGATATAGTGTGTGCTCGACGACGGATCGCTTGAATGCACCGGCTGCTTGGCCCAAAAGCCAGTGCTAGCATGGCTTCGGCGATTTTCTTGCTACTGTTAGCTGACAGTAAATTAATACTTCTTGCACCATATCCCTCGCAACTGGCGGGTTGAACGGGCCCAGGTACACTAATTTGGAAGGGAAAGGTCACCCATTAGCAAAGAGCACAGCACTCGACAAAGAAAAACTAAATGTCTCTGGAGCATTTCGTCGAGCACCGTCAGTGCGATCATGGCCGAGAGAAGCTGATCAAACGAAGGGAGAGTCACGCGACCAAAACGTCACCGAAGCATTTCTCCTACAACACCACCACCCGTGAATAACCCTGGCATCACCAAGCACAAGCAGTCACCAGCCCGCACAACTTACGGCAATAAAGATTAAATCTTGACGCAGAAACATTTCGCGGGGGCCCTTCCGCTGAAGCAAACATTCAGGCACGCCGGATTCACTCCCGGAGATCCGTTCAATTTGCAGTGGAATTGAAACCACGAAGCGAAATCCGCCAAACGAAGCGTGCGTCGGATGCAGATTTCACAGTGCGTGGAATGCCGAACGACACTAGAATCTAGCAGAATGATTGGCGAGCGGATCGAAGAGGAGTGAAGAAATCAGGAAAAACTAACCCTCATGAAATTGGTTTCTGAATTTCTTATTCATTTAACGTGACATCTAAATTTCATTCTACATATTCAATTTAATTTACTATATCAAAAGTATTTGATGTTAACAGAGAAATAAGATTTACCATCTTGGTATAATTTAGGAATTATATTAAACATGTAACTAAAGATTAAGAATCATATTAAATGGACAGTTTTATGCATTGAGATAAAGTTCAAAGACTATATTGAGACTATCCATGTCCTTATTTCAATAGATTGGATGAATTAGTTACGAGTGATGTTCGTGCAGAGAAACAGGACACTGAGTCCTCTCTCAGTCAAGTCCGCAGCATTTAACTTTGTACATGCTTCATTTTTCGCAACACCGAAATTGGTCTCCAATACGTTATTGACTTTGTTTTGAATGAACGAGAATGCATGGGACCAGCAATTTGATTCTCAAATCAGACCGGACGAATTGAGTCATGATCAGGGCCGACCAAGCCTATATCACTCCTTTTGCATAGCGGCACGTAATTTAAGGCCTTCAGAGACTATTTTGCACATGAATATGCAATATGGATGTAAGTATATGCCGAATTCAATATCTTGGGACATAATCTTCCGTGATTAATACCATGAAACAATGCCAAATTAATGCATGTGTGACAAATTTAACCCAAAAATAATTTTTTGAACATCAAAACCTCCAAAACCGATATACATGTGACATATTTACCATATGTTAACTTCCGTTAAATATTGCCGTTAAATTGCCACAAATCAATTAACGGTATAATATCACAAAAAACCTCAAACTAGTCAATAACAAGTTTACCTTAAAATGATATACCTGTGATAAAATAATACCACACTAATTTTTGGGTGACTGTGGATCTTCTAAGCCAAGTTTCTGAACCCTCTCAAACTCAAGAATATCAAGGTGAAGCAAGGCAATAAATCTGTGATGAGAGTTGGATGTCTGGTGTAAAGCTTGTTCATGTTTAGTACATATTTAATTTGTTTGGATGGTTGTGATATAAAACATGTTGCTGGACTTCTGTCATCTGCTGTGGATTTTGCCTTTTTTGGCTTGTTGGCTGGTCGGATGTCTGGTGTAGAGTCTGCTTTGTAAAGCTTGTTCAACTCCGGTGTATATTAAATCTGGTTGTGATATAAATCATTTTGCTGCTGAAGATTGATTATTGCCATCTGAAACTATGCATCTGCTCTTTCCACTGGCTAAGTGTAGCAAGTATTAATCCATGGGTTCAGTTTCGTTCTCTCTCCATTTTGTGTAGATTACACACGGCTTAGCTTGGCAGACAAAGCGTCGAGGATTATGATGACAATGCAGATGAGCATCGAGGATTGGTTTGGCACAGGATCATGTTTTTTTCTTGACAACTCTAGGTGTACGTGAAAAACAGGGATGCATGCAGAAAGCATGTTTGTCTCCCCATGTTTCACGATTTATCCAAGCTCCAATTATTCATAAGAATGCTCGCAAAGTTTTCTAAAAGCAGCATTAACCACTGGTTACCAGAAGTCGATCGTCCGCAGAAATTTGAATTCTACGCACAGCCAATGAAGTAAAATGCAGTTCCATCCTAATTTGGCGAAAAGATTTGGAGTTGAAGCAGAAGATGAAAAAATTTCCTAAAATTGTAAATTCGAAACAGCAAACCACGACTTCTCGATCGAGCCAAAAATGACCATCCAATAGTATTTCATGAACACGCATGCCAAACATGACAAATGATTCTATGTGATCATTTGCAGCTGATAATTTCAAAGCTTGCCTCAACAACCTCATTATTGTCCAAATTAAGCAATTATAAGTTTCCAACATGGGCTCTAATGTCCCACTGGTCACTTGTGAATCCCTGCTGCGAAGGCTAAGCTCTGCAATTGGAAGTTCTATTCAGGTTCCGACAAAGCAAGTATAATACTCTACATGACCATGCCACCATCTATCGTGAAGACCTGCATAGTAACATCCAGTTCTTAAGCAAAACCAAAGATGAAACACCATGATGAGGAGGGGAAAAAGGTAAAATGGCGGGAACAACATTCTTTTACCTGTCCCGTAATGTAGCTGGCTGCAGGGTTGATGGCCAGAAATTCCACTAGACCAGCAACTTCTTCTGGCTTTCCATACCTTCCTGAACTCATAAAGATGACTAACATCAGACTAGAGTGTCTCGCATACTCGTCGATGAAATTAATTTTGAAGGGCTACTTTTAGTTAACAGCACAGATACAAGGTCTGTTCTTCCTATTCAACCTTCCATCAGGTGTCATCGATACACTCACTCACTCCCCAACCCTAAAGCTACCGAACTTTCCTGAGGATAGCAAATACCATCCTAACTAAGTATCAAATATAATTCACGCTTTGGCATAACTATTACTAGATCTTATGTAATGTCCATAGAAACGGTTGGAGGACTGGATCATCTCTAATCAGCAAATCTTTTGTGAAATACCGCAAAAAAATCACAAGCAGCCACTCCTTGCTTATCTCACCTAGAGGAATTGTCTCCAAGATTTTCTTTTCAACTTCTTCCCCAAGTTTGGCAGTCATATCAGATGCAATGAACCCTGGAGCAATAGCATTAACCTGAGGAAATGATATTGTTTGAAGTAAGTCGAATGCAGTTTTTACTATGGTCAAACAAGGGGAAAAACTGACTACATTCTTAATAAGACATAAAATAAACAATGACAAGATGTCAAAAGCTTACATTGACGTTTCGGCCAGCATATTCTCTTGCTACTGTCTTTGTTAGGCCAACAACCCCCGCTTTTGCAGCACTGTAGTTGGCCTGCCCAACATTACCCACAAGACCGACAACTGATGCAATGTTTACTATCCTTCCCTGCAAATTTGGCCTCCGTTTTGATGTCATTGGATCATATACTAAACATCATAATTCCACTTGAGGGCACCATACTAATAAATAAGTTGATCAAGCTCAGCCAGCAGGCCGCCCTTTTTTCAAGGGCAGAAGCTCTGGAATCACAAATGAAAAACCAGGATATGAATGTTACACTACCTTTCTCTTCTTCATCATAATTTTAGCTGCTGCCTGAAAAAGAAGTCTTAATTTTTGTAAGTGATTAAATAAAAACATTTTTATGATAAATTAGATCTGACAAGTTTGCAAACCTGAGTGCAGAGGAAAACACCAGTCAGATTCAAATCAATGACCTCCTGCCATTGGGCTTTCTTCATTCTCATCAATAACCCATCACGAGTGATCCCTGCAACCATGGTAGATACTTCATTTCGAATATGACAAATCGAAACTCATTGCTTTTCTACTCATGATATGCTCAAAAATTTAGTCATTGTAGTAATATTCTCCATATTCATAGTTAATTCAAAGCGAAGAACTTCTAATTATTAGGAAGTTTAAAGTGTGAAAAGTAGCTTAACACCCCTGAAAAGATTTTAAAAAAAAAGTGAAACATGCTGATAACAGCAAGAGGCCTTCTGCTTTACCCGCATTGTTTATCAGTACATCCACAGTTCCCCATGCATCCACAGCCTGCAAATGAGAACCGCAAAGCATAAAACGAGGTTCACCAACATGCACCATCAATTTAAATTTTTACTTACAGTCTTAATCATAGCTTCAACATCAGCCTCTTTGGAAACATCCCCACCAAAAGCAAGAGCTTGACTACCAGATGCCTCTATCTGGATGAAAGGATTAACCAGTGTTGATCAGCTTAATCTAGCCAGCTAGGGATAGAAAGATTACTTGCAAAAGGTACGAGCTAAATGATAGCTTCGATAGAAATTCTTTCAAACTCCACCAGAAAGGTATGGGCACTACATGGTAAAAGAGGAGGCAGAGTACAAGACTTTGATATGCTTAATACCTCTTTGACCACTTCATCGGCTTCCTTTGATGATCTGGCATAATTTACTAGGACCTGTGATGGCACAAGGGAGAAAAATAATTACATGACGGATGGCTTACTGAGGGTGTGTAAAATACAGTTAAAATTAATCTGTCAGAATTATGCATGGCTTAATACGCGTGAAGTTTCAGAAAACTTAAAAAAATAAAATTACCAAGAAATTAAGTGTCATAGCTTTTGTGCAAAATGCAAGTGGCTGAGTTTCTTTCATTTATCTCATGATCCAATATTTGGACTTTCCAATACTATCAACCACATCAAAGTTTTTTTATATGTTTTTGGAAATATCTTTTTTTTTTCAGCCTCTGGAAATTGAAAAAAAAAATAGAATGTGGATATTCTGAATCAAAGTACCAGACAAAAGTGCATCTACACATGCACGCAAGGAGGAATGGCACGGGTGCATGCTCGCTCTCAGACCCACACACAATTCTTGCCTGTTGTTAAGATATACTGCATCTTGAGAAACCACTTATGCAATCCCGTGATTATATCAGAATGGCTCACTTATTAAGGGAGCCCATTTACTCATGTCACCATAGCCACTTCGCCAAGATAAAACACAAGATTTGCACAGGAAAGTATATCATTCATTTGCAGAGCAGAACATTCATAATGCGGGAAAACACTGCCAACAGTCAAAGCCTGTAGATTAAGAAGATCACACCCACCTTGCAACCTGCTTTACCCAGTGATAATGCAACGGCTTTACCAATACCCCTGGAGGCTCCTGTAACTATCACGACAGGTGATTCTACGCTTTGACCACCTTCTGTGCTCACTTTTTCAACAGTGGCAACCTGAGCTCTTACACCTGCATGAACAATTAACGAGCCACGAAGTTAACGATATGTTAATTTATCCAGCACTAGAAGCCAGAGATTTATGGCCCATGTTTCCTGTACGACAAAGCCAAACCGCAGTAGATCACCGCTTCCCTGAGGGCTAACTTGCATGAATGCAATTACCATGCGATCTTAGCCTGACACTTACAAAATCTGGAAAAGAATATCTTGTCATTGCTACTCCTATCGATTGCACTATGCATGAAAAACACAGATGACTCATCCTACTTCGCAACCATTCCCTCATAATTTCCCAGTCGTCCGCATCCCAATCATTCAACTGTATTATGACTCAGAAACGAAAAATCATAAACCTCTTGCGCAGTTCCAATCACTTCGGCGCCCGTCGTTTCACACACCTTGGGCACTCCGCTCAAACTCAAGAGTCAAGTGACAAAACAGAAACAGAAACACACAACAGAATGCCATGGCGTTAAATGCCTGAAACTCCGCTGGAGCAGCGAAAACATAGCAATCCATTGCGCAAAGGCAAAAGCGAAAGAATTAATACCTGCAATCGCGCTTCCGCTTCGGCATCGAAGAGACGGCAGGTCCCGGAGCCGACTCCATCCGGCTCCGCCGAGAACCGGGTTCACATTCCGCTGCGGGAACCCGAGCATCCCACCATCGGAACTCTCGGACCTGTTAGCGACACGGCGCGAGGTGAGAGCGACGACGCTCGATCCGGCGACGGCGGCCATTAGAGATCCGGCGAGAACTCGCAGCGCCCGAATCGAATGCGAAGAAGAAGAAGAAGAAGAAGAAGAAGAAGAAGAAGACGAAGAAGAGAGCGAAGGCAGAAATGAAATGGTCGGATGAAGAATTTGCAGAGTTATAAATGCGACTGTGCGTGTGTACGAGACAGAGAGAGATTGCCTCGGGAGGTCCGGAGTGCGGCGAGAGTGGCGATGGAAACGAAGTTGGGGTCGTTATTTCAAAGAGTTGGTTATGACGACGTTGGAGAATTCTAGCAATGGCGCGTACATTACGATTCCAACTACGCTTATCAACCCAATTATTTGCAAAACGCAAATTTATAGTTAGGGTGACCAATTCCAACATAAGTTGATCACTATCCTCGTATCGTAAATCGGACTAAAAAGTCGACTTCTCTATTTGAGGGATTCAAAGTTGACCCATCTGATCCTCGATGATCCAATTCAATTCTTGGATAAATCTAGGAGTCAGTCGCATGTCTCTCTCTTAATTTCTTGCGAGATTGTAAGTCTTGTTACATGGTTTAAACTACTGCATGAGTAATATTAATAGCACAATCTTATGATAAGCTAATAAAGATGATTGAGTCCATGAACAAAGCTATAATGAGCATTGGGGAGGCATGAGAGAGAGGCATCGAGCCCCAAGGGCGATGTGAGCATGGCGTGACAGAGACTAAGGGCATGTTTGGTAACATGTGTTTCTGTTCCCTGGAACACAAATTTCTGTTTTTTTGTTCTAGGGAACAAAAAAAGAACAGAAACGCGTTTGGTTAAATTTTTGTTCCAAGTCTGTTTTTTGTTCCTGAGAATAGATTTGGAGCAGAAACGAGAAGTAAAAAAAACATGCTTTTCTGTTTTTGAAACACATTTGAGAAACAAAAAGAACAAAAATTTATTTCTTAAAAAAAACAGACGCTCTTCTTCTCTCGACGCCCTAACCTCACGACCTCCTCTTCCATTTCTCATTTTCTCCAGTCTTCAGTGCAGTCGCCCACCCTCCGCCGCAGTACCCGTCGCCGCCATCGCCGATCCTCTCTCGACCTCCCACTTCCGTCCGCCGGCCCCAACAACCAGGCCCGAAGCGACCTCCATCTCTCTTGTTGTCATCTCTCTTTCTCTCTCTTTCACTCTCTACTGGCAGGAACCCTAACTCTGCCTCCATCTTTCATTTGCAGTTTGCCGACTTCGATTCGCAGCTTGCCGACTTCGATTCGCGGTGTATTTGCCATCGACGTGCCCTAGCTTGCCGATTCTCCGTCGGACGCAAGGTGTGTATCTTCGATTCTATTCGTTGTCTCGTCTCGTCTCGTCTTCATTTTGTCTTTCCGTCTCATCTACTGTGAGGCGGTGCGGGCAACGGGCTTGCCTTCGTTGCAATTGGAGGGATTCGCTTGGTTGCGAGTAGCGGCGAGAGATGTCTCTCCCTGGAACAAAAACTGTTTTTGTTCAAAAACTGTTCCTTGGAACAGAAACGTTACCAAACGCACCCTAAGAGAAGTGAGAATGGGAGAAAAGAGCGAGAATTAGAATTTTAAAAAAAGTGGAATAATAAGAATTAAAAAAATATTGTAGATAGGAATCGTATCAATAATGGAAAACCAAACCGATATTTATCAGTCGTAAATTTTAAGAACTGAAAATAGTTCAAAATCAACCAATTCAATTTGATTCTTCTTCTACTCACCGTTAATTTACACCCGTCAATTTATTTCATGAATATCAACATAAACTATGTATAAAAGACATGAGTGGTTAATAGTGACATTACACAAATAATGCATTTGAAATTCTGCAAATCGATATAAAAAATATTACTACAACTTAAAAAACGCGAAACCAACGGACTCCGGTTGAGAAGTTCGAGGGTGGAAGTAAAATAAACGGTGGTTGATGTAATATAACAAAAGAGTTGTCGATCGAAATTTATCGTATCGCCCGAAATGGTCCTCGTCCTAATAAAAGGAAACAAACGAAGAACACGTGGTGCTTCAAAGCCCAAAAAGCCCACCGCCTGACCTACTTAATTTCTTCAACTTGGGCTTTCGGGCCACAACCTCGAGCAAAGTTTTAGGTTTTCAGGCCCATGGAGAGAAAGCCCAACAGGCTCAACCCAGCCTACTTTCTACGAGAAAGATAAAAAAGTACTTCTCAAAATGAGAAAAAATAGTTTACAAGATTTTTATTAGGTCCATCACCAGTACAGAAAGAACTTTTTACATTACCATTGAATAGACGACGCGTGTTCTTGGACGTAGCCATGTGATCGCATTCATCGCCCACTCATTCGAGGACCCGGATCACCCGTCCGATTTGAGATCGGACGGCCCCATTAAATAGGGAGGAGGAATTTGTTTTTCTTTTCTTTTCTTTTCTTTTGAAAAATCGCCTTTTGCCCCCGGCCGTCCGATCAGGGACGAGGGCAAAACTCGGTCACAGTGACCTAGTCAGTACCAGGTCATTGAATCCGGTTCCCTTTGAAATTCCTCAGCAGAGGAGCCAACAAAACATTTCGAGGTTTGAGGGGTCAGATTCTTATAAGATAACCAGACCACTTTGAGAGCGAAAGTAGGTTCAATCACAATGGAAAATGTTGAGAGTCACGTAAATTTACTTCGTTTCGAAATCAAAACTCTTTTTAAACCGTGAGCTCTCTTTCTTTAAATGGAATTTAGAAACATTTTGAATATGCTATTGTGTTGATTACTCAGTAATTGCATGATCGGGCACTAAAATTTGATAATCGAAATAGCTAGCAAAGCGATTTCCAAGACCAAGTCATGCTCAAACAAGTGCACACTAAATCAAATTGATTTAGCATATGCAAATCTTCCTTTTTATAGGCTAGCCACATTTTTTTTGCCTGAACCCATTCATTGCCAAGATTCGAGACTCTTATTGGACGCGTTTGGTTCACTTTAGGAAAATGCAAAGCCATTTTCCGTAAAGCTCTTTGGCCCAAGTGTATTTTGCTTGATGCAAATAATGTTTGGTTGAGAAATTTTTGAGTGGCTTTTTGCAAAATAAATTGACATTAAAAGAAAATAGAAAAGAAAAATAAATGGCACCGTTCATCAGTTTCATCTTCTTCGTTTGGTTGCGGACAGATCACCCACCTTCCTCAATTTCGCATGTAGCATGACCACCATTGCACCGATCAAAATCGACACCAAGAGGTTTGTGAAAGTCCGAGAGTCTTAGGCAACACCAGAAATCGACACCAGTCTCTTTCTCATCCACGATTTTTCTGCAAAGCCTAATCCGAGAGGCCCAAGCGAGGTCATGGAGGTTGCGCGACCCCAAGCAAGGCAGCACCCAGGTCGCGCCACATCAAAGCAACCTAGATTTACCCCCTTCAACAGCCAACATGACCCAGGCGAGGCCGGGTTGGTTGCGCGACCATAGGCAAGGCAAAGCCGAGGTCACGCAACCTTGAAGTAACCTAGATTTGGCCCTTCAACAGCCAACGCAACCCAGGCGAGGCCGTAGAGATTGTGCGAGCCCAGGGGCAAGATGAAGGGTCGCGGATTGGCCCTCAGAAAGATGAAGGTTGAAGAAGATGAACTGTAATTTTTTGGGGCAAAAGTGGAACATAAAATTACTAGTGAGGGCAATATCGGGACAGAAAAATTCATTAAACCCTCCACAATAGCATTCCGAAAATACTAGTTTCTGAAAGTTAGTCCAAGTTGCCTCCTGATATAAGCATTCTAAATGTCAACTTTCACCTCAAAGCTAAAAGAAAAATCTCACCAAACATCCTAACATTTTTCCAAAGGGCTTTGAAACCCCAAAGGGTTTTCAAAATGTCCAACCAAACACACTCTCAAAATCGAAATAGCTCAATGTATGTCATGGAGCCAGTTAACATCAATGAGTTTCATTCGATTTTCCAAATAAAACAAGTAAGCGGAAGTACAAAAAAGCGTCAAATGCAAAAGATGAATGTATCCCTCCAACACCTCGATAGCATTGATGGGCATGAAGGTCAAATGTCAAAGAAGTAAAATCGGAGTCAATAATGACAATAAGGCAACAATTTCTGTGAAAATCATGTTCTAATCACACTCTTATGCAAATAATAAATCAATGCTAGATCCACCTTTAGACTTTCATCTCATTCTTCATGTGACAAACTACTTATGTTGACCTCAACCTTATGGAAAGATTCCGCATACTCAGATGCGCCAGCTCGAAAACATTCGTATAAAAACAATCCTAACGTAGAGAATGCTCGGCTAAGTTGGTGATCAATTGCCATCTAGGCCATCGCTTCATCTTCATCGTTGTTCTCGCTTTTGTTTAGTTTATATCATCTTCTAATCTCCTTCACTTCCAAAACGGTGAACCAGAAGAAAGGAGGAGGGTCCACTCGAGAACATAGGCAATAGATAGCCTTTCGGAGTGCAGGTCATTGCAAGAACATCATTGCTGTTAAGGAGATGTAATCAAACAAGTACAGCCTAACCTCCAAATGGGAAAACTATATTGAATGGGTTGGAAGATGGGAAGGAACAAAAGGGACACATTGGTTAGGGATGGAAGCAAAAGGTCAACATGAACGAACATGAGCCATGATTAGCCTAATCATCCCCTCCTAATCTAATGATGCACTCCTAATTGGATGGGAGAGCATTGACAAAATGAGATAATGATTGCACCTTCATTCATTCATCTTCTAGGTAGAGTGGGTTCCTCAAAACATTCTCTAACCAAACATTGGAGTTTGTCCTAATCTCCACCCATTACTTGATAGCTTTCTTTGTCTATACTTTTCTTGCTTTCTCTTTCTCTTTTTATTTTTATCAAATTATGCTTAATTTGGTCGTGGAGTTTTTAAGTTGTGAAGGGTCAATGACAACTTCTAGATTTGACTCTTCCCCCTTAAAATTCGCCCTCTTGGATGTTTGGTGAACATCATTTTATCTTTTGATTCTTGGATCCTATGCTAAAAGTCGCTCACGTCATTCGTAAATCGATGCATCTCAAATTTGTATCTTGAAATTTTCTCATTAATTTTTCAAGATGCCTTGCAATACATTAATGGGCCGGCGAATTGAAGTTAGCAAACGCGTCACTAGCCAAATGAATCCTGAAATTTGCATAAAAGAATGGCCGGAATCTTTTAAATGTCATTTAATATGATAGTCCGTCTAATTAATTTCAAAAGACATAATCAGGATCACGCAACCAAACAGCTCAAAGCAAAGCAAACACAGATATAAAAGCCTTGATTTGGAAATTCGATACTTTACTTTTCCTTCCCAGAATGCTCCTTAATTAAACAAAAGTATATTTTAATTTTCAACGCACTGATTATGCACAAAACAAAAATAATGCATTGAAAATATCAAATTCGCATTAACCGGGTGTTTAACAAAAGAAGGAGCAATTTTCCTTTACCTCTTTCACCTTTTTTTGCTTATAAATGTCTGCACATGTGGGTTTTTTGCCTCGTAATCGGACATACTATTGGCAACTCGTGCGAAGGTGCATTGATTGTATGTACATCCAAGTTCAATGCATTTGGTGAATGAGTATGAATTTCGATGTCCCCCCGAGCACAATGATAGTGACCATTTATAGTTCACCTTACTTCATAAAGGAGGTCTGAAAGACCAGTAATTAAGCAATGCGTCATATGCTTTAGTACTGTATTTAAGAGACGCGAGATATGCTATGCATCCCTTTTCACATACGAAGTGGAGTCATGAAAGTAGGAGGGAAATGGATGATCTAGAGTTATTTCTTTTAATATTGTAGGTCTCCCTACTTGTCTTTTCTATACAGACTTTATTCTTCAAATGTTAAAAAAAACAAAGAAGTAATGACTGTTGGATAGGGAAAATGAGACGAGAATTATGATCGATTACATCACGTCGGTCAATTACTCGACACATCAACTGTATGTTCCCTCTCTTTAATAGCTTTCGAGGGGGAAAATCAAGCATCTTTCAATTTCTCCGCTAGGGAACTCATCAATGACAATAAAGCTGGGCATAATTGAGAGAATTATAAAGCTTGGGGGGGGAGTTAATGGTAAAGTAAGTTTCAGGACATGAAAGCGACAACATGGGCAATGCAATACTTCGGGGTTCGGAGGATGAAGCGCAATTTGCTTCGGTTAGCCTTAATCAATGCCGCGCAATTACGGGCCACGCGAGGGTGCGACTTGCAATGCGTTCATGCACGGACGGCATGCGCGAATGATGCTCCGACGCATTTCGTCGGGTGCGAGCGAGTCCGGTCATGCTACGTCCGTGACGACGTTCGTGTTCGCGAAACTAATTTAAGCCCGCGGTTTCGAGCTCATTCCCTATTTGCCCTCCAATTTTTTGTCGGATTAATCTTTCTTCGAATTCAACGTGGAAACGTCTACGGTTCGGGAACTCCGGGATGGGATGACGCTTCTTCTTCTCCTTCTTCTTCTTCCTTTTCTTACATAGGACGGCGGCGCATTTTCGTGAGCAAGGACCGAATGACATCACAGCCGACATAAAAAATTTGTCCCCACCTGTGTTAGACTCCATATGTTTAATGGAAAAATAAATGATTTCAAAAATATTTCCATAAAAATAATCTCTTATAAAAACGAAGTCACGGAAATAATTATTTCATCTATGAATAGGTTCGAACATTAATTAATGTCGATAGTGAAAGCATTTTTTATATATTAATTTTTTTAAGCAATACAAATAATTATTTTTAAGAAAATATTTTTTAAATCATTCATTTTTTAAAAAATAAATAGATCCTTAACAAGGAGAACGCCATTGTCTAAGATTATATTAGGAAAAAATGTCTCATCAGTCATAAACATACTCTACATATGTTAATTCAATCATAAATTTTTTAATTTTAACTAATTTAGTGATAAATATCTCCGTGAAATTTTAATGTAATCATTTCTAGCTATTATCATCAGAAGCCGTCAACATGAAAATGTGCCAACGAACATTTGTTATTTTCGACGAAAATCATTTCGAAAGACTGCATCAAAATTTCATGCAAAGATTTATGATTAAATTAATAAAATTGAAAAGCTTAAAATCGAATTGCCATTCATGCAAATGTTTAAGATCAATTGGACAAATTTCTTAGTTCTATTGCATAGGTGGAAAAAGGGCCTAATCCAAAATCCGGAATTTGATGATATATACATGCAAATTTTAAATTCAATTATGTGATCGTCAACAAAGGAACATACAATAGGCTTAAGGCTGGTTGGACAATTTTTTCGATTACGCTACCTAGGAGAAAGAAAGGGGCCTAATCCAAAAATCTCGAACTCGACTGTATCAACATGCGAATTTCAAATGTGGCTTGCATTCTAAGGCCCTGAATTATGCGCTCATGGGTAAAGGAGCGGCAAGTCTGGCCGGGTCTGGCCATCCCGACTGTGACCGCGCCGGGCCGATTTGATGCTCATTGCGCACGAATTCACTTCAACATAAAAAGCCGTGGTGAAGAGCAGCGTCTCGATGCAGCAAAGAACAATGGGTGGCATTATTTTGGCACGCAATTCATTCGCCGGGGGCGGGCCATGACCGATAAATGCCCGGGGACATGAATGCGAGAGGACCCAGCGCCATGCCAGTTTTCCACTTAGCTGAAGTGACGAGGCGAGGACAAAGTTAATTTCTTCCTTTGGTCCCTGACAAAAATTAAATTCTCGAAAATGACTCTCCCTGTAATTAAATTTTGCAGTTTGCTCCTCCTCAGAGAATTTCACGAGAGTTAATCCTCGATCATCAGATCACCACCGTCGGATATGAAAAGAGGTGGGGGAGAACCAAAAAAACAAAAAACAAAAATAAAATAAGAGGAAGGAAAAAGAAAAGGAAAAGCAAAAAGCGAAAAAAAAAATATTGCAGTTGGCAGAGGCAGGAAGAGAGAGAGAGAGAGAGAGTGAAGGCTTGCTTCAGAGGGAAGAAGAAAATCTGAAGCCACAGCACCAGCAGCGAAGCGGAAGGTGACGTTCGTCGAGCTTTATCCGGACTTGGAATCCGCCCCTCATTACTTCGGAGGAGGAGGAGGGAGGGAGAGAGGGAGAGAATGCGAGAGGACTCGGGGCTCCCGTCGTCGCTCCCGGCCGATCCGTCGCCGTCCGCTCTCCGATCTGCTCGCCGATCGCGCCGCTAGATCCGGGCGCCTCGTTCAGCGTTCCGCGCGCCGTGGATTCCCGCATTGGGTGCGATTCGTGGTCGTAATCGAGCTCCGCGAGCTCGGAGTCGGTGCCCGAAGCACCCCTCTTCTTTGACTTGATAATTTTGGTAAGTTCGTGGCTCTTTTGGCACGAACTGACTTGGGCGGATTTCTGTTCGAGATTTCAATTTCATTTTGAATTGAACGGATCCTTCGGCCGTGAATTGGTGCTGGCTTCGATGGTACAGTCTCGGCGAATGGGGTTGCCATTAGGGTTCCTGTCTTGCAGTTAACAGTTCACTTGATGACTGGTTGTGCTTGATAATGTGACCGACTAATTTGCGCCTCTTGGTGCTGGGTTGAGTCGACATTTGTGCTGACTAGTTTTTTTCAGCTTCGTGTCATCGTGAAAGCTTTTTTCTAGGTGTGTGTGAACTCGTACCGGTAATTGCGTAATGAGTTGTTTTGCTCTCGGCAGGTGAATTTTGGCGAGGGAGATGCCTCCTTCTCCGGCATTGAGATGCTCTCCAGGGAGAGAGATGAGAGCGGAGAGCCACAAGCGAGGTCGCAGTCTCGAAGGTGGACTGCTCTTCAGAGACAAGGATGATGACCTCGCGCTATTTAAGGAAATGCATACACGAGAAAGAGATAATTTCCTGCTTCAGTCCGACGATGATCTCGAAGATGTATTTTGTGAGTTGCTGTATTGAATATCATTTTATTTCCACAGTGCGGATATCAGGTTTCTGTTGGTTTACCTTTGCCATATCTAATACCTTTACACGTTATTGCTTGTTATGAACTTCCTGACAGCTACGAAAATCAAACACTTCTCTGACTTTAAACTGGGGATCTCCATTCCTGTTAGAGGAGAGAGTAGTGACCTTCTCAATGTGGATGGAGAGAAAAATGACTATGAATGGTGAGTCTCATTCTCCCTTTGTTAAATAAGACTATGTAATCCAACCAACGGTACTGCAGCACTTTTCAGAATATTTAATCGTTGGATAATACAATTGATCAATTTTGCGCTCTACAGTTTTGACCAAAATTCGTGCATCTATAGTTATTTGAGTTCAACTTATGAGCCAAATGCCGGAAGTTAGGTTAAATATGTTCGTTTCATGATGCTAACTAGGAATTACTACTATCTCTCCTTGCTTTTATGGTTCTTCTAATTGACATTCTCATTTGCAAAGGTTGTTAACTCCTCCCGATACCCCGCTCTTTCCATCTTTGGATGACGAGACACCACCAGCCAATGTTGTATCTAGAGGACGTCCCCGGAGTCAACCCATTTCCATATCAAGGTCATCCACGGTAGGTCGCTGAATCATTTGATGGAGTGTAAATACGATTGTCTTGCACCATTGCTCTATCTATACAGTATGTATCCATCTCTCAAATTTTATCTTCTTAACCATGTTTTGTTGCAGATGGAGAAGAGTTACCGGAGCAGTAGGGGTAGTGCAAGTCCAAGTCGTTCTAGCCCATCTCCACGCTCTGGTAACAGTGCTGCCCAGTCAAGGGGAAGGCCATCATCGGCTCGTCATGCCAGTCCGACTCCTAGCCTGCGGAATGCTGCTCCGCCACAGAGGCCATCTACTCCACCAAGCAAAACCTCTACGTCTGCTCCAAGGTCTTCCACCCCTTCTAACAGGAGGATGAGCGGTGGGTTTAGCACTACTGGTGGTTCAGGGGTTAGAGGAACATCCCCTGTAAAGACAAGTCGAGGAAACTCTGCTTCACCCAAAATAAGGGCATGGCAAGCCAACATTCCTGGTTTCTCTACCGAAGTGCCTCCCAATCTGCGCACTTCCTTGGCTGACCGGCCAGCGTCATACGTGAGGGGTAGTTCTCCAGCATCTAAAAATAGTCGGCAATCGGTTTCTCCAACTGCTTCTAGAAGTGTGGCGTCATCTTATAGCCATGACCGAGATCACTTCAGCTCTCATAGCAAAGGTTCTGTGGCATCATCTGGTGATGATGATTTGGACTCTTTACAGTCAATTCAAGTGGGAAGTCTGGACCGATCAACTTTAAGAAAAGTTGGTGCCTCTCCCAATAGAAGATCCTTGGTCTCTTCAAGGAAAAAAGTTGTATCCTCGGTTTCTGCTCCAAAAAGGTCCTTTGATTCGGCTTTAAGACAAACGGTACGTGTCTGACTGAATCATTATGTCCTTGTTGATTGCATAAAAAACAAGGTTCAGGTGATTTGCAAGTCATGCTGATGGTAACTTGTACTTCCTTAATATTTTAATGAAAAATGACAATGACATCTTACTCTTTTTAGTCTCGTATTCTTGAAGTAAGGAGTATTTGCCCTTTAAGAATTTTAGAACAGATTTTAATGCACCATGGTACTTTGGCATTTTTGTAGTTGTTTAGTTTCATAGATAGTTCTCTTAAAAGCCCTTCATGGAGTTTATCTTAAATCAATGTTCTTTACTTGTTCAAAGGGGAAAAATATTTTAGGAATGCATGGATAATGATTTAAATGCTCTTGGAGATGCCATGGCCTATTGTTTATGGGTCTTAGTTCAAGGCTTTGAACTATGGAAATCCACTTTTATACATCAGAAAAGTGGAAAATTGGAAAAGCTGAAATCTTTCAACAGTCCTTATTGAGACATAAGTTTATCCACTGTAAACTCACATTTGATTGAGCTTTGCTACTTTATTGTAGGATCATCGGAAAGCCCCTCAGAATATGTTTAGGCCCCTCCTGTCAAGTGTACCGAGTAGCACATTCTATGTTGGAAAAGTAGGCTCTATGCAACGTTCTATGGTATCTTCAGTGACAACAAGCAGCAATGCCAGTTCCGACCATGGTACAGGACCGGTGCTTGATGCTGAAGGGAGTGACCAGAACCGTGATGATATGACCTATGAATCAGGAAGAGGAATTTACGCTACTGTTGACCAAGAAATTTTTGAATTTGACAAGGGTGATACTGCTAATGAAGACATGGGCAATGAAATTTATGCTGCACATCAGTCACTTGATATACCAGGTGGTGATTTTAATGTCGGCACTATTGTTGAGAGTGGCCACGCTAATGCTGAAGATAGCTGCCAAGACAGTGTTATCGAGAAAGTAACTGCAGCTTCTGAAGTTGATGGTTTTAGAGATTTGGTGCCGTGCTCTATATGTGGTTGCCAGTATGATGCCTCTGAATCTGTGGAAAATGATGAGAATCTGTGTCCCAAATGCAGAAAGGAAGAAAATATTTTTCCTGAAGCAGACATGGCCGTTGCAGAGGACTTCACAGTAACACCAATGGATACTTCGGATGAACATCAGCATGTGGTTCAAGTGAAATCGCTGATGGTTGAGTGCGAGTCGCAGGAAGTAATGGATGAGGATGAACCGAGGGTTTTGCTAAGAGAGGAAAATATTCAGCAAAGTGAATCTCTCTCAAAGGAACAAAGCCAGGTCCATCTACTAGAAAAATCTTCTCCAAAGCACCTTATGGCAGGAGATAATGAGAGATTCAGCGATGAGCATGAAACTTTTGCACCAAGAGTTGGTTCAAGTCCATCACATGCAGATGCAACAAATCAGGAGTTGCAACAGTACGCAGATCATAACAAGATTGATGTTACTGAAGGTGCAGGAATTTCGTTGTTGCTTAAGAGATCGAGCAGTAGCAAGGGGCATGTTATTCAAGGTAGGACATATACTGTTTCTGCAATTCCTCGGGATGATCTATCTTATGCAAGAGATAGTACAACCAGCATGAGAAGCTCTTATGGCCGGGAAAGTGTTTCTGGATCATCTTCTGTTGATTTGAGCTATTCTAGACAAACAGATGTTCACATACATCGCCAGTTAAGTGGCCTTAAATCTGAGAGTGAGAATTACAAGTATGACATTAAAAGTCAAAGCATTGGATCGTCATATTCAGGGTTTTCAAACTATGGTTCCCAAGGTTTTGGTCTGGCGACAAGCATGCATGACTCGTCTGAGGATCATGGTTGCAATGAGGATACTGATGCAGAAGAATCAATTTTAGCTTCTTTAGAGAAGAAGCATGCTTTGGAGATGACTGATGCTGTTGGTACGTCCACAATGTCCACCTTGTTAGGGGAAGATACTTTTGAATCTAATGAGAGCATTACAGCCCTGAATGCCTCTACCGCAGATTTGTCAAGTCATGCTTTTGGAATGGGACTAGATGACAGTACAGTAGCGTCTTCTAATGTCAAAGACACTATTTCACTTGAAAATGGGGCAGTTTTCCAAGACAACTCAAGGGTTATTACTGATTTGGAGGCATCAGCTGTTGCTGCTCCGGGGTCTTCTGCAGGAGAGGGAAGTGGTTTGCTGAGCTCTGGCACCAGTGCTTTAGACTGTTCAGATGTTCCAGCTGACCGCTCTCTGGTCTCATCATCTGAAATGGAAACTATGGATGGTCAAAGTAGGACTCTTTCAGAGTCTGAACGTAAATCAGACAGTAAATCCCCAGAGACTTTAGATACAGAAACGCATGTTTCAGCTTCAGAACCGAAGAGCTCTGACCATGGGCATGTCATACTAGGTTGGTGTTTGCATAAGACTTGTTCTACCAATAAAATTCTGAATGTTGCAATCTTTTTCCCCTTGCTGACTCAGCAACCCCCTTGCCCCCAAACCCCAGAGAATAGAACCCAAGATAATTCAGTAAAGACTGAAGCAGAAATTTATTATGTCATGTGCTGTTTTTTATGTCCATATTTGTGATTTTTATGTTTTCTTCTATTAACATGTGTAGAGAAGTCATTGGTTGCACTAGCTGTCAAAAATTATCCTTGACATGTGAAAAATCCACGGAAAGTGCACTGTACATGAGTTCCTTCCATGTTGACAAAAAATTCTTTTTGAAGAAAGTTGCTCGTTGCTATTAGAATGCTAGTGATCTCTTCTCCAGAAGGGTATGGAAGGTTCTAGTGTACTGTGGAAAATATTTATCCAATTTGATGATTGGGAAGGGAAGGTATGCTATGGTATGGTAGAGCTGATATGTAAAAACTTGGTAGAAGGATTCTAGTGGAGCGTGACAGATATAGTTGTCTAAGAACATGAGTCGGAAGGCATAGTATGATGGGCTTCATATATGAGCACCTTAATAATGTGAAAATTAATTCTGGTTTCATCTGGTGATGTCTTTGTTGATTGCTTTCTGTTGATTAATTTTTCTTCTGTTGCTACTTAACATTTTATTCACGTGTTAGTCAATGCTGTCTCATGGTAACTAATCCAGTAACTCTGTGTGACAATCTTTTTTCTTCTAAAAGATGGTGGGGAACAATAATGGATATCTTGGGTTGCGTGTTGGAAAAGCATCCTTATATAATGAAGCATCTGTTTTTAAACCTATCTGATTCAAATTACTAAACTAGCACCTAAATATTGTATCGCTTGACCAGATATTTTGCCAATTAACTCTCTGGTCCCCGCTTTACGAATTGTCTCAAAGCCTTTTCTTGATGTTCAGTCAATGTTTCTGTCACTACTAACTAGCTTTCTGTGACGTTGACAGAGGAATCAACTGTGACAGTGGAGGCACGAGCTGGAAGTAGAGGAAGAAGCCTTACCCTTGATGAAGCAACGGATACAATTCTTTTCTGCAGCTCCATCGTACATGATTTGGCATATAAAGCTGCGGCTATCGCAATGGAGAAAGAGCCTGCTGTTCCTCTGGAAGTCTCGCATCCTACTGTAACCATATTGGGGAAGTCCACCACAGAAACCAGGGATCCACGCAGAGGCAGAATCGTAAGTAAACGCACTCTAAAATCCCAGAAGGCGAGGCAGAGGCAGGTAGAAACTGAGAAGAACCTCCTGTCCAGCAGAACTGAGAACGACGAGAACATTGACGAGTCTTTGATGCGTAATATTGGGATCCCAAACAAGTTGGACACTGTAAAGCCACCGAAGCTCGAATCCAAGTGCAATTGCACAATAATGTGAAGAAGGTACACATCCCGAGTGCTCCCGTGGAGCCGGGTTGCGACCTGGCTTGAGGGTCTTGTAATTTGAAAGGCATTGGCTCTTTAAGTTAGTACGCGTTTAGCTCCTGTTTATTCCAATTTATTGGCAGCAACCACTGTATTTGTGTCGGGTTCCAGATTTGTAAATTTTTGTTTAGTATGGTTAGGCTGATGGTAGTGTAGTGAGGGGCATGTCTGTTTGAGTGTAACCCCACATTCTTGTATTTTGTCAATCTGTCTTAAAAATCCTCAATCCGAGAGCAGTGTGAATTATAAATTCAAAGCAAAGCCAGCTTCCATTCAATTACGTGGGCGCCAACAACTCTCGAGGTCCTCGGACAAGGTAACAGCTTCTAGGTGAGACGAGACCGTGTCTCGTTCGACTCCCGGTTTTGAGCTCCATCTCATGTCACGCTGCTGCTCTTGTTATTCCGGTTTTGACACGGATGTTTAGCTTGGAAAAACGAAGGGATGAATGATAACAGGACAAATGTTACTTGCTTGGTTTAATGTGCAATGTCGTTCTGAATTTTTAATCTAGGCAAAAGTGATTCTTAAATTTTATCGTGCATCGATTTTTAATTTATTTAATGTGATTCATGAATTATCAATATACATTCAATGTAGTTCATAGACCGTATGTGAATGTTTAAAGATTAAGCTACCACATGAAATATTACATGTAGTTCATAGGCCGCACATTAAATAAATTAAAATTGTATAAACGACATTAAAAATTGAATTAAAGTTTAAAGGTTATATGCCTCATTTCTCCAAAATAAAGGTCGCGGTGGACTGTGGACCAAGTAAAAGCCAAACGAGAAGAGTCAAAAGAAGGAAGAGCCACGAGTCAATCAAACTCTACACGCAATAACATGGTGTGCGTCCTCCTCCTCGCGTCTAAACAAAAGGTCAAAGACAAGAAAAAGTAAAAGGCGAAAAAAATTGAAAATCACAATTGGAGAATTCTTAATTCTCTCTCTCTCTCGATTTGTTTATGGATTGTGATGGGTATTGGTCAAACCATACTGGGGATTAAGACCCTGTGATTGAATGGCGACCGGTTCATTGGCTCGGAAATTCTCACCCGATTGAGCCCGACTAGGGCAAAATTTCATGGCTAGATTTGACCGTTCCTCGCAAATTCTTTTTCGCTTGGGTCCATGGGGTTAGATGCCTTCTCTAGGAAAAACCCACCACCAGCAAATGCGCATCGATTATTAAAGTGAATCACATCGAATATGCCACGACAAACATAGACATGCCATCCACACATGCCCATCTTTTTTTCTCATCTGCTCGCTATGCGAGTAATCTTATGTGCTTGTCCATTGTCTGTGTACATACACATGCACTTTGTTCTTCCCCTTAGTGGAAAACAGACACCGGTGCGGCCAACGTAATGTCGGTGCGCCCACCATGTAAAAGGCTTGACGGGCAACTAAGAAAGTCCTAACATTAAGCTAATAAGTGGAAGAAAATCGTGTGCATATGAAGAGTAGATAATCCTCATAAATAAGAGACCTATGATGCTTTAATACCCCTCTCATGTGCAAGTCGGATTGAAGAATGAGATTTGGGATTTGACAAACTAAGGGATGCATAAGCATGATAAATTGAGATAGAACATACCTCCAACATAAAGTTAAGTTAATAGCTATAGAGAGACCCTCTTTCACAAGAAAAGAAAAGAGTGGACCGATTAAGAACTCGGAACCAAAGAGAGCAACTCAAAGAATTTGATATAGGAATGAATGTAGCTAATGTGCAAGAATAGTTGAATTGCTCTATGTCGCATGAAGTAAGCTCATCGATTGTTCCAGCGTTTCAGATTAGAATACAATCGCGCAAAGTAACGGAGGATTTTGGCTAGAACAATCTAACACGGGAGTTCAAACTCCACCAAATCTTCATCCCAATGCATCATGATCCTACTCACGCCAATAGCTTTAGCTTATCAAGTTGGTTTAAGGAAGGATCTAGGGCGCGCACGTGTTACGTGCTCCATATTGAGTACTGTAAAGCTTGGGTCTCATTGGAGCTTGCGTATGTAATGGAGGTGAATATTTCTTGTGAAATTGGTTCCTAATTAGAGTCTACGATGAGCACAAGCCACTTGAAATTTATATTGAGAGGTGAGTTGGAAGGCGTATCCTTCTCTTCAAAAAATAAGAGAGAAAATTGAAAAAGGAAGAAGGAATAAAATTTCACAGAACCTAACGATGGGTAGCCATGTTGGTTAAAAGTCTATCCTTTATCATCGAGACGTTAGGTCATAGTGTTGGGGTCTTGTGCTAATCTTCCCCGAGGTATAGGGGCCCCGCCTTTTAGTGCCGTTTGGGCACGAGGGGTTCGCAGTAGAGTTCTCGGTTATCAAATAAAATAAAATAAAATTTCACGGAATAGAAAAAGGAAATGGGGAATAATTACGTGCGGGAAATTCTGAAAATAGAATGAATGAACTAAATGGTGGTGGAAAATGGCATATTCTAGTTGGCATCTCTCTCTGTCCTCTCTCCCTCTCTGACGTGAAGATTGAGAATTGAAAAGACCGTTAGTTGTTCTCTTCATATCCAATCAAAACTCGTACTTAAGGACGACGGCGGCGACGACGGCCACGACGAACGACCGATCTCTCCCTCTCTCTCTCTCTCTCTGCACTTGGAGATCGGACTCAACGAAGAAGAAAGAAGGAGGAGCGGCTTGTCGAGCCGGAGCGATACGAAATCCGATACGTCCAGGGGCGATGAGAGGGTTGCTGGTTGAGGTGGCGGCGACCGGATCGGCGATCAAAGGCTCGGTCTCGTCGTCGTCGTCGTCTTCGGCGGCCACGTCTTCGTCGTCGTCGTCGTCGCCATCGATCTTCACCAATTACGCCCTCATCTCCGCTCTCATCGCCTTCACCATGGCTCAGTCGATCAAGTTCTTCACCACCTGGTACTCTTTCCTTTGGTTTCTCCAGTAATTTTGACTTCGGCATGTTCGCGTGTGTGCGCTCCGATTTTCGTCATCGATGTCCATGCGCATCGTGAGGACAAATGTACCTGTATGGTTTCGTGGCGCATTCTGATGTTGATCGTTCATTACGCCCGTTCGCGCGATGATCAAATCAAATGTCCGCATTCGATTCCATGTTGTAAAGTCAATTGAGCTTGTGCAAATGATGGCAAATCGATCCCTAATGAACTCCATTTTTGCGTAATTCTTTGACTTCTAAATTAAACCTGATGCTTATTGTTTCGCTGAAGCCAAAGAAGGCAGCAAGAAACAAACTTTGAGCTGATTGATCTAGCTGTTTAGGTCACGTTTAGTGAGGCAACTTGGTGTCTGTCAGGCTATAGATATTCACCAGAATTGATGCATTTGTCTTTCAGAGTTGTTCTCCCCCAATCTGATGCTTATATGCGGTTCGCTATTGCTACAAAGTGCCTTAATTTTGATGTTTAAGATCATGGATTCGTAATGAATTCACTGTGAACAGATGGCCATAAAGTGGAATAGAGAGGATTTATTTGTTTCCTCTTTCCATGTATAGTTTTCCGTTTTAGTTTTAGTTTACAGGGTTATATGTCCTAAGAGTCTTAAGTTTTTATTAGATTTGCAGGTATAAGGAAAGGAGATGGGATCTGAAACGGCTTGTTGGATCTGGAGGGATGCCATCTTCTCATTCTGCGACTGTAACGGCTCTTGCAGCAGCAATTGGGTTTCAAGATGGCTTCGGAGGAACGACATTCGCCATCGCATTGATCTTAGCATTGGTGGTATGGCCTTATGTCATTTTCGTTCCATCTTGTACAATCAAGGAAATCTAAGAAAACCATGGAAGATCTGATTTGAAAACCTTAATCTTCATCCTATACCTGCGGAGTCATAAAGAATCCCTAAGGGAAAATGGAGTGATTATCATAATGCAACACTCGTACGATAGTCTAGTAACCTGTTGAAAGGTTGCTATTTAGTGTGCTGTATGTTCCTAGAGAATGTTAATATTTTAAAAGTTGTGCAGGTGATGTACGACGCAACTGGTGTTCGGTTACATGCTGGACGTCAGGCAGAGGTTAGGTGTTTTTGCCATTTTTACTATCCTTCTGTGCTTGATTATCTTTTACAATCTATTTCACGAAAATGAATCTTAAATTAGAGTGCTTTGATTGAATTTGACTAACCAATTTCTTTAGGACTCTTCTTTTCTGCATTTAATTTTCCAGGTTTTAAATCAAATTGTGTATGAACTTCCTGCTGAGCATCCCCTTGCTGAGAGCAGGCCACTGCGCGAACTTCTAGGCCACACTCCTCCTCAGGTCTGCTATATGCTCGACTGTCCTGGTTCAACTTGTATTTGTATCCATTTATTAATCAGTTGGAGTCCTCAGGGTATGGTTTGGGATTAAACATGTGAAGGATAAACTAGGCGAAGAGCTACCATAAAACACATGCTGCAGATGATGATTAGGAGGCTCACTCTTTGCTTTTGATTATATGTTAGCATACAGTAGGATATGTAAAATTCTCTGATTAGAACTCTCTGATTAAAACTTTAGGTGGTGACTCTTTTGGGGTACTCTAGTTGCCTGATCAGTGATACCTGTAACATCATCGTCAGGATTGTCTCAGGCAAAGATAAAAATGTCAAATTTTGTGCTTTATGATGGTGGAGAGTCATAGTATTATTCACATTCATTATCTGTTCTAAGGAGAGGATTTGTAGTATTTGACAGTTCTTCTAACCTTTCTCCTCTTAAAACGCCTTGATGTTTAGAAAACTTAAGTGGATATGGATATTCCGAATGACAACACATGCGTTTTTCCTGCTCTTTTTTTTCCCTTGCTAATCACAGGTCATTGCTGGTGGGCTTCTCGGAATTATTACTGCATCTATAGGGCATTTGGTCATCCTGACCTGCAGTTGATGCTGTCCCTTAGTTGGTTGTGCAGAAGTCCAAAGCATTGTGCTTCAACATCTTTGACAACGACTCAAGCCGAGGTCACAGATGAAAGGATGTCCAAGCACACTCACTCCTTTCTCATACATGTGTTTCCTAATGCCTTAATTCAGCATTTGTCCCTGACGAACTTGACACTGTAAAAATACCACCCAATGAATGATTCAATACAGTTACATCTGCTATGGTGTTGAGTTGTCTGTCCATCGGATCCAATCATGGGTTTGCACATCGCAAAAAACAAGAGAGTGGGCTATTCAATTCAGGTTGCAAACGAGGAGGCTATTTATTTTAGATATACTAACACGAATGGTTGGATGATACATATTAAGCATGGAATAACAAAAATCAGTTCTCTGCGGCCATTTCCAACTAGGAATTCTCAGTTCGCCTGCATCTGTGAATCATCATCGCTTTGACCATTCTTGAGATGGGGATGATTGCTATATTTGATCATTAGTAGCCTTCAGTGACTATAACTTCGGACGAGCCACCCGAAAGTGAGTGAGCGATGCAAATTGGAGACAGAGCCATGTCCATACCATATCATTCATCCGAGATAATCAGATTACTTAAGAGTGTCAACGCACAAATTATTGACTCTCGAGCAGGCAATTCAATGCTCGCAACATAATAATCCTTGTTCCCGAAAACGTAATAGATAGAACATGCCATATATAAGATTATTCTCTTGCTACTTCTAGACTAATAACAAAATCCATATGCCTAGGAAAATTTTTACTAGACCGCCATCGACTTTACGCCCAGCCCTGCAGAAAAAGCCATTTGCATCTCCAACATAGGATCTCCTCTGATTTCAGATTTCACCCGCCAAGCGATATGCTCATCAGGCCTGACCAGGATTGCCCCCCTGTCGGTCATCTGGCACAACTCCCACCAGGAGGAAAAAGAAATTGAAGGATTCTTAACTTCCTGAACGTCTAAGTAATTTTCCCAAGGTGCCAGTGCGACCTTACTACCTTCTCCAAACGCATTACCAGCTTCCACAGGCCACACTACACAAACTCTAGTGGATACTCTAAATTCTTCAGCCACCTTGAAAGCAGCACGAGCAAGACTGTAGGAATCTTTGACCCGTGCAATGATGAGGAGGAACTCAATCTTATCTCCACGTACAAGGTCAAGAGTTGACATTTTTTCCTAGAAAACATTTATACAGGCACACTCAAGTAAATACATGGTGAGAAGCCAAGCTCACATATTTCATGCATATCAAATGAGCATGTCGGGAACCAATAACTAGGCATACCTCTTTGCCAGAACCTGACCATACCCTCACATTCATGTGGGGAAGCCTTGATCCGGGATCTGCAGATGGTACATAGTCCCTCCGACGGCCAGTAGGTACCGGAAGCGACACTGAGGTACTATCAACATCAGGAATAAGTGCACCATCAAGGTACCTGAAATATAGTGGTCGATTATCATGTTCATGCCGGCAATAACATATAACAGAAGCTTCCCAAATTAGACTGGCGGATTCTCAAAAATGATTTGTAAGTCGGGAAATTAATGAATTGTTTTGATCATTCTCTAATTCCTAAGAGAATGCAGGCCAAATATACATGAATAATTCCTAACCAGGCTCAAAGTTAATCACAATGGATGACAAACGATCTGAAATTCATGATGGAACAACTAACATTACCTAATTGACAAGTCGCCTAGCAAGTAGAAAACATTAACATGAATTTTTTCACAATAAACAACACTTTTGTTAGTCAATAACAAAAACTCCTCATTTATTTGTCACATTAGCAGAATGCGAGATCCAATATGAAGTTTCCACATTGGAATCTTCTTCTTTTAACTTTTATTTGGATACGAGTGTTACCTGAAGCCAAGATCCTCAGCAGGAAACTGCAGTTGGAGGCTTTTCCCTTCATCAAATATACGTTTCAGTTTTGCCAGTCTTGATGATCCCAGGGGATTGTTTTCATTAAGAAGAAATGATGAAAGCTGCGCACGGCCTAAGCTAAAAGCTCCATCCAAAATTGCCTTCTGAACCTCAGATGGTAGAATGGAACCCAATCCGTCGCTGACAACTCGATGTACTATAAGACAGAGCATATAAATGAACGAAGAGTCGGGCATAAATTAACAATAGGCAATGCAGCAATGCTTGTGAGAACTTCTTTAAATATTAATCAGTAAACTAACTGATTATGACAAAAGGAATGAGTATTTTGCAGAGAATGGAAGCAAAGCATCAAAATACCTGAGTTTGCAACAGCAGGATCAAGACCTAGAGCAGCTGGAACTGCCATGGCTGCTTTGAAGTTTTGAACACTCAATGTAGTATTAAAGATGGCAATCTGATCAATTATCTCAAGGTCAAGGATCCATCTGACTCAGAGAATAAAACTTCCACCACTTACAAGGAGGAATCAATAGAAGTACCGGCTTACGTTCTGCTTCATAGGTATGAAGAAATGAAGATGGTGAAATACCCTCTAAGACAGAAGCCAATTTCCAAGCAAGATTGTGTGCGTCCTGGATTCCAGTGTTCATTCCTGCGATAGTTTCATGGAAATTTTACTAATCTATCTGTAGTACCCCTAATGGATTTTGACAAGTTTAACTTTCCTGCTCCTAAGCTATTGATCATGCCATCGACCGGCCAGCTACATGCTTGGGCCCATTCTTAGTGAGCATTTCTTAAGGATAAAAAGTGCCTGACAATGATCAAAGTTCTTGGATAACTCGTTAGGTACTCATTTTTATTCTGCAGTAATGATTTCTTTGATTTATTTCGGCCAAAATTATTTCATACTTAGGGTGCAAGGATCCTTGGAACACTAGAAAAGAGGCAGTTTTCAGGGGCCAACCAAAATGGAAAAAGAAGAAAGCATTATATATTTCCAATGTTCGACAAATAATCCAGTGCAATGTCAAAATACAAAAGATTCTGACTTCCATTAAGAGCTAAAGCTGGAAATAAAGCTTCTGTTGCTATAGATTAGAAGTAGTGACTAGGTTTTCTTGAGTCCAAGGTGATGTTCTATCCAACTAGAATTGAATTACAAAAGGCACCGGCACAAGATCAAAGTTGGTCCCTGCCAAAGAAACTAAAATTTGGGCAAACAGAGGCGTGATTAGCGTAGAAACGATTGGAGAAAAGATGCAGGATTCAAACCTGAAGAACCTTATCATCATAGTCAACTGATTAAAGGATGCTACTCACCAAAACCACCAGCTGGAGGAAATCGATGAGCTGCATCACCAGCAATTATAACTCGATTATCGCAGGAAAGAAACTTCTCTGCAACTTCAGCATGCATCACCCATGGTTTTACTCCAATTACATCTATGTCCACAAGTTCTCGGCCAACCAACTTGAAAATTATCTTCTCGCATATCTACAACAGGATGAATCCTTCAAAAAACATATTGTTTCCATCAAGAAGGAATTATAATCCTATCGACATATTTTAACTTGATGCCACATGGCAAAAGCATCTATATTGCAGAAAGTGCACCCAAGAAGATATTTTATCAGTAAAACTAACTGAGGGCGCAAAATTTGACAAGGCACTGGACCAGAATTTAATAAATGGAGTATGTAACGAATATCCAATTCAAAAACATAAGAGTACCTTCAGCTCAAAATCCTGTACACTTTGCTGAGGCGGATAGAATGGCATCTATAAACATGATAAGCAAACTTAGGTGTTATCCAGTGGGATCTGAAGCAGAAGAAATAAGTAGACATTTTGCGTGAGACTACAAGGTATACCTGCAAAACAAATTCTCCTTGCTCCAGATCATGAGCAACAAGAACTCCAATAGCTTCAGTATTGAAGATAAAGTATAACATGCCTGGCCTCTCCCTGAGGAGATGTTGCCCGAGGTCCTTGCTGAGAAAATGAACACTGACAAGCTTTTGTAACTCCGTTTCACCTCTCAAACCAATTCCCAATAGCCTTCTCACACAACTTCCAGCCCCATCTGCACCGACAAGAGTACTGCACCGGAATTTTCTCTCCTTACACTTTCCTCCCTCAATATTAGAAACAGTGGCGGTTACCCATTGGTTAGAAGTAGCATCAATGGAGATGCATTCGTGCCCCATCAGTATTTCTCTTGCCCTAGGAGCTTCACAATCCAGGCCTCCTAAGTTGTCTGCTTCACGAATTTGGAAGTCGAGCTTTTTCAGATGCTCAACTAACAACCTTGTTAATTTGTACTGTGAAAAGTGTGCCACAGACACAGGGCTGACGACTTTTTCAACATCTGCTAAGGATGTACTAAGCATCTGTCAGAACATGAATCCCCACAATCAAAAAAGAATGCAAAATAAAATGAATATTAGCCTAATTTTTATCAAGGGATAAGCAGAGGAAAATTAATGGGAGTATCCATACCTTGAGGTTGCATATGGTCAACTGTCCCTAGAACTGAACCAGTGAGTGAACTGCAATATATGAACTTTCTCCACAAGTCAACAGGCGGTTGAGATTTTTCAATTTCCTCCACCAAGCCATTCATTTTGCGGAACACCTGAAATTGTTTTATAGATCAGCGAAATCTGATTATTTAAAATCCGAATAAAGACAAACAGACCCTTTCCAACAGAGAGAAAGTTGACCTCCATTGTACGATTATTGATGAAGTGAGCCTGCGGATGGCTAGAAAATGTCTTGCTCTTCTCCACAATCGCACAATCCACTCCTACAAAAAGCCATAATGCAGTAAAGTCATTAAATGCTGACTAGTCACAGCAAAAGTGCTTCGAACAAAAGAAGAGCAAGGGGACAGGTACGGAGAGGATTAAGCCATCTCACTGCATCAGTATATTACTTTCGAACTTTGACAACTAAGTGCCATTGTCTGAAGTTCGGCAGATATGGAAACATCCCTAATAGGAAAAGGAGTTATTTTCGTCTATGCAGCCTGTTATGGACTCAGCAAGGCAGTTCGAGCTCCTAGTCCTATAGGAATCTTCAGCAAACGGTATTGAACCAGCTTTTAATAGTCTGGTATGGGAACGGATTAACTTTTCTGGAAACCATTAAGCTACACATAGCTGCAAATAGTGGATCGCAAGCTGGAGGAGCACTAACAACTGAGGTACCATTTCCTAGCTTCAAGTGCAAGCGTATATGAGTGGAAGCCCTCCATCCTTTTCATTCCTAAGCCCTAGAGTCATTTACGCCAGCCAACATTACTCTGTTTAGATCGAAGCTCCGCGAGATGTGACAATGAGCGTTGAATATAAAATGCTGTGTCCTGAAGGAGCTGCTGACGTACATTCACCCAATTTTCGTCCTCTCATGCGATTCCTCAGCAATCAGCAAGATCATCGCATACACGCACCCCAAACGAGAAGGAAAGAGCGAAGGCGGGAACAGTACCTAGCTTCGTCAGAAGGATGGAGAGGACCAAGCCGACGGGACCGGCGCCGACGATGAGAACAGGAAGCGGTGCGCCGTCGCCGTCGCCGTCGCGTCCGCTCACGGAGGCGGCAACTGAGAACCCTCGGGCTCGAAAGCATGGAGACGGATAGAACTTGGTTCCGGATCCAATGTCAAGGAGGCCATTGCAGAGCTTGAAAGAACGTGCAACCGCCATGACTGCCGGGAGAGGGAGGGAAAGAGACGGAGTTCAGGGAGGAACCATGGAAGGGCCTTGGCGAGGTCGGCTGGGCACTGCAACGACGTCGCGGGTCTGCGTTTCGCCTTCAAAAACGGTGGTCCGCAACTTCCCTACGTTCACGTGAACGTGTCCATCGAGTCATTTAAACGACGTCGTGGCTCTTCTTAATTGAGCTAAAGAGTACTTGCTTTGATTTGAGCGATTTATGTACTTAGTTGAGCTAAAAGATTTTTGTCAGTATTTCATTCATACCCTTTTGTTGACTGATGGCGAATAAGTATACAATGTCGTCATTGTTTGTACTTCCATAATTCGTGAATTAAAATCAAATTATGACTATTTGTCTTGTTGGAAATTGGATTTGAACTAAAGTTTGAAAAAAAATCAAACTTGCTCAAATTTGAGCCGAGTGTTGTGCATTTTACGTATCCAAGTCATATGAACTTTAATGAAAATGATTTTGACTTGGCTTGACTCGATGACACTTTTAATCGTTGCTAAAGTCGGTAATGACAACATTTAACACTTCAGTTTCCCTTGTTAACCGGCACAATGATGGAAACCACAAGTGGAGAGTCTGCGAGTTCTTGTTACCATTACATATACAACAAGCCTTATCCTCAAAAAGATTTTGTGAAAGAGAAAAAGGTGACCTCACGAGAGGCAAATCAAATGGATATGCTGTTTGGGATCCCTCGGCCCGTCACCCCCGGACCCGACGATGGCAGCAATAGCTCGTAGGGGGGGACGCCGGCCCCAGTTCGGTTCTTCAGACGCTTGTCCTGGTTCCTCTTTTCGATTATCTTCTCTATGTCCTGGAGTTTGCTCGAGAACCTCTCGAACAATTCCAAGACTCGGTGGTCGTTGATCCAATGCCTGTGGAGCTGGTTCGCCTGGCCCAAGTACTCTTCATCGGGCGAGTGTGTAGACAGCGTGTCTTGCACCGCCATCACCTTGGTGGCCTGGAGTTGGGTTGGCAACGAAGTCAAGAACACGTGCTGCGGGTTCAACAGGAACTTCTCGTAGTCGGGCTCGTCCTCCTGAGGGATGAGCCTCCGCATCAGCGTCGGCCTGTTGGGCACGTATCCTCCAAATGGGTACTGCCCGAAGTTTATGGCCGCGTGCTGGCCTGACGCTGTCCATATCATAGTGGCAAGGATGGAGCACAAGTCCTCTTTGGTGTCTAGCTTGGGCCACCAGGGCTCATTCCTCTTGTCGTAGTGGCCTTTGTTCTTGATCTCGTCCCACCAGGCTTGGAGCTCAACGTCAGACGTGACTGATCCGGCGTCCGAATAGAAGTGGTCAACATAGGATTCGACCCATTCTTTTATGGCAGACCATATGAGGAGGCCGTCGTCTGCATAAGGATAGTCTTCGAGTATGAGCCTCAGGCCGTGGGGCACCGAAGGATCTTCCACTGCCATTCCCCTGAAAGACGCCGCATAGTCAGTGAATCAGTTCACAAATACTTCCTCAACGAAGAGAACCCCATGTGGCTCGACCAAAAAGACTGATTCTGAGCAATAACGCGCTACCAAACAAGAATGACTATATCGAACTCGAAGTAAAACAAAAAGAGAGCCCGAACCCAGGGCAGGTTTTGAAGAATAACTTTTAATTGGAATGTACTAGGATCTTACCTCCGAATGAGATCAGCAGGCAATGCCTCCATGTCGAACCGCCAAATGCTCTTGTATGCGGCAGAACTCAACTCCATGGCATACTTTCCGGGGCTGAAACAGGCCTCGATTATCCCTCCTCCATTAATCAGGCTCTGTCGAGCTAGAGCATTAATTTCTAACGTGTAGCGCATGTGTGGGTGAAGAAGCTTGTAAATCGGATGCATCGAGCTGAGCTGCCTATTGGTCGCGATTATATAGGGCTCCATGGAAGCATGAGTCCTCAACCTGTAGTTATTTGTACAACAAAGGATTAGACAAAACATCTGCGCAAATTGTGCAATGGGAAGTTCAGTCGAGACAACCTCACTGGCGTTGTTTCCACATACATTAATGCCAACATCAAACTAAAGCTAACAGTTGGTCAAACCTCTCATGCTTAATCTATAATTCATAAACTGTACTTCAGACTTTCCAACCTCACCAGTGATTTACGAGTTGATGGATCCCAGCATCATTGGCACTGACATGGGCTTTGGCTTGCTTCCATTTCCAGTGAGTTGTTGCATCGTGCCCTTGGGTGTAAACCATTTTGTTCCAAGGCTTAGAAGGCATCGGAGGAAGCGAAAGCTCGATAGCTATTGGCTTCAAACTGCCAGCCGGATTATAGAAGAGGATAGTCCTGGAGGCATAAGTTTTTCTGTCTGACAAGGAGTTGATCTTATCAACAAATGGCAGAAGCATATCGTGGTAATCAATTATGAACAATCGGTTTTCCTCTATAGCCTGCATTATCAAAATAGCCTGTGAGGTGACATTGTCTAAGCATATAACGTAGAAGAAGCAGAGAAGATAGTTTCATCTACCTGCTCAAAATTCATTCCATGGAGTTCTTGTTCTATCAAGTCCTTGGTGAGCGCCGATTCTGGAGGGCCATAAACGGTGGTATCCAACTGGCTAAGGATAGGAAATTCCTGTCTCGCGACATCAAAAAGATTAAAAGTTTGTTTTTACGCTGATTGAATTAAGAATTATGCTGCGATGGGAGTCTTTTTCTTGTTTTGTCACTCTGACTACCTTCAAAATCTGAATGCTGACTGGATTAACCCCAGCCAAAGCTTGACGTGCAAACTCATTGTCTCGAAGCCAAGCAAATCGATCCCCTAAAAAATGCAGACATTTTGCAGGGTTTTAATGAGTTGAAAGATCATATTCTTCAAAACACCTAAAACAATTGTCTCAAACAGTCAACAGAAGGAAGAGATAACTACTTGATATTACAGCAGGAATTTCGTACTTCAGCAACCTATTGCCTACTGTTAAAACCTCCTTCATTAGGTTCGGCAATGCCAGATTGGCCTTGGACTCATTATGCTCTTCATCTTTCAGAAGAAATCCGTCATTGTAGAGCTTATCGATATCTGAGAAGCACTTGAACGGAATATCCGAGCTTGACAATGTAGCAGCAATTTGTGGCACCAGATTATGGAGCAAAGCTTTTAACCTTCCAGCAGCAAAGGTGTTTTGCTTAATCTCCTCAAAGGTCTCATCCCGAGGCACATACACTGGGTGGGGCTTCTCAATTCTACTCTCACAAAGTGGATCTACAGAAGATTCAAAAAAATGATATTTTTACATCAATCATTAGAGAGAGGCTGACAAGATGATTGTTAGGTTAGTACTTTGTTCAAATTGAATAGTTCTTTTACCTGTTTGCATTGGCTGACGGCCTGTTCGACACCGCCTCGGATAAGGTCTCTCCTCCCCGCCCAATACTGGCCTAGCAAGATCATTATCTTTGTCAGGATTTCCCAGGTCGTTATACAAAGCATAATCGTATATTCGTTCATGAAGCTTCCTTTCGCCTTTTCCATTGCCCCGAATGCTCAATAAGTCTTCATGCCGGAGATCTCTAAGCCCTGCCGGCGTTTGCGACGGTAAATATGCCTATTTACAAATGAAACCCACATTGCCTAAGCAAAATGAAGGAACGACAGATACATTATTCAAAGAAACGGATTTCTAAGAAGGCAATTGGCAGGTCTGACTTGGTTGCGGAAGATGATTCTGCTCTCAGGATTGTCCTTCCGGGCATGGATCCATGTGTTGGCAGGGAAATGAATCGGGCCTTCACCGAAACCGTGGATCACGATCTCAAGCAAGTGAAACTCCTTGCCATGGAGATTGGTGATGAGTACAGCTCCTGGACAACCAAAGTCCTGAGGGACCCTAAAATCAGCGGCATACTCAGTTATGTAGGAGTGTTCTGGAGGGTTTGGCAACCACCCTCTCACACTGGACTCAATGGTCTTCCCTGGCTGTGTCACTGCAATTGTAAACAAGTGAAAATTAGCGTTGAGAGAGAAAACAAAATAGTGTGATTATGACTAAACTTGATATTTGCAGCAGTAGAGACATGTTGAAAATCCAGAACAAAACAAGTGAGAAAAGAAAAAACTAGTGGCCAAGTACGTGAAGAACATTTTCCTTTAAATGGGACATCTCGATTGGTTAGGACAATAACGGCATCCTAGAATGGGACCAGTAAGATTCCTAGACTTCTCTTCCGGCCAAAAAGAGACAATTTAACTGCAATTATTGCGAGAAAAAATATCCCAACTTGCCAAGAACATCAAGCACAGAAATCTTGGCAAACTGGGATCAAACAAAAACGAGAAGGAAAAAATAAGCAAAAAGGAAACGAAACAGAGCATAACAATAGCTTTGATTCGGCACAATCTCAATGTCATTACTAAAGTCATCAAGAAGCGTAGTGGTTTGCCTTTCCACGAGGTGCTGCGGAAGATCTGAATGAGAGTCATTTTGTCCGTACACCATAAATGTAGAGAGGGTCCTCTTTTTCAGCCTTATCTAACCAGAAACTAATCTTGACCGGTAACCCCCTACAAACACCACACAAATCTTTCCGACATTTCCATCTTGCAGAAGTGATAACACGACCTCGAAGAAGAATGAAGAAATGAAATCTAAACTGTGCTGCATTCTCTTTTTTGTTTTTTGGTTGCTGAATAGGCTTATCACAGCAATTTACAATTGTAAAAAGGTAATAATAACAAGCAGTGCAAGTTTTTTTTTTTTGTTTTTGGGGTAAGGTACAAGCAGTGCAAGTTCATCCACACAAAATCCAGAAAGAAAACAAAAGAACTTCAAAATAGAAAAAGAAAAAATCGTGTCAATAGACTGACCGGGATCGACCTCCTCACTGACAAGCTGAAGCATGATGCCCTGACCGATCCCATTCATGAAAGACTCCAATGAGTCCTCAATCTTGTCGACCAGCTTCTGCCTGATCTTCTTCCTTACTGAAATCACTGCTCGCACTTCAATCTTCCCTGAAGAAGAAGATGATGACAATGACGATGAAGATGATGGCAATGACCCATTCAGGTCCTTGCCATCCCCTGGCTTCTCAGTCTCCACAGTCTTGTTGTCCCCGCCGCTAACAACTGCCCTCACCCACCCACCACTCCCGTTGACCTTTGACCGCCGACCCACCACCGCCCTCGACCACCTCCCATCGCCGGCGGCCGGCGGAGGAAGACGGAAGACCGGGCCGGAAACTTCTGACTTGAAGGGAGACAGTGGTTTGACAGCAAACATTTGCTTGTTTTCTACAGCTTTCTTTTTGCAGAGTGAGCTCCACAGGGAAAGAGTCAAGACCCTACTTATAAAACTTATGAGTGTTGACAGACTTAAAAGACTTTTCAAAGTGAGGAAGAGTGAGAAAGCAGTACGATCCGATCTGACGGGTTTCGGTTTATGTTGATTAACCAAGACGTGGGGTTAATGGGTTTGTCTCGGCTAGGAAATATCGGTAGTTCTTGCCCTGACAGAGATGGCCTGAAACCGAAACTTGCAGAAAACATCAATAAATATGACGGTGATAGTTCTTCATAGAATCAAAACGTGAGGTCTGCCATGAATGAAAGGTGCATGCAACAGTTCTTACTTTCAATCAATCTTGCGAGACACACTTATTCGCATCCATCATTATTGACCCGAGTAATTAGTTGCTTTCTGAAAATAAACAGCTCATACTTAAGAGTGATTGACGTGAAACGTTCAGACGAATTACACAATTCGTTAGTCTTAAATGCCTATCCATATTATAATGCTTTAAACCCTTCTGAAATACAATGTCCAATATGATACTTTTATTTAGATACTCATTTACAAACAAGTGATGATGCCTTTCGGCATCATTTGTTGTTTTATCTTTCAGGAATGCGATGATTGAGATCGCCTATTGCCAAAGCAAATGAAGGTTCAGGAGCACGACACGTGATCCACCATGGAACACGAGAGTAATATCGTATAGCGGCATGGACATTGCACGTGTGGATTAATGTACGTGGTGGTGCTTATTACGAGGATTAAGTTAAGCTAAAACTAAACCCGAAGCATGGCTTTCGAGGAGACAAGCTGGCAGTCAATGATTCATATAGTATGGACAGTTTGAGTAGCATTTGTCTTGGCAATCTTTGGATGGTTTCACCCACCAGTCCGAATTATATGGAGATTTGCTGTGGACGCTGATGTAACTTTTTAAAAATCAAATTGGATTCAATCGAGATGCGCGAAAATTATCTTTTTCATCATCTTCTTTTGAGATAAATAATATAAGTGAGAATAAATTAAAGATAGTTAATCCACCGTCACTCTTATTCGGATCTCGAATAAAAGCAAAGATTAGTGAGAGAACATGAACTAACATGAAAATGCTCGGCATCTTTTGTCAAAATAGGAATTCTGCTAAAATACAATTATGCACGAAGTTTTCCAGTTTGAAAGACGTTTCTTGTTTTTGGGAAGCGAAGCCCTGCCTTGAAATAGTCAGAACCAACTTTTGATTCTCTCAAGTTGATGACAAAAAGTCTTCTGCTTTTTCTGTGGATCTCGAAAGGTTGAAAGAGGGTCCAACTCCAATCGCCAACATTATGTTTGAGAGATGATATTATGGATGACGATTACCTCTACAGTTTTATGTTATTATAGTCATTTGGATTGAACTCACATCTTTAAATCCGCTAAGTGTACATTACACGCAGTAGCACCTAAATTTACTATTTGAAAGATATATAATATATTGTTAGGCCATGCGCGTTCTTCTTAATAATCATGGCCCGTCTTTTTAGCCAATCTAGCTCTTAATACAAGATCATTTAAGTCTTTTTTTTTGTTATTAGGTTAAGTGAATTATTATGGATCCATTATTCGAAGGAATCTGACATGATAAGTTTTCATTATTTAGTTGAAGCAAGAGTAAGTACGCCAAATGGATTCATACCTTAGAAAATGAATCTATATGTTTATATAGAGTTGGTAAATCTCTCTCGACATTTCTTAATTCGAAAATCTAGAATTTGGACAAATTTCGAGGTATGGCTCATGCATGTTTGTTCCCAAGGGAACAAGGTTAAGTTGTTAAGGATCATACTATTTCTTAATATTTCTACTCCTATACTTATCACTGCATATAAATAACGCCATACTTAAGTCAAACAAGATAATTGAAATCCAATGAACAAGAATGGTGTACCAATACGGGCTGAATTCCGAAGAGCGGCCAAAACATATAAAAAAGATGATTTCTGCGGTTAACACCATAGTAATAAATTAATTTTCTTAAGGAAAATCGAGGTAGGCTCGAATCACCCCGACCTCAACTTGTTTAGTCCAGGTCCAAAGCCTTTCTTGGTGTGATCAGTCGAGCCGACATATTTTTTGAATCCGGACCCATGCTTAGTGCTTACTTCTATGCACAGGTACTTAATCTCAGTATAAAAGAAAATACTTATGTATGCGATCATTGCTTGAAAACTTTGTATACAAAAGAGTATTGGTTGTGTCAATGGGGGCAAAGTCCGCCATAGTTATGGCAGTCGATGGTGGTGGGCATCGGTGACAACACAAGTCAAAAAATAAAAATAATTTTCATTCATTCATTATTATTAGCGATATAAAGAATCTAGGATATTAATATTTCACGAAATAAACAAGAGTTTGAAAAGACCAAAAAGAAAGGGACGTGCTTGGCGGGTGGGACATCCCACGGTACCCTGGTGGGTCGCGTCGCATCAGAGTCAAATTGAGGCAAAGAGCGCGACCACTCGGCGGTGGCACATCGTGTGATCCCCACCTTGGACCACATCGTATCCGACCGTCCAAGAGAAAGAAAATCCGCCACAGGGGGTCCCACCTGAATACGGTCACGAGACAGTAGATGTGATCCTCTTTGGTTATTCTACGGCCCAAATACCCTCTAAAAAATCGACTTTAGCTCGAATTCTCGTTCCTATCGAAACCCCCTTTTTTTAAATTAAAAAAAAACATCTTTAAATCGAATTTTATTTCTAATCAAAAGAATTTTATCTCATATAAAAGAGCCAACTTTAACTCGTGTTCCTATTCTTCATGCAACCACTTTTTTTTTTCATATTGCATATATTAACGCCAACTCTTACTCAATATCCAATTTAGTCTCTTTGAAGTTTCCGTTGAGTACGCATGAAATGACGCTCTGAATCGTTAACGGCAATCATTGGACCGACACTTAAAAAAGGGCTAGATTAATGTGCCAACTAGGAGTTGTGCATTTTTTTTTATGAGGCAACAAAAAGTTTGGGTTAGTTTTGGAAAATGACCTAAAATTTGTGTTTTAATCACGAACCAATAAATAAATAAATCTGGGCAAGAATCGAGGACACAAGTTAAACTTGAAAATTTTTTACAAGGCAAAAATGTTTGGGACCCACCAGAAATTTGTGCTTTTTAAAAGGAATCAAGCCATTTTATTTTTAGAGAAAATAATATAAATGGTTTTTTAATTTTGACTCAATGCACAATGCGTTCTTGAAGTTTTAAATTATTCAATATAGTCCCTAAACTTTTGATACATGTTCATTTTAGTTCCTAAACTATGTTCAATGACTTAAGTTAATAGAATGAATACATTGAATATTTTTACATAATTCAGGGATACAATTGAACACGTATAAAATTCAAGGATCATATTAAATAAATTAAAATTTTAGGAACCACACACATTAGACATTTAGATAAAGTTTAAGGATCAAATTGAACAAGTTTAAAATACCACATTATACATTGAACCAAAATATACGAATCATTTATATTATTTTTCAACTGTGTTCATCCTAGCGGGCGCATGTGTACGAATGTTGAGGATCAATAGCTCCCGTTCGTTGATCGAGCCTACTCAAGAGGCATTATACCGCGCATTTTAGAAGGGGACCAAAGTGCGAATCCAGTTTGGGTGGGTATCCACCCATGCTTCTGCCCACCAACACCAGGACAAAAGCTCTCGAGAGGAACCTTGAATGCCCCCGGGATGCGCATGCGTCGTTAACCCGTCCGATCCCTAATTCCTAGAGAGGAACTGGACTAGCCAAATCGATAAGACTCAACAAGCCCAAAATATAATATCGTTTTATCTAGCAAAGTTAAAAAGTACGATTTACTTATAAGAGTATTTTCTTATTCTTTTACTAATAATATTCCCGTGATTAGTAATTTTGATACTCCAATAACGTAACATAATATGAGAACTTTTGAGAAAAAAAAAGAAAACATTTATAATATATATAAAAAAACACACTGCTGGTTCAAGGATATAGAGGTTTGGTTTCAATTCCATAGACTAGGAAACAATCTTGTTTGATCCGAATTCCGTTTAAAGGGTCGGATTGGAATCAATCGCCCCGTCTATTTATGAACCATACTCATTGCCACACGAGTTTTAGCAATCCATCTCAATGTCATTTCAAGTAAAATGTAGATTCGAGGCTATGGCAAAACTCACATGACACCTGCATGATTCAAAGGTTTGTGCGTCCTTTAACAAGTTTTAAGACATTATAGGGTAAAGGCTCGCGCATACTTTGGCAAATTTTAAGACACTATAACACTACGACGTTTTTGAAACCAAATACAAACTTATTTTTACTCTGCCTTTGCTTCAAAGACATCATATTGTTTCCCCGTAATCAAAGTATATTAAGTGGTTAAGTATGATTATAAGTTTATGTTGTAGCATTACCTTGTTTCATTGTAATCGAGTGCAAAGCCTGAAAGAGAAGTCACACGGTAAAAATTTCCATCCCCTCCGAGCATCGATGGGCGTGAAATTAGATAAGTATCTTGAGTCCATTCATCTCATGAAAAAGTCGATATTTAAAAATATTTCCTAAAAAGTAATTGATTAAATTACTTGTAAATATTACTCAGTGGAATAGAGCCGAGAATTTGGTGAAGCTGTGGCCATGACCTTGTTGAGTAGAAAAGGACGGCATTAATGCGTTATGCATCTAAGTCAAAGTTCACCCAAGTTTTGGCAATTCACATTCTGCTTCATCCACACTGGAATTTCGCCTCTTCATCGGTGCTCGATCAACCGAGATAAATCATGTACGGTATCTTCAACTCCACAAGTGGAATCTCTCCTAATGCCCCTTTCGCAAACCACAACATCTTGGGAGGAATGGCTATTAAAGCATGGGCGCTCTATAAGATGAACATGTACACCAGTCTTATGGTTACAGGGATGGGAAGTCGCCTGGATCTCATTTGATTCTTTAGTTAGCCATCACACTTGCAAGACCAATGATATAGCGAATAGCAAGTTCCTTTTGTGCAATGAATACAAATAGAACTCTTTTCATTGACCGCTTTTCTTAAACATCTATTGGTGTAAAAAGACTCGGCAAAATGATAAAAACCCCTAAGCCAGCCCAATTCCAGCAGCATAGGGGCCGTTCTCTGTATTACCCAGGAGGAAGCCCCACACAGCATTCACAGAGGAATGCTGAGATGGGAAGCCAACCATCTTCGGCATATTGAATCTGGAGGGAAAATAAGATAGGCTGCCTCTCGCTAAACAAGAAATCTTCAGCTGGTCAATCCTGTGGATCAACATCCACCCGGTCTATTTTATATGAAGATATCGGGAGAAACACAGACCACGGAATGTGTCTATGTTCCTCTGACCATCATACATCAATGTGAAATCAGGCATGATGGCATCTTGCTCTGGGCCGCTGAAATACGAGTAACTGATGTTCCCTTGGCAGCAGATCTCACACTGGTCCTCAGCAATCAACTGACTTCTATAAATCAATTCACAGCTCTCAGCTCACCTAGTATTGAACTCATTTTTTGGCCTTTCGGGCAAGAAAACGTTCTCTCGCTGCCTGAATTCTGCTTTCATTGGTAGGCAGAACGTTAGCCGGGCTAATATCTTCCTTCGGCAAGACTGCTATTTTCCCATTCTCCTCAATTTGACTATGCCCTCCGCTGCTTAAAAGAGACATAAGTTATCAACAAGAGAGAATCAACACGTTGCATGTTATGGGACATTGTGAAAACAGAACTAACTACAATCGCATTACCTCAGCCTATTGACATTCACTTTCTCAAGCTTCCTTAAAATGGGAGCGACCCATTTCATGTCTATTGCACATATATTACGCATAAAAGGGCGTGAGGTGGTTATCAACTCATGGAAGACAACAAAGTCTGGATACATTCCCTGTTCATCTGTCCCCAGCACTGATGAAGGATGCACCTAAATGAAAAGTACCTCAACATCAATACCTTCCATTCGAATGGTACAAACACACTGATACAGAAATGGAAGAACGGCTTCTACTTAACTTACTGGTCCCTATGATTTATATGCCCTCCTTTTTAAGCCAGCTGTTTGAGTACTTGGGGCTCACAGGTTATGGGAACTATCCCTTGTATGAATAAATCTAGTGAAGTTTTGATGAATTTCTCTACAGTAGTAATGTCATGTTCAGAAGTAGCAGCTAAATGCTGATAAGTACCTGAACTAGCTGGGATTTGAATCCTATCGTACGATATCCATTGTGGAGAGTCATCCTTTCTGCAAGCTGATTCGCATAACCCACACATAGAGCCTTCCTCAAATTCCTATAATCATCCCTTTTCTCTTTCCTACTTTCAGATGTCCTTACATCAAGAGTTCCTGTTTCAGATGAAAATACAAACAGAATGCCCAATTATGAGAAGAGCATATCTGTTACATGATAAAACAACTTAGCAGTTCTAGAACAAAAAATGCAATAGGACTTGGAAAAGTACAGAAAGCTAAGCCAAAGTGTACAATAGGAATAGCTTGGGGGTGGAGCTGGTCATACAAAAGAACCTCAGGCCGTGTTACAAGTGGATTCGCAAAAAAAGGAAATCTCACACACAAACACCCCACCCAAAAAAAACAAAACAAAACAGTCACAAGATATGATATCCTAGTATTGGCTTAAAGTAGGTAAAAAATTCACGTAGAACTCTAGTCCCCCCATCTTCTTGATGGAATTTTGTTCATTGTTTTAATATGAATATCTGATTGACAGTCATTTTATGTGTGTTACACAAAAAGATGAACCCTATCTCGCAGCTCAATTTGAATGTCAAAACTTGAGTTATTATAACAAAGAATTTATTGAAAAAATACATTCTATTTGCAGCTTGATTTTGTTAATAGAGATTATGTCGACATGGACATAAGTATCATTTTGCGAGTGCTACGTATGTATGCATCATCAAGACAACTTGTAGGTGCCACTAAAACATACCACCTGATTTGAATTATGAAAAATGCTCCCTAAACTAAGAATATTGGTTCCTGATACAAACCTCAATTCAGCATTTATGGGTTAAATCTCTTCCAGATGCAACCATAAAGATTGCTTACTACACCTCATTTTGCTCACAAAAGCGAAACTCTATATAAGAATGCAAACTGACCTTTTGCTGTTTTCTGCATTATCTGGCATAACTGCTTCCGAACATCTTTGACAAACAGCATTCCCCGAACCTGCAAACAACAAAAATCATGCAGAGCCATCACATTAAATCTTCATAACCATTTCCTCTGTCCTCTCACAATGTATCATATATATAAAAAAATGGAAATTATGCACTCATCAATACCAAATCGAAGATATAGGGTTTCTTTGGAAGATCATTTAATTTCTTCCTAAAGTAGAAGTTACACAAGTACCTGTAAATTATTTTCCTTGCACCAACCAATATCATAATCATTTTGATCCCACTGCTCAAAAATTTGCAGCAATTGAATGTGATCTCCCAAGCCAGATCCATCAGGAAGATCTGGAGTGTGTCTTCTCTTCTTTTCATTACCTTTGCTGCATCATAATTAATTCATCATTTATTTGGTGAAATAAATGATGGTTCCTTCACATGTTAACTTCAGGTCGGATGCCCAACTATCAGAGTGACTTATAGTTGGTTTAAGAAACCAGCAACATAGTTTCTCCTCTCATTTTTCATACCTGTCATGCCAGACTCATCTGAAAACAATGGACTCCCCTTAAAATCCACTCAAACATACAGATGACGACGAGAACCTACTGAAACCAATACAGTTTAAGGACAGTAACAAAAACTTTAGCTCACGGACTTGTAAGTTATAATGTTAATACATGCCATTTTGGCTGTGAAACTGGGATGCTGATGGTTATGGTGGTCAGCCCTTCGACATTAAAAACCATATCTTTTGTCGAAAGGTGTAACAGACTAAAATATGCAATTCGCATGAGCATTCAAGATGAAAACCTCACAATTTGACCTTGCGGGAAGTGAAGGCAATGATCTACCAATTTTGTAATTGGTGGAAGTGAAGCCAGACTTCATATCTAGCAATTTTGAAACAATCACGTTCAGAGTGTGATCAGTGGAGGGGGAAGTCAAACTTCCATGGAAACTAGTAAACATCTACCAATTTTGTGATTTCTCCAATTCCAGATTTCAAGATACAAAGTTATTAAGTTTTCAAGTTCTGAGGATCAGCAGCGGAGTGCAAACCAAACAAAATGAAACTAGTACCCATTTTGCAATATGTCACTCTCTTTTTGTTGGTGGTCCCAGGAGGCACTTGATGCAACTCCCATTCTTTCAAGCTGAAAATAATCTAACGCATGCAGAATGAGGGACAGTCAAAGATATTCAGATACTGACCTTCGACCAGGAAGCAGAGAAGTCTCTGCAGATAACATGGCAGCAATTGTCAAAGCCTGGGATAAGCAACCATACTCATTAGCTTCCATCAATGTTCTTGAGAGTGAAGGCTCCAAAGGAAGTTCTGCATGGATTTCAGAAATTATTAAAGAACAAAGTGAATGTATTTATAAGAGATGAAACTCAGAATAGAAATAATTCTAGAACTTCACTGTTATAGCACAAAAAGAAAAAGATTCCGTATAAACTATTAGGACAGACTGACCAAAAAACAAAACTGCTAGGACAGCATAAATCAAATTCAATTTCTTTTTTCCTGAAATTGTGAGAGCAATTAGTGAGTAGCAGTTAAATATGTCAATAAGACAGTTACAGTTTCTTTCACAAGAAAGCAAAGTTGCATAACTACACCATTGCATGAAAGAATTCATGGAGAAGTCTCTCTACTCCTAGGAGAATGATGATTCGAAAACATAGAGAAGTCCCTCTACCGCAGAAAAATAATGATATGACAACAGGGTTATAACAAAAGAGCTTCCGGAAAAATTTTCAAATCAATAATCTTCTAGCTTTTGCTTGTAACTATTAGGCTTTAACAGCAAACTTTGATTTTTGCTTTCAACTATAACTTTTACTGAGTCAAGGTTGAGAACAAGGAAATTCTCTAAATAACGATATTCGAAACTCTAGTGTGCAATATTATGGAAATTCCATATATTCATTTTGTAATTCTATTCCTCTTTTTACTATTTTTGTGGCTTCAACTCAAAAATAATAATAGAAGAAAGAAAGATCAAACTTTACCTATCGCTATCTAAAAAACAAAATTTTCACATTTATTTCTCTCAAAAGCAAGATAAAAAGTTCAAAGCTCGTGAAGCAACTTGTGCTTTTGGCTTTTAAAGTAGCCTATTAATGCCAGATAGCATAGTCAACAGCAGAATTTGGGAATAACACCCCCCCTCCTGCCCACCCAAAAAAGAATAACCCCACCAACACCATTATATCTGCAACTAGAAAAAGTCGTGGCATTACTTCATAAACATTGGAACCAAAAAAAAGGAAAGGCCATTTCTCCAATCACGCTAACTATGGTTAACTTTGAGGCATTCCGTTTATTTCTTAAGTAAGACGGCAGCATGTTCTCCAATCTTGTGGAAGGAATCACTGTCACGACTTTTATCAATGATCAAGTCATCCTGTGATTACAGTAATGTACTCTGGCGCATAGACAGTTATTAGAAGTAGAGCACACTTATAAGGATGAAATGCATTACCAGCCATTGTTCGTCCAATGCTTGTAATTGATCCATTTTCATCAATTGCGTCGATAAGGTATAACTGCTTTAAAGCATCTTCCAAAGAACCATCTGTAGTACACTCCACATGTCACAAGAACCAAAGAAACAAATATACCTCAAGAACATGAAAGAAATTTTGAGCAATATGCTTTGCTTTTTGAAATTTCTGATCACTTTCACCATCAACAAACATTATGATAAGGAGCTTTATAATGTACTTCTCTTTGCTAGTGATTTGTTTCTTTATTTCATACTGGGGAGAAGGAACTGATTTTTGCTTTAACAAGCGGCTTTTTGCCATGAACAGAGATATAAAAATAATACAAGATCTATGAACGGAAAGCAAAATATTAGAAAAAAGAAAAACATACATAAAGGAGGATCAAGAAAATCAAATCTAAGGATGTCAATATCTGAAAGATCCAATGACTTCAGATAGAGAACACTGCCGGCAAGAGAAGATCTCTGTATTTCAGGAACTGTTACATCTGGGAATTCATCTTGATAAACTATGGATGGATATAACCGGTAGCACTTCCCAGGACGTGTCCTTCCAGCGCGTCCAGCACGCTGATCAGCTTGCACTCTGCAAAATTACAGTTCAATAAAAAACTGAAAAAGCTAAAGAATTATTAATTTCCATAACAAAAAATCCAAAAATCATCAAGCCTCAACTCCTCAACCCCAACATACACAGCAAGTTTATTCAGAGCGTACTGTAAAGGCTTCTACTGGTTGATAACACATTCAGTACCATCTCTCATTCTATTGAAGACATTGCAAGGGATAGAGTTTGATATTAATCCACAGAGATTCAGGATTACAAGCTCAAGACTGAAGGCTGCAAATTTTTACTCGGCCTTTTCTATGGTTAAGAACCTGACCTTGGAAAATACCAGGAACATATGATTTCTGTATCATTTTCAAAAGGAATGATGAACTGTCAAGCAAGATGAGAAAAACAAGATCCGACACAAACAGCATCGTCTGCTTACTTGCTAACTTGAACAACATCAAGGGAATACATTCCAGTGGATGGGTTGTATCCACGTTGTTTCACAAAACCAGAATCAATAACATACCTGTCAATTTAAACCACATGAATTGTGAGGACAACTAATTGATGAACTACAAAAGACGATAATTCAACAAAATTAAGGTTCAAACAAAAATAACTAAATAGTCACAGTATTTCAACTTTCGGGAAGAAAAAAAAAAGATAATATAGCTTTAGAGTTCTAGCTAGAGCTATAACCAAACTGTATTGAGAAACTTAACTCCAATTAAGTCCAATGATTAAAAGAAATTTGGATGCTTGATATGAATTTCCATTCTCCATCTCAAACTTTGATACAAAAAGTACCCAGGATCCAGCCAAGCCAATTAGCATAAGAAGGAACCAATTCAACTCCATCTAACTAGATTTCATGCATTTAAAGTTGAATAAGCTCTAACACTATTCAAATACTTATTCTCACCTTCATCTACCAGCTCAAACTTTCAGATAAGTAGTGGCCTCACAAAGTTCTACATCCAATTAGAACAGGAGGCCAGCATCCATGTTTGAATTAAAAACGTTTCCCTGCTTTAGTTTTACACGACATCCCAACTTATGTGGTGGAGTGTTAGAGCATTTAAACATTAGATGATGCTTCATCTAGCAATTTTAGCTTTTAAATAAGTTGTTAGTGATCACATAAATTTCTGCAGTCTGGATGTTAAAAACAACATTCCTATGGTATAATATATTTGGCACATGAGAAACTCTAGCAGTTCCCAAGAAAGTGACAAGTGTGCAAATTAACTAGAGATGTCTATTCTTTGCTACACAAATTCAGTAGCAACACAGTCAAATCTTTAATCAGCCAACAAACATAGCTCTATGATCTCTGCAAGAGCTCAGACTCATCTGCAATGCAGGTTTGAACAATAAGAAAGATTGATATAGTTAAAGTTCTACTTTCTTTGTAGTCAATGGCAAATTGAGATGAGATGGCACCAACAGTTACAGCCTACTTGAGCACATTGAAAATGATAACGACCCAGTCTTAAATAACAAGAAGCGCTTTACAATAGGAAAATGGAGGATCATAAGAAACTACAATCTACATTTCAGTACACTAACTCTTGGCCTTTTGAGCTAATAAAGAAATCCTGATCTCATGATTTTTAAGTCTTTATCTCCATTATTCTTCTCCTTTAATTAAACATAATAAATTTATTATGATGCTGAAGCACTAAATAAAAGATATCTCCTATTCATATAAATCAGCAACTTAAACTTCACGAGCAAATGCAACTTCAAATGAATCTAAGTTACTTACACTACTCCATCAACAGTTAAAGAAGTCTCAGCAATATTGGTAGCAACGATAAATCGCCTGCAGTTTGGAGGTGGAGGGGTAAACACTCGAACCTGCATGGTTTACAAAGCAAGTGAAATTGAGAAAATGAAATGAATTCAAACGAGTCAAAAATTCAATTTTTCCCCATTCGAAATTTACATAGACGCCATGCAATTACCAGCATATATAATATTAATACACTAGGTTTTTTCTAGTAGACGCCATGAGAAATGGTTGCTTGGATAATCTACCTCAACATAGTTAACTTCTTTAGAGATTATTTTGGGATACTATAAAAAAGAGGAAACTTCATGTCCGAAAGCGAAAATTGATCGACTTGGAAAACAATTTTCTGTTTTTTTTTTTTTTTGATCGACTTGGAAAACAATTTTCCAGGTGTGAAAATAGCAAGAAATTGCCTGTGATTCCGGGGGCAGTGAACCATGAAGGGGTAGAATAATGGCATCCATGCATGATCCTTCTTCTAGGCTTCGAACCTCATCTTCCAACTTGGAGACCAACTTATCTATATCATCCTGTAAGACCAAGTAACATCAACTACTTCATTTCTTAACCTGTAATTAGAGGAAAAATCAAGCAAAATTTATTTCACCTGTCCAGTCAAGAATATCAAGACATCACCTTCTGGTTCCCGAACATGTATATCTACAATTTAAATTAGTCAGAAATAACCCACGAATTAGTACTTCAATTCAAAACTAAGAGATAAGGCAACATGCAAGAATGATCTTTGACAGAGATACATTTTGTTGCAGGCAAATAGTTCATAACAAACTCAAATATTGCATCCAGAGAACTTTAGTGTGCTAAGTGAACTATCCATAACTTCCCCAGGTAAAGTGAAATTTACTGGGAACAAAAGCAAAAGATTGCCATGACAGTTGATTGAGCTTTGATGATAGAATATAGACAAAACAATGTATGGATTATAAACTAGATTAAAAAGTACAAAAACAAACATCAACCACAGTACAAACCGTTCATGAAGCCATCATCATGCTTGGTCACGGAATCAAGCCAAAAAGATCAAGTGCAAGTTTGGATGTATTATATGATGAATATATGATCAAACTCATATCTTACTGAGGGCTGTTCTCAGAGAAGACTCGATGTAGTTTGTAGCACGCTCTCTGCTGTATACTATTTCCACTGGATATAACTTTCCAGGAACATTTAGTACTGGGCAATCTGAGAAAAACTTGGAGACTTTATTGCCATCAAGAGTAGCTGAAGTTATCAGAACTCTCAAATTGGATGAGCGGACCTTGACTAAGCGCTTCATCAGTCCAAGCAATATGTCCCTGAAGGTTCATCACCAAGAATTATAAAAGGAAAACTTGAACAGAAGCAGCAGACATATACAGAGATGGGTATAAATATTGGAGACTAAGGACGTATCACATTCACGTGACACAGAAAACCCAACAGACCCTCAATGCAGAAATGAAGTAGAAGAATCACATATAGAACTCACGTATTTAAACTCCTTTCATGGGCTTCATCCAATATTATAACTGAATATTCACTAAGCTCTGGGTTGGATAAACTTTCCCGAAGAAGTACACCATCAGTAAGGTATCTGAGCAAGTACAAATTCCATTGTTAGAAAAAGAAAGGAGAAAGAGCACAAGGTTCTATCCACTTTCCCTAACTTATCAAGCAATGGAGGTTAGAACATTCATTTATCTGGGAGTGACTGTACAAAATCGAAGGTGAATATAACTTGGACTTTGGAAAACGTTCTCAAATAATTTACTTTATTTTTGTCCACTCTGAAGTCCTGTCCTCAAACCGGATGGCATAACCCACATCCTCCCCAAGCTTTACCCCAAGCTCATGCGCCACCCGTCTGTGCACATGAAGTATTAGGATCGCATCAATTCCACAAGAATGGATCATCAAAAAATTGACAATAAGGAGAAAAAACAGCCGCTACAGATGATGAGATCAGTCAAACACCAAAGTAAGGAGACCGGAAACCACCTCATGACAGAGGCCAGACTGTCTCGCACCATAAGCCTAAAAGAGAGTCAATTTCTTATATCGCAGTCGAAGCTTTAAACTGATAAAAGAACCACAAATCATCGTTAGGACCTCAGTTCGACACTTGACACTAGACATAGCAGAAAATTCAACATGGACAGCTCCCCATGAATATACATGCTAATTGATGTTACGAGAGGATACGAAATAGTCCCACGATTCTTCGTCAATACATAGGGACGCCGAAACCCTTGGACGCGTACCCCAAATGAGAAAAGTATAAGAAAATGGAGCCGACGGCGAACTACACCTGGCGACGGAGACGGCGGCGACGCGGCGGGGCTGAGTGACCCCGACGATGCCGGATTTAGTGTAGCCCCTGCGGTGGAGGATCTGGGAGAGCTGCGTGCTCTTTCCGGAACCAGTCTCGCCGATGATCACCACCACCGGATTCTTCTCGACCGTCTCGGCGATCTTCTCCTCGAATTGAAGGATGGGGAGGTCCGGGAGTGACGACGATCGATCGGCCATTTTTGCGAAATCGGGTAAAACAGCGAAGGCGCGAAGGAGATGATGAAGAAGAAGAAGAAGAAGTCGCCGACAATGGTGAAGCTCTTGAGCACACTCCTGCTGCGCGGGCAGTATGGATATGCCGGGAAAGAAATTGGGGGGAAGAATTTCCTTTTTTTTATCTATCTCTCGTATAAATATTACCAATTTTCCCTTTTTATGAAAAAGAAAAAGAAATCGATATTTTAATTTATTGAAAATGAACGTGGAAGTTTTGACATGAATGAAAATTGTCGCTGTGTTGTTTTCAAAATCAAAGACGCGTATTTCATTTTAAAAGTAAGTTATCATTCCTAAAAATTATTGTTTTGTCTTTATTGTTCGATTTCATAGTTGTCGCAAATGATATACCCAAAAAAGATAAATTTGAGTTTAAGTTTAATCTACTCAAAAAATAGGTATATGCATGGAACATGAAGAAATCTTTCGTCTCATCATACTTTCCCTAAAAACTTAGAACGAGAAACTATGTGGAATGCGTGAATGCTTGGATTACCTTGACCAATCAGGAGGAAGTCGCAAACTCTATCGGATCTTATATCACCACCTTCGTCTCCAATCTACATCAAGCCAAATTGCGACTTCTAGTGGCCCTTTATCCTGAGCTGAACAATTTCGCCTGAGAGAGCACAGAAGCCAAAGCAGAACCGAAGCTTTTAAGTAGGAAGATGGATACTAGGATTCCCACTTGGAGAGTTGATAACGTGGTTTAGTTTAAGGTAATGCGAGAACACTTGTCCACGGCTATTGCTATTGCAAATGCAATGTCTAGGAACTTCTGTTATGATGCAGAGGAAAGAACAGAAATGGAGCTTATTAGTTTGCCATCCTCAAGAAAAATCTCTTTCTCGATCACTGCATAAACCAAAAGGTTTTACAAGGATGACTAAAGAAATAATGTAATCAAGATCAGGCGATCTCCTTTAGCTTCCATTACATATACACCGCCAATAGAGCCCTCGAAGCCCGACAAATCATGCTCCCTGCTCACTCTTGCCGAAAATGGCTTCCCTCGTCACGAGCTTGATTCCCCTCACCCACAACCGAGCCATGTCACAGCCTCCCTCGCACACAAAGTGGATTTCTTTGTTCTTCGTCGTCACGACATGGAACATCCCCGGTTCATCCGTGTCAAACTTCCGCCTCCGGTTCCAGCGGAAATACGAACTAGGCCCCACCTCAGCACACTTGCATATCACGTTCCTCTTGCTCGACTTGCCCCAGCGCAGAACTGCAGCAGCCCCGACCATCCTCAGTAATTTGACATGCGGAGTTCCTCTGCCACATTTCGTGTGCTTCTTAACACGAGCGCCCTCCAGCACAAGCTTCCTAGCTAGCTCATCTAAGATCACTCGCTCTACATTAGTTCCAAGACTATGTAGTCTTGAGAGGGCGAGTGCCGTTTCGTGTCTTGCATTCTTCAAGTTGCACCTCGCTCCAAGTGAGATTAGGAGCTCGCACAGAGCGCTGCGACCTCCCTTTGCAGCTATCATCAGTGGGGTGTATCCATCTGCATCAGGGGCATTTACATCGTGACCTTTGCTGACTAGAACGCAAACAATATCAATCAGTCCATCCCGTGCCGCATGATGTAGACTATCCAAGCCAGCAGAATTCATGAGCCGTTTTTTAAGCTCATACTCTTGCATAATTACTTCGAATGTTTCCCCATTTTGACTCAACTCTGACAAGCTTCTTACAGTATGACCCTGCTTGCTTTTCAGGTTTGTGTCGGCCCCGGCATAGACAAGCACCCTGAAAGCCTCTACGTGACCATTTGCTGCAGCCCTCATGACAGGTGTATATCCATCCACATCCTGCTCGTCAAGATTAACGTCTGCATGCTCTATAAGCTTTTTCAAAGCTTCGACATCATTCGCTTGAGTTGCAAACATCAAAGGATAAAACATCTTCACATTGCTTGATTGAGGAACTTTCCCAGCTCGAATGACATCCATAATCGCTTGCTGGAAGCCAAGAGACCACTGAACTGATTCAGCGATCAATTCTGCCGACTGACCAGTTGAACTAACCAATGCTATGTCTACACCAGCTGAAGCCAAAACCTTCACACATTCCTCACGCCTACATCTTGCTGCAATCATTAATGCAGTCTCTCCACGTTCTGTCTGTGAATTCAGATTGCAGCCAGCAGAGATCAAGCATTGGAGAACTTCCGGATTCCCGAGACGCACTGCCAAATGAATGGGTCGTATTCCAGTTTTAGGAGTGGTTTCCAAGGTACATTCTGGATCTGGACCAAACTTCAGCAGCACATCTAATGCTTTGCTGTTGTTACATAGGATTGCGTGGTGGACAAGAGTTCTTCCTTGATGAGAAGAAGAGGGGACCTGATGGAGGAGCATGCGCAAGATGGCACCGCTGCATTCAAAGTACTCCACGGCACACCAGGTGACGTAATATGGCTCAGCTAGGCCTGCACCCACTCTAAATTCTTCTCCTGTGTTTACATCCCAGGACCAGGCCCCCAGCCTCACCTCAACGTCTACTCTGACGTCTGCCTGCATTGCAAACCTGAAAAGGTCACAATCTGCAGGTAACAGACAACTAGTTCACCATGCTACCCCTTTTTTTTTTGGCTGGTACCACTAGTAGCTAAGAGAAAGCTCAGTTCTACTATTGTAGCCGTAATAACCTTACCTCTAGCAGCCTTCGGACCACCGAAACCTGCCTGCTGATGATGGCAGCAATAAGTGGATTGCAGTCCACATTAATGTGGAGAGAAGGCTTAGAGGATTGAAGCAATGCTCTGTCAGTTCCATTGACATTCACACCACACTGCAATAAGCAATACTGCAATCTCAGATGACATCTCATATTTATCAAATAGAACGAGAGTGGTGACTTTCACTTGGAAGAAATGGGTGATTTGCTCAAAGAGACAAAGACCAGTTGGAGTAACACAACTAAACTTTCCCTGCGATGTATAGCTAGGTTATTGCACTCAGTTCCTGGCCATCAAAGTCGAAAACGTAAATCATTTTACTCGCAACTTTGAGACCGGCAATGTACATCTCAGGTAATTGTTGAGCCAAATAAGGAACCAACTGACGGATGGAGATTTGATTTCACAAAACTCAGTTCTGTTTTAAGCCTTAATTGACATGAATATTTTTCTGAATTCGCTTGTAGATCTCTGTGGTTACTAGAGTCCACAGAAGACAAGAAGGATGTATTTCTCGTGATTAATTAGCCATACCTTGATGAGTGCATCGACAACCGCAACGAACCCTCTGCAGCATGCCAGGACAAGAGCACGAACAGCAACATGTGGACGGATCATTTGGGATCCCATGAGCATTTCAGAAATCCTCGGCTGCCCGACGTAGCTGGCCTCCACTAAGGCCTCCTCGCATGCATCACGAGATGCCCCTACAGTCATGAGAACCTCCGCAATCTTAGCATGACCCTCTCGTACGGCCGCAGTTATGGGGTAGCCCCTGAACAGTTTCTGGTTAACGTCAGCTCCCACGCTCTGCCACAAGAACATGTGAAAACCAAGTTAATTCTATACAATTGCTAATTCTCTTTTTGTATTTAATTCACATTTTCGTCTAAATTCTCTCCTTCGTTGGCAAAGAGATTCAACAGGAAGTGTCAGGGAGCTTGAAGCAGGGAAATCGCGCTGCACTCTGCAGCCATGAATTTAGTTAATCAACCCGCCGTAAACTTCCAAAGAATCCAGACATAATTATAATACAAGAAGGCAAAGGCTCAGGCTATGTCTTCACAAATTGAATGCTGTCATTCCATTTTAATTGATTTATACAGGACAAGTTCATTAAATAGGGACAGCAGCCGTCCTTGTAACAAAACCAGAATAATCAAAACCAGAATGCCAATTGAAGCGTAACAATTAGAAAAGCAAAACTTGAGATAACTTCGTTTCCATTAGTAGTCAGTCTACTTGAGCTCGGGGTTCTAGATCTGGCAGCATAGGTCGCTTCAGCTGTTACGGTAGCCTTCAAATCACATCACCTAATTTTTAAGTACGGCAGCATATTTTCACGTGGATGACGCTGAAGAATCACAATCACGACCCGCCTGCATCACATCTGAAGCGAGTGGCAGAGCCGATGCCATCCATCTCTCACGGACGAGGCCGTCAGGTTCTGAACCCACGCCACCACGGCGTACACCTAAGCCCAAATATTTTACGGCAGGTCAGCATCGATCAAGAATCTCACAAATCCCCAGATCTTCTTCGTGCTTTGGGTTTCCGTACACAGAAAATGGGAAGGGCCCAGGGGCGGAAGGTAACTTCGGGAGACGCGCGACCGATACGTTAAAGCATCGAATTGAAGGTTCATGAGGGCAGGAGAGAAGCAAAATGACTTATTTCCTGAGCGGGGCGATAACCCCACTGCCAGACATGCCGATTAATCCCCACCAACGGACCTCGTACCACCTCTAGACAGGCAGTAATGACAACTACATTAACGACTTATCGCAAGTTAAATACGTATTGCCGTATTTTCTTACGGTAAAATCTATTTCGACGTAATTCCTACTATAGCCGGCATGGTTATTTCTTGGATCGCCATATGATGGCTGCAATAGCCAACGTACTCTCGTCTATTTCTACTTCTTCTTTTCCCCATTTGTGCCTACTTTATCAGTGTTAAATTGTCGATTATAATTAAAATTCGTATGAATCACAACCAGATTGATCAAACTATTGATAAACACCTATCGTAACTATTTTGACTTAATCATATTATATGATTAATAATTATTTTATCTATATAATACATAATTATTTATTATATTAAATATTACTGATATAATAATTAGCATAAATTTTGATTTAGGAGTATTTCGAGAATTCTGATTTTAATGCCATCATTACATAAGCTCACACTAACCCGCCAATTTAGAATCCAATTCCGTCATTTAAAATAGGTATGACCCAAGTAGCACAATGACCGTAACCTTATTTCATTCCTACAAGTCTAATGGGTTGGAAATACTTGTTATCGATCTAGATGAGGTTCGCCCGTTCACATGACACCGATGCATTGAGTATAGATCCCTACGGTCCGATCTGTCGGTCTGGTTTCAGAGAAAATCGGTCCAATTCTCGATCCAATAAGTTGGGACAACCTAAACCCGTAGAGTAGAATTGTCGGCTCAACTCGAGAACCAAGTGGCCAAGGTTTATCCGAGTTGAACCGGCCTATATTTGGATTTAAATCTCTTATCCCCAAGGTCGTTTGTTAAAATTCTTAATCGAGGAAAAATATAAGAAGAGTGGAGAAGGGGTCGGCTCTTGAATAGAATCCGAATCAACGGTTCGATTCCCGTCGCTCATGAAGCCTCCAGAATCTAGACCGTGGAGACTCCTGTTTCGACGGCTACATTATAACACGTGAGAATATTCTTCACCGGAAGTAGGAGAGACGAGGTTTTCTCCTCCTTTTGACCAGAGGATAGACTCTTGAATAACAGAGGAAAATCTACGTTGCCTAGATAGATCGACAACGAATCATAAGTCCTTTAGGATCGAATCCAGGAAATATGATGGCGACAGAGAAATTCCTGAAATGGTTTGCGTCGCTGGTGCGTAATAGCAACAGAGACGGGAATTAATCACAATTAAAAGCAATGAATGGCAGAAGTTAAGAGTTTTGAAAAACGACGAGCGATCAATCAATGAAAATAATTCGCGAGAATGCGACCGGTATGCAAGGAACTGATCGATCAAGCAGAACGAAAGAGCTAAGCTACGGAGTAAAAATTCGTGAGGAAGAAGGTGGAGAAGAGACGAAGTATGGGTCTACGTGCTTACCAGCAGCTTCCTCACGAGCGCCAAGTTTCCAGCTTGAGCGGCGAGGAAGAGAGCGGTGACCTCCGTCCTAAACTCCTCGTACTCCACCGCCACCTCGTGCGGGGACTCGTCGCGCAGCACGATCTCCGTCCTCTTCGACCTCAGGCTCACGGTGCCGACGAAGTTCACGTCCACGAACGGGTCGATCACGCACTCGTACACCGCCCTCAGGTCGTCGACGTGGGCGGCGTCTACGAGGCGCTGCGACACCTCCGCCCGGCAGTCCATCGGCACCACCTGCTTGCCGGCGAAGTACCCGGCCCCGGAGTTCGCGAACACCGTCATATCCGCGGTCGACGCAGCCGGCCGCGACTCGCTCTCCGAAATGCGATCCCTGCACCTTCGCGAATCTCTCTCTCTCTACTGCGCCTGAACAGAGACGGAGAGGGGGGAAGCGAGAGGGCATGCGCTCGGCGTGTATGGCTTCCTGCTGTTCCAGAGAGAGGGGGATGCCTGAAATGCTCTCGTCGTGCATTTATCTGGAGACGAAGGAGTGGAGTTTGACTGGGTCGGGGGTGGGGCCCGCTGGCACTCCAGATTTATGATATTTCTATTTTTCTTTTCCTTTATTATTTCGAGGATTCGTATGTTAATCCGTGTGAATTTTGGAACATGTAATCCTTGGTAATTACTGCGGTAAATCCTATCATAATTGCCCGATCCACCACGATCCCAATAGACAGATTATAGTGATTCTTTGTAGAGTCCCTTGTCTCGTGACAGCAGCGGAAGGAATTCACATCACCATCGCTTAATCAATCAATTTCAACATTTTTAGCATAGTGCAAGTTCGAATTCGGTCGTAACTGTAAAAAGATTTGTGTATCCTTCTCGACGTGCACTTTTCTCTATTCGATAACGAACATCAAGTCTCTTGCCCGTTTCTTTTATGTAAATAGTCGAAATATCGGGCCATTACTCTAAGAAACATACATGAATATTTATTATATTCAATGAAACTATTATGATACATTAGTATCTAGCACGTATGTTCATCTCCTTATTCCATAAATTGATATTAATGATAAGTACATCCATATTTTCTTATAAATAAAGACTCAATTCCGATTATTAAAAAAAAAAAATTATCGAAAACGGCTTCTTCTATAATTTTCATCTTTTTCATCTATTTCATCTCTCTCTTTTCTCTTTATTATAAGCTTGCAACGCAATGTTTTACAACCAAAAAAAAAAAAAAAAAAGAACTTCGTTTTGAAGCTCAGTGTCTTTTGGGATTTGCGGAAGACGATGCATCATGCCGCATTACCCAAGTCTACCAATCTCCTCTTTCACACGACGCTGTTCATATTAACTGCGCCCCCAGCAGAAAATTCATCAGAAAAGCCAAAGGGAAGAGATACCGGGAACGAGCTGGCAAATGTCTAGTCGTAGGATCTCGAAGCAGGCAGAGAGACCTGCCTCGATATGAACTAAGAAAGCCAGCTCCTTCCAATTGGCCTCATCGAAGCAGTTCCTTCAACCCCAGAGAAAAAGATTAAAGAGTGTGGGGGGAAATCTCAATGCCGTGGCCGGAAATGGCCTGCAGATTCGTCGCTCCTCGTGAATGGACTGGAATCGGCAGAACTTCTCCTTCTTTTTCCTTTTTTCTTGGTCGCACCCCGGAGCCGACAGTCGACGATACGTCGTAAGGAATTTCGACAGAACTATTTTGTTTATTTATTAAGTTACATCTTGCGGCGGCAGATGCAATTTGGACCCTTTCTCTTTTAATCCCGGACATGTGCAATTTGGTATTTGAACAACGACAGCCCAAATTAGGTTTGTCAAACACGAAAGTCCATTGTTGACCTTGTAAAAATGTCCCACCGATATGACATATTTTACTCGCTATCACCCATGTTTCCTAAATTATTTTTTGTCATACAAAAAATCCGAAACTTATATACATATAATATATTTAGTCCAAACTTTTTTTCCGTGACATCAAACATCTTAAACTTATATTTATGTGACGTATTTATCCAAAATCTTTATTTTATGACTTCAAAAACTTTGAACTTTTTTCATAACACCAAATCATTGGGATAAATATTTCACACGGATACAAATTTGTAACTTTGGTGTCATAAGAAGAAATTTGGGCAAATATATCACGTGGGTACAAACTTATGATTTTTTGCGTCATGAAGTTTTTTAGAATAAATATGTCACGGTAAGTATAATTTAGGGTTTTTGTGATTTTTATTGATTTTTCTTTTCTGCATGTAAAAATTATATGATGGTGGAGGAAGTATAAAAGACGAGACGGACTGGCTAGAGCAAAAGAACGGGGAAGAAAACAAAGTTAGATGAGCAATGCGACGGTTGAAGTTTTCAAAGGAAGCCTCGGGCTTTGTCTTGCTCGGCAAGACAACGGATCAGTCAAGATTTTCACGGGGCCACTCCAAGATCACATTCACAATCTTAATCCCTCTTTCTCGGCATCTCCAGCCTTTTTATTAACCAAATAGCTTATGTCCGACTAGTTGAAGTTGTCAATCTTTTGGAATAAATACATTAGAAGTCCTAAACCTTATCGTCCAAGTGTAATTGAGTCCTGAAATTTTTAAAAAAGTATATTTGAGTCTTAAGACTCGTCAAATTGAAGTACTTGAGTACTCTTATTATGACCATCAATTTGTTTAACGGAAAATGAGTATTTTTTAATTAATCTCTCTCTTTCTCTCATGCGGTATTTATTGTTTTATTTTTCAAATCTTATTTAAATTTAAATTAAAAAAGAGAAGCTAAAATGTTATTGAAAAATCAACAACAATAATCAAGAAGAAAAAGCAAGGAAGGCCTTCTCGATAGGGAGCTACTGCCACTGCTATCGCTGTCGCCCATCGCTCAGATCTAGGCAAGTCTCTCGCCAACCCTTGCTTGGATCAACAACGGGCTACAGCGGTGCCCAGCTAGAGAGACCTCCTCTTCTTTTTTCTTCAATTGTTGTTTTTCATATAAAATTATAGCTTTTTTATTTTTAATATGATTTAAATATATATATATATATATATATATATAGGTTTGAAGAAAAAACGATAAGAAAGTGTTATGTAGGATAGAGAATTAATTCATAACACTACATCAGCATTTTTCATTAGACAAATTGACAATGTTGATGAATAACTTGATTACTTCTCTTTAATAAGATTTAAGACTTTATTACACTCTTTATAAATTTTGAGATTCAGTTACATTTTTGCAACAAGTTGTAGGGCTTCTACTATACTAATCCCTCATCTTTTGAATAATTAGTTAGCATTTAATTAGGCTACCGAGGTTCCTTTTTAATCAAGCTATTCATTTCCTTTTGGAAAAAAGTTCCAATCACACAAGAACCTCAAAAATTATAAATACAATCATATCGTTCTTGATCAATTATGCGAGACGAATGTTGCATTGCCCCGTAAATAAATGGCATTGCCATTTTTCAGATAAGTAAAAAGTACCTTCATCTAATAGTTTGAATTTTTCAAATGATTGACAGTGGTCTAGTATCACATGCATGACGATGCCTCTTTCCATTATGGCGGACTTTGGACGATGATAAATTCAGACGTCATGTGGCGTGGAAGTGGAACGACGATCTATTTTTCGCATGTGATTTGGCACTATTTATTTTCATGCTTTTGGTAAAACAGATAAATATTGGATTCATAGTCAAAATAAGTATACAAGTAATTCAGCAAGCATGAGCAAATTGATCATCGGTGTTATTAGAGGGGGCCCAAAAAACCATGAGCAAGAGCATAAGCATAAACAATAGTAAGGCCGAAAGGGGCCAGGACACCCTAACGAAAGCACGAGGCCAGAAGGCCCATTTGATGAGAAACGGCCCAATGAGAGGCACGTTCGCCTAAATTGATTCATGTTACGACCAACGTGGAAGCGCAAACAAATGAATCGACTAGAACAAGAAATAGACTGCAGAAATAGATACCGAACACAATGAACTTACATGGTTCGGGGATGTAATTACTGCACGAGCAGAGATTGGCAAGATGAGTCTATAATAATGACAATGAAATTACAATCGCTTAATTACATTCGCTTAAAAAGTGTTGTCTTTGAATCCACGAGAATAAATTATTCTAGATTTTTTTATGTCTCTCGCGGGTTTTTATATATATATCAAGCATGCAAAACTCAAAACTATAATGAAATTTCAACCCACAAGCATCCCTCTCTTTTCCAATCCAATCCAATCCAATCCCCTCCACGACCCCAAACTCCCGTGGCATTGTAAAGGACTTCCGATTGAATTTCACATTCTCCAACGTCAAGATGGACTTCATTTTCATTAGGATATAGAAGTCTCGTGGGAGATTAGTTTCTCTTTTTTGCATCGCTCACAATTCGGTTGGAAATTGTCTAATATCGACTTTCATAATAGGGCGTCGATTACCATGCAATACTATCGTTAGTCGGATTACAAACCAATCGGGGTTAATTTCGAGCCATAATCAATAATATGTCAGAATAGTAGTCAAACAAAGGCATCAAGAATTGATTTTCTTCAAAAGATAATCGAGGAATTATTAGATGATGAAATCGAGAAAAATAAGTCTCGAACATCAATATGTTTCTTAGTTCGCACGTATTAATTGAATATATAATACCGCAGACATTTGGAGTGAAGCCCGCAACAAATGGAGGTGAAAAGGCCCACTTTGGTGCATGGACCGTGGGCCGTTAACGGCCCTCGATCCAGGCCCGTTTCTTGTTCCTCAAACGTGGATCCATTTCCTATCACTTAGCGCCCACAAAATCCTGACCGTCCGATCGCCGACTTCCATTGATTAGCTTTCATCATGGCCCCATCTCCACCGTCCTTTCCTCGCAGCGGAGCAATTTCATTCATCTGCCCCTTGTCTCCGTCTCTCTCTCCGTCTCTCGCGTCTCGCTCCGCTCATCCACCTGAAATCGCCCACTGAGTCGGAGGCTCGTCCGCGACCTTCCCTGCCATGGTATGTGAACCGCGTCGTCTTCGTCTCTTCCCTGTGGCTTTCGCATTCTTGCTCGCGTTCGCTATTTGTCGTGCTCTCATCGATTACAAGTGTGCAATTACGTGCGTTAGGACTGACTAGAATCTCTTGGAAATGTCTGTCGAAGCTGGATCTGTAGATTGTGCTTTTTCACAAACTTTGGGGGGTGGGATTGCGAAAGATCAAATTCGATTCGAGGGTTTTGAATTTTGAGGTCGCTGGAGCTGTTCTGGGGTTTTGCGAAGTGTTTTAGACGAGGGAAAGGGATTCAATGTCCCTTCTTTCTCCTTCTGTGGGACATTTTCTTCTTTTGTTTTAGGTGTTAGTCAGGAGGTGGCATCTGTTTTCTCGATCGTTCAGGGTTTAAATATTTGAGATTTATTGGAAGAGGAGACCCAGGAGATGTATTCGAATTGGCATTTTCACCGCTGAGTAGCTTGATGTAATCCTAGGTTAGGTTCATGGCAAGCTGAGAGCCGTTTCTCTTAATTTATAGTCTAATTCTATGTACTGGGTTTCCTGAATTTCATCCTTAAAAGTTGACTTGTCGAAATGCTAAGTCATCTTCGCACCATCCTCTAGGCTTTTGCTCCACTCTATGTTTACAAAAAAAGCAATCATCACCTCTTATTTTTTCTATAAGTGAATAACCTGTTATTCTGCCATGTGCTGTCACTGCATAGGTCGGCTGCATGAATATCAGCAGAATTCCCTGAATATGACGCCTCTGTATTTTAATATATGGGGCTGCATGGTTTTCCAGGGTGCCTTTTGTAATGTTGTTACCTAGCTTCATATGCATGATTTACTTCAAGTTGAATGATTCATGTTTTATTACTTCTAGCAGGCACCAATGAGGGGCCTACTTTCTCTGCGAAAGACTCATTTGCATGATTTACTTCAGATTGAGTCATTCATGTTTTCTTACTTCTAGCAGGCACCAATGAAGGGCCTACTTTCTCTGCGAAAGACGATTTGGCTTCGGGGGCAGGCTGACAGGTTGGGGGTAGGTGTTAGGTCATTCAGCACCGAAGGTGCCAAAACTGCTAGTACTCCATCGCCGCCGCCGCCACCACCACCGCCACCTCCAGAGAAAACCCATTTTGGCGGAATAAAGGACGAAGATCGAATTTTCACCAACTTGTATGGATTGCATGACCCTTTTCTGAAAGGTGCCATGAAACGTGGTGACTGGTACAGGACAAAAGATTTGGTACTAAAGGGCACTGATTGGATTGTAAGTGAAGTCAAGAAGTCTGGTCTCCGAGGGCGTGGTGGTGCTGGTTTCCCATCTGGCCTGAAGTGGTCTTTCATGCCAAAAGTATCAGATGGTCGGCCTTCCTATCTTGTAGTCAATGCTGATGAAAGTGAACCGGGAACATGCAAAGATAGGGAAATTATGCGTCACGATCCTCACAAGCTTCTCGAAGGATGCTTAATTGCTGGTGTGGGAATGAGGGCAAGTGCTGCCTATATTTATATAAGGGGCGAATACGTAAATGAACGTCATAATCTTGAACGGGCCAGAAAAGAGGCTTATGAAGCTGGACTGTTGGGAAAGAATGCATGTGGCTCTGGCTATGATTTTGACGTCCACATCCATTATGGTGCTGGAGCTTATATTTGTGGTGAAGAGACTGCACTATTGGAAAGTCTCGAAGGGAAACAAGGGAAGCCAAGGCTAAAGCCACCGTTCCCTGCTAATGCTGGCTTATATGGCTGTCCTACCACTGTTACCAATGTCGAAACTGTGGCTGTTTCTCCTACAATTCTCCGACGTGGTCCTGAATGGTTTGCCAGTTTTGGAAGGAAGAACAATTCTGGGACAAAATTGTATTGCGTGTCGGGTCATGTAAACAAACCTTGCACAGTCGAGGAAGAAATGAGTATACCATTGAAGGAGCTGATAGAAAGACACTGTGGTGGTGTTAGGGGTGGATGGGACAACTTACTTGCGGTAATACCTGGTGGTTCGTCTGTTCCCCTTTTACCAAAGAACATATGCGATGATGTGCTGATGGACTACGATGCTCTTAAGGCTGTCCAGTCTGGTCTAGGAACAGCGGCTGTTATAGTGATGGATAAATCCACTGACGTTGTCGACGCAATCGCGAGGCTTTCTTATTTCTATAAGCATGAGAGCTGCGGGCAGTGCACACCCTGCAGGGAAGGCACAGGATGGCTCTGGATGATTATGGAAAGGTTGAAAGTTGGGAATGCAAAGTTGGAGGAGATCGATATGCTGCAGGAGGTGACCAAGCAGATTGAAGGGCATACAATATGTGCTTTAGGTGATGCAGCTGCTTGGCCTGTCCAGGGTCTCATTCGGCATTTTAGGCCAGAACTCGAGAGAAGGATTAGGGAGCGTGCCGAGAGAGAGTTGCTGGAGGCTGCTGCTTAGTTTTTATACTCAGGTTTCTTCTCCAATCTCATCTCAAATTATTTCTTGTGCAATGTTTTAAATAAGTGAAAAACATATATGGCTCACATGTTTGTAAAAACTCGTTTGCTCTCTCTTTTGTCCTTTTCTTTCTGTTAGATTAGCGAGTGGCTGGTGAGATGATGATGGATGGGTCAAATAACTGTAAAATTAAACCAGCAAGGTGATAAATTCAGGGTGCTGAAGGACTAATTGTTGGGTTAGTATAGTTACAAGTTGAATATTCGAAAAGGAATAGTCATTGCTTATATTTCAATATTCCTTGCTGGCATTTGGCAAATGGTGAGGCAGAGGGGCTTAATTTAAAGACTATTGCTGAGCTCATGGGACAATTTGAATCTGCTATGCGGACGTTAGTCTTGTGGTCTTACTTGAGCATGAGTGTATACTTTTGCTGTGATTGTGAAGTTATTACCTATATTTCTTATCGAAAACTATTTTGGTCCTTTTTTCTTCAGAGGTAAATCCCTTTGTTGGTGGATATGTTGGAATAACAAGAAGAACTACCCAAAATTTGGGTTGATGGGTGGATTTGGCTTCTGGATCTTTTGCATTTTTATTTTCTTGCTAAGCTGCACAGTGAGTTTATTCACTGCCGAGGAAACTTATTCTCTCTCTCAATTATCTGGGTTGGAGTTCTGTATTGTCATTTCTTGTATTATGGGAACACTAACTAACTCACATTTTCCTGAAAGTTCGTGAATAAATCTTTGTATGTTGTCCTCTTTGGTTGATTTTGTTTGTTTGTAAGTAGATGCGGGAAAACATTTCCCTAGAGACAGTATCATTGTGCGACTTGTCCAGTTTCTTGAATTTGAGAATGTAAACACATATCCGTGCTCCATGTGTGTGGTGAATTTCAAGCCTAAGCTTTGACTGGCTCAATTTGCCGGCTGCTACGAAGGTCTCTGTCCTTTGACTTTGTCTCTTGAGTGATGGCTCCGATGATCAGCTGAGTTACGTGATTTCTTTCCTTTGGTCTGAATCTGAGGCCGTGGTGTACGAGTGGCTACTGTAGGTGTCCCGTGAACTCATGGTTGCTGATGAAATTAGCAATTTGGATTCTCTCCTGTCCCTTGTCTCGGCAAAGCTAGGTTGCAGGAGTGACCTTTTTTGGGCATTTGAAACTGCTCAACCGAAGGCATAGCCATAGGACATGTGCTACATGCTTGAATGCGTTTGCAACGCCACTAGTGTTTTGCTTTTATGTATCATTGGCTTGGACTTGATGAAGTGGATTAGGTTGCGCTGAAACAATGTTTGTTAGAAATATTGAGACCATAACTTCTGGTGAGGATCGTCGCCCTATAGCATGCGCTTTCCTCTTTCTCTCTCTATGGTTGTCCGAGAAAGCTTGGTTTTCTGTTTGTCTAATCAAATCACCATGCTTCTATGTTGGGCCTTTCTGAGATCATCTTGACTCAAAAGAAAGGTAGAACCGATCAAATTTTATCACCTAATGGTCATAGAAGTCATTTGCGATGTGCGAGGTTCATCTAACGGGCAATATGTTATAATCTCGGATGCATAAATGATTCGACACTCGAAAGAGATCGATCTTTGCATCAAAGTAAACTTTTTAAGTTCGTCCCATAAAAGCAGTAAGTAAAGGACAAGCCGACGTGTGATCTACTGTGCTAGTGGTTGCGATGCTCAATTCAAGCTTTCAATGATCAGGAAAGATTGTCGAACGCACCATCTAAAATTGATCGAGTCTGGATTGACCAACGTAGGGGCTAAGGTGGAAGGGTAAAGCATCGTAATGGAATTCCTCGTCCAAATACGTTCAATTTGCTTTTTCAGGCCGAACAAGCCTAATCGGACATGAGCCGATTTTCAAGCGTGATAATTTGCCTGATTTCAACGAAAGGGAACGTGAGTAACATCTATGCAGAAAGAAAAGAAGAAGTTGAAACAGATAAATACATGAAGAATCAAAAAGATGCGTCGCTGGTTCATGTGGGTACGATGCAATTATTTTACCCTGGTTTCTTGCATTTCATGTAGGGCCCGAATGACGCAAAGGCCTGCACTGGTCTCGCATGAACAATGATGAGTGCAAGATATGAAAAAATGGGGATCCAAGATTGATGCAGCTAATGTATAAAATCTTATTTAAAGAAAGTTTGAACTGTGCTACCATTCAATAGTTACATAACAAGATATAACTTAAAGCTTTGTATTGATTAATTAACATTGATAATCATTCACCTAGTAACTAATCCTTCCGTGATTTAGTGATAAAGGAGCGAGCTTTAATTAAAGGAATACATTTTATTATTATTAAAAAAAATTCCCAAAAGACGATTGAGTGCGACATATAATCATACTAAAATTTGACAGTCTATACTCTTTTGACATCTATCATTGCATTGAAATTGTATGCATTGAATCCTAATTATTCGAAACATGGCCATCACGAAAGTGCATTTTCCTTATTATAGCGGCATTTACAATTTTAGGTGAGCGAAGATTGCTTTACAAAATTGTAGTGATATGCATACATATATATATATGTATGATCCATTTTTTAATCGAAATATCAATTTATCATACGGATTCAACTCTTTGCTTCTTCCTTTTTTAACCTTTCCATTGGCAAAAGCAAAGTACGTGGTAGAGCTGGGCATTGCAAGTGCCAGAAATTCCTAAGCCTTTTCGGATCTTCTTCTGTTAAAAATCGGAACTACTTTCGGTCCCCCTTTTTCGGTTTCGAGTTTCGGCTTCGACGAACACCACGCACGCTCGTCGCAACTATTTGCTTTGACCTGCTGAGAGCGCCCTCGTATCTTAAAGCCGCGACATTTCAGCTCGCCTCTGCTCTGACAAATCTTCTCTCTCTCTCACACACACAGAATACTTCGCTCTGTACATCGTCTCCTTCCTCGTTCCACGCACTCTTCTCCCTCCATCTCTGATGGCGACTGCACAACGACAGGTCGACTCGGGCCGATCGTACTCGTACGTATGCTCCTTCCCTTTCAACTTCTGCCGCCTTGACAATCGCATTTGCCGTCGTCTTTCATCTTCGCGCTTAGCTGATTTCGCTCAGATCGGTTCCTTCCTCTCTCACTCTCTCTCTCTCTCTCTCTCTCTTTCTCTTTCTTTTTTTTTAGTATTTTTTGTTAATTTTGTAAAGATGGGTTCTTCTTTTTTCCACCCCCCAAAAGGTAGATGGCTTTGTCCTGTTGCTCTTTTTTGTTTCTTTAGATTCGCTGGTGCAATGCAAGTCATGTAGACTCGGCTTTGGTGGTTCATTGATTTTGACTTGAGTTTATTAAATTCTTTTTTAAATGCTCACGCTGATGTGCGGGCCGCGTCCTTTCTATGTTCATCTTAAATTTATATTTGGAAACGCCGCGTCTGATTCTCTCTCTGTCTCTCCCCCTCTCTCTCTCTAGAAGGTAGAAGGTATGGACTGGATAGGTGATTCTCTTGATCTCTAGTTTTATCTTCTTGTATTGGGTTTCTCTACTCTTCGCACGCAATGAAGATGGAAACATTACACAATCAACTGATTGAGTGGGGTGAGTTGCACACAAGAATTATAGCGTGTTTTTCATTTTTGGTGAACTTTTCATTCATTAAGTAGATCTCTACTTTATATTTGAACCGTTTTAGTGGTGCGTTAAGTCTTTCTTTGTTTCTTTGGGTGCGTAACATCGAGGTTGTTTCGGTTTCATGCATCTTGCTTCTGGCATAAGTTTGTTTCGCTTCGGGTGATTGCTCCTCATCACCATTTATGCCACTTTCCCAGTTGTTGTCCTGTCTATGCTATGAAGTGATATCCAGATGTTTCGCCAATGTAGAAATGCTGCAATGGATGGTAATATCGACTGAGGCTTGATCACCATTTTCTGTTAAAGATGGTTCTCGGATTGAGATCGAAGAGCCGAAAAAGTGTTGCTTTTCAAGCCGATTACCTTATTTACGTAGAACAGATTAAGCCCTGGCCCCAATCTCCAAGATCTGCTCAATCTCTTTTGGTTCAATGGGAAAACGACGATAGTTCGGGATCCTTCCCTTGCAGTGCCGAGGATGGACAGATCGTGATTGGCGAGTCGCTTAAGCTTCCTGTCACTCTGTGCAAGGAAGCGTCCAAGAGAAGAAGCAGCATTGATGGTTTCCAGAAGAACTGCTTGGAGTTCTCTTTATACGAGTCCCTAAAGAACAGGGCAGTGAAAGGTCAACTGCTGGGATCTGCTGTGATAAACCTTGCAGATTATGGGTTGATTCGAGAGACTGCAAATGCTAACATTCCCGTCAGCTGTAAGAAAAGCCTGAAGAATGCAGCACAACCAGTGCTTTACATTAGCATTCAGCCCTGTGATGTGGATAGCTCCAGCTCTTCATCAAAGAGTGGACTTTCAAAAGAAGTGTCTCTTGAAAAGCCTGGAAACGGATCTGTTTCGACTCAGGTCAATGATGAGGATGATGTTGAGATCTCGTCGTTCACCGATGATGATTTAGATAGTGATGTCCCCATACATTCGTCGCAAATCACTTCCACCTCTCTTCCTGAAAAAGTTGTTACCTTACTGTCTCAAGATGATAAGGTACATGAGATCATTACAAGAAAACTCTTTTAACCGTTTTTTTTCCCTGATGATGGAGATTTGTCCTGCTAATAGCCGGTTGTTCATCTCTTGGCCATGGACTTTTTTCAATATTCATTCGCTTGTATTATTTAGAGTCAAGAAATTTAAATGATTTTCATAATTAGTTCTCGTGTGGGAAACGGGCTGACATTGCCAGTAGACGTTCCTTCCGTTAGAGATCAATGACCTCACACGTTGCTTTAGAAGTGGGATATCTTATACATATAGACTTCGTTTTGTTTAACTGTTATTGTAACCATTAGAATCTCAAAACCCCTTCCCAATTTGGTAACCCAAACATGTGAGTGAACTTCTGAACTTAGAGAGTCTGACTCACCATCATAGCTTTCATGCTTGACTTATCAGATCCTAAAATTCGAAATTGAGAGATTCACTCCTTGTTGTTTTGCGGCTTTTCCCATGTGGTGGATAATATGCAGATACATGTTTTGATAGGAACTGTCAGATGTTTCACACACTTCCAACCTTTTCTTATACAGATTCTTGCAAGCCGAGGATATTATATCTCCAATAAATTAGTTTCCACATGTCATTAATGCTTCATTTTGTTAATTAGCTTTCAGTCACGTTTTTAACAAGTTCATCTGCTAATCTTGGATTGTTTTTGTTGCCCAGAGAGAACCAGAAACATCAGATAATGGAAAACAAGTTGCTAATCAAGAAGATGCACTACTACTAGGAGTAGCACCTTCAAGCCAGGAAAAACATTTTTCGGCTGAAGGAAGTAAACACGGAAAAGCCACCTTTTCTTCACCATCTACATCTCTACTTGAATCTGGCAACTATGCTCAAGGTTTTCTTCTTTCTTAAGTAAAGTCTTATCTCATACCCGGAAGCTATCCACTGTCTTCAAATGTAAATTCTCAATTTCTCATATACAGGTCTCCAGGATGTGAGAGAGTTGCACAGTAAAGAAATCACAAGTTTGCCGGAACCAATAGCTTATAAGCTACATGAGAGAATTCCTGATGAAAGCGATGGGATTAGAGAGGGCTCTCGAGCAGAAATCGAAGGTGATGTTATTAGAAGCTTTTCTGATGGTTCATCGTCTAATGCTCCAAATTCTGAGGGGGATATTGACACAGAGCTTTTAAGAAGCACCCTTTCTCGAGATCATGAAAACAATTGGAGTTCCAATAAAGATGGCCTGTCTCCATCCCTATATATGCTGTTAGGTTCTTCCACAGCAAAAGATGAGAATGAACAGCAAGAAAGTGGCCTGGCAGAACAAAAACTAAAAAAAAAGAAACATTTCCGAGATGTAGCTTCAGGTTTTCTAAAGCGTGATACCAGAAAACAAGTTGCCTTCTTGAGAGATGCTGCAGATGGGATGGGTGATTATGGTGATGGCAACGAACTAAAACACGAAAAAGATGTGAACCTGTCATCTAATCCATCTGATAACTTTAAACAGCTTGTTAAGAGTGCAGTTGCAAAAGAGACAAAAGGGATTCACCCACGCAGAGAAGATGAAAAAAGTGCTGCTTTTTCTGCACTTAATGATAAGAAGAAATTGGCAAACTTTTCTGCAAACGAAGGCAAGTTGGAAAACAGAATTGCTATGCTTGAGGAAGAGTTGAGGGAAGCTGCTGCTATTGAGGCTAGCCTTTATTCAGTTGTTGCTGAGCATGGAAGCTCCTCAAACAAGGTCCATTCTCCAGCTCGGCGACTTTCTAGATTCTACTTCCACGCTTGCAAATTACATTCTCCATCTAAGAGGGGGAGTGCAGCCAGAGCTGTTGTTTCTGGACTAGTTTTGGTCTCTAAGGCATGTGGAAATGATGTGCCGAGGTACTTTTGAAGCTCAAATAGCAAAAGTAGTGGAAAAAGAATTTGATTTTGCAGATTTTGGCAGATATTCTTGTATTGTGAATTCAACCAGCTAAAAGGAATAGTAAAGAAACCATGAGAGTTTGACTCCTTAACATCAATAGTTGATGAGTCGTGTGATATTCATGTCAGGTGAATAGTTTGGCAGGAGAATTTCTTCTCCCATTATCTGACAGAAGCTGCATGATATACTGGGTCGCTTTAAATAGGATGTGATAATGTCGCTAACTGGGTTCTATAATAAATGTGAATCATATTTAAACAAGAGAATTTAATTCTAATCCAGTGAATTGCTGAATTCTCCCCAATCGTTTTCTCTTCCAAGTAATGGTCGTCATTAAGTTGTCTGTTGTTGCAGGTTAACTTTCTGGTGGTCCAATGCAATAATGTTGAGAGTCATCATCACTCTTGCTGCCGGCAAACTGCTTGGTGAAGAATGTACAGGCAATGAAGTAAATAAGGAAACGTTGGTTGGTACTTCTGTTCAAGAGGTAGACAAAGAAGATGTGTCAGAATATGCTGATGTATGGGAGAATCCATTAGCCTTCACAGTTGCTCTGGAAAGGGTCGAAAGCTGGATATTTTCTCGAATAGTTGAATCCGTGTGGTGGCAGGTGAAAATATTTTTGACACTTCTGCTGCAATTGCTGCTTCTAATACATTGATTGAGTTTCAGTATTGTTCTTTGTCATTGGTTAAAGATTTCCTACTTCTACTACAGACAGTGACTCCACACATGCAGCCTTCGGCTGCTAAAAGTTCAAATTCGAGGAAAATCCATGGTAACTTTTCTGTTGATCTCTGGAAGAAGGCTTTCAAGGATGCCCGTGAAAGGCTTTGTCCCATTCGAGCTGGAGGTCACGAATGTGGATGCTTGCCTCTACTGGCCAGATTGGTAATGAATATTCTCTCTTGATATGCATTGGGTAATAGAGTCCGGTGCACGGTAAGCGTTTGTGAAAGTTGTGCATAGAACAACTTGCTCAAAGCATAAATACTTACCAGTAAACATCAATAGTGTTTGTTCATGTGGTTAATCAGAATATATCTATGTATGTATATATTTGTTTACGTGTCATGCTTTGTTGAAATCTTTACCAAATTCTTGTCTTCCGTGTTTGTCTTTAACCAGTAAAATGGAACCATAAACTGATAACGAGTGTTTTGTAATTATCTATAGGTAATGGAGCAGTTGGTAGGTAGACTAGATGTTGCCATGTTCAATGCCATACTACGAGGATCAGATGACGAGATGCCAACAGATCCTGTTTCTGACCCCATCAGTGATTCAAAAGTGCTACCTATTCCAGCTGGAAAATCTGGTTTTAGGCCTGCAATACAACTGAAAAATGCTGTAAGCAGTTTTCTCTTTCCTTTACCCTTTTCATTCCCTTTTATCCCTCATCAGTAGTACTTCCTCACGAGCTTCCAGAAGTTCATTCTCTTGATCCTAGAGCATGTGTGGCTATCTGAGAGTTTGCGAGATGCCTCATTAGGGGACACGTAATTCTAACTAATAATGGGGACTTCCAGTACAGTGACAGGAGTATTAAATTTCTGACATGAGGTATACTTCGTATTGCTGCGTGTCACTAGATTGGGGACTGGTCCAGATGGCTGGCTGACTTATTTGACATCGATGAAGATGACTCTCCTGAAGATATAAACAATTCTGACGGTAGCATGAAACCAGCAGGCGGTGCATCTTTCAAAGCATTTCCTCTCCTTAATGCCTTGAGTGATCTGATGAAGCTTCCCTTTGACATGCTGGCTGACAAAAGTGCAAGAAAAGAGGTATTTCTCTCTCTTTGCTTGCCTGCATTTCTGCTCCTATGTTATTTAATTTCACCAATCCTGTATGCTTTTGAAGTTTTGCCCTGCATTTGGTGTGCCATTGATCAAGAGGGTTCTCGACAATTTTGTTCCTGATGAGTACTCCCCAAACCCTGTGCCAGAGTCACTTATTGAGACCCTTGACTCCGAGGTTAGTCCATTCAAGAAGTTGCTTTTGGAATAATACTCCTGCTTTGTATCCATTTTCCATCGAGTTCTTATCCAGTTAAAATGCGGCAATAATTTGTCCATACTTTGGCTGAAGCTTTTTTCATCTTTATGCAGGATCACCTTGATGAAGATGAACAGTTGATAACAAGTATCCCACACGTTGCGTCACCAACTGCCTATGCACCACCTCCAGCATCTTCACTCGGCACCATCATCGGAGAGATGGGAAATCAAACCTCGTCGAGGACAGGGTTATCAGTCATTAGGAAATCCTATACAAGTGACGACGAGCTTGACGAATTGGACTCCCCAATGGGTTCGCTCATCCACTCCGGTGGCCGAGTTTCGCCTGCTTCAGTGCTGCCAAACTGGATGCTCGAAAGAAAGAGTGGCCGGAAGGTTGTCAGATATCGACTCCTTAAGGAAGCGTGGAGAGATGGTGAATAGTCCCCTCCCATGCCTTGCTCTTTAGTTTTTTTGTTCTTCCCGTTTATATACTTTCCCTGTAATTAATCTGGTCGGCTTAATATATGAACCTTTACTGAGCATGAATCAAGAAAGTCTCCTTTTAGCAAGTACTAGGCTTTGTCCAATGAAGAATCTGACTCTGGAAATGAAGCATCACTTTTATTGATAAGAGGCAATTATTCTATTCATGTATTTGGTGAAAAATACGATCTTCGACCACACCTTTCTTTTGGAGGGGTCTATTGTCTTTGACTCGACGGTACGGTTAATAGCAGTACTAGGAAACTAGGCGAGACACGGTGCTAGGAAATGAGAATAGAATTTTCAATAGAAATAGGTCTTTCGTACTTTGAAGTGACAATTTACCTCTTCTCTATGGTATAAAAGGTTTTTTTTTTCTCCCTTTGAGTGAAAAAAAACATTCATTTTCTGTTTTCCAATTACTGCCTCTCTGTTTACTTCACAGAAATGAATAATTCAAAGGATACTTATTTAAAAATAATGGCTTGTATCTCTTACAAAAGTTAGTGAACAAAAAATATTTTTATTGACCATAGAATTATATAGACATATATTATCGTCGATAATGACAATTTATTGATAAATTATTTCAAGCGATACAAGCAATTGGTTTCAGAGAAATAATTTGAAAATTGTTCATTTTCCCGAAAACAAAGGAACATTAGCTTCAAATATCATGTGTAAATGAAAAATGTTGCTTCTTTTTTGGCTCTCTATGAATCTCGATCGTCATTGCATTCCTGCCCAACAAAGATTAAAATTAAAATGCATAAATTACATGAACACTCAACATATGGGGATCTTCGAATTTTCCAAATTGCACGAAATATTTTTTCAACATATCATTTCGATATAATTTGATGGTTTATGTATGGCTGCTGGTGATTATAATCCCATCCTGTCAATATGCATAGACAACATTTAACTTCATGTAAGTAAAAAGATGAAGGATCTTTCTTACCTAATGACAATTGTGTTGATTTTTACCAAAACATAACTAGCTAGAGCACAAGAAAAAATGGCCCATTTGGGACTTATGAGAGTTTTCTTATCTTGATGTTTAACGAGTGTTTCAGCACGTAAAATCCGACTTGCATATGCAATTAGGAAAAAGGTCGAAAAGGGAACACGTGGCACTGCTTGATCTACGGACACCAAAAAACGAGAAAGATCGCAAAACTCCCTCCTTGAAACTTCAATGTCGTTGAAACGGTTAACGGCCATTCGTTTTTCCAACTTAATTGCGGGCTGAACTAGAATCTCACTCTCGGCTTGTCTATGACCTCCCGAGCAGAAATCCCATCCATGCAGAAATTTTTCTCTCTTTCGTTTCCATGGTTATCATTACTTTTCTGATTATATTTGGAGTGACCCCATCTAAATTTATACTCTTTGTCAGTTCTGAATATTATTAGAGTACGGAATGCAATGTATGTAGTGATACAGATTATGACGCAATCCTGCTGTTTGAATTGCAAAGACACGTCTTAAGAGGAACCAAAGCTCATAATTTGGCAACAGGTCTATGTTTGTTGGGCAACATCGAAGACACGACTTAAGTTTGTGATCGCAGGAAACGGGTAACAACCGACAGAACAAGTCCGAGATGCCGTCCCTTGCACGCTTGCGGGGCTTAGATTCTTGCAACAGCTCACAGAGCCCACATGAGTGCACAAGAGTTCAGTGGATCGTTTGGATCATTGTTCAGTAAGTTTCACCAGATTAGCCAACAAAATCAGCCCATTCGTATATGCAGTTCAGTACCAATGCCTATCCATGCTCTCCTTCGCAGACAGTACCATCCTAGCTGCTAAAGACGTGATCGAAAAAGTCTTTCCTGTGTGGAGTTATGCGTTTGACAAGACTGGCGAGCTTGTCCAAGCGATAGAAGCGCTCCCGGGAAAAATCGACCATGTTATAAACAAATTGCCAGGTTTTATCCACCAATTACCATTTCTAGATAGGGTCTTGGTCCATGTTATATTGCGGTTGACGTTTTGGGTCTCGGTACTAACCTATTCGGAATCAAGAACTGACAGAGAGAAAGAGATCCCAGTCTACGAGGACTGTAATGAATCGATAGAGCGGCGTGTATAGCTGATGCAAACTACCCTGCCGATTCGGATTCGCATACCACGAAAAGGGCTCGTACAAGGAGGTTCTAGAGAAGGGAATTAAGGATGAAGTAGAAGAACAAGAACAAGAAGATAGTTTGGAAGGCGAGAAGAAAACGATCGACGTCAAAACTGAAGATGATTGGGCAACTAGGGAAGAAATCTGCCAATGATCCCATCTTGGAGTCGTTCGAGTCAGCGTGGCTAAAGAAACTGGCAAGAAGGAAAGAGGAGACTGTTGTACGGTCTGTCTGTCATTCGTGACAAGTACCAAAAGAAAAACAAGAAGCCATGGTCGATGGTTTCATACTTTAGTATCGTACAGGTTTAGTTGACAAAATAAGATACCAGTCTTCTGTTGATATAGAACCATTTGGCATTTCTGCCAGAACTCCATGACCAGATGGTACAATCAGTATTTATATTTGAGATCTGCACAAAGAATCGCGTTAGTGTTTATGACGGGATAATATGGGTAGTTCATGCCTACCTGTTTCTATTTGCTAAGGACGGTTCATTTCTTAAGACATAGTTCTTCCTGCAGAAAGTTTAATTCTGCATGAAGCTGTCAGAAGATGCTGGAACTTCACGATCATCGAATGATTCAAACACTCTCTAGCTATCATCCCTCGTATCTCCCGGCTTTCGAAATGAGAATGAAGCCTAAGATGAGTCATTTGTCTCCTAAGCGACGTACTTCGATGAGGTTATTACATTTAGATGCCTTTCATGTTCATATGCTGCAATGGCTCTGTTTTGCAAACAAGTAGATAACAAAAAGATTTTGGAAGCTCCCGAACTAGAGAGGAATTCTCTGCCCCTAATTGCGGGCGACAAATTTAGGAGTAACTGCTTTTTAGATCAATTTACCCGCGCTTAAAATGCAAACAGAAACAAAAAGCTATTTAAGTTTTCCATATCTTGATTGTTAATAGGAGCGGGACTTCCAACTTTTTTCCATCGGCAACATACTTTGCGGCATGTGGGCTTTTCCTCGTATTTTATTGTGAAGTATAGTTATGGCACTTTCAATCTATTTATGTATTCAGCAAATAAGTATAAGCTTTTATCTGTTAATATTTTTTCATTGGTAATATAAACAGATTGGTTAGGAGAACCATCTCATGTAAACCTGCTTCGTAAGATCCAAAAACCCTTGGAAGCGAAACCCGGCTTAGTCACTGAATGACAGGAAGATTTAGATGCGACATCTTGGGGTCTACAAGACCCAACAAATTTCATGTCAATTGACCTCACTTTCAGAACATCGACAAAAGGATTATACTCACGCATGTAGTAATTACGTAAATCTTATTTCTTTGACATAGAACAAGATCAAATCAACCATGCTGAATATCAAGGCCTTCCCTCGTTTCAGTCCACAGAATCACAGATGGTGTTGGAGATCTTCTGTAATGCATTTTGCACTCTTTCAGCTGACCAAGCCGAGCAGGACTCAAAATCAAGTTAGCATAAGTTGTAGTTAGGAGCCTCTTTGGGTACTTACGCCAGAACGAGCCACTATATATTGTTCAGTGCTACTTAGGCCTTTGATTCTGGCACGAAAGAATTAACAATCTCCCTGAGAGAGAGAGAGAGAGAGACAAAAATCCTCATTGCATGGGGGAACTGTAGGGAACTGTACATCTCATTTTTATCTTAAGAAATCAAAAGCTGACGATTCTGCCCAGCACAAAAAGAAGATACCACAAAATATACAGATTCCAATGCCATCTAACACTGGTAAACCGAGTAACTCTTGCTCTTCCATAAGAAGCCCCATCCTTTGCCTGTTTTCCTCCTAGATATAGACTTACAAAGCGGCTTAGCTTCTGGAGCTGGTGACACGGTCCTGTGACTCATTTCCTCCACCGGATGATGATGCCGCTGGCTCAAATTGGCAGGAGACTGATCTCGTTGCCGTTGCTCACGGAACAGCATCAAAAGTTTCTGAGCCTTTTCTCCCCCTCTTGGGGTCCCATTCGCCGAAATGGACACCAATGCAGGTATAACCCCTTCTTGGAGCACCATTTGAATGCACTTGTCATTTCCATTACATAAAACTAAAAGACAAAACACAGCTTGCTCCTGCTCGACGGGCTCTCCAGTGTCAAGTACCGTGGCAAGCGCACTTATGAGTTCAGGGCAAGATACCATTTCATCTTTTCCTGATCGGCTTGAAGCTAAATTTATAAGAACTGCTATTGACTTTTCTGTCCACATTTGGTCACTGGAATCCACAAGAAGAGATTGAAGGCCACTGATAATGCCTGCCGAAAGCAGGTTTCCAATGTTGTCGTGGTAGGTGGAGAGATTATAAAGGGCATGGAGAGCATCAAGCTTGCACTGAGGTGCAGTTTCATCTTTAAGAAGCTGGATCAGAAAGGGTACAGCTTGACTCACGCCAATTATAGGCTTGGCATCTTCAAGGCAGGAAAGATTCAGATATAGAGCCGTTGCTGATGGATGAGAGTTATGGTTGGATATCATTCCCTCGAGAAGTGGAAGGACTCCAGCAGCTAATATCAACTCCTTGTTCCTGAGGAAAAAGAAGTAGAACACATGTTGAAACACTAGTATGTCAAGCAAAGGAAGATGCAAGTACAGGGGGAGGTGAAGAATCAGGAAATAAATAGCAAAGGATGAAGCAAGTAAAGGGGGAGGTGAAGAATCAGGAAATAAAATAAAGTGTAGGCAAAGATAATAGTGTGCATGGTATTTAGCATATGAGGAACAACGTAGTAATTTCTCCAATATGAAAAGATGAGCAACACTCGAAACATGTCATAAGTGATCGACAAACTAAAATCTTTTTTAGTCTTCCCCCTTAATTTTCGAACATTCAAGCTGTGTAAGTAGAATGGAAAAAAAAATTACCTCATGCTTAAAGAAAAGTCCTCGGAGGATGTCAAAATTGAGTACAGAAATCACAGAAAAGACAGAATAGTGGAAAACATAAATGACAAATGACAATATTGGTCACACATGCATTAAACTCTAGTCTATGGTCATAAGAAGTGAAAAGGAAACCACAAGGGTAAAAACAACATCGATCATTTCTGCAGACAACATCAAAATCCCGGTAGCCGTTAATAAAAGCAATATGAACATGCAACATAAAACCCAGGTGCGTGAAACTCTAGTACTGTACCCACTGACTGGCCCAAAAGGGAAATAAAAGCATCCATTAATGACTGAATGCCCTATTGCTTTTGCCACATAAATAATTGTCAAAATGCTCAAATAGGGACCTCTCAAAACAGCAATAAACTAAAAGACAAACCTGTTATTGTTGACAGCAAGGTTGAATAGAGCCATTGCTCCAACATCCTGAGCCATTACGTTCCTCTCAATGACAGCCAACTCCAGAAACTGTAGAAGGGCTTCAACAAAGCCATTGGCCCCCATGAAAATTCTAGCCTCCTCATCATCCTTTAGCAAAAGCCTGATTTGCTCTACCACTTTGCACTTTCCGCACAATTCCTCTCCTCCTTTTAGCACTTCAAGAAAAAAGTCGTGTTTCTGAAAAATATTGACCTCAGGCACTTGTCCCAATGCAGAAAAATTTTCTTTCACATCCTCTTCCTCATCAATGGTGCCACTCTCCTCCAAAGGAACCACTTTGACACCCTTTGACTTGCAGGAACCAACACTGTTCATTGATCTAGAATTTGCAGACTCAGACTCAGACAACGCCAGCCTCCAATAATTCAAATCAAGAGACTCTGGAGGCCCCTCTGGTACAGGAACACCGTTTTGCTCGCACCAGCTACCAACAAGTCCTTTCACACAGTAATTAGGAGTCAAACAAAGATGAGACAGCTTCTGTTGAGTTTTAGGACAGGTGCTGTGCCCATCACTAAACCATTTCTCAATACAGATCCTTTCATATGTCTGTCCAGAAGAAATAATAACTGGATCGTACATAAGCTGCAAGGATATTGGACACCTCAACTCTTCTGGTGGAAGTGGCATCTGGCCTGATTTCCTGATATTCGGCCTGAAGTTAAAGGAACTGAGCTTTGATAGCTGTCTGTCAAATGCTTGACCATTGGCTACAGTGCCTCCCTCATCAAGGGAACCCTGGACAGTTGGTGAACAAGGAGTTGATCCCTGCGAATCATTGTCGTCAAAAACGTCACTCCTGAACAACTTCGAATACCTTCGTATTAGATGTAAGAGATAAGCCACGATTGATTCCTTTCGCTTATCTTCCTCAGCTCTAGCTCTTTCAATAAGTTTCTTAAGGGCTCTTCTCTCTGTAAGAGCTGCTCTAGAAGAGGTGATTCCAAGTCGAATAGCTGCTTGATGGAAAGACTCAAGTTCATTGTTGTCATTGGTATCATTAAATTTTCTTCCTTGCTGTAGCAATGCGATTATTTCCTCGCCAACTTGCTTCTCCTGCGGATCAAGTGAAAATACAACAGCCTCCAGTTCGGCAACAATCTCCAATATCTGCAAAAATAGAATACAATGTCGGATTCAGCCTATTCCCTTTTAAGCAGGAGACTCATGGACCATTAAAATTACTTAAAACAAAGATAAATAAATAAAATACAACATGCAAAGCAATAACACTCCACAAAATTGCTAAAGCAAATGCAAGGGCAACAAACTCGTAAAATCATAAGAATAATTGCCACAAAGAATGTTCCATTAAATCAGTGAAGAGTGAAAGAGTAGTTATCTCAGTGCCCCTTATTTGAAGTTGTGCTTCCATGATAGATAAACAACCCAATCATCCACATATAAATCATCCTAGTCATTTTCCTCTGATCGCTAGGAGAAAGGTCTCCCCAAAATCAGCTTGATTTAAAAGAAAAAATCAACTTTCCCCCGTATAGATTAAAATTTGAACAACTAAAAATTACCCGACAACTGATAGATTGCGGGACAATGTCTTCAACTCTTCTGAGGCTATCTGCAAGAGCAGACCGAGCCTTTTCAAACTTAAGTAGCACAGAATCCCCTGTTATTGCCTGCAAGAAAAATGGATTGCTGAGAGAAAACTTCAAAGCTTGGCAAATGAGATCAAAACCAAGGTGATGATAAAATAAATTAGGAGAAGAAGATAAGACTTATGACACCAAATGCCTCTGCATTCTCCCAAAAGAAACCTCTGTTGGAAGCGGCATAAAATTCACAATGCTATAAGATCACAAATGAGAGAATAGTATCGCTCAAAGTTCGAAGAAGAACATTACCAGGTAAAGTTTACTACATTCTGAGCAATGCTGAAGTATATTCTTGGTTTTCTCCAGGGCCACATGCAATGAACACAAAGCCTGAATTCCAGATTTGCTTCTAGGCCTTGCAGCTTCTATTATAGGGAAAATAGCCAATACTTTGCAGTGAAACGCAGAGAGAGTCCTACACATTTCTCCATGTAACTGAAAAATTCAATTTGTCAGAACAGCCACCAGACTCTAATTGTAGACAGAATAATTGACATATCACAGTCCAGTGCTAAAAAGGGCCTGATGACTTGACTTTTCTCGTATCATCGAGAATTTCAGAGTTATAATTCAGATAGTAAACAACACTCTTCATAACTGGAGCCTTCTAAAACAAGAACAAATCTCCAACCGCAGTATAAAATCTATAAAACAGGCATGATAGAGTACATTTCAGCTTACTAATTAGCATCACCAAAAAGCCATGGCAACAAGTACAAAAACTACCCTGTTATGTTGGCACAACATAACAAGCAACTAATTTTTCGAAAAAAAGAAGCGCTCTTTAGATGGTTAAGAAAATATCAGTACAGGAATACTGGCTCCGACACAGTATTGACTAGCAGCCGTAGCTTCTAGCATAAAGATTATCTTAGAAATCAATACTTATGAAAATATGTGTACATATAGTCCATTCATACCTTGGCATCGCTAGCTGCAAAATAACTTTCTTCAACTTCAACCGTGTCCATAGGTCCTGTTAACTCCAAAGCAAGTTTCTACAGTCTGCCGCAGAAAAATATAGCAATTCCATCATCAGAAAAGAGACGAATTTCTTCAGTTTTAACATCTGAAAGATAACACAGCTACTGAATTCCGAGATAGCCAAATAAATTGTGGGAGGATTAATAATAACAGGTTACAGGGCACAATTACTTCAGACAAGAATTTCATTATCAACAAAAGCAGCAAAAGGGAGCTGCGACTAGAAACAAGAAATCTGTTGTATTCAATTTCACCCCTTTTGGTTCAATTTTTTGCAGAAATTCAAGATAGAAATAATCGAAAAGAAAAAGAAAAACTTTCTTGTCAAAGGAGAAAAGTTCTCTCGTTTACCTTCCTCGCATCAAAGCGAAGCAACAGGCAAACAATGATTGATTGAGTTAAGAAAATTTAACGCTTATTTAAGACACACCGTGACGACGCATTTAAAGAGAAATAATTAAAGGAAAAATCAACCGAAACTCCATGTGCTCCGTCAGCTAAAAGGATCTAAAACTCCTAGAACATCAAAATCAACGAAGAATTTGCGATTCCGACATTTCCTCTAACAGATTATGAGAAATTCCACGACCCATTTAAATATAGGAGAGAAACTTGGCGTGCGAGACGAACCAAAAACAGGTGACGATTAAGGCTTTTGCCGACATTTTCCAAGAATTAATGAAGTCCGCACAATTCCAGACATCACAATGGAAAATGACGTGCTTATCCGAGATCTTACCCGAACCAAAACGGGGTTCTGATTTGACGAATAACAATGGATTCGGCAAAATACCAAAAAAAAAAAAAAACCACAATGACACCGAAACTTCAACCAAATCAATGCCTAACGTGCGACGCGAATCGAGCCCAAAAACAGAAAAATGAAAGACAAAAAACCCAACCGCGGCGACGGGGAAAAAGCAATTCCTATGAAAGCACAACGAATCTTCGGCGGAGAACCAGGGTTCCGGATCCGAAATGCGCATCATATATACCTATTAGGAACGGGGAAGCAGAGGCCAAGGAGGCTTCATAGAAGAGCGGAGCAACCGACAAGAAGCCTATAGAGAGAGAGAACCCAGAAGAGAGCGACTACGGGAGGTTTGAAATAGCGATGCGTCCGTCGCCTTCTCCCTTACATCGCAATCTTGAGCTCCTCTGGTTCAAATGGCTAAGAGAGAGCGAGCTCGTTTCTCGCGCACAGAAGAGAGAGAGAGAGAGAAGCAGCAGAGGAGGAAGAGGAGGAGGAGGAGGAAATGACAAATAATCTCAGTGAAAAGACGAAGAGGAATATAATGGCAATGGCTAATCATGAACAAACATTTTCCCGGGCATTTTTATTTACGTGATTTCAATTAGTATATCTGAAAAAAAAAAGAAAAAAAAAAGAGGAAATTAAGTGAGATCGGAGAGATCGTACGGTCAATTTTTGTTCCTGCTTCTTTTTTTACCCTCCAATTTTAAAGCGTTGAAGAGGGATGCTTCTTCGGTCGAGAAAATTAAAATTCCGTTCTTTTTTTTAAAGAAAGGACGAATTAAAAAAATAGGAGGGAATTTCTTGAGAGGGGATTTTCGTGATTTCTTGCCGCTATTGTCTCCCCCGTCACCGGCCGACAGTTGCCGACCTCCACGTTTGTCGGCTAGCAGACCTTGGAAATTACCCGTCTGCCCTCCTTCCCATTGAAAAAAGATTTCTCATCCCCTCTGAGCCACGTGCACCGATATAAATTAAGAAGGATATTGGAAACGTAATGACTGTCCGATCACTTTTACATCCACGGCTCGCAAATTGACTGACCTAAAAACGAAAATATATCGATTTTCTTGAGGAAAAAGGAGATGAAACTTTCATCTTGAACAAATAATAAGAAGGATATTGAAAACGTGATTACTGTCCAATAAATTCCGCAAAGCTAAAAAATAAAATAAGGTGTCGTTGAATTTTTTGTAAATTTGATAAAGATATTTTTTCAAAACCATTGATGATTCTAATTTCACAACATTTTTTTAAGTAGAAAATTGGGGAGAAATTACTAGTTCTAACAACGTCTTTGTATGTCATCATAAGGATTTTAAGTCACAGAGTACTCGATTTTATGACCACATCCCACTGAAATGCTAGCATTCCGGAAAATCTTTACACGCGAGATATGTCTTAATAAGGCGATAGGAAACGAGCCGCTCGGATATTCGCTACTATCGTGAACAAATTTGCGACCTCGTTAAAGATAAGCAACGTATTGGTCACTAGGCTAATTGCTTTAGTGTTTAAAAAAAGTAGGCCTAGTCCAATGATTACAATTTTGCAACACAAATTCTCCAATAGTTTCAATATTATGAAGATGCCTCGACTGGTCTAGCCCTTCTAGATGCCTTTTTTATCTGAAAATGCATTTGTTTTTTGCTCCAATCCTACTGCACATAAACTTGACCTTCGAGTGGACCTCAACACCAAGCAAAATATAAAAAACAAAAAGAACAAGAAAAGTAATGAAATTATTCATGTACCAATATGCGTACGTGGAGATTATAAAGATCTTAGAGAGATTGCACCATTAGCATTCGTTCGTCGGCCAACACAAGGGCACGGTCCATAACCATAGAAGTGTAAATAGTTTTCCGATTCTAACATAAAGAACTCGACATTCTTTACGTATTTCTCCATCCAATTTCTAACTTGGTGTTCAATTCAAATGGAGTTTTTGAACAACCACCCTCAACAAAAATGCAAAGAAGGAAGGAGAAAATTAAGGTAACGTGTCCAATGCCATGAGGGCTTTTATTTTAGATAATTCCCAATCGGAGCAGTGCATGATTTTTTTTAAATTTTGAATCGATTGGTCATAGTTAATTATTAAATCGAACGACGACGCTGACACTTGGAAGTGTTCGTGAGGGGGGGCAGTTTGGGGAGTGAGTTTTGATTGGGCAGTGGCTGTCTCCAGACAGGAGTACGAAAAGAGTAAACCCACCCAAAAAAAAATTAAGAGAAAAATAAAATAAACAGCGACGCTTTGGCCTCGCAGCACCTCCACGTGGTCGTGTTTTTAACCACGAGTTTTCACAGCGCGTCACCCTCGAAATTACCAAACTCGCCCATCCAGATCCGTCATTTACGGAATCACACCCGACCCGACCCCCTCACGTTTTCTCCCCTCCGCCCCCCCCCCAAAAAAAAACACCCATTTCCCGCTTTCTCTCCAATCAGTGACGGAAATGAAAATACCTTCGGCCCCTAGCGACGACACCCCACGCGCGGAGGCACGGCGACTGCCAGGCCGTAGCTTTGATGTGGTGATGGCTGAAGTACAAGGCGATTTTATTTTTTCTGACGTCAAAATTTGAAGGGAAAATTTTAAATAAGAATTCGAAATACCATCATTTCTCAAATAAAAATCTAAAACAGATATTATTTCAAATAAGGGTATGAAGTACTCTCATTGTTTCAAAAAAAAACCTCAAATGATTGTAACTATTTCAAACAAGAGTCTCACCTCGCAGAGAGGCTAGCAACCCACCAGCCATGGCCATCACCACGCCGGCGATGGGGTGGTGGCCACATGTGAAGGGCTCCAGCCCTCCCCTAATTTTTTTTTTAATTCTATCATTTTTTTTAGTTCTCATTCATAATTGTAGTCAGGTCCTTTTTTAGACTAATTAGTCACTTCAGACCCTTATTTGAAATATAATCCACCTCGAGTTCTTATTTGAAATAACGAGGATACTTGAGGCCCTTATTTGAAACATCATTCATTTCAAGTCATTATTTGAGGAAAAAACGGTATTACATATCCTTATTTGAAACTTTCCCAAATTTAAAATGTCATCCAAAGTTCAAAAGTTGTAAAAAGGTTTATACAGAAATTCATATCATTGAAAAAACTTTGGATATTTCCCATTAAAAATAAAATAAAAATGTATTCGTTGTAAAATTTATATGAAGTAAGTAGTAAATCTTGAAAGTCAATCTAGATATAAAAAAAAAAACTTTTGCTAGGCTCATTACTGAAGGAATCACAATGAAAATAAGTTGAAATAATCGAAGCTCCGGACTTGCTGGATACATTTTTTCTTTCTTGTCGATAATAGGGGAGGGGGGTTCAAGTTTATTTGACGGGGTCAACAATACTCGAGTCTAATGAATTACAACATTAAAAGGAACTCGTTATGGTTTACATTGAAAGGGCATATTATATTGATACTTTTGATAAATCAAATACAAAAAAAATCACCAAAGGAATTGTTTGTAATTTGAGATGACCATGCGTATTGGCACAAAGAAAAAATGAAAGTGAAATGTTTTTTGAGTTGAAAGCTTGATATGTTATGCATATGCATATGCATGAATTGAATTTTATTTTTTATCGGTTGTACTCGAGTTGAGTTTGGCTTATACGTCTAGATTATCGAGCTCAAATTTGATTGAGGTAAAAGATTTTTTTTTACGCATAACAAAACGGTTTTTTCTTTTAATTTGTTTTACATGCTTTTAAATGTCGAAATAAGAACAATAGTTCGCTCATATATAGGGGCGACCAGCTTATCCGATCAGACCCATGGACCAACCTAGGCCTAATGTTATTCATCTCAACTTCGTTTTGCCAACACAATATTTATCAATTGCCATGCAGTGGCCGAGTCATCATTTTAATAAAAACGAGAGTAGGTAACCTCGTTGGTGCCCCTACCGTTGCTTAACTACTCTAGGAATGTGCATATAATAACGTCCCAATAGGATAACGCCCCCAAAAAGCTCTCTTTTCGCACTCGATAGGATAACGTCCAGCTTAACTGCAGTTGGTCCGTGAGGCCACGCGCCATGGGCGAGCGTGACCCCGTCAGCTCCCGGGATCCTTCACTTTGACCTTCGAAGAGTTGCTTCCATGCGCACGTCGCACGCATCGGACACGTGGCGATCACTTGTTGTTTATTTTCTTTTTTTGGGTCGAACGCCCACTTTGTTCGTAGGAAAAAAAAAAGACTTGAAATTCGTTTAATTAAATGCGAGCGGTGGTTTTGATTTTCTCCAATAATTAAAGAAAAAATGGAAGATATTAACCCAAAAAAATGTGATAATTCGTGGGGCGGTCCGTCCTCGTTTCCCAATGTTTCGCCAAAATCAGCCGTCGGCACATTGCTTGTTGGTGGTTTCTATTTGTGGGAAGATAACGTGGATGTTTGGGAAGATGGCAAGGGCCAAGGGACTCTTGTTACTCTTGTTGATGATCCCTCCCTTCTTTCTCTCGTGCGTCGACCACCTGAACCCCAATTAGAATTGCATTAGCCCTATATATTTATCTTGTGTGACCTAAGAAAGGTCATGCTAGTAATTGTATTTAAGGTTAAGCACAATAGATCGCCCAACTCAAAAATAGCCCGGACCGGACCTATCGGATTGGTCCGATCCATAGTTCTTAAAAATGAAATTAATTTACAGACAATTTGATTCTCGATTCCTAGGAGAACGAGACCAAGTTAGTCTCATTTTTTAAAGTTTTGGTTAGGTCCATGGTTCATAAAAATAAATTTAGTTTTTTGGATGGTTTAGTTCTCGAATTCTGGGAGGCATCAGCAAGCAAAGAATTTCGAAACAAGTATTTCGCTAAAAGTCCACTTTTAAGGACTTTGCTTCCGGGGGGGCATTACAAAGTCTTATGTCCGGAATTGCTGTTTAGGATTTGAAAATTACGTGGATAATTAGGAAGCGAGATATCTCTGACCGGCACCCACGTTCCCTACGACCGAAAGTTGAAAAATATAATAAAGTGGTGGGGTTGGGGAGTTTCGGACACTAACGAACAAAGTGACATCACATCAGTCGAGTCAAATCAAGATTCGTAGTCTGCTCCACCTAACTTCGCTCGCTCTATTACACAAATCGAATTTGACTCTGTCACTTGCTATCCCCTCCCCTCTCCCAAACCATTGACCGTATCCAGCCTCGGAAGTTATAGGAAAGCGACTATTTCCCCCGTCATTTTCGAACTCGAGTCCTTATCCACATCATCATCGGGTATTCAGACAAGTTTGCTTTTCCTCTTTTTGAAATTAATCTCGGCTTATGCCGGTTTCAGATTAGTCATGGAGGGGGCACGTGGCGCTGTCTCTCCCGTGGCTCGAGAGATTTTCGGATGAATCGATGGGACGCGTTCGAGTTTTGTTTTAAGGGGACGTTATGCAAAAACTGGAATGTCAATTTCTTAATTTTATCTCCATCCACTAAGCAATTTGGAGGATATGATGGCTTTAGCATTTCAATAAGACCATTATGTCCGCGGACCGAGCATAGCAACATCGTGTTATTAAAAAGAACTTGATATAATAACGGATGTCTTTGAAGTGATTGCTAAGTGTACTTTATTTTTAAATAATTCAATCTCGATGGATTAACTATTCATGTTACGAGAATAGTCAAAGTATTTAAAATTGTAAAATTTCCTACCACGTAGTTCACAAAACCCTTCAAAAGATACTCTTGAGAGTGCACGAATGTAAAACATTTTATTCTTGTTTCCCTTTTTTCTACCCAATAATATTTCAACCTTATCATTATTTGATTCTATCATATTCCATGGACAAATTTGCGAATTTAAAGCTAATTATTGGATCAGGCTTTCACCCATTGTCCAAGATTCCCCACTGCAGGGCATGGGAGTCAGGGCCATGTCTCAGTCCCGGTGTGGCTGATCATCCGAAAAGACCAGCTAAGCATTATTGGCTTGGTCAGCCTTTACCTGACCAACTACTACTACGCGGGCTCATCACCGACTCTGTTACTTTGAATTGCACTCTTGCATTATGTTAACATATTTTAAGGCTCAAATAAATATTGATTTCAGTAAACTAGGGTTTTTACCGTGTTAATCATTTGAGCAAATATAGTTCAAAGTGCACATCCCAATCACAGACAAGTACCCACAATTAGGGCCACGATGGCCTCTTCTTTTCCCTCCTAATTTATTGGTCATTTCTTTTTCGTAAAGACAGTAAAATTGTTTTAAAACCATAAGTTTATTCTATGATTAGGATTAATTTAATCCTAATTATTTTGATTTTGCTAACGTAATTTTACAAATTTAAGCAATATGCTAATATAGTCATTCCAATCAATTCTTTCGCTAACGTGAATGCCGGTTGTTTTATGCGACGTGATCACTAAATTATCGATTTTCTAGTCGAAACGGTTACATTGAGAAATCGGCAAAATGTTGCGGAGTGCATTTTTCGTGCATCGATGAGATCTTTTTCAAAACAAACGTGTAATTAATTTCGATCCGTCAAGATTGTCTCAATTCGGTGACATGGATCATCGAGTGGTGGGGCCGCCGAGAAATAAGGTTCCAAATTGAGGAAGGGGGGCGAGGCACGTGAATTGCGTGAGCAAGGCTGGGGTCAGTTGCCGGTAGCTGAAGTCAAAATGAATTCACAAAAAGCCGCTTTTGGTTTTCGTACGTTGGATTCGTGATCATCTCAGGAGCCGCATCAAAATTCTCGGATCGGGGCTTTTTAGAGAAAAAGGGGGAGGAGTGGGGAAATGATGTCTCTCCCCGTTGCGACGTCGGCCCGGCGGCGAAACGGGTGCCCCCCGCCAATCATGGCTCGGCCACGAGGTGGGCAGAGGTGGGGGCGAAATCGGGCGCGATGATTGCCTTGCTCGTCGGTGAAAAAAAAAAAGAAGCTCGAAAATGCAAAATTTCTCAAAAAAATTTGAACCGCGAGAAATGACGTGTCGCTTTTAGGGGAAAGTGCGAGTTGACCCACCGGCTGATTGCTTTGTTGGTTGATGGGAAAGGGAGAGAAGTCAGGTCGTCCTGGAGGGGGTGGATAAATATGGACCATGAGATGATCTTGAATGAATATTAATAATTCATGAACAATTAAGAAAAAATATCGATAATGTGATGGGTTGCGACTTTAGGGTATTTAAATATTATATAAAGTTTTCATGCAATAATTTGTAGAGCAGTTAACAGTGATCCGATAATATTCATCCTCATATTATAGTAGCATGCTTACTCGATTATATATTTTCATACTTTAGGTTTAGGCCAAAAATTTGTTTGCACATGAGGGGAGTGTTGAAATATTTAAATTGACGATTTCATATTGTTTGCGATACATTGTTGAGCATGTTAAGTATTTACCCTTACATGACTTTGAGGTAAACTGCCGTGTTTGGATGGATGATTGCTTGCTTGTCATTTGCAAGGATTTACAATAAATAATATAATTATCCCGTGCAATTACCACGTATAGTTACGATCACTTACGATAATTTGAGGTACTTTTGCTATCCTATCATTTAGCTGTTAAGAGAATAAATTTTAATGTTGCGAACTCTGTAATAATATTACCATTTGCAAAGATGATTTGTTGATCATAAGAGTAAAGGAGTAATGAATCTTACAAGTAAATTACAATCCATTTAGAGTAAAGGGGTTTCTATTGACCAGTGTAAATCTCGAATTACTTTAGAATAAACCTTACGTGACTCGATCACTCGCTCACACCTCGATGATTATTTTAATTCAACAATCATCTCCACCACGAATTAGACACACACGAATCCAAGAAAATTCACTTTCTATTCCTCACAAGGGCAGTGCGCCGCGCATGTAACGCGGCATGCGTAAAATTAACGTGTGTTCTTCATTCTTCGGGTCAGGACTCAACGTGCTTCAAATTGTCCGAAGTTCTTAATACGCAAAAGGACTTAATACGATAAATCAAGTCGGCTAGTAAAGTTCATTGATTGACTCCCTGTAGAGAATGGTACAATCGTCTAGAGATGTCCTTCAGCCTCCATCTCCGACATAAAAGGGAAAAAAAAGGTCAATCCCCAACAAAAATATCTCCAATTTTTATAATTTCAGTGTCGAATTTTTATGTCGAATCTCAATATAATCATTTTAATTAATTCTTATAAAAAACAGCCGACATGGTGATTCGATTATCATCTACCGACTTAAGCATTTACAATCTATGGACTCGGATTTGACATTACACTTTTCATCATGAAAGCAGTTGCGCTTCCAATTTGTACACGAGACCGACGTGCCCATGTCTTAAAAGGAGACCTCTATGGCCCAAGGGGCAATAATCACACGCTACGATCCTACAACCCCACGCCACTAGCTAGGAATAACAACAACCTTGGACTCGAGTGTTTGAGCTTTTACCTCATTTATTACATTCGACGCGGTCCAAAAACTCGAGTAGGTCGACCGGATTGACTTATGGAGACAGATCCCTATCCGAACTGTTTAATTAATGTAACGCATCTGGATTTCTCAAGTCAGCACGGAATCCTTTGTACCCTTTAGTTTAATAAGGATGAATTGATTATGTGGAATAAGTGTACACTAAAGAGGTTGTCGACGGAACATAACAAATATGAACGAAGTAAGATATGATCCATGTGATGCTGAAATCGACATCGTTGAAATCCCACTGGTATTGATGCGTACGCTTCTGGTTATCGAACGAAATAGGACATCGGGCATCTCTCCTATCCAGTATCCAACTGCGAGGGTCGAGAATTGCACTTATGTTAAAGTCGTTATCCGGTCGGACCGATTGATTTGGCAGACTAGTCCACTTTTTTACAACACTCAGTGTGTGAGAGCGCGGAGGCTAATTCTTTTGGTTGTGTAAAGAAGGTCAAACGTGGTAAAGACAATATTTGTCATAGAAATCATTTTTCAAGAAAAAATGTCGAGTTATGATTCGTTTGGTAATTTCGAGAAAACGATTTCCTTTTTGTCAATACGGAAGTCGTTTCCTCTGTCAATCTAAGTTGGTTATTTTCAATCCATAAAAAGAACATTATCGACGAGTCTTGAGACATCTAAATACCGGAAATTCCGAAACTAATTTTTCGGAAAATAATTTTCTCACGAATAAAATAAAAAAAACGGATCTCGAGACGGTGTCCGTTTTACCCGGATTACTACCGCCAAGAACAGGAACACAATAATGAGGGATCACCGGATGCATGTGATTGCTGGGAAGTGGAAGGAAGGAAGGGAAGGGAGTGCAGTTAGCCGTCCACGTTCTCCGCATGAGTCCCCTTTCCCCTCGCTCCCGCATTAAAAAAAAGAGAGTGAGAGAGAGAGTTCGCGATGCGAAAGCGAACTGAAAATGCCTCGCGTGCTTTGACTTTCTTCGGAATCGAAAGCCATCGTCGCCGCCGCTAGTCAACATGCCGCAAATCGAATGAAAATTTAACAAAAGTTCACGACGTTTGGTGTTAAGCTTAGCTGACCGTGATTTGCAACTCCGGAGGAGAAAGGGACGGCTTCTGCTTGGAGGAGCTCCCGCGCTATATTCGGGCTCGTCTCCACCGTTCCATTTCCCGGGACCACGAGCTATTTAGGCGCAGCTGGCCCATCAAGGGTCGAGTCATCCTTTCTGGTGACAGGCGTGAGACAACCGGGTGTGGGCTAAATCCAGCTGACGCAAAAAGCCTGTCAAAAAAGGAGGGAGCGCGCTAGGTGAGCCGTCCGAGCACTACGACAGCGATTGGTCCGCGGCTAAATGGGCGCCCCCACCTTCCACGAGATCGCCAGTTCGACACACGTTAAGGTGGGCCTGTGAACGGAGCAGGCGAATTTTTCATAACAAGCATGGGAAAGTTTTGCTGTTTCTTCCATAACGAAAGAGCCCATTAAGTGAAGTTGTAGTCTCGTGACAAGATATACCCATTTTGATGAAGTGGAAGATGATATGCGCACGGATGGTGTTCTTGGGTTTGCTTTCAAGATTACGATCGTGGACCTTATGCTTCTCGTCGATTGGGCCTAAGAGGATCGGCCTTTGGACTTCGCTTCTTTAATTGGCCTAATGATATAGATCTAGCTCTGGATCTTGTGGCTCTTCTCGAGGTGTAAAATTTTCTAAATCAGCGTTCACCTAATTGACCGACTCCTTTTGGACGTATGGTTCTCGGAGCCTACTCGATTTGGATCGCGTGTCTTAACCGTGCAAATCTCATTTGTTCTCATTAGACCCGATCGAGAGCTTGATCGCATTCGGGTCTGCTAGGCCCAAACTCAAGTGGAGGCGTCTCGAAATGCTCCGCTTTGAAAGAGCCTGAATCAGAAATTTGTATCCACATACGGGTTCCGACCGCTAGGTAGGTTCACCCTCGGGACCTTCTTTCGTTCCTATCGGGCTATCGAGAAAGTGGATTGACTTGGCATAAATGGGCCGGGCCTCTAGGCCCGTTTAGGTTCCAAAGCCCGTAACTTACCTTTTCCTGCAGCACGAGAAAGAAGAAGAAAAGCAATAGGCCCGTTTTTGGTTCCAAAGCCCGTAACTGACCTTTTCCTGCAGCACAAGAAAGAAGAAGAAAAGCATAAAACCATTCCGAGAGCGTTCTCTTCATTGTTCTAGCTCGTCGCATCGCACTCGATCGCTTCGCACGGTCTCGTCTCCATTCCCTCTTCGCCTCATCGGTCTCCAACAAGGTATTATTCCGATCTGTTAGCAATGCACTGTGCCGTCTCCGCTGTTAGGGTTTCGCAGGTTTCCACCTCGTGGCAGTAGTCAAACTCCGAGTGGACAGTGTGCTCGAGATTCGATTATTCGAATGAGAAATTGGACTTTTCTTGCGGAATAGTTTTTGTTGCTACGGTAATATGATGCTCAGGCGCGCTGGAAATAGCTCGAATTAGAGGGATTTGGTTGGCGATGGTGGCTTTCAATCTATTTGGAGTTTGTTGGTGCTCTCTGAGAAAGCCGTGCCATCGTTGAATAGTTTAGTATGTAAATGGTCTCGCCCGTGGTTATTCAGTTGCCCTGGTTTTTCGTACAGGTTTTAGCCATGAAGCTTGATACCAGCGGCCTTGAGTCGGCCACGCCGTTTTTCGCGGTCAACAGAGAGCTGGTTGAGGGGTTTTCGGCTGCCCCGTCTTTTGAAATTCCCGGTGCCTGTGATGTGAGTTTTGAGAAGCTTTTCTTTTTTGCTTGGCTGGGTGCACCGACTTGATCAGTCAGACTATGGGTTTTTACGCTCGTGTTTGTATTTTCAGTTTGACAGCTTTCAGAAAGAAGCTGTGCAGATGGTGAAACCAGCTAAGGGAACGACCACCCTTGCTTTTATTTTTAAAGAGGGTGTTATGGTTGCTGCCGATTCTCGAGCTAGCATGGGAGGCTATATCTGTAAGTTCATTTTTGTCGATTTGATTGAGTCTTCAGCATTTGTGTTGAGAGAGAGATGTTTATATTACGTGCAAATTGATTCACAAGCTCGTATTCCTGAATATGCTGTAGTACATGTTACCTGACTTTGGATCAGGTAATGTACTGTATATGGTTGTCTCAATCATTGTCAAGTAGTGCATGCCCCATTGGAGTTTGCTGTGATTAACATTCTTGAAAATCAGCTTTTTGTTTCTTTTATCTGCAGCATCTCAGTCAGTGAAGAAGATAATTGAAATAAATCCATACATGCTAGGAACAATGGCTGGAGGAGCTGCAGACTGCCAATTTTGGCACAGAAATCTAGGTATTAAGGTAATCAATTTTTCTCCTTGAAAGAAAATTTCTTTTTTTTTTCAAAGGTTAGTGATACCTTATGAAAGCAACTTAGTGACACCTGAAATGCAGATAGTGAACTATGAAATTTTTGACATACCCCTATTGAGTTGCTGCTTCAGCATCTGCTTGCTTGTTTCACATTAAGCATGTTGACCATTATATTTTCTCCTTCTTGTCATGGTCATGTTTAAGTTTCTTTGGTTGCATGGCAAGCTTATGAGTGAACATGATAGAACAATATGAACTTTTCTTACTTTTAGACTTGACTTAAGAAAACCATGAATAAAAGGGAAATGTAGCATACTTCCTTTCTTAGAAACTCTGGATTGCTAATCACCATGCTGAGATACTTCTTTCTTTTAAAAGGGCCGTGTGTTTTGATTTTGAGAAATGGGAATTATAATTTGTAGGTTTGCTTATAATATATGTCCTTGACACCACAACTTGTGTTGAACAATACTTCTTTCTGCAGGTGGACTTAGTCATTGAATTGCTTGCATAAGTTTGTGGTTTCCCTATGTCCTGTCTTAGTTAATATGAACAACTGTTGTGGATGAGGGTTTGTGTAGTTTATAAAGAAAGATGTATACAACAATCCATCTTCACAGTGTCTAAGCTTCATGATGCTGAACTTTGCATGCTTTTAACATTATAACGTGCTGTTGAAAATGTGCTTTATCTGAATAGTGTCGGCTCCATGAATTGGCAAACAAACGGAGGATCTCAGTCACGGGGGCTTCAAAGCTCCTTGCAAACATTCTCTATTCATATCGTGGAATGGGTCTATCAGTCGGGACGATGATTGCTGGCTGGGATGAGACGGTATCGGCATGTGAATTCAAAAAAGTATTTAGGCTTTTGGTCTGCAATTGTCAACATCTTCCTTCTGTTCATTGTAGGGCCCAGGTCTATATTATGTGGACAGTGAGGGAGGAAGATTGAAAGGGACTCGTTTCTCAGTTGGATCTGGGTCACCGTATGCATATGGGGTTTTGGATAGCGGGTATGTTACCTCTTAGTAGTTCTATTCTGTAGGTGGCCAATTATGTTGGATTAATATGCTTTTGAAAAAAATGGATGCACAAACATCAGCTGGATGCGTTTATTACTCAGAAATTCTTCTTGTTGCTGTATTGCTTACAGAAGAGGCGGCATATTCACCTAGTTAATGGCAGTAAGAACAGATGAATCAATCCCTTTAAATTATAGAGAAAGAGCTAAAAGCTAGTGGCAAGTATGTGGGGGGTTGAATGCTGTGTTGAAGCTCCATCTACCCACCCCCAATGAAAGAGCAAGAATGAGAACAAACTTTCTTCTCCATCTTCTTTTTGTGCTAGTCATACAACTTGCTTTTACCTTGCATCTGCATTTTCTACATAAAGCAAGAAACTAGATCGGTTTTCGTTCTATGGGGAGTTGAGAAGTCCTTTTGACTTTTGATGGTGGTGAAAGTTTAGATCACTAGTATAAAAATTCAGTTGGTCATTTTTGGGGATATTGTTGGTATGCAAATAAGTGCAAATACTCCAACCTTCAAATTGAGATTTACTTTGAGGTCTACACCAGCAGAGGTCATTTCCGACAATGCAAATGTGCAATATGGATACTCTTGCCTAGGGATGGTTCAACCTACATGCACTTAAGCTTTTTGGTGGCATGTATCCCAATGATTGAGTAGCTTTCCCTTAGTGGCTTTGGCTTTTATTTGTAATTACACAAACCCTGTCGAAGTGTGAAATTTCTTCAAGTTTCTAATTATTGTTTATTTCATAACATTTCCTGTAGCATTATACTGGTTCCCTTGTTTCTAACTTTTTCAATCTGATGATTTTCCTGCCCTTGCGTTTGCTAGCTATGGTTATGACATGTCAGTTGAAGAAGCTGCAGAGTTGGCTAGAAGAGCCATTTACCATGCAACTTTTCGTGATGGAGCCAGTGGTGGAGTTGCTAGCGGTACTCTCTCTCTCTCTCTCTCTCTCTCTCTCTCTCTCATGGACATTGGACGCATGCAAAGAGTACACCCACATCTGGGGATTTTCTTTAATATTTGTCTTAGCTTACATGTGGTTCTTACTTGGTTTGATGGGAGTGAACTTTGACATGAGTCTTTTTTGTTCTCTCGCATTCAGTCTATCATGTGGGACCGACTGGATGGAAGAAGCTCTCTGGTGATGATGTCGGGGAACTTCACTACCACTACTACCCTGTCATGCCTAGCACGGTGGAACAGGAAATGGCTGAAGTAGCAGCGGCGCCATGAAAGGATCTCTTTATTCAACTGAATGCTTTGAGTGGATTCTTTTGTGTTCCATCTGCAGGGGGAGATGGCTATTTTCACATGCTTATGTATCTTGATCTTTTCTTTTTTAACTGTGGATTGATGATCAGAACTGCCCTTGATGAACCTGAAAGGAACTAAAAATTAGAAGAGAATCTACTCAATAGTCATTCCCTCCTTGTTTTCCCTAGTCAACTTTGCATGGCAACTTAAGAGCTTAAGAGCTATCATGATGCGGTGCTGCATTCAGCCATTAAAAACGTGAGTTCCTTGCAGAGTTCTTAAAAAAGGGAACTTGATGCTGTGACTGTGTTGGCTCTTTGATGTTGAGATGCTTGGAAAACCTGAAAATTGGACGTGGCAAATTGGTCGGGCACATTTTTCAATCAGTATATCTGCAATCTCTCTCTCTCTCTCTCTCTCTCTCTCTCTCTCTCTCTAGGCAGCTATAAGATCTAGGTCAACAAGGAGTGACTTTAAGTTGATTTTAAGGGATTCGGACCCCGTGATGCCTATTACGTTATTGTCTACCTTCCGTCTTTTGCTTTACGACAAATGTTGTTAGTGATGGCTTGAGCCCCATCTTGCCGTCAGTGGTATGTGGGATGACGTCCGCATAATAAGGGGTCGGTTCTTTGTTTAGTTCTTTTTACTCCCAGTGGGAAAGAGCCGGGGTTTGATTTGTTCCGCGTTAGGTATGTGTCTTCAGAGCGAAGCAAACGATCGTTTCTTGCTTTCGAATCCTTGTGAAAGTTCCCACGTTGGCGAAAACTATTTGCTTCTTTGTGAGAATTCACTGCTAGTCCACCATTAGGGACCAGGAACGCTGGACAGACATCATTAAAAAATGTCGTCTTCCTAGGATGAACTCTTTTGCAGGAAAAGAATTGGAAAATGGGGTAAATTTTATGTTTTTTTTTTTTTGGGATTCGGCAAGAAAACAAATTCGTTATTAGACACGGGAATTAAAAAAAAATGAAGTGGGTTCCCAGGGGGGCCAGATCTTAAGTAATATCAGCATCTCACATTCAATTAACATACGAAGTCCCAACAAATGAATTTTAGGGGGGGGGGGGGGGGGGGGGGGCACGTGCCATTCTTCTAGATCCATGCACTTGCTGCTTCCATTATCTCATTGGAAAGATTACATATGAATTGAGAGCAGTCAGTCAGTACATCTCAAGTCTCGAGTCTCAACTGCTCCAGAACGAGACACGAGAAAAGACCCAAGTAAGATATTTGGCTCTAGCTGGACAGAGCATGCTTCCCTCTCTCTCTCTCTCTCTCTCTGGTTTGTGCGTAGATTTGTTAGCTTCTAAGCATGTTTTCATGATTGGGCGTGATATGCCATCATTACGGACATTTTAATCGCTGGGCGATTAAAATAATGGCGACCCACTGTTGATGAACTACGAGTCGGGGAAAGATGAAGAGACGGGTCGCCTTTTCTTTGTGGGAAAGCTCATGTTGGGAGGTATTCATAATGCGGACAGAAGGGGGAAGGAAGAGAACAGTGGGATGAAAAATCATGAAACATGAGTGCTGTCAAGGGTAGAAAATGATGTCACTAGCTTGTGGAGTTATTGAGCCTACGAGACAAAGGGATTGATATCTGGAAAGGGAATTAGCCTATTGATACATGATGTCTGATAATGCGGTTTCATCATTCCAAAAGGGAACTCCATTCGATTGGTGGCATCAAGAGTGCTGCACTAAATTCGACACGATCAAAATCCAATTTTGCATCTGTATTTTGGCTAATCACCGCGAAATAACCACATACGGGTCCATCGGTCTTCTTATCCAAAAATGCATTAAGATAGGATGAGCTGCTCGAACGAGAAAAAGAGTATAATTTCTAATTGTTCATATGAGGGATATCGACGAAAGAATATATGGTATGCTTGAGGGAGAGGGAGGTGGGCGGCAACCGCCAACCCCTCAGTCCCTCCGTGGATATGAGCGGCGTCTTCTGATTAGCAAATTAGGTCTGTAAATACGCACGTAGGTTCGAAACGCTCGTGTAGATGCCCCTCGGAAATGGTAATTGACGAGGAGGAGATGCATGAGAATTTGCTGCGTCTTTTTTACCCATTTGCTTTAGGTTTGTGCGTCGTTAAAGGCAAGCAGAAGGGCTGTAACATAGCAAGGCGGACTACTTTTCGGACGCAAATCCGAGAGTGTAAAATTAGTTGTGTTGTAAGGAAACTCCCATGTTCATCGTTCCCGAGGAAGAATCTGTAAATTCAAGGAATCCATCGATTTCGTCCTTCGCCATCATCCCTCGCATCAATCCCAAAGCTTCTGTCGCAGACATTCATTTCAGTACAGGAACGTAGATTGAACCGAACATAACTGCATTTTCACGAATAAATGCAACATGGCCAAATGTCGGTCACAACTAGAGTACCCCCCGTTGCTAGTCCAATGGCGCAAGTTAACTGGCGAAGAGAGCAAAGTCTGCCACTTAAAATACAGTCAATTAACAAAAAGAAAGGAATTCAAGCGACCTGCAGTTGTAGCAGCACGAGTTAAAAGAAAAAAACAGAACGAGTTTTGCTCGGCGATGGATCATGAAGCCACCCCGAACACCGGGAGAGAGAGAGAGACCCAAACAAGCCCTGTGCATCAATCGTTCATGCCACGCGGGTGGCGGAGCAAGGAGGACAACACCGTCATCCAAAGATTTTCAGGAAGAAGACACTAAATGATGCCACAAGACAGCACACTGACATCAACATCGTATGCAAGAGGCCTCGCTCTCTCTAACTCTCCCGCCGGTGGTCCGCGAATTTCATTTAGTGTCTTGTCGTCTGAAGTGGTTAGGAGTGGGACGTATTTTGCCGTCAAAGATAGATTTTCGACTCGGGTGAGTTGCATTCGATTCGTTCAATCATTCAAAATAGGTTGATCTTGTTAGGAAACCAGAATGTAGAGCTCGTATTATTAAGCGAACGGAGATGACATATATCTAAGACACGTTACAATCAGTATTTAATGCAATGCGAGATTAAGATTCGACGGAATTCCTATGGTTAAACACTTAGTTTCGCGCTTATGAATCACGTGCGTGCAACGGGGGGAGTTTTATCCGAAGCATGGTCACGAAGCGAATTTGTGTACACGTATCTTTGGGCGAATCGATACAAAAGCAATACGAAGCGTATCCCCGTCTCACGCGGCGTATTTGTACGTTCGAATTTGGACGGGCGTCTTGAAACGTTAAAATGGGCGAAGTATTTCACGCGCGGATCGGTTCGTACCATCTCTCGAAGATCGGCCTCGAAAGGAACCAAAGCACTTCCGAGGTGGAGGTGGGTTGCTTTTCGTCTACTCCCTCTCTCTCTCTCTTGAGTCTCCTGGGCGTGGGCCGGTGGGCCTCACTCTAATGAAGCGCTCGTCCTTCACAAGTCTCTTTCCTCAATAAACACCCAACTAACTCTCCTCCCTCCGCTTCTCTGCGACGGCGATAAAACCATCTCCCGCTCTCTCTCTCTCACTCTCACTCCGCCCAGCACTAATCCCACAACCCCAACTTCACCACCCTAACGACCTCTTTCCCTCTCTATAACCGCAATTGGCGCGCCACAATGAGCCGCGTCTTGCCCATCTTAATCGCCGTCCTCGTCCTCGCCCCCGGCCTCTCCCTCTCCCTGACCCCCGACGGCCTCTCCCTACTCTCCCTCAAGTCCGCCGTCGACCAGCCCCCCGGCGCCTCCGCCTTCGCCGACTGGAACGAGGACGACCCCACCCCCTGCCGCTGGACCGGCGTATCCTGCGCCAATGTCTCCGGGAACTCCTCCGACGACCCCCGCGTCGTTGGCCTCGCCGTCTCCGGCAAGGGCCTCCGCGGCTACATCCCCTCCGAGCTCGGCACCCTCGTCTACCTCCGCCGCCTCAACCTGCACAACAACGACTTGTACGGCCCCATACCCGAGCCGCTCTTCAACGCCACCTCGCTGCACAGCATCTTCCTCTACGGCAACAACCTCTCCGGCCCCCTCCCGCCGTCGATCTGCGGCCTCCCGAGGCTCCAGAACCTCGACCTGTCCAACAATTCCCTCTCCGGAGCCCTGCCGGAGGGGCTCAAGGAGTGCAAGCAGCTGCAGCGGCTGATCCTCGCTGACAACCGCTTCTCCGGCGGAATTCCGGCGGCGATCTGGCCGGCGATGGAGAATCTGGTGCAGCTCGACCTGTCCTCCAACACGTTCTCCGGGACGATCCCGTCTGAAATCGGCCAGCTCAAGTCCCTCTCCGGCACGCTCAACCTTTCGCACAACCACCTCTCCGGCGAAATCCCCAAGGCCCTCGGGGACTTGCCAGTGACGGTGAGCTTCGACTTGAAGAGCAACAACCTGAGCGGCGAGATCCCCCAGACGGGCTCGTTCGCGAGCCAGGGGCCGACGGCGTTCCTCTCGAACCCCCAGCTCTGCGGGTTCCCGCTCCAGAAGCCCTGCAAGAGCTCGGCCCAATCATCGGGTTCGCCATCGTCGGGCACGAATAATTCCCAAGCGACAGACTCGGGCTCCAGGAAGGGCCTCAGCCCGGGGCTGATCATCCTAATTTCGGTCGCCGACGCGGCCGGGGTCGCGCTCCTCGGCCTGGTCGTCGTCTACATCTACTGGAAAAAGAAGGACAACAACTCCTGCAGCTGCACGGGCAAAACCAAATTGGGCGGCGGCGGAGGAGGCGGAGGCTGCCGGGCGGCCGCCCACACCTGCATTTTCCCATGCCTCGGCGGCTCGGGCAGCCACGGGGACTCCGAGATGGAGGACGCGGACAAGTCGGAGCGGAGCAACGTCGACGCCAACGGCAGAGGAGGAGAAGGGGACCTGGTGGCGATAGACCGGGGGTTCACGTTCGAGCTGGACGAGCTCCTGCGGGCGTCGGCGTACGTGCTGGGCAAGAGCGGGCTGGGTATCGTGTACAAGGTGGTGCTGGGGAACGGCGTGCCGGTGGCGGTGCGGCGGCTCGGGGAGGGCGGCGAGCAGAGGTACAAGGAGTTCGTGGCTGAGGTGCAGGCGATCGGGAGGGTGAAGCACCCCAACGTGGTGAAACTGAGGGCCTATTACTGGGCCCCCGACGAGAAGCTCCTCATCAGCGACTTCATCTCCAATGGCAATCTCGCCTCTGCCCTACGAGGTAATCAATCTTTCTGGCCCTGCTCACTTCTTTCTTTCTTTATTTTTTAGGGTGCAAGTAAAATTGCAAATTTCTCTCGAGGGCTTACGAATTTTTGTGCCTGAAAAAGTAAACGATAAAAGGAGGACTTCTTGATAAAAACCTAAAGAAAATATCAGAACTTTAAGATAAATTCACACCAAACTACGTCACAACACATTCGGTGCATTTCTGTAACTAAGTAAATAGGTCGAGTCGAGCTGATAGAGCGAGAGTGAGGATCGGTAGAGTTGGGACCATTCGGTTCCACTTCTAGCGGGCTTGGTTTGACTATAATTCGGCCGGTTATGAGCCGAGTGAAATGCTCCCATGGACCCGACTTTTAATAAGCCGGTTCGGATCGATCACAACTATTGATGACTGCGGACGGGTTGTCTCTGGCCTAGAGTAGTTATCCACAAATATTCTGTCCGATCCGTGGGCGTTTGTCTAAGTAAAAAAATTGTTTCTTTTTTAAAATTTTCGACAAGTTGCGAGAAAGAGGACCCTCGATGGTAATGTCTCACGTTATCATCGTCATGCGTGAGATGTTGCAGTGAGATCTTTGTCTAACTCCGTTGGGCCATGATGAACGTATTTGTTGGGCTCAAACGGACATGCAGATGCCCAGTTCTGTTTCGGAGAGTGTGGATGTCGCACATTCCGATGCTTCTTCTCCCGACCATTTCCATAATCCCCTTATCCTATTCAAGAAGTGTCAGTCGTGCACATGGTCGTTGAGTGACAAACCCGAATATAATTGCGGTCGCAATGCGTTGGCATCTGGCAAATAAACGGACAAAAGTGGGAAGAATCGAATCGAATTGAATTCTTAAGTTCTGCGGGTCTCTTGACTTTTGGAGTGTGCTAGTGGATAGACCAGGGTCACTTATGGTTGGTTCTGGGAGGGTGTTGGGGTAGCTAGAGATCCATGGTGATGGTAGGGACTCGCCTACCAGAACAAGCTGCAGGACGCATGATGGTGGAATGATGCAGAAGCCGTTCGCGTAGCTACAGTTCAAACATGGCCCGCGCGGACGGTCAAGGTCCAAAGTTAATGTACGGATTAATACAATTACTCTAACCCCAGGTACATTACAAAAACAAAAAGTGAAGAAAATACGCTAGCCACATAATACATTCTGTTCTGCAGGAAGAAAAAGATTTGATATATTGTGAGTTTACTCTGCCTGCGCTTTAATCATGCAAATTCTGTGCGGTGTTTTTTGTTTTTTTCCCCGTCATTGAAGTTAACCGATCATTTCTCATTCTTTAGTTGGTTCGCTTGGTTTTGGATCTCAGTCCTTAGAAAGTGGAAGCATGTTCTGTCCCTAGAAGGACATCATGCAAAGACCCTTTGCTTTGATTTTAAGCTTAAGTCATCAAAAGTAGTGGTTGGATGCACCTTATGGATATCTTCTCGTTGACATAAAAAAGGGGCAGTTTGGAACCATGGAAATGAACAGCACTAAGAGAAAAGGGAACTCGCGCGTCGAAAAGGAAAAACACTTTGTAGCTTTTCGGAGTGCCTTCTCTTCTGAGTGGAGGACGGTTAGATGGTGGGGCAATTACATATGAACCCCACTTTTTGTGTTTGCTTTTTCTTTTTTCACTCCCATTCCAAAGCTTTGAAGTTGGTCTTTCTGGGATTGCTGTTCTTAGACGCATGCCTCGCTTCCGTGTTCATCACGTTTTTTTACTCAATGTCGTGTGAGCTCATCACGGGTCGGACTGAGTAGCTAAAGAGATTCGGTTTAGTTATTACAAATCAACTGGTGACTATTTCCAGAGAAATGTACTTAACCAAATCGGTATTCTCTGTCTGCATTCTTGTTCTCGCTCGTGTTCTCTCAAACTAACTAACAAACTTCCTCTATTCTTCAGTCTAATAATGACATTCGCGCATTGATGTGAACTGCATTCAAAACCTCGTTGCTATCCATCGTACTAGCTGAACTAGGAGCTCCATCGAGGCTGATTTTCAATCGATAATTTCTCAGGCAAAAGTGGCCAGCCTTCGTCAAGCCTTTCGTGGTCAACCAGGCTGCGAATCGCCAAAGGAACAGCGCGAGGATTGGCCTACCTCCATGAGTGCAGCCCTAGGAAATTCGTGCATGGGGACATCAAGCCATCCAACATTCTCCTCGACACCGAATTCCAACCATACATCTCCGACTTCGGTCTCAACAGGCTCATCTCCATCACCGGCAACAACCCGTCTACTGGGGGCTTCATCGGCGGGGCCCTGCCTTACTTCAAGTCGGTCCAGCCAGAGAAGGCCAACAATTACTGCGCCCCGGAGGCCCGCGTCCCTGGCAGCAGGCCAACACAGAAGTGGGACGTCTACTCTTTCGGGGTGGTCTTGCTCGAGCTGCTCACTGGGAAGTCCCCGGAGCTCTCTCCTACCACGTCGACTTCCATTGAAGTGCCGGACATTGTGAGATGGGTCCGGAAGGGATTCAACGAGGAGGTCCCGTTATCGGACATGGTTGATCCGATGTTGCTTCAAGAGGTGCACGCCAAGAAGGAGGTGCTAGCCGCATTTCATGTGGCCCTGGCTTGCACGGAGGGCGACCCCGAGGTCCGTCCCCGGATGAAGACGGTCTCCGAAAACATCGAGAGGGTCGGTACATAATATGCGCCCTGCTTCAAGCTTAGTTGCCATGGAAGGATGGGCCAAGAGTTCTTGATTAGCCACGAAGGCTTCGATGATGGATCACGCACAGCACGGTCCTCCGACACGGAGGATCACGTCTCCAGCCATTCATGTTCTTTCAGTTGTTCTCCGCAGAGGGTTAAGGCCATGATTTGTCTCAAGTCCGGCAATTTTTTTCCTTAGCACAGAAATTGGAATATAATGCATGTCATTATTGTTGTTTTTTATTTCGTGATTTAGAAGGAAAATAGCTTTATTATTATGATTTTTTATTATTTAGATTGTAACCCTGTTACAGTTTTGGTTGAGCCTGTAATAACAATATCGCTTGATTTATGGTCCACTCTAAGGTGAGTTGGTGGTCAGTTGAGATAATCATCTTTATGCCTGTACAATCATGCAACGTTCTTCAATTGGGTCGATTGCGTTTCAATTATGGGGACTCCATTTGTTTGTCAAAATAACTTTCAAGCACCATAAATGCTAATTTCTCTATGACAAAATTGTCAAAAACTCGCGAAAATGACTCTATCGACAAATTGCCGGATGATTTAGAACTAAATTATTGTACAATAGGTTTTAAAGATTTGTTTTGTAATATTCCCTCAGTAAGTGCCTAGAGATGTGATTCGAAAGGTCTTCCCATTCACCTAACACTCCTCCTGCCCCTCGTTATTTGTAAAGAAAAATAAGAAGAATTAATGACACGACGCACCATTAATCGAAGTATGAGCCCATAGCAAACGATCAGAGAGTCTCGTGAGAAAAGGAAAGATAGCCTGCGAAAAGGTAGAGCCCACTTGCCAAAAGGGAACGGCGAGAGGCCCACTTCCACAAAAGCCCATTAAGGCCCGGTCGGAAAATCCCCCGTGTCTCCCGTCGGACTTCGTTTTATTTTTTCAACGCTGCTGTCACCGCCTCTCTCTTCTCTCTCTCTCTCGCCGTTGCTTGCTAGCTCGCTCGCGCGCGCTCTGTCCTTTTCTCTATCTATCTCGCTCGATCGCTGCCGACGCATTCCCCCAGAATCGCGATCGCCTGATCGTCGTCTGGTGCGTCCGCCTCCTGCTCCCCCGTTGCCGCCAGCCCCAGCCGCCGACCGCCTCCGGCATCCGCGGGGTTGCTCCAATCTGCGGTACCTGGTGTTGCGTGTGTGGGCAGCCGTCCTCCCTTCGTACTTCCCCCTCCGCTTCTCTCTCGTCGCGCCCGTTTCAGCTGCGTCATTTCTGGTTCAGGTTCCGAGCAGGGAGCGATTCGGTTTGCGCAATCGAGTGCCCTAGGCGCCTGGTGCGCCGGTCATATATTCTAAAGTTGAGATGGAGGTACGTGATGCTTAACAGCTTAAGTGCACGGTTGATTTTATTATGTTCGTGAATTGTGTTAATCCTATGACGAATTGATACTCGGGTAGTTCTCAGTTTGTGGTGTCTGTTTCCTGTAGGATAAGGTTACATTGGAACCGGAGAAGAGTGGTGCTGCCGGATTATATATTCCTGGGAAGGAGAGAGTAGTCTTTAGACCCTCTGAGAGAAAATCGTTGTTAGGTAAGATAAGTTCTGTGGTGAATTTAATATTGAGCGGCGCTTGCCCCCACTGTGATGAGCTGATATCTTACCGCGAATACTAATTATCTACTGGTCTATCATAATTGAACTAAGCTTTTTATGTGTGTATTATATTGCGCAAATTGTACTGCTAAGACAGTATTACTCATGGCTGCCATTGGTGAATCATTGTGAAATTCAGTCAAGTATTCTGGACATCTCCTAAGAGGTAGTTAGTAAACATTTGTTTGAGAGACGCAATGTGACTTGAGTAAGAACTGTGGTCAAAGTACGTGCTTTTAGGAAGGAAAGGAAAAGGATTTTGTCTTTGCAAAGCCAGAGCTGGTCTTGAGAAACAAAATGTACTGTGCTTGGCCATTCCCATTACATGTTAAGCTAAGCTGTTACCGATTATGAAGGGCTAATTTGATGTTTGCTTAGGTGTGTCTGTAATACTTGATGTGATTCTCTAGAGGAAGCTACCAGGATTGAAGAGTTAGTTCGGCAATGTCATTTTTACTCAAGTGTTTGTTTTGATAATTAGAATTATGTATTGGTGGTTTGTCCCCTTCATTTGGTGTAGTTATGGTATTTTTTGTGCCCTGTCCTGTCTATGAATGGTCCAGCTTTAAATGTCTATATTACTTGTGAAGTCACTGAACAACTTCCTGTATGAATAGGGTTGGATGTTCTTGCAAATGCAAAGCGGGGAGGATCTAAGGTTGATGATGGATTTAAGATTCCTAAAGAAAGAGTTACTTCTGTTGTTTCATCTATTGATGAGGAAGAGAAATCCGAGTTCTCGATATTAGATGAAGAAGAAAGTGATGTGGTTAATGGTGCTCGCAATACTAATCGGAGGTATCGTGAGACAACTGCAAGAAAAAATTCTGATCCAGGTTTGCACATCCTAAATGGTTTTTATATGGATTTATTTGAGTTTAATTAGTAGCTGCAACTAGGTTAGGAAATAATTAATCAGTCTGTTTCACCAGTAAGCTTGCTCTTCTATTGTTCCTCATATGTCGAGAGGCCATTAATTTGATGTTGTCAATCTCTAAATTTTATGAAAGATATGCTTTCGACCTCAGGAGAGGAATTGACTTCACCCAGACGGCATAACATACTTTCAATGTTAGGCTATCTGTTGGAAGTTTGAAAGTATTTTTAAAATGTGGTTTGAGCATCAATTACGTTCTGTTAGCTGTTTTGGGTCAACAATTGGGCAAAAAAGATCCCTCACTGAGTAGGAATATTCCAGTGCGGAGCACAAGAGGACTTCCAATTTTTGAACCTCTTCACAGTGTCTAGTTTGAAGTAGGATATGGATGCCTTATTTGCATAACAATAACTAAATGTAGGAATGAAAACATTCATAAGCTGGTTTTGGTTTTCCTACTTCATGCTCTAGTCCCTTTTATTTCATCTGAGAAAAGGAAAAGCAGCAGATAGCCGAAATAGCTATCATTTAGGTTTATATGGTGGGTAAAATTAATTATGTGTAATCACTTGTAGAAGTAAGTTAATCTTGAACAATCATTGAAGCTAGTCTCCAGTGGTTAAATGGCTTGGAATCAATGGATCTGATGTATGCATAGTCTCGCTAGCCTCATGCCAATGGTTGTGAATTTGTTCGATAATTCTTAGAAATTTTGGCACTGGAAATAGCTCTTGGTTTTTGCTTTCTTTTGTGATGTAAACTATCAAATAGCTCCTGTGCTGTTGGCATAAAAGTCGTTAATAACCATGCCAATTCGAATAAGTGTTGGGTGATTATCTTCTTCTTCTTCTTCTTTTCTTTGAGCAGAAAGTACCGTCTCTGGTGCAAAGAGTGGGACCTTTACACCCAGAAGTTGTCGTTCAAGTGATTCAATACGTTCTGAAGTGAGTGTTCTCCTTTCTAATCTTTCTTTGCTGTATACTGATTGGCTGATGAAAGTAGTTTCTTGCAAATTTGACAATTGGTGAATATGCCTATTTGTTGGATCTGCTGCGTTTGCTAGTCCAAACACTGTTCTTGTATCTTGATGAATATATTAGAGAATTGAGGGTTACATAATTGTGTGTTGTTAATCTAGATTTCTTAATGTACCTCATTACATTAGCCTCTCTTTGATTCATTGAAATTGAAGTTATGGTATGTATTTCCTCAAGATGGAATCTTTTAAACAACAAGCGACATTCTTTTCTTTATTAGATGTTTTAGCAATGCTTCTAATACATGGAATTTTGTTTTGAGACAACTTATCTCCTAAAGGAATTTATGAGCAAGGTTTAAGTTCCTTAGGACTTTACTTTACTTGTCATGTCCTTCTATTTATAGTTGGTATTTGGCTTGATGTTTCTGACAACAACAGTTGGCTATTATTTAAATTGCTTAACTTTTGTTATTTATGCAATTCTTAACTGCTCTTTTCATCGTCCCTCTATCTTTTTATTTAGTTTAACTTTGCAAAAGAAAACTTGGCTTCAGTTTTTTCATATCTCATCTCCTTAATGAAATTAGTTAAAGAACATTGACATGGCATTTTGTTCTTCTTAATAGTTAGGAAATGTTTTGTGCTTGTTCTTTTGTGAAGTCCTCTTATGAGGGAAATGCATTAATAGGAGGATACAACTTTAAGTCACTGTTGATATAAAGATATTCTTTTGGGAATTGCAATTGGAATTTCAAGAAGGGGCAGTTTCTAGAAAACGTTTACATTGGGAGAAAGCATAGTGTGGAATATGTAGCTATGTTTTCTGTTCTCTGTACGAATTCAGCTCTTTCACATCACTAGTTTGAGGGCCCATTCTCTGCACGGGCACCCTCTTTACAATTTTTGATAAGTGAAAACTTGAATCTACTATTTTTTGAATGTATCAAGATCTTAATTTCTTGAATGCTATATAGATTGGAGTTTCATTGTAACTAAGTTGCATAAAATACTTTAGACGTGTTGTATTCAAGTGTTTTGGCAAATTAGTCAGACAAAAATGAAAACATTAATGTGGATAATTAAGAGAATTGGTATGTGTGGTTATCATGGACATCTATACAAAGAATTTATCCAAACACTTTAACGTACTAATAGGGCATTGCATGAGTTCGAAATAACTTATGTTGTAAAGTTGTTTCTTATCAAGAAAGAAAGCTTAAACCTATATTCATTATTTCTTAGTCCGTGATGACATAAGCTATTTAAATTTAGATATTTCCATTGTTCTTCTTTTTCCATTTTGCTAACATTTAATATTTTAACGTTAATTCATTACAAAACACTTGATAAAATTGACAACATGGACACATGACATTTGAATTATATCTAAATATTCTAGTAATTTTAAGGTAGAACGATGCTTCTTTAAAACTTGAGATTTCTCTTCCAATAACCTCAACTATATGAGTGCCACGCTCTGCGCATCGATTCACCACAAACTCCTAGTTTATTTATTTATATAACAAACTTGAGGGACTGGAGAGATAAGGGATCCAACTGCATTGTTTGGATGCTGATTGTTTTCTGTTGGTTCTCACATTCTTGTGATGCTGAGTTCATATCTGTGAATCTGAATATTCACTAAAATTCCACGCGCTTCATTTTTGTGTTAAGGTTTCAAGTCTCACCTCTCAGATTAGTAGGGGGAGTCCCCCATTTGATGAAGGCCACTGTCACCATGAGAGGCGGGAATCCAGAGATGATGGAACTGAAAGGAGGCGGTCAAGACAGGCACATAGTATGGATAGTGAAGACAGATATCATGGAAGAGAAGTACGGGATCGTCATCCCCATGGTCATGGTGGAGATGGAAAGAAACGAAGATATGATGGCAGGGGAACACCTGGTATGGTTTGTTCTCCTATCTGCATGTTTTTGTTTCTGCAATCTCTGCTTTTTTTTCTTCTACTGGATAGATAGATGGGGATGTTAGCAGTTTTGCCTGTCAAATATACATATAGAAGATCTTTTTGGGCCAGCTTTCTTTTCTGTCAAGGGTCAAGTATCTGGAGATCTTACCATTTAGAGTTATCTGGTTATTTTCCAAACCATAAGTTTGGAAGTCAACATTTTTGTGTTTGATGATTATTTGATGTTTGAGTCTGTTTGAGTCTAGACTGAGGTTGTCTAAGATTTACATATTTGTGGAATTGTGATGAAATCTGGAAATTTTAGGTAGATCTGAATGGGATGATGGGAGATGGGAATGGCAAGAAACACCACGCCGGGATGGTTACTCTAGCTCTAGAGGGCGACATCAACCTTCACCATCACCAATGTTCGTTGGGTCCTCACCTGATGCCAGATTAGTTTCACCTTGGTCGGGTGGTCATACTCCCCGTTCAAGTGGTATGTTGTTTCAAATATTTGAAATGTCCTGGTTGGTTAATTATTCCTTTCATAATCGTGCTTCTAATATTCTCTCCATTTGGAAGGTTCTGCAGCTTCTCCTTGGGACCACATCTCTCCCTCACCCGTTCCAATACGTGCTTCTGGAGCCTCAGTTAAATCTTCAAGTTCTAGGTACGGTGGAAGGTCCCATCAACTTACATTTTCTGCTGGAAATTCGGAACTGAATGAGGTACTTCTTCTTGTTTTTTCTTATTGGAATAAATTTTAAAATAAAACCTTTAACTTTTGAAAGCTCTGTTTGTTAAGTGATTTTGTGTGAGGGATATAATAATTACTAGATAGTGCTACTCTTGCTTTTTATTTGCTTAGTTGATTCTAATTTGTTCCATTATTTCTACGTGTTCCAGGATAGAGAAGCAGACGATGGGGACTTAGCAGATGAACATAAGTATGAGATTTCTGAGAGTATGCGTTTGGAGATGGAGCGCGATGCAGACCGTGCATGGTAATTAGTTACATGGACACAGCTCTCCACTCATTGCCCAGTGTTAAATTTAAGCAACTTTCATTTTCTGCACCTCTAAATGAATGGACTTTACTTTTTTGGCGTCAGAAGTTTATTTTACTATTGTATTTATTTCCATGCAGTATTCCAGTTGCTTTATAAGATATGGGCGGAAGCTTTAATTTGGCAATTTCTGTCATACAGGTACGACAGAGAAGAAGGTAGCACTATGTTTGATGGGGATAGGTCATCTGTTTTCCTTGGAGATGAGGCCTCTTTTAAAAAGAAAGAGGCGGATCTTGCGAAAAGACTGGTGAGATCTTGATCTTTTTGAATTTCATTTTTTGTTCTTTTGGGTTCTGGTTCATTTTTTTGAACTTCAGATTTTGTTTAACATAGATCACAAAGTACTCTGTCTGATTAACAATGGCTGGGGCTCCTTAATACTCTGCCGCTACTTATTTGATCTTGTGCCAAAGTCTAATGAGTTTGATATGGTAAAGTGGCTCTTGTCAATATGTTACATGTCAAAATTAGTTTGTGGCGGACCAGTGTACAGTCTTCTATTGCAGTGTTGTTTGCATGGCTTTTTTAATTCCAATAAAGTGGCACTTTTCATTTGATATCCTCCTAATTTCTTTGGTTTGTCTACACTATGATATGATCCTTACCTCATCTTTCAAATGAGTTAAGGCAGCTGACAAGCACTATCCGGTGGTGGTCAAGCTTTTTTTTATCTTGTATGCTTTGTAGGTTCATGGTGGCAAGGTTCATCTATTGTGACATGAGTTTGCATGAAAACTAATATGCTTTGTTGGATTAATTATAGAGCAAAATGTTTGATTAAAGCTTATCTCTACATTTGTCAAAAATCATGCCTGCAAACAGCTTGTATGCCTGTTATCAGTGTGAATCATGTGAGAAAAGCATGGTGACTGATTCCCTTATCATTACTTGAGCCATTGTATTAATAACTTCAGTTTCTTCAATAGCTGTTGCTTGATTGGGTAGTAAGCTTCTTTTGACGATAATGATAGTAAATTGACTTGGGTACCCATGAAATTTGTGTAATCTGAGTCTTTATATGGTTACAAGTTTTGAAAATGGATGGAATCCAAGCCTGGTATTACTTAATACTTATTATTAAGGATGGTTTCTTCGATTGCAGGTTCGAAGGGATGGAACTAAGATGACCCTTGCCCAAAGCAGAAAAATGTCACAGCTTACTGCTGATAACGCTCAGTGGGAAGACCGACAACTCCTGAGATCGGGAGCTGTTAGAGGTACAGAGGTGCAGACTGAATTTGATGAGGAGGATGAATGCAAGGTTATTCTTCTTGTACATGGTAAGCTTTAGCATGGGCTTAAACTCCCTGTGGCACAGGTTATGTGAATTGCTGCATATCCATAACTCGCCGCTCTGTCTTAGGCTAAGATTTTGTTCTATTTTGTCACAGATACAAAACCTCCTTTTTTGGATGGAAGAGTAGTATTTACTAAACAAGCTGAGCCTGTAATGCCACTCAAAGATCCGACGTCAGATATGGCTATAATCTCACGAAAAGGTTCTGTTCTGGTCAGGGAGATCCATGAAAAACAGAGTATGAATAAATCTCGCCAACGCTTTTGGGAGCTTGCTGGCTCAAAACTTGGAGATATTCTTGGTGTTGAGAAATCAGAAGCAGAGGTAATGTGTTTTGTGACTTGAAATGATGATGTTTGCTTTCTTTATAAAAGTATCTGTAGCAATGTCCGTTCCTGAAAGCTTGTTTTCCTTGAAATCTAGATTGATGCGGATACTGCTGTAGTGGGGGAACAAGGTGAGGTAGATTTTAAAGAAGACGCGAAGTTTGCACAGCACATGAAAAAGGATGAAGCAGTGAGCGACTTTGCAAAGTCAAAAACTATGGCACAGCAAAGGCAGTATCTCCCCATATATTCAGTGCGGGATGAGTTGTTGCAGGTTAGACTTAATTTTTTTATGTATATTGTGGTTAGTTTCGCATAATATTTCATAGAACTGTAGGGGTCTAGGGTATGTTTGATTTTATTCAAAGCAATGCCCCTTTTGCATTACTATTTCCCCATTTTATTAAAAAACTAGAAGTCAAACCTGCAATATTTCATCCCCTGTAGTAATGTCCATTTCTTTAAAATGTTTCGTTGTATTAAGCTGTCAAAACATCTGAATCTCTGGTCTCTTTGATTGACAAGTTTCTTGCAGAGATAAGAGTATTCTGCATTGATTTACTTAATTTTCACCGAATAAAAACAACACTTCTTTTTCCTTGCACAGCAATCAATACTAATTTTATAAGGATTAGTTGATGTTATTTCTTTTAGTGATGGAATGTATTTATGAGATTGATGAGGATATAAACTTTGACTTTGTCGATTGCCAAAGCCTTCCTGGTACAATACATATTAGCAGTCAGTTGTTAAAAAATAGAGATGGAAATAAATATCGCTGAAATATTGTTTAGGAAATTAATAGTGGTTACATTACCTTTTCTCTTTCGTGGTTACCCTAGCATGTTGGTTTTTCAAGGTGGTGAGGTCGTAACTATTAAAGATGGGCTATGGTTAAGAAAATTGATCTGTTGTGTCAGTAACGGTTTTCTTTCTTTGAAGAAATTCGTCAGCTAACTGTGCATGTTGTATGGCCGAAAAATATTGCTTGCAAAATGCAATTGTTGCATTCCTGCTAGATAAAGCCCACCATTTTTGTCCTTAATAAGTGTGGGGGAACAGATTTTGCCCAGGAAAAGGCAATGTGGGAACAATCACATGTTCTACTGCTTTCTGTATGCAAGTTAGATTTCCTACATTTGTCTAGAAGCCTTCTTATTCTTTTGTTGGTTACGATTGTCACAACTCTTTTCAAGTGTTTGTTATAACATTGCTTTTATTTAAATATTTGAGATGATAGGTTATCCGTGAGAATCAGGTGGTGGTCGTTGTGGGAGAGACTGGTTCAGGAAAAACAACTCAACTAACACAGGTTCTCTTCATGATTGATGTCATTAATTGTTATAAAAATCTTTTGTGAGTTGTCTATGGGAAATTTGAATCTATTATGACCTCTTTCTTGTTATATGCTGTGACAGTATTTGCATGAAGATGGCTACACTGTGAACGGCATCGTTGGTTGTACCCAACCAAGGCGTGTTGCAGCGATGAGTGTGGCAAAGAGAGTGAGTGAAGAGATGGAAACTGAGTTGGGCGAAAAAGTGGGGTATGCCATTCGCTTTGAGGATGTGACTGGGCCAAACACAATAATTAAGGTGAGACTTTTTTATTGTAAAGAGCAAATTCTTTAGGATACTATTTTTTTTTGGTTAATACTGAAATTTTTTGTGTTGTTTTTTAATTTACTTTCATACTGCTGCTGTTAATCCAGGACGGTTGTTTCCCCGATACATTGGAATCCTTACTTTTTCGTTTCGATTTTACACTGTCATATATCATTGTTTTTTTGTTTGTCTCTTGCATTTTGCAGTACATGACAGATGGAGTGCTTCTGCGTGAAACACTGAAAGATTCTGACCTTGATAAGTACCGGTATGACAAAAGTTTCTCTGTTTTGATCTATTACTTCTGTTTTATGTAAACTGAGTTGGAATGGATTTGTACATACATTGAGAATAATTTATGCAGACAGGAGAGATAAGGTTCCTCAAGTAGTGCCTGACCTCTTGCTATTTTTACTTTTTTCAGGGTCGTCGTGATGGATGAAGCACATGAGAGATCACTGAACACTGATGTTCTCTTTGGGATATTAAAAAAGGTGGTAGCTCGCCGTCGTGATTTTAAGCTCATCGTAACATCTGCTACTCTGAATGCACAAAAATTTTCGACCTTCTTTGGCAGGTAATAATCACTGTTGTGAGAAGCTTATTCTATCGATGTCTGTTGACGCAGGATTAAATTTAACTTCTATTATTTACAGCGTACCAATTTTTAACATACCTGGAAGGACATTTCCAGTCAACATCTTGTGGAGTAAAACCCCCTGTGAAGATTATGTCGAAGCTGCAGTGAAGCAGGCTATGGCCATCCATATTACCAGTCCTCCAGGTGACATCCTCATCTTCATGACTGGCCAGAATGAAATTGAAGCAGCGTGCTATGGTCTAGCGGAGCGCATGGAACAGCTTGTAACCTCCACGAAGCAGGGTGTCGGTAAGCTCTTGATTCTTCCCATATACTCTCAACTGCCGGCTGATTTGCAAGCAAAGATATTCCAAAAGGCTGAAGACGGGGCTCGTAAGTGCATCGTGGCCACCAACATTGCAGAGACTTCTTTGACGGTAGATGGAATATATTACGTCATAGACACAGGCTATGGAAAGATGAAAGTCTACAATCCCAAGATGGGTATGGATGCACTTCAGGTGTTCCCAGTCAGCCGCGCCGCTGCAGACCAGCGTGCTGGTCGTGCTGGCAGAACAGGACCGGGTACATGTTATCGACTTTACACGGAGAGTGCATATTTGAACGAGATGCTCCCGAGTCCCGTGCCGGAAATCCAGAGGACCAACCTTGGGAATGTGGTCTTATTGCTCAAGTCCCTTAAAGTCGAGAACCTGCTAGATTTTGATTTCATGGACCCACCTCCTCAGGATAACATTCTCAATTCAATGTACCAATTGTGGGTCTTAGGTGCACTAAACAATGTTGGAGGTTTAACGGAGCTTGGCTGGAAAATGGTGGAATTCCCATTGGATCCTCCTCTTGCAAAGATGCTCTTGATGGGTGAGCAGTTGGGTTGCCTAGATGAGGTTTTGACAATTGTGTCTATGCTCTCAGTGCCATCCGTCTTTTTCCGGCCAAAAGACCGAGCAGAGGAGAGCGATGCTGCAAGGGAGAAGTTTTTTGTTCCGGAATCTGACCACTTAACACTGCACAATGTCTATCAGCAGTGGAAAAGTAAACAGTACAGAGGGGATTGGTGTAATGATCACTTCCTGCATGTCAAGGGTTTGCGTAAGGCTCGAGAAGTGAGATCTCAACTGCTGGATATTCTCAAGACGTTGAAAATCCCATTAACTTCGAGTTGGCCCGACACAGATGTCGTGAGGAAAGCCATCTGCTCTGCATACTTCCACAATGCTGCGCGACTGAAGGGCGTTGGCGAATATGTTAATTGCCGGACCGGGATGCCCTGTCATTTGCACCCGAGTAGTGCTCTTTACGGCATGGGACAGACGCCTGAGTATGTGGTCTACCACGAGCTGATTCTGACAGCGAAAGAGTACATGCAATGCGCCACCGCTGTGGAGCCGCAGTGGTTGGCCGAACTGGGTCCCATGTTTTTCTCTGTCAAGGATTCAGACACGTCTCTGCTGGAGCACAAGAAGAAGCAGAAGGAAGAGAAGACGGCCATGGAGGAAGAAATGGAGAACCTGAGGAGATCGCAGGCTGATGCGGAGATTGAAAATAAAGCAAAGGACAGGAAGAAGAGGGCAAAGCAACAACAGCAAGTCTCATTGCCTGGGTTGAAGCAGGGTACTTCTACTTACCTCAGACCAAAGAAATTTGGTCTGTAACTGTACATAGTGCTGTATCATATGGTATTTAATATTACATTTAATTGTTAGCGGAGAAGCCAATAATTTGGTAATTACCGTTGACACGTCTACTGACCGAAACCAGGAAGGTAGGAGAAGAGCGGAAAAAAGCAGATGCGTAATGGGTTTTGAATTCGAACTTGTCTTTTGTATGCAGCCTTTTACTGATGATACATGATGCAAGTGCTTTTTCAACTGATGAAGGGAAATATTTCTGCAACCTAACTACTTGTGCGGTAGTTTGTACTTGGTAAATCCAGTTAGCTCCCTTCATGTCGAAATAGTATGCATTTGATTCTCGAGTTCTTTTGATTGATTTTATGGACTAATTGGTGAAATACATTGATTCATAGTAATTTCATTGCATTGAGGGACGGAGGACATTTGCCTTCAACAATCCCAACGGGGAAGGGTCAGAAATTAGGACAGACGAGCTTTGGTAGGATAATCGTGACTTAAAACAAGTTAATTTGTGTAGGTAAGCTCGTAGTATATGCTTTTTATCACATTCGAGTCTCGACTCCTCACGCGTATTGCTCAGTATATCCACCAAATGCCTTCACTAAGATTGCCCTCACTTACTTACTCGACATAGTCATCCTGTTCACGATACTTATAGTAGTATTTATATTGACTGGCATGGTCGAAAGATATTAAAAACGAATTGGTATACTTTCTGTTGATTTAGGAAACGGAAGGGTATCATAAGCTGCGGGCAACATTGTAATTTTCAAAGCTCACGAAAAGTACCCGAAAACCCATTTGAATTTGTTATGAAAAGTTGATGGACTAAATTAAATAAATCAAAAGATTTAGGACTACACGGTAAATTTAGCATTAGTTTAAGGACTATATTGAATGAATGATTTTTTGGGAGAGTTATGGAAGAGTGGATTTGTGTTTAGACAAGGGCGCCTTTGATGATAAAGACTTTGAAAATGCAAATATTGTTTTCTGGTACACTTCAGCTTCAACATCCATTTGCCCAACGCCAAACTCAATGACCTCCCTTTTGCTGCCGACCAACACCAACTTACTTAATTCCAAAGATACTGTCTCCTTCTACTACCTCCCTTTCGCCGCCGTTGAGTTGAAGCGTGACCAACCCGAAGGATTCTTCGCCAGCAGCTGCACTCATCCTCTGGCTTCGCCGCCGCAAGACGCCTTGGACATAATCTTCCATTTGACAAGCATTTTCGCGATTCCCAGTACTTGCAAAAATGAAAGCCTAATGCTGACCATCTCGTTGAAGGTAACATAATCACCATATAAAGCTTGCACTTCGTGAAGTTTTTGCTGTCAAAGTCCTTTCTCTAAATGCAAGGCATCCTCTCGAGACTCTTCCAAGGGCACCCTTTTCCCTCTTGCTCAATCTATTTGTATTTCACTTCTTCCCATCAATATTTGCCTAGAAATTGCATTCGAGGAGACTTTCCATTCTCCCAGTACTCCTTCTGCCTCTCAACAATTATTTAACCCTGTTACAAATTAATGAATCAACGTATCATAAATGCAAGGATAATTTCGCTAGTAGACGATTGGAATCTCATAAGCTAGGCAAAAAAGAACGAAGCCTTTTTTCGGAAGTGGCCTGAGTATGTGGTCTACCATGAGCTGATTCTGACAGCGAAAGAGTACATGCAGTGCGCCACTGCTGTGGAGCCGCGGTGGTTGGCTGAACTGGGTCCCGTGTTTTTCTCCGTTAAGGACTCAGATAAGTCTCTGCTGGATCACAAGAAGAAGCAGAAGGAAAGAGAAGACGGCTATGGAGGAAGAAATAGAGAACCTGAGGGCATTGAAGGCTGATGCCGAGATGCAAAATTAAGGCGAAGGAGAGGGGAAGGGGGCGAAGCAACAACAGCAAGTCTCATTTCCTGCGTTGAAGCATGGTACTTCTACTTACCTCAGACCAAAGAAATTTGGTCTATAATTGTACATGCGTTGTACAGATATTATGTAATGTAACATGTAATTGTTAGCAGAAAAGCCAATAATTTGGTGGATACCTTCACTCTGTTTGACCCACGAAAAAAGTGCCCGAACTCTCATTTTTGATACTGTCGACCTTGTTCGATAGTATATATTTTTCTATTTTCCTTCGAGTTAGGGTAATGACACTTAGTCGAAAATGATGACCTGAAAAACTGAGCTGATAAGAGAAGATTCACGAAGTCCGATTAAATTGGGGCCGACCTCAACAATTTGATTATATGATCTGCTCAAAGTGTTTAGCTGTTCAAAACGATGCTAGAATGCTGAAACGCAAAATCAGGCGAAGTTGAGTGGATCTGCCTCCCCATCATGAGGAGATTGTTGTAGTTGTAGAGCCGAGGTGCATGACAGTTGAACTGCTTGCCTCCGACCGTTTCTGTCTGTATTGCAGAGCAAAGGGAAGATAAGAAGGGAGACTCACGTGGTAGGTGCAGCAAGACTTGGTCAACGACGGTGAACAATTGACCGTTTTTTTTTAATTTTAGACATTGTGAACTAATGCGTTTGTCAGTCTACCTGGTATTTACGTGCATAAATTTCCATAACTTAAAAGTTGTCTAGAACATCATCGCACTGCCTTCAGCATCCAGAATGAGGGTGTTACAACTTCCTGATAGATCAATCATGTCTACACATGCATTGAGGGTTTGAAGTAAGATAACTTCATAGCCAATGTGTACATATCAAGATGCAGTACTTAAAAACACTCAGAAATGCAATCCAAGCTATCGGAAGAACAAGCTACCGTTAAAAGAAACAATCTGGTCCTGGTGTCCTGATTCGAAAATATGCGAGTTAACTGAGTGGACACATGATGGGGATGGTACATTCCAAACTTCAGCGGAATTCTTGGGTTCAAGTAGTTAAAAGCTTCATGCTTTTATTGTCACACTGCACAAGCACAAACCTGATGGCTTTATCTCGGAAGTCTGCCATTCAGAGCCCGGGGCGGCATTGGGATCATACAACAATGTACGATACTCAGGATCCTCTTCAAGTGAAAATAGCAAGAGCTTCCCCTCCAATATACCAAATCGAAACCCGATACTTGAGCTCCCCGTAAGAGGAAGGGGCACCATCCTCCAGGAATTGTCTTCTGGATTATATATGGCAAGCTTCCTCTGGTTCTTCCACTCCATACAGAACAGCTTCTTTCCAAGCACGGCATGTGCAGTAACCATGACACATCCATTCTTCATCTCGCACCAGGTTTGCCGCTTGGGATTATACACATCAACAAACCTCGAGTTCCCAATGGTGAAATTTGAGCGTCCACCCATCACATAGAGCTTCCCTTCAAAGCCGCATGCAAAGCATCCCCACCTTGGTCGCCTAAGAGACTCGATGAGAGTCCACTTGTCAGAATCAGGGTCGTATACTTCAGCACTGGAGAGACTTTCACCTTCAATTCCATGGCCTCCGACCACATATACCAGTCCATTGACTTCTGCACAAGCGAAGTCGTAGCGAGCCACATTCATGTTTGCTAGTTTGCTCCAACTGCAATGAAATTCCACATATAAGAAAATCAAGTTAAGGAGTACAGTAATTAGCAACTCCGAAAGTGATCTTCAATAGTTTGCTGTGAGCAAGCCAAAAGGTCATAATAGTCCAAATAGGGAATGTAGAAGGGTGCAAAGAAAGTATAACAATGGCTTGGTAGACCCATGTTCACGTGGACTAGTCACAGTACCACAGTATCTTATTACAGCTGAAGCATTTGTCACGTTCAGGTTAGAAAACAGGGAAGCATCTTGAAACAATTTGTGATCAAGATAACAACTTGATTCAGCAGGTCATCAGGAGAAACTCCAGTTCCACAGGTGTGCCATTTCCAGAGTAATGCATAAACCTGATTTTCTAACCTCCCAATGTTCAGCTATCAGTTCCATTTTCAGGGCATTTGACAGCATGATCAAAGAATTGCAATGCTTCAGGAAGAAATTCTAAGCTGAGAAGGAACTCTATGGTCTAGGAGGCTGAGCTTGATGCATCTTAAGAGAATGAAGATTCCTAATTACTTTCTGAGTGAATAAGGTACTGGAATTGACCAAAAATTTAAATACGATACATAAGAATATATCAGTAGCCCCTTCCCACCCTTACTCGAGAGAAGAGAGTATATATACCTGCTAAGGCAAGAGTCATACTGGTAAACTTCTGCAGAGGCAGAGCATGTTCCATCTACCAAGGAGTAACCAGCCATGACAAGTAGCTTTCCATTAAGAACCGCCATTCCAGACCCAGCTTTTACCATACCAGGCATCGGTGGAAGTTGCTGGTGCTTATGTCCCAAACAGTTCAAGACTTCCCAGTGGCTTCCCTTCCCTTCAGCATCCGTAGTTAACACATACAGCCACTCCTCAACAACCCCTGCTAATTTTCGCACAGTGAGGAATTCTTTGCTTCGGAGCACTGACCTCCACTTCTTGCAGACAGTGCCCATTGATGGAAACTTGAAACGAGGAACCAGTGCAAGGCAATACTCAGCCACATCATCAGGCAATCCAGGAAGAATGGGGCTGCCATAATCATCATCAATCTGAGTTGCCAAAGGAAGTTTACTTTTTGAACGAACTGATGTGCTTTGGCGGACTGAATTGGAGAAACACATGTCCTGTCCCGTGAATCTTTTCTTCTCATTCACAAAACAGGGCATTTCTCAAGATGATGCTGCACTTCGGAAAAGACCAAATGTTTCTCGTACAAATGGATTAACCTCCTCAAGGACGAGCTAACTCAAAAGGAAGGTGTCTGATTAGAGAAATTCATGATAACCTTCAGCTATAGGAATTTTACAGGACCAAGGCATGAAAGATGTGGCGGAACGGATTGCTAATGCAGCATGTGCTGAGGTCTTTCGGTGCTTTGTCCAATCCGACTCAAATTCCATACCAGAACTTTTGCTTTTGGAGAATTTTCTTCTTGATGATTGAGGCAGACTATTTTCCAGGCTTCCAAAGTTTGTTCTTCCTCCACACATTTCCCTGGTAACTAGATAAAAAGTAGACTGTCAGAGCTGACTCATATTGTTCAAAGGGAGAAACTTCTAGAAGTCAGTTCTTGAAAAGATATAGAAACGGTAAATATCATACCAGTAAAAGTGATAAAATTGAAAAGCTTCTTTAGCCCCCTCTTACTTCCATCTTCCTGAAGAGAGTGGACTGCCTGTAGGTAATAACAATGCGAAACAAAACGAGTTAAACATGCTAGTCAAGCAGAGGGATCCTAACAAGTTGATGTCAATGTCTCACTCAGCCAAAAAGAACACAACAAAGGAATCAGGGATTTGTGAATCTCCACAACACAAGCACAATTAAACACAAAGGGGAGGTGGTGTCTGAACAATCATAAAATTCCTTAATCATAATCTCGAAGCAACAGATTCATGACCCAACAGGGGAAATTTTTTTCAGAAACTTGATGGAAAAGGTTCTGTAAAAATATAAAGAAAAAGAAGTGAATTTTTCTTCCCTCTCCCGGTCAGACTTAGGAACATTCAATGACTTTTAAGTCATGCGGTTTTACGAAGAGAGTTAATTACTCTTACCACCTAATACAGGGAAGCATATCTACAATGAAGTTGCTTATAAAAAAAGAACACATTTTTCAAATTTAGAAAATCTTCTCAACATGACCCCTTTTCTTAAGCCGAACTCCTCCTTGCATTATTAAATGACACGAGACTCTCAACTTCACCAACCTCTCATACAACTCTTAACATTTGACAGATTCTTGCACTACTTTCCATTTTTTTTCTTTTTTTCCTTTTCCTCTCATTAATGGCCGTCCATAATTAATTCTGTATTATAAGCTTGTGGTGGAAAAGCTATTCGAGATAAATATCGCCCCTACGTTTCGTAACTTACTTCTGGGGGACGTAAGTCTGAGCGCTGTAGCAAGATTGCAGTACAAACAATCGGACGATCAAAAAAAGAAAAATAGCCGAACAAGAAGCAACAAACCAAGAATGAAAGGAAAACAACATGGATTTGAGAAAGTTCAACTGATGAATTGCTTTTCAATAGTATGCTCGGCTAATTTGGGCTACTCAAATTGTCCTGTCGGAGCTTTCCTCTGCACAGATTCAAGCATGGAAACATGAAATACCTCCAGATCTCGTGTGCAAGCGCGCGGAGCAATCAAACAAATTCAGGGTAGATGAAACCGCACAAGAACACATATCATGCGTCACCGAACAATCGAATCGAGCCGGCGAGAACCAGAAAATAGCGCTAGAATCACGAGGACGAGACAGCAGCGGGCTTACTCCAAACAGAATTACCAAAGCTCCAGCTCGTGGAGCTGGTATCAACACTCGAACAGAAACGTAATCCAACTATATCTCAACCAACCAAACACTACTTCACGAAACCGGATCTAGAACACTAGACAGAGTGACACTCCGATCATCCACCGCAGCGCTGTGAACGCTCCAATGTCGAGAACTTGAAGCCGGGATCGACGGAAAAGCGCCGTCCAAACACGAGATCTAATCGAATCGGGACACAGATTACCTGCGAAGAAATCGGAGATGAATCAGCTGCTGCACAGAGAGACAGAGAGAGCTGAGCGCGTGCGTGAAGATGGAGCGCAGATTGATGGATAGGATAGAATAGGACTAACTCGTGAGTAGAAATTTAGAATGTGCAGAGGGATTTAAAGGGAGAATGGGAAGAGAAACATGGTTAAAATGGTAATATAACAGAGAGATAGAGAGCGAGCGAGAGGATGACACTGACAGAGCGCGCCCACGTCAGGCACAGACAGGATATCTCCCCGCTAATATGGAATTCGGATTATTTAATAATGACTTTTCGCTGTCCGAAAGATAATTAGATATATCGGTGGAAATTACCAGACTTTTTTATTTTTTAAATAAATATCACATGAAACCCGAAACTAATGTTTATATTTATGACCGAGGATCTTCACTTTCCACCGGTCGTTTTCGCCAGTCCTTTAGATCTATGTATTCGCGGATCAATACCTCGAGGGAGACTGGCCTAATAAGGATCCCTCATTTAAATCACAGAATCATACTTGAGAGTCGAACCCTGAACATAATTGTAATAAATGAACATTTCCACCAGCTTAGCCATGCCTGGATAAGTACAAGCCAATCTTTTTTATAACCTTTTTGTTTTGATTTTATTCACAGTTTATTTGTCACATGTTTATAAGTTTGAAAAAAAATCAACTTGCTTATAAATAAGTCTAAGCTTTTTAATAATACAAAAAGATATTGGGATATTTGTGGTATAGATAATTTGTGGGATTGGCCTTTCTATTTTTCTATAGTTCTTTTTCTCTTTTATTTTGACAGAAATTTTATTGGCGCATTTGACTAATGGACTTAGTGCGGAAAGTGTCCAATTTGGCGGCCGCCCACGTCATAAACATTTTTTTTGCATTTTACGCGGTCTGCTGTTAGTTGTAAATTAGTAGAAATAACTTTTATTTTTCTTTGGAAACGTTAGAAGCAAAGAGAAAAATATCATAGATTTTAAAGATTATAAATTTAACAAAAAAATATCCACTAAAACTTTCAGTTAATCTTCTTAATCCTTTATATTCCTAATTATCGATTTGAGATTGTCATGAATGAGACTGATGCAAAGTTTAGCATACCGACATCATAAGGAAGAGTCAAATTTGGGAACAAAGAAGTCGGCGTTATAAATCCGGATTGCATGTGATAGTCATTACTTACCGGATCAATCATATGTAGAGTTCCTTGAACATATATAGATGATTACAAGAAATTGTGGGATATGTGCACAAGAAAAAAAAAAGGATGACACAATTAATTTGAACAAAGTAATATAAAGTAAAGCTCCAATCATTCGACCCTATGACGTTTACTTGAGATGAGATAGTGACCGATTAATAACCTCATATCTTTTGATTTTTTTTCCACTTATTCCTACCACTCATAATGATGATATGTCCTTCAAGTTTGATCAAAGGTAATTGTTGACATGTCAAAAGACGCACTGTTTTGATAAAAGATGTAAATCAATTTCGATATACCTCGAATTGTCCCAATGAAACGGGTCAATCTAATCTCAATCGCCACTCGGCCCTGGCATAAGTAACCGCCATATTAGGCAAGAGGATCTATCGGACGAAAGTGAAAACAACATGTTAAACGTACTTCCCCATTTAAGAACAGGAGTTAGGTGGCATTAGTAGTTAGCTCCTGTAGAATAGGTTTCTCTAACTCGATCCGGGATAATTGCATCGAGTGCCGACGAAACTTGGGACCCTGCATTTTCGTCGTCATAAGAATTTCATTCGTGTGTATTATTCAACCGGCACGTGTGAATTGACTAATGATGTTTTCACAACTTCAACACCCAATAAATTGTGGAGCCCGTCTGCCCTTCTTCAACAAGCTAGACAAGGGCCACAAACTTCCTCCGACCCGCATTGACAAGCGAACGAAAACATCTAGCTGCGGTGCCAGATTCCACAGGCCAGCGGTCTATGTTCACCCGGGGCATTCTCTTATCGTTTTCATGCGCCACGGACAAATTAGAATCAATGAACGACACAACACGACATGACACGTGGTCACCCAACTCTAAAATATTGCCGCCACGCCGTCTTGTCTCTATCTGACGATCTTGTTCTCACAAGATTAATCCATCAATCAACGCTCGAAAGAAAGAGAAAGAAAATAGAATAAAGGGGGGTTGTTTCGAATGTCGCCGCATTTTCTTCCCCCGACCCCAAAATCATGCTGCTCCGTCGCCTTGTCTCCATCTAAAATGTCCGTCGCTGGAGTCTGGTCCACTCGATGTTAACCAACGATTGTTTACGGAAAGCAGTCGCATGCGGGCCGGAACGCCACAGAAAACCGCGCATGGGGCCTGTTCATTCATCAGCCACGCATCGTGGGATCGTGTCCCGCCCCACTTATGGTCGGTGATTAGATCCCGTGGGATCGGATTCTCGCAGGACGTAACGATGAAGCCGTTCACATTCATGCTAATCCGAAAGAGAGTGACGTTCGACTTGGGGAGTCATATTTAATTGACTAGATTTTAGATCGATCTTGAAATCATCGTACTAGTAATCTTTAGAGACGTGTTGGATAAATTGTAATTTCTTGACTCAAAGTGGGCTCACTTACTGGATCGAGATCAAAGCTAATTCATCCGTGTGGAGGCTTAGAAGATTCACGAGGGATTGTCTTTTTTTTGGGGGGAGATGTTCATCGATTGATCTAACCGCTTGATTAGGAATTACAATCGAATTAGAGTACCTTTCTCTCAAAGTAATCTTGGAGTGATGATTGAGTTGACCACCATTTTGTCAGATGTTTCTTGATTAATGTGAACACGAGATTAATCTATGTTGCCGAGGACTATAAAGTCAAAGATTTAAACACATCTTATATATAGAAAGGAAAACGAGGTCAAGGATGTAAGGACGTGCTTTGCATGATTGTTATTTATTATTTTGCCGAAAATTATTGATATTAATCCACCTCTAACTATAGGGTCAACTATACCCTAACCATATCTTTAAGTTCTGAATAAAATATGCAATCCATAGTTCAACTGATCTTAAAAGTTTCGCAGCCACGACAATCGAAATGATGTGCGCAATTGGGTTGATGAAGTATTATTATACACAAAGTGCGTATACAATTGAGCTTACCCTTTTTATATGGCTTTGGCTTCAAATTCTTATCAGGAGCCAATCATATTAACGGTCATGATGTTTGCTTTCCCCCCCCCTTTTTAAAGAGATGTAGATCTTCTTTCTCACATGATACTCATCATGGCGCTTCAATGAATATCGACTATCGTTAAAAATCTTATTTTTATAAACCAATTATTAAGAAAATTAAGAGAAACATAGTGCGAGATATTGCGTCCAATTTAATTGCGCAGTTAATAAGTCTTGTAAAAGCTCTAGACACTTTCACAATTGAACACATTGACAAGAAAAAAATTCATTCTCAAAGTCCTATCGTTAATCAATCTCGATGAGTGTCTAATGGAAGTCTTCTTATTTCAATGGGCTTGGCATGGTGGAGAGATTTCGGTGGGAGTGGACGCCGAAAACGACGTCTGTGGCCGAGAGTCAAATCAGGGCCGTTCACGAAGAATTGCGGGCGAGGGGGAAACGGACGGTGGGCTCAGCTACACGTGTTGCGCCCCTCGAGGTCTTCATATCTAGGGGAGGAGATTGGCCTGCGGAGATATCAAAAGATTTGGCAAAGTCACGCCAATCTAATAATGCAATGAGATGATTCTATTATTAAAGCGAAGGTCATTGAAAAATGTGATGACAAGTTGTTGAGAGCATGAGTGTCTACAAAGTCAATTATCTGGGGCATGAATTGTCATGGCCGCCTCATGTAATTTTCACACTAAAATTTCTTTTACTATTCAATCATGAGAAATGTCATTCATATAGTTCATGATCCACGTCCCTAATATTCATTTTCTATGAGTAAACACAAGTGCGGATGCGGAAAAGTTGTAATTATAATTGAACTTCCGTCAAAATCACTTAAAGAGTTGCCTTAATTATAGAAAGAAAAGTGTTGTTTGCTTTAAGAGGTTCGACTAAAATTTACAGAGCTTGGATTCATCATTTATGATCGGTGTCGGTGTTGCGGCCACCTCCGTAAATATTTTCTTTTTGCCATCAAATCCATTGACTCGCTCATATAGAAGTCCGCTTCGATGGTCATGTCGAAATCATGCCAATCTTCCTTGAAATGATATGCATTTTTTTAGTAGGTGATGATGAGTTCTGGCACGATGATCATTTGGCATAGGCAGGTGCAGCCGCCTGTAATGGTTGCCTTCTCTTCAGGGGTCCCTCCAACAAGACAGGTCGGTTGACCGGCCGTCGTCGTGACCCTTGGAAGTTTCAAGAGGGCGGCGTCTCGAAATTTCCGGCTCCAACGTGTGAAAGCAAAACTAGCTCCTCCTCTCGGAAAAACAGTCGTTCTAACTACTAATCTAACAAAAAAAAAATTTAAAAGCTCCGTTAGTTTCCCTGAAAAATATAACATTTCCAAAAAATATTTTATAAAAAATATAATATTTTCCGATATTTGTTTGTCAAATGCCATCGGTTAGAGGCCGTGATATTTAAAAGTAAATGAAGAACATGAATTTTTTTTTCCTTTTCAAGAAAGTAGAAAATATTCGCCTCACTTTTAAAGGTGTTTATTCTATTAGTGTAAAATATTTTTCTTGACTATTTTATTTTTTGTGAAACGAACGCCGAAAAGTTAGGAAAATATTTTCCTTGAAGTTATTTTCCGTAAAATGAACATAGCCTAAAAGTTTTAAACTTTCACGTTACGAAATAAATACTCCAAACTTTTTTTATGCCATGAAGATACAGAATCTATACCGATGTAGTAAATATACTTTTAAAATTAAATGTAATAGAAGAATTTCTATGTCGTGAAAACCCAAATTTGGGATTTTTTTTAAGGTTTGGAACATTTGCGTCGCAGTGAACATAATTTGATTTTTTTTCTTTGTGGTACTTGTCTTTTTTGGACCTCAGGTTGCATGACGTGGCCGTGGCGTCGTATTATCTAGTGATCATCGTTGTCCGTCGCAAGTTCGCAACCGTATGTTATGCATCTCACTTTGGATTGGTTTTATCGCACCGCGTTCCGTGGGGAGACTCGATCGAGACGGGGCCGAAGCCTTTGAGCCAAATCTCAGTTCTCTGTTAATCTTTGAAAGTTACACCTCCCGAACTTTGGGCCTTATTAACATTGTACCGGGAATTCGGCCAGAAAAGCCCATCTCTTTTTTATTAAAAAAAATGAGGCTTTGACCCTAATTTGTTGAGGTGAGAGAAAAATCGCATTATCTTGATTTTCTGGAGAGATTGTAAATTTATAAGTATAAATGAGGAAGGAAAATGGACCTCATCTTGTTTGGAAAGTAGGGGAACGTCGAGAGAGAGAGAGAGAGAGAGAGAATATGAGTGGAAAGTATACAGGGTCCTTCACTTGGCCCCTAAAAGGCCTTTCTAATAAAAAATTCAAAATTATACTTAATACGGTATAAATATCTAGATTTTTATTATTATTATAAACTCCGAATTTTCCAATCGCGACATAGATATCCGATTTTTTATGTCATAAGAAGTCCGAATTTATTCCGATGTGATAAATATACTATTGATAAAACTGTTATACATCATATACTTTGGCGGATGTTGGAGTTGTTCATTTTACTAAGCTCGGCAATATTGACGGCACGCGTGCTCACATATATATATATATATATATATATATATATATATATATATATATAAAGAGAAGAAAGGGGGATTGAGCTCATTTATAAGGATCATCATCTAAAGAGGGCAAATTCATGCTCACGTCAAAATTTGCACAGATCGAATCTCATGTATTCGAAAGAGACAGGCAACTAAGAAATCGATAGTCCAATGATTATACACAAAAATCGAATTAAACTTAAAAGAATTTGCAATCGGCCTGAATTGATTCCTTCTGCTTACTGAAGTCCTTTTCCTTTACCAGCTCATGACGGGGTCGCACTTTTCCTGGCCGACGTGCATTGTCTTGTCATCGGTTGGCGACAGACAGAACCAAAAGCAATGGATGGTCGAACCCTAAAGATGCAGCGTCTGATTTTTCGACCCAAGGACGGTGAGGCCCGAACCGGGGTCTGGTTCGGGTGAGGAATACGTAGAGGCCGCTAGAATCAGCTACAGGCGCGCCTGCAAAGAAATCGGTGGGCTCGAGCAGAAACAACTGGAATTGACCGAAATACCATTTTTGCCCCTCCCCCCTCCTCTCCCTGATGGAGTCGTTGTCAGTTTTGAGAAACTGAGAGCTATCGATAGTTATCCAAACTTCCTTCCGTCTTCAACCTTCATCGCCCAGTCTCAGTAACCGTTGCAACTAAACCTAGCTCTTGCTTAGCCATCCACCATCTCTCATGCCTATCGCTTCCTTCTCCGTTCTCCGCCACCGCGTCGCCGCCTCCCTCCTCCACCTCCGCCACCTCCCCCTCCCTCCTCCCGCCGCCGCCAGGCACCGGAACCCCGGCAACGTCTCCAGGAAGCTCCAAAGCCCCAGCAAGAACTTCCTCAGGGCCAAGCAGCGCACCGTCAGGGAGTTCTCATCACTCGCGCCGGTCCTCTCTCCCGACGACGAGCCCCCGCTCTCCGAATCTCAGGCGATCGGCACTGTCGCGGCCGCCCAGGCCAACTTCATGCGCGTGATAGTTCAGTCCTTGCCTTCGATCGAGGGCGCCGGGATCGGCGTGGAGTTGCTGTGCGTGGTGAAGGCGGTGCTAAAGAAGATAAAGAGGAGGGTGCTGGTGGGGGACAAGGTGCTGGTAGGGTCGATCGACTGGGTGGATCGAAGAGGCATGATCGAGAACGTGTTCCAGAGGAGGACCGTGATTTCGGACCCTCCGGTCGCGAATGTGGACCACTTGCTCGTGCTTTTCTCCATGGAGCAACCCAAGTTGGAGCCCTTCTTGCTCACTCGGTTCCTTGTGGAGGCCGAGTCTACGGAAATTCCTCTCACGCTCGCTTTGAACAAGTGCGAACTCGTCGATGAAGAGGTTGGCATTCTTTCTACGAGCTCAATTAAGGGCCGAACGAGTGATTCGGTGGTTAAGCTCAAGGTTTTGGCCTTAGTATGTGGAAAGTGAGGGGAGGAAGTGTCCATGAGCTACTAGATCACGCTACATTTCACTTGCGCCGCTTGGGAATGTAGAGATTAGATGGAGAATTTAGATATATATCTGAAGGTCGTGTAGGCTTGGGCCTTTCATTTTCATTGCACTGGCCTGAGACTGGTGAACATGTCTCTGAAGTGGGACAAAATCACAGAAATTCTATGAGATGTAGATTGAGAGATAAAACTGAGGCCTCAAGACATGATAAGTGGATTTCTCTATAGACCAGGGAAGGTCAAGTTACTGATAATCGTTGTTTTAGTTTATATGGGGGGAAGTGAGTGCTGTTAACATATGTAGGCCTAGATTTATAGTTTCGGTTATCCATTTTGATTTGTGATATCAAACGATACTGAATATTCTGGGATAGGTTTATCTTATTCTTGTTGCTTCAGTTATTAAATGACTGAAATGTTTCTGAAGTAGTATCAAAACCACAAACAAGCAACAGGCGTCATGATGTAGTTCTACTAATCATAATTTGAAAAAACCACAGTATGGTGTTATTGTTGCCTCAGGCACCATCTATGAGCCTTTTCCTGAATTAGGCTTGAGGTACGATGACATGGAGGGAGGATTGTACGAGGAAAAACTTAATTAGCCTAGAGTACTACTCACCGAGTCTGAAAAATACCAGAGGTTTCCTGTATTCTCAAGGAACCCCCGCCCAAAATCGATATTCATTGTCATTTCTTGGATGCTTTCTCTTTATTCTCTTCACTGATGAATGGCTTTAATGAAGTTTGCAGACGTTGGTTGCCTGGAAGTCAAGGTTACAAAGCTGGGGCTATAGGCCAATTTTCTGCAGCGTTGAGTCCAAAAAGGGACTTGACTCCCTTGCATTCATCTTGAGAGACCAAACGAGTGTGATTGTGGGTCCAAGTGGAGTTGGAAAGTCTAGCCTGATTAATGCTTTGAGAAGCAACAATTATCCTTCTGATGCAGCAGCCGATGCCGATTGGTTTGCTCCTGTGGGTTCTCCAGTTCTTGTTGTGCTTGTGTTTATATTTGATGAGACGAAGTAAACTCGACATTTTGACTCTAGATGTTCTCCCAACAGATTATTGGCAGTAAATGGTATGAGGATCAGCAGGTAGGAGAAGTGTCTTCAAGAAGTGGAAGAGGAAAACATACTACACGCAATGTTTCTTTACTTCCATTATCAGGTGGAGGATATCTTGCCGATACTCCTGGGTTCAACCAGCCAAGTTTACTAAAAGTCACCAAGCAATCTCTTGCAGAAGCTTTTCCAGAGGTCTTATCACTTCCTCACATATCTTTTGTTGTTCTTCCTGTCGTCATGTTCATTTTGCTGAAATAATGGTCTTGTAAGTCACTTCAGATCAGGAAGAAGCTCAAAGCGAGGGAGCCAGCTAAGTGCTCATTCAATAATTGTTTACATCTTGGTGAGCCAGGGTGCATACTCGAAGGAGAACATTTGGAGAGATATCCATACTACTTCCAACTCCTTGACGAGATAAAAGTCAGAGAAGAGTTTCAACTGAGAACATTCGGAACCAAAAAAGAGAGCGATGTTAGGTATTTCCTGTATGCTGTATGGTTATTAGATATGTATGCTTAGTATGCTTATGTCGATGATGAGTAGTTAATGGCATGTCATGCGAGATTTCGTGCTGTGTTGAAACTGTCCTGCATTGAATATGTTGATTTCCTGCAGAGTTGAATGATTTTTGTCGATTATGCGATGGTACTGGTTTCGAGGGATCTGATGAAAATGACCGGCATATGGTATCAAAATGCAAGTGGGCCTGTTCAAAATCAATTTTTCCTACGGAAGAAACTTAAGACTTCTTGTAATATCCATCTATCATGCTGCCGCTGGCCATGTAATGCATGTTTAATCAGGTGCCTGTGAAGATCTTTTAATTTTGTAATTTTTCTTTCCAGGTGGTTTTTTTTTTTTTTGCTATCATTAGCTAGTTATTAGAGGAGCACGTATGGATCCTTTGATCTTTTCCGTTCTATCAAAACCAATGATCCTCGTGTTTTTGCAGATACAAGATAGGAGATATGGGGGTCCAACAAGCAGAGCCTCGATTGGAGCCCAAGAAGCATAGAAGGCCGTCACGAAAGAGGATTAACCAATCTGTACTGGACGAGCTGGACGAGCTGGACGACAACGACTTACTAGATGACGAAAATGATCCCATCTTAAGAGCATTTAGAAATGAAAAAACCCAGTGAGTTGGCCCGGGTTTAGAGAACTGTAGATATTTCGGCTTTGACCAATTATTCTTAGATTTGACCTACCTGCTGTGAAGACAAATGATGAGGAGAAGACTCACTTTAGGGCCCTAGAGTAGTCTGCGATGCGTCTCAATTCGATGAGCGTCTCAAATCTCTGGATGGGTGTCGCCAAATCGACAGAGGTGCGTGTACAGGACAATTTGTATAGGGATGTTTTTGCGGCAAAGTGTGTAGAGTTGTGGTTTGATCATGTGCGCACCCAGCCTTTTGACAGTGGGAAAAGATCTTAATTTGGTCGAAGAGTTCTTACTCCCCGTGATGATGCTATCTCATGTATAATCAAAGGAAGAGTAGACTGCCCGAGCTAACGTTCCCATCTTCCTACCCTTTTGTCCTTTCGTATATCATCTAGGATATTGGTATTGGTGAGGTTAAACCAAGAAATTGAAGCTAACCCTTCCATACGTCCACCCAATTCCGAATCATCAACGACCCACGAGAATTATGGACAGCTAAAGGCGTATCGCAATTCCGATTCGAGTGCTTGAACATCATTACGAAGCACGTTCAAAATTTGATACTAGAAATTGTAGGGCTTTACCCAGTAAAGGGAGCCCTTCCAGAAATTCTCGATGGCCAGGGGCAAGCCCAGGCCAAAGAGGGGGTTTGGAAATAGTTTTCAACCAGCAATAGACGCGCCTCGGTTAGTACCTCACTAGCTGCGTCATTGCCCCAAGCGCAAAGATGAAGAGAACGTTGTTCAGGCCTGCCATTTTGTAGCAAGTCATTCTCTCTCATCATGTCTTCTGGTCGATGTGGGACAATAAGTCCTACTGGGTCATGAGTTATTCTACTTCAAAAGAACGGTGGGGGTGACGAGCTGAGTTCGATCAAATCTTTCTCTCACCCACAAAGATAGACCGTGAGTAAATTTTAGTTACACAAAGGGGAAATATCACTAATCTAATTGGTTCAGGGCTGATTTGTTCGACAGTTATTACGTCTGTAACTAAACGACTTATCTGGGGTACTTGAATTAAATTATCATCCTAAGTAGATAGTAAAAGACTCGAAAACACGTTAGGCACCGCCAAGAATTAAGTGCGAGAGCACATGGCAAGAGATTGAAGGACAGACCCTGCCTCTTTCCTCGCGGGCTCTTCCTTTTCTGACAAAATCAACTCGATGTGGCAAGGAGACAGGCATGCGCCCTTTCAAGAACGAAACGAGATGACAGTAGCAATCGTACGAATGAAGACGGCAGTGACGAGGGCGCCGCATCTCATACATACAGTTGATTGCTCTGCTTCTGAGCCTGGTTCACCAGGAAATGAGATATATAGCGCGCATCCACGTCCAAACCCTTCATCTGATGCAGAAATTGGACGGTTTCTTCTAGTCTAGCGGAACAAAGTAAAACCCCAATCGCGAGGATGAAAATCAATGAATGCTTCCGCGTTGCTCTCGGCATTCTTCAACAAATGGAGAATACGGTGAAATGACACAAAATTAAAACTGCGTTTGATTTAGTTTTGAAAATAAGTTTTGATGAAATACCGAAAATTAGTATAATTTATTTTTAGCTTTTAACATTTTAAATATTAATTTTCCACGTTGAAACCTTTTAAGAATGACTGCTAATATGAGAATCAAATCTCCTAAAGAAAAATGAACTGAACGCACCACAAACCATTTGAGACTGGTTCCACTTCCAATTAAAAACTGGTTCCACTTCCAATTAAAAACCCTGTAACTAGGCAGGCATCAGAAGCACTTGAATCGCCCTATCATCCCTAATCAACCATGCTACCTCGTATTAAGATGGAAAAAGTGGGCTAGAAATGCAGGTCAGGTGACCTGCTTTTGAAGACCATCAGATCTGACGCTCCCCATTAAATGGGAGGGCTTTTTACTCTTTTGTTTTTTCTTCTATTTTTTCGAAAAAAAAATTTTTACCCCCAACCATTTGATCTGAGATCGGACAGTTGGGAAGTTCCCGAAGATGCCCTCAGGTATAACCAGGATTTGAATTCTGAATTATAAGAAGCTGTATCGTGCACACCGCAAATTGACAGACAGATCCCCCGATCAAAGAGGATCAATGTGCTCAGCTCATACAGTCTCAGACCATCAGAGTACGACAAATTAGCTCACAATGTCATTAGGGTGATATTAAATTCATTTCAAGTATTGATGATTAGGGAAGAAAACCGTGAACATGTAGAGAGCTCGCTTGACTGGCCTAACCAAGAACCCAGAAAATATTCAATTGCGCAAAGCCCTGAGGACTAAAAGATAACACGTAGGGCAAAAAAGTGTTCCTCCCAGACCAAAGAGTGACGACGAATCTCCTAAACACTACCATGGCAAATAGTAAAAAATAGAAAACACAAGGGCTGTCTCTTGAAAGAGTCTCCCGAGAGGAAGACGTGCTGCCTCAAGCTCACGACTTCTTAGATTTGCTAGTTGCCAACTGAGTCTCCGGCTGCAAGACCAAGATTGCATCTAAGAAATTGACTCAACAAGGAAACTTATGCCATTCATATAGCGAAAGATGGAACAATAGACTCTACCTCTTTCCTCACAGGCTCTTCCTTTTCTGACAAAATCAACTCGATATGGCAAGGAGATGACATATACGCTGTCAAAGAAGAAATGAGAATACATTAGCAACAGTAAAATGAAGACGACAATGACAAGGGCATAACATCTGACAACATACGATTGATTCTTCCGTGAGCCCTGTAAGTGCGGCGCCTCTGTTTCTGAGCCTGGTTCACCTGGACATGAGATACATAGAGCGCATCGACGTCCAAACCCTTCACCTGATGCAAAATCAGACAGGTTTTATCAGTCTAGCAGATCAAAATAAAACCCAAATCACAAAAACGAGATTTCATGATGACATACTTCAGCGTTACTCTCGGCATTCTTCAACAAATCGAGAATGAATCTAGCCGATTTCACTGGCCACCGCCCTTGTCCATTAGAGTGCCTGTTTTTGGCCTGAGCAGTCCTTCCGACGCCACGGCAAAATCGTCGGAATGGTATTGCTTGTTTGTGCACCAGCACATCCTCCAGGTACCTCTTCGCTTTGACCAAGGGCATCTTTCTTATTGCAAAGGCTGTCTCTCTTGTGTTCTGAAGAACAATAAAAATTACAAAAACATATTCACTACTAGTACAGCATTGAGGCATAAGTTGCCCAACTGCAAAGCTACCAAAAGATCGATTTAATAGGTGTTAACAGAAGCATTTAAGTCCATTAAGCAACTTCAGCTCGCCTCAAGAATGTTGAAAATTTTTCTGACGGCGGCTAACCTTTGTACAACCACTGGATGCTAAATGAGAAATACTCAGACGAGATGCGACAGACACCTCTCTGCACAACCGTTCACCCTCATGTGCATGGAAAGTCACATTGCGCTATTACATGACTAATTAGACTAATACATCTCAGTGTACAGATTTAAATTCATCAAGCCACCGATATATGGTTTTTATAAATGTTAAAAGAAAATTTTGAATTCATTAAGCAACTCAGCTCAGCTCAGCTCAGCTCAAGAATGTCAAAAATTCTCTGGTGGCGGCTAACCTTTGTACGACCACTGGATGCTAAATGAGAAATACTCAGACTAGATGCGACAGACACCTCTCTGCACAACCGTTCACACTCTCATGTTCGTGGAAGGTCACATGGCACAATTACGTGACCAATTAGATTAATATATCTCAGAGTACAGATTTAAATTCATCAAGCCACCGAAACATGGTTTATATAATTGGTAAAAGAAAATTTTGAATGCATTAAGCAACTCAACTCAGCTCAGCTCAAGAATGTCGAAAATTCTCTGGTGGTGGCTAGCCTTTGTACAATCACTGGATGCTCACTCAAGGGTCATGAGACGCCTCCTATCGAGGCAAAATGAATGAACTCTATGCACTGCCCTTCACTCTCAATGTGCACAGCAGGTCATATTACGGAATTGCATGACTAATTAGATTGATACCCCTGTGTTTGCTGGGTTAAAGTCATTAAGCTACCAAAAGATGGATTTCATGAGTGTTAACAGCACGTTCATTACCATTACCAAAAAAATAGCACGTAGGTATCCAAATTCATCAAGCAACTCAACTCAACTCTAGAACAATGCAAAACTTCCCATTGGCAGCAGCTAAGATTTGGACGATAGCAGGATGAAAAAGCAGAATTCCTCACACTAGACTGAAGAGATGCCTAACACCCTTCACTCACTGTGTATAAAAGGTGTTGAAGCGCAAAGTACATCTCTAAATCAGATGAATCCATCTAAGCATTCCATGCGGCATTGAATGCCGAATCTTTTATTGCTAAAATGATGCAAAATTCATCAAGCAACTCAACTCAACTCAACTCTAGAATGATGCAAAATTTCCTGGCGGTGGCTAAGCTTTGGACGATAGCAGGATGAAAAAGTAGAATTTTCTCACACTAGGCTCGAGAGACGCCTAACGCCCTTCACTCACGGTGCGTAAAAGGTCGCAAAGCACATCTTTAAATCAGATGAATTCATCTACGCGTTCCATGTGCATCAAATGCTGAATCTTTATTGCCAAAATAGATACAGAGAGCCACTCAAAAGTATACCGACTATTTCCACCTGAGTTTCGAAGACTTGCCGAGGAATTCTGGGGGCAAGAGTAATGCAAATGCAACGAAATATCTACTGATAATAACAGATAAATCGTCAATTAAAAAACACTTCATATGAATGTCACCTTGAAGTGAACCCTGAGATCAGAGCCCCTAGCCTTGCAAGCTGCGGAAAAATGTTAGAGGACATCATTAGATCCAGCAAATTATCCGATAAACGACCATATAACACCAGACAAGATCTGAATTTCTATGAGCTAAAAAGGAGAGAGAGAGAGAGAGACAGAGAGCTGAAGCTTACACTTGGTGGGATTGTCGGGCTCCCTGGAGTACTTCACCTGCAGAAGATCAAACGGCCAACAAACAGTTCACTCAGAAGGGATTTTATCCAGATAAATTCTCAAAGGAAGAAGGATCGAGGTAACCAACCATGGCGTCTGATGCGCGTGCCCTGGTGAAAGTTCTCCTCTTGCTTCGTTAGCTTCCGCTGCTGGAGAGCGGCCTACAGAGAAGGTTCAACTTTTCCCTCAAATACAAAAAGGAAGAAGAAGAAACCCTACTTTCGAAGGGCCGTTTTGGAATTGGGCTGGGTTCAATCTCTTTTCTAAGATGGGCCTAATGGCCCAAAAATTTGGGGCTACGGTGGAGAAGCTATTCAAGTCCATGATTTAAGCGGACAATTGTCAAATAAATCCTAAACCTTTTGCTATTTTGCCGATTCAGTCCTAAACCTTTTTTTATGCCAAATCAGTCCTAAACCTTTTGCAACTTTGTCATTTAAGTCCTTCCGGTGGCTTTTGACCGGAAAATGCATACGTGGCGATGACGTGGCGGCCACGTGGCACAAAAAATTAAAAAAAAAATCGAAAAATTAGAAAATTTTAAAAAAACCTAGTTGGCCGGCGAGCTCCGCCAGCCAACCGGAGCTCGCCGGCCACTCCAGAGGCCGGGCCGGCCCTTGCCGGCTGCCGGCGAGGGCAAGGGTGGCCCCCTCCGCCCTCACCCACGGCCGGCGAGGGAGCTCCTCTCTCGCGCAAGCAGCGAGGGACCACGCAGGATCTTCGCGCAGGTAGTTCCATTTCCCGGTTAAAATTCTTCCTCGTCTTTAACGGCATCAGCCGAAAGTTTGATTCTTGATTGCGTTTGAACGACAGGGGCGGTTGCGATTTGCTGTCACATGAAATTTGAGTTGTGGGTTTTGCATTTCTTTAGCTGTTTTCTCCGCAAGCGAGCTTGATTCTGAATAATGATGGAGAGGGTGGAGTCTAAGCAGAAGTTGTACACGCATACGAGGCTCTGGGAATTCCCAGATCAGTATGTTGTTAAGCCCACTGATGGATCTTGTGGATCCTTTTTAGCGGTTAGTTGTGTTGATGGGACGATGAATCTGATAGATGGGTTCACAATTTCATCCCCCCTTCCCTCGCTGCCTGCGCGAGGGAGGAGCTCCCTCGCTAGCCCTTGCCAGCCGTGGGCCACCCCCGCCCTCGCCGGCGGCCGGCGAGGGCCGGGCCGGCCTCTGGAGTGGCCGGCGGAGCTCGCCGGCCAAGTAGGTTTTATTAAATTTTTCTAATTTTTTGAATTTTTCGAATTTTTAAAAAAAATGTTGTGCCACGTGGCCGCCACGTCGTCGCCACGTATGCATTTTCCGGCCAAAAGTCACCGGAAAGACTTAAATGGCAAAGTTGCAAAAGACTGATTTGGCATAAAAAAAAATGTTTAGGACTGAATCGGCAAAGTAGCAAAAGGTTTAGGACTTATTTGGCAATTGTCCCATGATTTACGCATATTGTAATGAGTTTAATTTAAAAAAAATGTTGGCTCAACTTTGCATTTTTTTAGAGCGAGTTTTGAGCTCCATTTATTTCCAAAGAAATAAATTTTAATCTTTTTGATATAAAAATGACCGAACATCAAATCATTCATTGTTTACGAGAGTGTTTGAATACAAGTTGTTATTGATAATAAAAATATTTTTCAAAAATAGATCTTTTTAAGTTATAAAAGTGATTATTTTTAGGAAAATATTTTCTAAATCATTTATTTTTTGCGAAACAAACGGATAATCCATGTCCTTTTTCAATAGCAACCCGCTAAAAAAAAGGACAAAACAATTGTTCATGTCCCCATTCTTGTGGACGCTCGAGGATATATTTTATGTCGTGGATAACGCTTTAAAGTTAGAGCTGATGAACAATTGAAATTTATTTGGAGATTGGATGCAATTACTGCATATACGCGATGCAGAGTAGTGTGGGATTAATAGCATTGGGGGTAATAACAATCAAGGCAAGATCACTTTATCATTGTCACTTGAAGTGGTTATCAATTTCATGTACTACTTTATCCGCACTGCACAGAGCACTAGAAAGGTTGCTTGAAATTCATATATATGGGGAAGTAAGATGGAGATTATTATTTAGTGCTTATCATCTGATGATTGGGATTGAACTCGAGTTCTCGTATGTATAAATTATTAATCCATGCCAACATTGTTGGATAGTTGCGCGGGACTCGTTAATTTCCCTAATTTTTATGAATACGATTACAGCAGTTGGACAAATGTACCTATTTAATAGGCATCGTGATAATATAGGTCTGCCTCATTTCTTGATGGTCTGTTTATGACATTTCATTTCGTTTCGTGAGGACCAAAATCGAGATTGGCAATTCCCAATCATGGAGAAAGCTCATAGTTGCAAATTAGAATGTGTGTGAGCTAAAAGTTTTGGTCCAACTTTTCGGAGCGTTGACTCGTCTTCCTGATTTGTTTTTCGACAAGGGCATCGAGCATTGTTCTGTGTATCGAATCTTTTGTGTTTAAGTCCATGCATCTTCTATTGGCAAACAGGGTACAAGGTGGATGGATACTGGACCAAAAACCTCGAAACCTATATTGTTCCTTCCAATTCCAACGTCTTCTGGAAAATAAATTGCGGGTTCTAACACCTACTTTAAAACCTATGGAGTAGAGGTGGCAAAATGAGTTAAAAACTCATATTTTAATTCGTATATATGATAATATGGGTCATAAATGGGTTAATTTAAAAGATTAATTTGATCACTTATTAATTTAATTGGTCTTAAATGAGTTATCTAATTAGTTTAAGTGTCACTAGCAAGTCATTTTTAAATTATGAAATTCTGATTTTTTTATTTTTTTTAAAAAAATTTTTAAAAATAAATTTTTGATTGTTCTTATTTCATTTCCCCCCTCCTTTTCCCTGTTTCTTAGCCAATTGTTGATTAAAAGGCTAGGGATGACCTTACTAGACTCCGAGGAGGCCGAGACCTCGCCAAATTAGCAAGCTCAAGCCTCGTTTGAGGTCGGTGAGCTCAAGCTTGCCCTTGATCAGTAAGGCTCAATCCTCGTCTTGGGCAAGCTCGAGAGCCAATGTCTTAAGGCGCAATGTGCCAACTCGACTTTGCTGAATCTAATGGCAAGGTTGAGCTTGCCCAAGGCCGCCGAGTTTGAGACTTGCCAATTTCGATGATGTCATGCTTGCCTGAGGCCTCATATGTCAAGACTAGTAGAATTTTGATGAGCTCGATCTCATCTTGACTAGTCTCAAGCGTCGTCTGAAATCGGCAAGGTTGAACTCATCGGAATCTAATGAGGACGAGCTTATTGGAATATGGTGAGCTGGAGCCTCGTCGACGACTGGAAGAAGAAAAGCAAAAAAAAAATAAAAAAGGATTTTAAAAACTTTATCAACTAAATTGTAACTCATGAAACATTTAAAAAAAATCACGAAACAATTTTTTTTAGAATTTATTAAACATGGAATTGTTCTTACAATACGAGTCGGATCTGGTATGTGGCCAAAATTATATTGTACAAAGATGGGTTAAAACATGTGAAATGGGTCAATATGGGTTGGACCATTTTTACACGACCCGGCCCACCCATTTGACGCCCCTAGTGTGGAGTCTGTAAATTTCACAAGCTCTTCCTGCACATCCATAAGATAACAATCTGAAAGCCTAAAAAATTGGGCCTCAGGCCCAAAATCCCTTAGCCCGAACAGTCTTGGCTGGGATTTTGGGCTTCATTCCTTTTATATTTTCGGCCTATTCTTTTTTTAAGTTTTCAAGCCTTGCCAGGCTTTCACGTTATGAGGCCCGAAATGGCCTGCCCTGGCTCGAAACTTCTATTTTCCATAGAATTTTTTTCCCATATGAAAAAGACTGGAATTTTATGAGTGGACTAATTATTTTACTAAAGAATTAAATTTTAAAAATGAGCAAAATACTTTATTTAATTAACTATGCTGAAAATAATTAAATCCAAGCCAGCCCAGCACGGCTTGAACAAAACAAGCTAGAAATTTTCAGAGCAGACTTGTTGAGGTTCGAGCATTGTAGTATAGGCTTGGGATGTCCAACATCGAGATTTATTGGGCCAGGCTAGTTCTGTAATTGAAGCTTGGCCCACCCGACCCATTTACACCCCTAATAGAGTCATATTTTTAGGGGAGAGAGAGAGAGAGGAGTCGATGGAAGTCAAATATTAATGAAGCAAGAGGCAAAATTATTGAGGGTCTTCACTAAGTAAGAGGTGCCAAAATAGGTAGTGGCCCCCAAAAGAAAATTTCACTCGTGTTTGAAGATAAGGTTATATATGGGCTGCCAATCATTTAAGAGATAGGGTGTGAGTGGGTCCAAAGTACCATAGCATCATGGGATTGGGTGTTTAATGCGTTTCCCAAGGCCCAAAGAGTAAAAAATAGAAAACACAAGGTCTGTCTCTTGAAAGAGTCTCCCGAGAGGAAGACGTGCTGCCTCAAGCTCACGACTTCTTAGATTTGCTAGTTGCCAAATGCCAACTGAGTCTCCGGCTGCAAGACCAACATTGCATCTAAGAAATTGACTCAACAAGGAAACTCATGCCATTCATATAGTGAAAAGATGGAACAACAGACTCTACATGATTCAATCAAATAGCTGTTTTTTTCTATATTTTGCTGCAGGGGTCTGATGAATGTGCCAGCTGATGATGGGGCAATTGATCTCCATGACTTTAAAGCTCATGAATGCGAAGAGGCGATCGACATCGGGCTCTTCACCAACTATTCTCTCCTTACCGCTATACCTGCACTTCCGGCCGGATGGCCTACGCATTTCTTTGGCGTAGATAATAGAGATGGATCCGGATAAAGAGGCCTAGGGAAGGAGCCTGCCATTTATGAAGAAAGCCGGAGTGGACCACGAGATCAGCTCCATCCATTCGGATTCTTTCTTGATTCTAAACAACCTGATCGCAGATGTAAGAACATTATAATAAGAAAAAAAATCTTAAATTACCGTCTCGCAACACATTCATCCAAAATTCATTTCCGTCTCGCAAAAGATCTCGAACGAAAATCCGAATCTGAACCTATCCACCCACGGAACAGTACCATTTCAAGAAACTCGTTTATTCTTAATCTGTTATGGCCCCATAGATGAAAAGTTTGTCAAGTTCCGCCACCACCTTTTATCGGTTCATTTAATTACTTTTGAAATGGGCTTTTTAATTCATTTGAGTCTGACTCACATTTTTCTCACGTCTTTTTTTTTATATGATTCGCTTCAAATTATTCAAAATGAATGGGTTAAATTATTATTTTCCCCATTTTCTCGTTTAGTAATGGACGGATCCCTTATTTCTCTATTTAGCCTTCTTCTTCTTCTTCTTCTTTCCTTATTAAGCTAGCGATGGCCTTGACTCATTGTCCGAGTCTGTCCGTCGTCCTCTTCTGGTGCAAGATAAGCGCGGTTGGGAGACCCCCATCGGTCTTCCTAATGTTAACGTTTCGTTGTCACGCCATATTGGAATAAAGAAATTTGGAATTAATTTACACTATTTCCTTGAAGGATTACATAATATTTATAGACTTTTTTGGATTACTAGAACAACTATTTTTTATTAAAACTATCTTGAAAACAAACAACAAGAAGTAAATATATTTTTCTTCTATAATAATACTAAGACTCCAACACTCAAAACTCCAAGTTTTTAGTGAGCTTATTAGTCTATTTTTATTTCCAACACCCAGAGCTTCCCTGCTGAATAATCACACCGACAGCGGCAGAGCTTTTCGTTCGGTGGGTGCACGGAGCGTCAAGAAGTCAGCGTGCTTTGACCGGTGGATACACGGAAGAACAGGCGTGCTGCAGCTGCTCCTGTTTCCCAACATGTTTCTCGTTCAGATGGTATTAAGCTAGGATCTCTGGCCTTTGTGGAGCAGAGCAGTGGAGAGTAATGGACACAGCAGACGTGGGAGGCTAGGAGAAAGCCATGATCCTCGCAAGCGAAGCCCTCCAAAAGGTTTCGGTTTTCTGCATCAGCATTGTGTGTTCAACTATTGATTACGCGATTCATCTGCTTCGCGCCAGCGGTTCTTTTTTATAATATTTTCGCGAGTTTAGTTAGGTCTGTTAACCATGCCAGGCGAGGACTAGAGAAAAATCCGCCGGAAAAGAGATGCCGTTAAAAGTTTTATTGCTGCATTGCATTGTGTGCATGTACATCCTGCTGGTATAGATGTTGCAGCTTGGCAAGATGCCTCTCAAGACTGCCGTCGACAGTACCCTTTTCACGGTCCTCGCTACTAAGACACGAAGTATATATATTTCGTTTTTGGACAGTTTGAATATTGTTACTTTTATTGAATCATTGGTTATCCACCCGATTTTAAGTTGATAAAGGATTGCAAGCGAAGGATGAGAGAACATTCTGTCATCTGCAATTGAAATAGTGGAACTTTAACTCACGATTACATTATTATTCGAAATAGTAAGGACAATAAAGAGGATGCCGCAGTTAAAATTCGCTGACAATGCTAGCGACATCAAAACGAGAGAAATTATGTTGGTCTTTCTGTGGTAGGTATCTGGAAACGCTATCCTTGTTGTTTTGGTGGTGTGACGATGTTGCAGTACATTTTGGAAACAAATGCATATCCGAGAGAGCACGAGCAGCTGAAAGAACTCAGAGGCCATTGTCCAGAAGTACCAGTACTGGTAAATCACTTCCACTCGTGCCAGTTATCCGCTCTCTTCAGCCAAATAGCTTCTTCTACTCTACCACAGCGTTTTTACTTCATGCGAAATTCAGTAAAACTTTCAAAATTTTCCATCTTGATCTTCATTATTGAGCCGGAAGTTTCATCTTTCTGACAAGATGTCAAGTCACTGTATGACGCCATCGGCTCCTACAGTGTGCAGTACCCATCAACATGTCACCTATGAATGTAATGAGATTCATTTAAATGTCACAAAACTGAAAGGGTGTTGATATAGATCTTTCAACACGTCGTTCTTTTTCATGTAGCAAATCTACATCACGCGTCGGTTGATAACGTGATGTGTGAAACTCCATATATACAATACATTGTACATGAGCATAAGCTCGCCTAGCGGTGTGTGATGTTTGTGATTTTTTTTTATTCAGGTGGATAACGATCGCTCTGAATGATAAATTACGAATAATTTTGTTGAATGGGTTTTTGTATATCTGCTGCAGGAGTTTGATGAATGTGCCATCTGACGAGGGGCAGCTCATCTCCATGATTTTGAAGCTCATGAATGCGAAGAGGACGATAGAGATTGGAGTCTTCACCGGCTATTCTCTCCTCACCACGGCACTTGCACTTCCGGACGATGGCAAGGTAATAAAGGACGTGCTTTCTTCGCGAAAAATGAATCATTTAAAAAATGTTTTCCAAAAAATGAATGAACTAAAAATTATTTCATCATTTAGGAAATTATTTAGACAAATATTATTGTCGAAAATATTTTTCATCAACTAATCATTTCACGTGATGCGAACAATTATTTATAGAAAAATAGTTTCAAAATCATTCATTTTTCGTGAAAATAAACGAAGTTAAATAACAATTTCATTTAATTTTGACATATTAAGCATCTCAATTTCTTTTTACTACGACGAAATTTGATCCCGAATCGAACAAGTTATCTCTTTATTGTGTAGATAATAGCGTTGGATCCGGATAAGGAGGCCTATGAAACGGGCCTGCCATTTATCAAGAAAGCCGGAGTCCACCATAAGATCAACTTCATCAATTCGGATGCTTTCTTGGTTTTGAACGACCTTGTCCAAAATGTAAGTACATGCTTGTCCAATGCTATCCATAACTCTCGAATTAGCATCCTTGACATATTAATATTTAATTAATATCCGCCTTATAATCGCCGCAACACATTTAGTTCCAAATAGATTTTCGTCTTAAAATATTTCCAAACCGATACCCCTGATCCAAACCACCTTCCCTTGAAATATATACGTACCAACTCACGTGTTGTGGTTGCGGTCATGATATGTCGGACGGAATACTAAAGGAAGGTGGATTTTACTCAAAGGCATCAATTTATTCTATTATATTTTATAAGACTGAAATTAATTCTGGAAAAGATGCTTCATGGAAGCATAGGTTTGTTTGTTTTTTTTTTGGGCGTAACCCTACTATGTGAGATAGACAATGTTTTTGGAGAACTTGAAGTTTGTTCATTTAATCTGAAATCATTACTAATTGACATATCGTGCGTAGCAAATCGTGTTGTAGAAATAGGAGGTGGTCAGAGAGGTTCGGAAACATCTTCAGTCTGTTCATAAGTAATCGATAAATGTAGTATTACCTTTCAATTATTGATAGCGTACCGTGTAATTTACTTGAAAGAATAATAGGATCGCATTAGACATTTGACTGTCCATTGGGTCAGTGAGGTCCTCACTTGATCGGGTGATCATTAGCTACGCGATTCACAGAAACAAAAGCTTAATGTATGTGATTGTACGAAGGGGAAAGAAGAGGGGGCCTTTGATTTCGCTTTCGTGGACGCCAACAAGGAGGACTACATCAAATACCACGAGATCCTGCTCAAGCTGGTGAAGGTCGGAGGGCTTATCGGGTACGACAACACTCTGTGGTTCGGCGCGGTCGCGCTCCCGGAAGACGACGAGATGGCGGAGCATCTGAGGGTCGGGCGAGGCTGCCTCAGGGAGCTGAATGGCTTCCTGGCGAACGATCCGCGGGTCGAGTGCTGCCTTCTTTCCGTCGGAGACGGCCTCACGCTCTGCCGGCGCCTCTACTAGGAATACGCCCCCCTCTTCGAAGGTCTAGTCGACGCTCCCAGAATCACAGGCTCGATTTGTTCCCAAGTGTCGCTTGAGTAGCAGCAAGCAGACATTGCTTTTCATCCAAAACTATTTTGTTTTATCTTCTTCCCTGTTCATCTTCGACTCCGTCCAGCAAGATGAACACTGGTCGTGGGTGAGGTTTGCGAAGCCCTCGCCCATTGTTGTTAATGGTCGCGAGCATGGGTATGAGGGGCCAGCTAGCAGCTTTGAGTCCCCTCTACGACTTGCTTCTCGAGACTTGAAACCTTAGTAAACTAGTCGACTTCATCTACTTGTCTCTCAATAACTCAAATCCCCAATCTTGCACTCCTACATATAGTGTGACCTAAAACCGCTCCTTTCTCATATGATTAGTGACAAAATCTGTTGGTTTTTGTTGAGATGCCTATCTGATTGGGCCTCGGCTCCCACTTTCTCCAATTGGGTCAAGGATAATTTGGGTCTTAGACTCAGACCCCGTTTGGTTCAGCATTTGAAAGTCACTTTGAGGCTGTAAAGGACTTTACATCTCCAGAGCCCTTCAAAGACCTTTAGGCCAAATGAGCTCCAAATGTGCATTCGGAAGTAGTATTCTCGGAATGCAACTTCCCTGAGTAATAAAAATATATTGTTTGCCCGTCTTACCCCAATTTATTAATCATAATTCCATTTTTGCCCCTTCAACAATAGAAATCCTAACATTTCTCCCGTTGCTTCCCTTCCCATCTGCATTGCCGCTTCTTCTTCTTCCCGTTGCTCGTCCCTGCTCCCGCTCCTACTCCCACTCCCGTCGTTCTTCCTCTCTCCCATCAATGGTCGACGATGACATGGCAAGACGACGATAAAGAAGAAAGTGAACATGGAAGAAAGGAAAGGAAAAATAATTATGTTTGGATCAAATTGTCTTTGATTAATAAGAAAATTCAATCGATCAACAAGATTAAACTATTTTTCGATATTGACATGATTATTTCAGACTCTTTTTTGAGAAAATGACAATACTTCAAAGATTCGTTTGAAAGTGAATTTATTAATCAGACATTTTGATTAAATGTCACGCGCCACGTCCATGGCGCATTTAAATATTCTCTTTATATTTCGTGTTAATAAATGGACCGTATCCAATATTATTGTCAAGGGCTCAAGATGCAGAGCAATAATTGAGGAATAGTTTTTCAATACTTTCTTAAATTGATCATCCTTTGCCAAGTTCAGACAAAAAAAGACGACACTTTAAACGCAAATTATCGGGGGAAAAAAAGGTTTGCATGAGATGAGAGTACTTAAAATTATTAGCAAATTGTACGAGTCACCTTTTAATTTCCGATTTTCCATTTTATCCGTTTTTAAGGTACTTTTCTATCATCTGTAACAATTCACAATAATAATCATAATACATTGCAAGCTCGCTTCGTTTTATTTAATATTTTTTTTGCTGCTCGCAAAATTTACGGATCCTGATCGTAAATAATTTTCTTTATATCCAGCATTTCTCCCCTAGATTTTGGATTTTTTCCATCTTTCTAAAGTTTTTTTCCCTCTGGCTATCGAAGCGAATATTACAAAAAAGTATGTTTATTGTGCTAATATCTGATATTTTAATTTCATTTACGATATATTTATCATGCCGTTATAATTTTTTTTTGAGGAATTTATGTTACAACAAGCAATTTTAGCAATTTTTAGCGATAAAAAGAATTCGAATATTTTACTCAACGGTTGGTAGTTTTGTTGGTTAAGAGTTTATCTTTCACCGTCGAGGTTAAGAGTTCGAGATTCAGAATTGCTATATTTTTAGTGAGTAGCCATAACGTTAAGATTTTGTGCTAATCTTGGCCTTTGATGCGGAGAGCCCGCAATAGAATCCTTGATTACAAAAAAAAAAAAAGAATTCGAATATTTGAGACTTTTTACGGTTTTTCTTTTTCACCGCTCAACAGAAGGAACCGGCGAGGGGGTTTGTTTCTCTGCGGCGGGAGCCACCGCCGTCCTCGCTTTCAGGCTCGCAAATGGCGTCCTCCGCCGCGGTGCTTTCTCATCAGGGCTTCGATCTCTTCGTCGTCTATGGAACGAACGGTTCCGCTCGAAAACAATGTGCGTATCTCTGAGCTCACACACCTGAATTTCCGCGCTAAATCTTGCTCGAATCGCGTTGCTTGATTCGCAGCTCGATGCGGCGGGTCGCTCTATTTCTGACGGGTTCGATGTTTCTGTGCTTAAACTGAATGATGAGATTGAATTTAAGTTTCAAACCTATAATCAGACGTGACTGCAAGTAGTTGCTCTTCATGAGATTGAATATTTCATCCTTGAAGTTTGCCAATTTCCTCTCCTAATCATTAGAGGAGAATGACTGGAATTAGAAGAAATTTTGCTCGGAGATAATGGAGCTATGATATATAGATATTTAGCTGTTCAGTTTTCCTGCCATTAGTTAGTCTTCATCTTGTCAAGGGCTCTCTGTACAACCGACGTATGTTTCTGGTACCGCAAGAGAAGAATCTATGAGTTCTTTCACCAGGGGGTGCATTTACTTATGGCTGTCATCGTTAGAGGTCACACTACTAAGACCCTTTTGCAAATTGTTGCTCTTGAAGTCCACAGATGACTTCAACCTTCATTGCCTCGACCAATGACACTGAGGTTAAGAGGGTAGCAAATTCATTCAAAAGTCCTTTTATACCCTGTCAAAGAATATTGCGCCCTCATTCACAACAAGTAGGCTCCTTTGTGGTCTAGCATTTTTCAAAAAGAGGGTCTTGCAAATTTTCAGTCTCAGATGTTTCTATCTGAGAGTTGGTAGAACCTGGATCAATCCAAAGAAGTGGTGATGGGTCGATGACTGGGAATGGGTTGGTGGTACACGATTGACATTCTGTCCAATTAAGTTAACTTTTCCTGCTGTAGAACATTGTAATGGAGGTGTGGTCCAAGATCATAGCCTGGTGTCTAATTAGAACTGGTGTGAGAATGGAAGTAAGAACATTATATGCATAGGTACTTGGTGACCACTCACAAGTTGGATGTCATTTTTCAGAGCTTTTGAGTTGTTTATTTTTGGAGTAGTTTTTGAATTAGTGGAAGTTGCTGTATTGTCCATGAAATTATGATGCTTGTGGAACCTTTGGGAAGGTGACTTTTTTGGGCAAAAACTGCTCCAAAATTCATGTTTGTAGATATATGTGAGTTTTTTTGGGGGTTTACTGGTGTGTTGCATTCAGTGGATGTTTGTTAATAGAGAACCAACTGATTTGAACCTCTCATCGGGAAGAAAAAAATTAAGAAAACAACAAAAGAATGCTCCCTCATATGACGCCGATATTGGCATAGTTGATGCGCCTGGACATACTTCTACGTTGTTTGGGGCGTATAACAAACTTGCCAATGCCTTGTATCGCCATATCTTAAAATGTAGATTGATTTCTCACTTATTGTTACATTCCTCCGGATTAACACTGATATTAGTCATTTAAACTGAAGGGAAAACTGTAGGTATAATGCTAATAACGATGAAAGGTCATGGATTGCTGGCATTATAAGTATGCTTTATATGTGTAAGACAATTGCCGGGGAAATCTGAAGCTTGCTTCCCTCTTTACTGAAAGCTGTTCCTTTTGAGATCTTCACCTTTTTTTGTATGTTGAGGAAAGTTTATGGCCAACCCCAAATTCCGACACGAGGAGTAACTGATTAATCTAACGGTGTATATTCAGCGCCAACAAAGTGGAATTGTACAGCTGTTTCTTGAATAAAATATTGGCCATTTAGTTGGAGAGAATATTTCTTGATGCTTTCTATTGGTAGGATCCATTGGTGGAGGCAACAAATGTTCCCTCCTATTTCCTCGCGACACATGTCCCATAATGAGCAATTTCAGTGGCATCCTATTGTTGCAGTTAAAAGTGATGGAAGATTTTTTCTCCCTTAAGTTTTGCTTTTCGGTGACATGCTATCATGTATGTATAGAGTCCTTTTCTGCTGGCTATTGACTGCTCATTACTTCAAAATTTCTCGTGCTCTGATTAGCTATTAAACATTATTAAACCCCACACCGAGGAGATTGGATTGAAGAGTAATTTTTTAGTATCCTTTTGTCTCAGACTTTCTCTGTCAGATTTGCAAGTTTATATTGGAAAAATTTATGCCATATGAGCATTGGTTTCCGGTACGGACGTTATCAGGTGTCGACAGAAGGTTGCAGCTGACTTTAGAGCTCTCAAGAAAACCTTTTGCTGAATATAATATATAACAAGTTGGAAGGTTGTGAGTGGTTCTCTTTACTTATATTCTTTTACAGAATACACTAGCTTTTGCACAATTTACAGAAACTGTATAAGGGTAAAGTTGTACCGGTTGGAACTGATTGTGGATTGATAATAGGATGATATGGTCTACTTTTAGTAATCTTTGGAATCAGCATTCAGTTGGTATTCCTGCCCCCACCAATAACTTCCCCTTGTCAGAATAAAGGCGGTGGATAAGCTGGCAAGTTTGTGGTGACACTTTGCTACTAGTGGAAAGAAATCTCCCTGGACCAAAACAGTGACAGGTTAGTCATTTTAATTCGCAGAAGCTGTTAGTACAGCGATATATATAATTTGTAAAAAGCTTGGAAATTTTCCAAAGCGTTCCACAATGAGCCTTCCTTTTGGAATGCGCCTTCCTGCTAGTTCTGCCTGGATATTTTTATTTCTGCCGCAAAGGCTTTCTGCTTTACAATTCTATATTTTGCAAAATGGGTTTACTTTTTCATTCAATTTGGTCATCCTGACTGAGTCTTCTTCATTCAATAGCTTTCTTGTCCCAGAATTGTTCTTTGGCTGCCCCAGAGGCCACTATTGAATTGTTCCTCACAATTGTTTAATGGGTGAATACTTAGTGGGTGAGTATTATATGTCCCTCTAGCAGCTTTCAGGAAAAGCAGGAGTCATTAGATTCTGCATTATTATAGGTTTTAGTGAGGTTTGGCAGGGCAGAAGGTATCCATGCGTCTTCTTTAACTTTTCTGAATATAATTGGTAGGATTCTTAGGTTTCTTAACTACGATGATATTGATTAAGGTTGAAAGACTGGATTATAGAATTGAGGATGATTGGTTGCTTAGGTCGTGGGTGACATGGAAAACCAATCAGATTATGCATTGTGCCATTGTATTGGATGCTTTCATTGGCTGAGCGTGGAAATGAGGTGCTTTTGAGACTAGTGCTCTACATTTTCCTTTTTTTGTAGTTTTTAAATTTAGGATACGGTGAATGGGATTTTCTTATTCCCAGATTTGACTTTCTTGTGTTTAGGCCCTTCCACAATAGACTTCTTGAGGAAGAGCATTGCGGAGGGCAGTTCTGCTTTTGACTGCTTGACTTAGATTTGGGATGTCCACAGGCTGGGGAAATTCTTCCCCCGAAAACATGATAGCCGCATAATACTCGTTCTAGCAGTAAACAAAAAATCAGTTGTAGTGTAGAAAAGGCATTTGGAATATTTTTATTTTATCTTTTCGTTTCAAATTCCATTCTGGGTCTCTCTACCACGTTATGTATTTGACTCAGTTTAGCTTACTAAGATTGATGCGGCGATCTTTCATGCTGATTGATGGTCAATATCAGATGTAGTGGCCTCTGGCTCAGACTAATATTGCTTGTTATGGCATCGCTTCTCGCCAGTGTGTGTTCTGGTCCACAGGTCAAAACTACGGAAGTACCATGAGTTTGGGAAGGCTTTGTTATGTTGTCTCTTTACAATTCGTTTTGGGAGGTAATTGTCCGTGGAAGCCTAGAGTCTTTCCAGAGTTTTAGAGTCTTTGGTTGCTCGGAGAAGAGGATTTGGTTGTGACTTTTACCTGTTCTGTGTTGTCATAGCTTTTGGTCCCGGTCCCCCCCCCCCCCCTCCTCCTCCTCCTCCCCCTCCCCAAATTTTTATCTTTCTATGGATGACTGTGGTAGAGACATATGGCGCACTATAACATGCATAGAAACTATTTGTGCTGGCTAGGTTGCATCAACTTGGATTAACAATGTGTTTGTTTCATGACAAAAGAATGATTTAGAAAATATTTTTCTAAAAACGATTGCTCATATCGTATACAAATATGAATCAACGTAAAATTGTTTCTATTATTCACAAAAATTTTTAGATGCAAGTTATTGACAATAATGAAAATATTATTCATTTACCGATACCAGTGATCGTTTCTAAAAGTATTTTGGAAATTTTATATTTTTCATTGTATTGGTGTCAGGCAACTAAGGTTGGAGCGTGTAAACTCGGCCACAAAAGCAGGGTGGATTGTTGGAGGGTGCATTGAATGTTGTAAGTATGGTTTACGAGCACATTACATTGTAGTACTGTGAAAATGAAAATTCCACGAATTTGGCAATTTGATCACTGAATTGTGAAAAGATTTCAGGTATTTCACGTTGAATTAAACTAAAAAATGTGAGAAAAGCAAAATCTGAAAACTTTTTTTTTTTTTAAGTCTTGTGCTGGCCATTTAATTCGAGAAAAAAATTCCTCTACAGGCTACGAGGCGTTATTGGACTGGGCTCCTCATGGAGTTGTCCAATGATCTCTCCGGACACTTTGGGCCCAACACATCATTGGCGATAATCTATTAGCTCATGAGTGAAGCCATTAGAAGCAAAGGTGTTTGTGCTATCATGGATTCTTTTGAAGAAAGGAACTCACTGATTGGATAAAAGGCCGCAGGCAGTACGATGACCCTTTTGATGGACCAATAATGGAAAAGAAGAGGGTCTGATGGATGCGGGAAGACGAACGTGTCTGGTGCGGAGTTAAAGGCCATACGAGGTGCACTGAGAAATTGCATAAAAAGCAAAGATACGTTGTGCTTTCATCGGATACGGATAGGGAAGCGGAGGACCTCTATCATGGTAGCTCGCCATGATGGCATCTCGGGATTGTGATCTTACTCGTTTAAATGTTGGGTTAATTTGCTGTTCAAAGCACTTTGAAAAGATGAAGCCACACCAGTTGTCTAGCGGCCTTTCAGTGTAATATCACGTTGTTACGTCACAGTCCATGCATCTCTTGCATCTTTCGCCTTCCTTTTTCTCTATTCTGAGCATGCTTTGCAAAATGTGGTATGATCCATCAAAGGCGCATCTCGATCTAACGTTAGGAATGTGTTGACAATGCGTATTGATCATGAAAAAACTTATCACCAGCCATTAGCAATATGTTCTAATCATCTCCGCATGACTTACATGTTAAAGCCCGTATGATCACTTTGGCCTGCTAGATTCATATGATAAACAATGATTTGGTCAAGTCGGTCTCCTGTATATTTTGCCTTTTGAAATGAATTAGAGTCAAACCTAAACGATATTAGCTCAATCTAGTTCGAATGTCGAGTGTATCAATACTGTCTGAAATTGAGTCTTATGTAGTCAAATGACTCGATTATAGATTATTTGAGAACTTATCGCATCGCTTTATTTATTAACTTCACAACCCTTACTTCTGAATTTAGATGTCCGGGGTTGTTGTCTTACCTTATCCTTGACAGAACTCCAATGATTGTGGAGAAGACGCAAACATGAAAATGTGAGGACGCTAACCCTGGTTGAAGAAACTAACCAGACATTTAACCGGCGATCTCTTTCCACGTACTCTATATATACAAACTATTCTCACATGCGATCCTCACTTGAAAAACGTTCATCTCTAGACAATTCTGTGGTGGTCTTTCTAAAGATCAGCTGCAATCAATCTGTCTCTCTCTCTCTCTCAAACATCACACACCCGCGTTTTCCAAATTAATAATCATGAACATGCTCTTGCTAGTAAAACTCACTTTCTTGTTGATTTTCTCCTCTTTTATGGTAGGCCAATCCTCATATCCTCCCCTTATTCTCTCACTAATCTCTCTCGTCCCTTCCTTGTTGCACTACTTTTTGGTCCCCGGTGGGTTTGCATGGAGGAATCACCACCATGAAGGTCACTCGAAGCTCAAGGGACCAATTGGTTGGCCTATTGTGGGAAGCATACCCCAAATGGCTTCTTCACTAGCTCATAGAAAATTAGCTTCCATGGCAAATTCACTTGGTGCAAAGAGCCTCATGGCACTTAGCCTCGGCCCGACACCGGTAATCATTAGCAGTGACCCTGTCACCGCCAAGGAAATCCTCCACCACTCGTCCTTCTCAGACCGCCCAGTGAAGGAATCCGCCCGCTCGCTCATGTTCGAGCGGGCCATCGGGTTTGCCCCCTTGGGGACATATTGGCGTCACCTTCGCCGCATTGCCATGAGCCACATGTTCTCCCAGAGGAGGATCGGCAGCCTCACAGAGCTCCGGGGACGTGTGGCCGAGGAAATGTCAGCAAGGGTGTGGAGGGAGATGGGAGAGAGAGGGTTTGTGGAATTGAGGGGGGTATTGCAAGAAGGCTCTCAGAGGAACATGCTGATGAGTGTGTTTGGGAGTGAGATAGGGTTGGAGAGAGAGATGCTGTTGAGCAATATGGTTAAAGAAGGGTATGAGTTGTTAGCAAAATTCAACTGGGAGGATCATATTCCGTTAAGGTTCTTGGACTTTCATGGCGTGAAGAGAAGGTGTCATGAGCTTGCCATTAACGTCAAGAGCATGGTGGGTCAGATTGTTGAAGAAAGGAGAAAAGGTGGGGGTTTTAATGGTGGGAATGATTTCCTCAGTGCCTTGCTATCTTTGCCTCAAGAGGACCGGTTGAGTGATCCTGACATGGTTGCTGTTTTGTGGGTAAGGATGATTTTGATTTCTTGATCTTCGCATATTCCCGGTTGCTCTTGATCCCAAGGTTCATTACACAAAAGAACTCATCGTACGATCTGATACATATGCTCTGAATAGCTGAATTAGATGGGACATGTTTCGATTCGATGAAATTCATATGAGATACTTGCTTATGTTATCATTTTTTTTATCATGGGTGCAAGCAAATGCAAAATTTTTACTCCTTTTTTTATTCATAAGAAGATGACTAGAAAATTAAGAATCGTGCAAACATGCTCTGCGGAAATATCATGAATGTATAAGTATTACATGGCATGTGTGTGATATTATTTGTTTCCACCGGAAGTTTTAACCATGTTGCATGTCCATTTAGAATTAAAAAGTCTTTTGTTATATACTCAAGGAGAAGCTATAGTAAAATTTACTTGATATGCATTCAGCACTGCAAGCTCATTCATAAGACTTTTCTAAGGTTGTTTCGGTTTTTGCCTTTTGTAAATATTGCGATTCATGTACTTTGGCTTAGTTAGCTTGAACCATGAAATATATGGATATTATCCTTTAAATTTGCTTATGATTAGTTTATATTTCTTTGAAATTTAGAACTAGAATGATAACTTTTTTTTTCAAACTGAGAGAGAGAGAGAGAGAGAGAGAGAGAGAGAGAGAGAGAGAGAGAGAGAGCAACCTCAAGCGGTCCATAATTTCTCAATAAGCTGGTTTTGAACTCTCTATGTTTGCCCAATTTCACAAGCAAATCAGTGTATTTAAATCTTTATGATTCATAACTAATTGAATGATCCAAAAATGCCTTTAGGCTCAAACAAAAATTGTCAATTAATAAAAGTAAAAAAAAAAAGGACCTTTACAACTCATGGAATCTTCCTTTTCCAAAGAGAGAGTCTGAGTAATGCTAGAGATATTGAAACTGTTAAATAAACCTAATCATGTGTAATTAGGTGACAAGTTCAAGAAGCATTACTTGCAAAATCTAGTGCTTTGCAGCCTCGCTGGATGAGATGACCGACGATTAAAGTTACATGCTCCCTTTAGCTTTCTTTCTTTACACAGATAAAAGACTTCTCGTGTCTAGCGTCCATTCTCGAGACTTTCCACTTTAAAAGATCTGATTTTTCTTGTTTGTATGCGTGGGTTCGTAAGTGGATATGATCTTAATCAAGAAGTCAATTCAAAGTTCATTCTAAAGACGAGAGACAAGCTTCTGTAGACCCTTTTTTAGGCGGTAGATGCTTTTATAGAGTTGAGGCAGAATCGTTTCGACAAGACACCACCCGTTGTGAATGTCTGTCCTCTCATACGTAGGCTGCCTGGAGGAACTCAGTAGTTATTTTCATGCACACCTTCTTCTTTTGTGTTTCCAGAAGTTATTATCATGTTGTCTAACCACTTTGATTTCTCAGCAAAGTAACCTCAGTCCAGGTTTAGCATGGTGCAACAGCAGGCGGAATCTTGATATCTCATTGAAACCATGATTGAGTTATAATTATATATTCTTAATTTTGTCATATAGATCAACTTATTGATCCAGAAGGATTGCCAATGTCAGTTTCATTATTCTATTTGTGAACTTCTTATGTTTTCTCCCAAGATAGATTTTTAGGATCTCTCTCTCTGGTGGGTGATTAATTAAAATAATTCAAAGAAGAAAGTAGTACGCCTTTGAGAGGTAGGGTCCAGCAAAAGATATTTCTGCTGCCTCCCTTGAATAATAGATGAGAAAGAATGTCGATACTTAGTCCCTTCCGACAAGAATGTAAAGTTTAGGATGTCATGTCAAATGAAAGTGGTGTTAACAATCAATGACTCGTAATTTGCATTTTCATCGTAGGAGATGATATTTCGTGGGACGGATACAATCGCTATTCTTCTCGAGTGGATCATGGCAAGAATGGTTATGCACCGAGAGATCCAAGTTAGAGCCCAGCAGGAGCTCGATGCGCATGTCGATCAAGATCAGCTTGTTCAAGACTCAGACATCCCGAACCTCCCTTACCTCCAAGCCATAGTGAAGGAAGCCCTCCGGATGCACCCCCCGGGTCCGCTTCTCTCGTGGGCGCGCCTGGCGGCCCATGACGTCCGTGTGGGCAAGACCTTTGTCCCGGCCGGCACGACGGCGATGGTCAACATGTGGGCCATAACCCACGACCCGACCATATGGAAGGACCCGTGGTCTTTTAGGCCAGACCGGTTCGTCGAGGAGGATGTGTCGATCATGGGCTCAGACATGAGGCTCGCTCCATTCGGCTCGGGTAGGAGGGTGTGCCCTGGCAGGGCGATGGGGTTGGCTGTGGTGCAGCTGTGGCTAGCGCGGCTTCTTCATCAGTTCGAATGGGTTCCGACTAAGCCCGTGGATCTTTCGGAATGCTTGAGGCTTTCCTTGGAGATGAAGAGCCCATTGGTTTGCCGCGCCATCCCTCGTCTTGGATCAGTCACCTCATGAAGTATCTATTGACAGGGTCTTGAATATACGAGAGAAATCTCGGTTGTGAGCATAATAAGCTAAGATGCCAAAGTTAGTACTGAGATGTACTTATGTGGAAGTTCTGTGGCCCTTTTAACGAATTGCAAATCAGTCGGTTTCGCTTGTTAAGCTGGGAATATATATAGCTTGGTAATCAGGATTATCCAGACACATTGCATGGATGCGTATATCAGACTAAGTTTCCAACCCTCATTTCCAACGAAAAACCGAATAGAATCAGTTCATAAACGCTCGAGCTTAGATTTTCTATGGTGTCTAAGATGGATCACATGAGACTTTTGCACAATATCGACGAGGTACTAGGATCTTGTCAAACAAGAGGCTTAACTTAACTTCGATTACTTCCAAGAACAATGATAAGACATGGAAGGATGATACATGGTAAAGTAAACAAGTCCCCTCGGCCTTGGGGCACTTATCAAGAAGACCTAATATGAAACATCGATTTTCAATGTATGTGACAAATAGCTTGAGAAAAGTAGTCCTATAAAAGGAAAAATTTTATACTATCCTATTAACTATGCCATCCTGATTAATATAGTTTATATATATATATATATCATGCAGGGCGGCTTCATCGTACGGACACGACAATAATATGCTCTCGGGACGAATCGTTTGCTGCTTTGTTGAATCGATGTCCAATGATTTAGTGAAGGACATTAAAGAAAGAGCTCATGTATAATGATGGTGAATTGAAAGGTGGTGAGTTGCAGATATATATGCATCCTAAAGTTTTGGCTTTCCAAATCTACTGTGTCTTTTTCTTGTTCTTTCCCCCCAATCTCCCTTCCCATAGGCAGCATGAAAGGCAAAGCCCTTTAACCTTTGATTAGGACCAAGTATTTCCAATCAACAAGCTTAATGCTCCGCAATAAAAAATCGTACATGTAGCAATGATTTTAGCCTATTTTATAAAGCGACCAGCCAGCTGGTGGCATCTTCCGAAGTTGAGTGCCCCATTGATGTGCGTCGTTGGTCTGCGATTGGACCACCTGTAAAATGGTGAATATAATAAGTAGAGAAATGACATTGAAACGTACGTTGGAACTGGAGGTAAGGGCTATGAATTGCACCCAATTCAATCCTATATCTGGCTGCTCTTTACTATCATTGTGCTTGCAAGGCTTTTCCCCTCCTTCATGGTCCTCAGTTACCCAACTTGTCACTGGGTTTCGATGCATCTTACCATTAGATCGCCGAATTTTGCTCTATTTATAGTTGCGTAAAATTTGAATGTTATAATACTCTCTCTCGCACGTAGGCTCGACTTTGGCCTTAACTTAAAATGTCAAAATACATGTTGGGCGGGTAAATAAGAGCCTAGAAAATTCGAACTCATGACTCCTTAGCTCTCAAAGGATACGTGATTTTGTGAGATTGTTGCTAAATTTTCAAAAAGATTAACCTATCAGATAAAAGAATGATTTATCGTTTAAATATTCAAACACTCTTGATGCAACATGAATTGCTTTCCGATTGGTTTTCCCATCTGTATTTGATATGGCACGTCTTGTCGGCGTGGTGTGGCGCAGCACAACAGGCCATGCACTAGGCAAAAAAGTTTATAGTCAGGACCGAATTTGGATTTTTCAAAAAAAGAAGTAATTAGCAAAGAAATATTAGGCATGTGGACATTAGAAGAGTTGAAAGTTTCATACATAACTCACTTTAGTATAAAAAGTTTTCGTCATCCCAAAACACTCGCTCGCTTGAGTGTTGTCTTTGCCGCTCTAAATCAGTCACTCGCTCGAGGTTCGTCACCCTCTCTCACTAGCTCAATTGGCTGGAAAAAAATTAGGGCATGAAGGGAATTAATTAGCGCCCGGTTCTTGGTGCAGTCGTGGGGACATTGGTGCTAGAGGAAGAATCTCAAAACAGGTCAAAAGCAAGTGATCTCTGGCTTCTTCTTTGCTTGTCGTAACCAATTCGAGCCGCTCGTCATGCTTCTACTCTCCACTTGCGAGATTGAGCTATCGATCTTGGGGTATAATCCAATTAGGGTGGAAAACGAGTTTTGTAACATCCCGAATCTGGGTAGTTGAAGAATAAAGGAATATATTAAATATTTTCCTCAAATTTTCTTTATCTTTTGTACTTTCTGCTTTTTTTTTTCATTCTTTATCTTTCCTCCCCTTCTTCACTTGTGGGCCCACGCCTCCCACATCCCTCCTCCTTTTCTCTTCTTTTACTATAGATCATTTTCAACCTCAGGAAGCTTAGCCGTGCACGCCGTTGAACCTGTAAATGCGAGAAGACCGCGTTGATGACAAGGGCCAACTCCGCGTTTATCTCTCCCCAACCAACTCAGCGTCTTCCTCGCGCAAACTTCCCTAGAAAAAACTCTATCTACGGTGCCTCGAGGGAGGGGAGAAATCAGAAAATTCACTGTTCATCTCTCGCACCACGAGTCCTCCTGTGAGATCCAAATAGTTTCTTGGCGTCGTGGATTGAGTGGTTCATCAAGAGGCTTAACCTTAGTCGCCGAGGCTCGTCGTCGCTGCTGCTCGAAGTTAGATCACGGCTTGGACGCGCCTCCCCTGTTTTGGACGCAACTTTTGCTCGACGGTGCCGCAAGCCGTCCAAGTCCTTCCAGCCATCACCGCCGCCCAAGAAATTTCCCGAGAGCTCCTTGGTTAGTATCTAATAGCTTGTCAATTACAATTTTGAGTGGGTAGTCTCAAATCAACTCAAATTTTCAGATTTGTTCAGGTTGAGTTTAAGATAAACCGAGAACCCGAGGCCTCCTTCTCCTCCTCCTCGCGACATCTGCCGTTCCTCCATGCCGTTGACATGATTTCAGCAAGCCTAGATGCCATCTCCAGCAGCCAAGCCGTCGCCACAGTCAATTTATCCTCGCGTGGCCGCAGTCCGTCAAAGAGGTTCATCCCCTGTTTTGGGCTGAACTGCACTGTTTGGTAGTCAACGTTTGTTAATCACGATTTGTCACCATTGACCAATGTTCTTAGCTCACAATCACTACCATGGTGATGTGTTGTGCAGTGACGGGCTGTTCGTGCGTCCGAAGTAGAAAATACGTGGAGTTGTAGGTCCGCCGCGGACCGTCGTGTTTGGTTGCACGAAAAGCTCGGATTTAGTGTGAGTTTGCTCCCTAACTCTTAATTAGGGCTGTTAGTTGCTCCAGTAGCTATAAGTTGTGATGATTGGACTTGGTTGTTGATTAAATTGGAGATTAGAGCTTGTTTACAGATATTTATTGAAATAGGGGTAATTTCGTAAATTTAATTAGTTAGGGATTGAATTGTAAAATCGAATAATTAGAGGATTAATTGACAAGTGAGTAAGTTTAGTTAATTGGACTATTGGTTATTGAGGGCCAAGTTTGTAATTTTGAGAAATTAGGGACATTTTATTAATTTTGGTCCAATTAGGGATTTAGGGATATATTGGCGTTCATGGAAAGGAATTGGAAATTTAAATTGGTTTCACTAGATATTAATTTGGCGGGTTATTAATTTGGAAAGCCAGATTGGTTGAGGATGGTATATTAATTTTTGTCCTGTTATAGCCTAATTAAGTTTTTAGGGGCAAAAATGTAATTTTAGAAATTTGAGGGCAAAAGTGTAAATTTGGCAGTTTAGAGAAAGATGTGAGAAATATTGGTTGCGATGGTATCAAATCATTATTAGTGATGGATTGGATTGATATTCGGGTAATTACGAGTATTTACTCCGTTTTACTTGGTTAGGATTAAATTACATGATTTTAGGGTAATTTGCAATTTTTTGGAAATAATTCCTAAGTGGCTACTAATTAAGGTGATGTCACCCGTAGTTGATCAAATCGAATACTCTGGATTCGATTTAGGGACCTGGGTGAATCCCTGATTGGTAGGTCCAGGCAGTCGATATTGGTTACTTTGAGAAATTATCTCAATCTTCTTATGGCTTAGTTGTGGAAGACTATTTAATATTTTTGATTGTTCGATTGATTGAGATCGATTTATTAATTGCAAGTGGATATTGATTGTTTCATAATGTGATTTATTTATTTAATTCTCGGTGCTCATTATAATTGACTCTATGTTGGATTATCTTAGGAATTGATATTGTGACAATTATATCGAATTATTTGGAGAATAATCTATCGTGAGGGTTTAGTGATTTGACAAGATCATGGGTTGTGAGAAGTGAGGAGTAAATTAATTATCTGGTTAGGGACCCTAGAGTGAATATCAACCTAATTAAGAAGTAAGGGGCAAACTCGATGAGTTATCTCATCTTAAAATTATTTGTTCAGGTCCTATTATTCCAGCTCCTCCTCAAGGACCAGATGAAGCAGGAGGCGCAGCCAGATGATTATAGTCCATTTAATTTTAATTAGGATATTTCTATTTGTGAGGAAATTATTTTCCGCATTTATCCTTTTAGTTGAACAAATAAATAATGTTGATAATTTGTGAATTCTTTTTTTTTAGATATTTGATCAGTTATTGATGTTATTGTAATAAATTGAATGCCTCAGGATTTGGTCGGGGTTTTGTTTAACATAGTCCACTGCCTTCCTTATGTATTAATTTTGTATTTGTAGTTAATATAATTGATTAATCGATAACAACCTGAGATTATTGAAAAATTTAAGAATTGGTGAGGTCTATTACGAGGACTGTCAAGAGCTCAGGTTCGGAGCGTAACTACTTGTTGAATTGGTATCAGAGCGGGGTTAAATTGGAGTGATAAGGTTAGGGTACGTTAGTCCTGGGGTAAAATTTATAATTAATATAATGGTTTGTAATTGATGTGCCATGTATGATTGTTTATACGTTGCATGCATGCCTTAATTGTACACGGTATGGGACGTGTATATTTAAGACATGAATGTGTATCAGAAAAATGCATAGTCTTGGTTTAGCCAAGTTGGCATGATCCGGACATGTGCAGCAAGGCTGGATGTTGACATTGTATTTGTCTGATTGAGTCTTGTTATGTTTAGCTGCGTTGACACGGTATGGGACATGTGCAGCAAAGCCAGACATTTGATCATGTTTGTTTAAGATTGTATACTGTTGATAGTGAAAGACTTGTTGTGAGCGTGTGTGCGTATCGCACGCTAGAGGCTGGTATGACTATCGCCTGCTGTGGAAGTTAAGTTGATGAGCGTGTAGGCGTATCGCACGCTAGGGGCTTGTATGCGTATCGCACGCTAAGGGCTTGTATGCGTATCGCTTGCCTCAGTAATCATGAGATATGAGCATGTATGTGTATCACATGCCACAGGCTTGTATGTGTATCGCTTGCCTGTGTAAACTGTTGAGTGTTACTTACTTCATATTGATGATGATTTTATTGTGTACTTTATTGTTTACGAAATTATTGAAATATTGGAACCGAGATTGTTTGATTGTGAGTATGGATAGGAATCAGAGACCTCCGAGGAGAAGAGTGACTATTGGTCGCTTCGGAGTTGGAGAGGATGATACCCAGGGAGATCCTCGGGTTGAAGGGATTATGAAATCCCTTGAGGACCTGCGACATGAGGTCCAACAGCAGGCTCAGAATCAGGAGGCCGCTATTGCTGCCGCGGTAAATGCTGCCATTACTGCGATGAGGAACGCCGCCCCTGCTCCAGAAACCGTTGAAGTCACTATGGAGGATGAGAGACGAGTCCCAGTCCCTACACCAGTTGAAGGTGTTGATGAGGAGCGAAGAGTCCTGGAGCAAGTCGAACAATTTCTAAAGTTAAAACCTCCTCAGTTCTTTGGAAAAGGAGATCCAGAGGCTGCTAATTCATGGCTTCAAAGTCTGGAGAAAGTGTATGAGGTGATGAAATGCACTGATGCAGACAAAGTAAGGTTGGCAGTATATCAGTTGGAGGGTAATGCCAACTACTGGTGGAAGGCCACCAAAGAAAATGTGTTCCCTAAAGGCGTAGCACCAACCTGAGATGCCTTTGTAGATGCTTTTAATGAACAATACTTCTCTAATGCTGCGAGGGACCAGAAGATGACTGAATTTCAGAGGTTGCGCCAAAATAATTTGTCGGTGGATGAGTATGAGGCGAAGTACGTAGAACTATCGAGGTATGGCAGAAGACTGATCGAGGACCCAGTAGAACGGGCTCTGAGGTTTCGGGATGGACTAAAACCCGAAATCAAGACTCAGCTGGCGCCTTTTGATTTGCGCAGTTATAAGGAGGTGCTGAACAAAGCAAAGATGGTGGAAAATGATATGAATGAGAGAGCAGCCACGTCTAGCTCTAGATTCTTTGCTGGGAGGGACAATCGTCGACAAGGAATGAGGCTAGTAATTGGATACATGAATCCTATCCCTCTTAATAGGGTTGGTGGAGTTAGAAAACCACATTTTCGTCGAGATGATAGGTGCAAACATTGTGGGAGGCCCCACAAGAGTGAGACTTGCCCTACCAGGACGGGAGCTTGCTTCGGATATGGCCAAAGAGGTCATATGCTAAGAGATTGTCCACGTCGCCCAGCTGGGGCACAATCACTACCACGCCCGGGACAGCTTGCCATCCAAGGCAATATGGAGCGACCCCCAGCTCAGGGAAGAGTATATGTTGTTAATCGAGCGGAGGCTCAGAACGCGGGAGGAGTGATCACAGGTACTGTGTCTTTACACCAACATGCAGCTTACGCATTATTTGATACTGGAGCCACCCATTCATTTGTAGCTGCCCAGTTTGCTAAGTTAGCTGAATTGAAATTGGAACTATTAAGTACTATCCTTAGTGTTACTACCCCCATGAAAGATAGGGTGTTATCAGTTGAAGGGTGTAAGGGATGTGAGATAGTGGTTAGTGAGGTGAAAGGGGTAATAGATTTGGCAGTATTGTGTATGTATGACTTTGATGTAATTGTTGGAATGGATTAGTTAAGAGAGCATAGAGCCACGGTTGATTGTTATAATTAGATGATTCAGTTTCAACCATTATATTGTCCTAGCTACGAGATCATAGGAAGTAGAGGAGATCCTTCCGTGCCGTTGATTTCATCCCTCGAGGCAATGAAGCTACTCGACGATGGGTGCCAGAGTTTCCTGGCCACGGTAGTAGATATGTCGGTCGAGGAACTGACAATTGAAGAAATCGCTATAGTGCGAGAATTTGCTGATGTGTTTCCTAAGGAACTACCAGGATTACCCTCGGAGAGGGAGATTGAGTTCGTGATCGAACTGGCTCCTGGTACTGAACCTATTTCCAAACCTCCCTATCGGATGTCATTGTCACAGCTGAAGGAGCTGAAAGTCCAGATGCAGGAATTGCTGGACAAGGGATTTATTCGCCCTAGTGCATCACCATGGGGTGCACCAATATTATTCGTGAAGAAGAAAGATGGGTCAATGCGGTTGTGCATTGATTACAGGCAACTGAACTAGGTGACGATTAAGAACAAGTATCCCCTACCGAGGATTGATGACTTGTTTGATCAGTTGCAAGGAGCCTCAGTATTCTCTAAGATTGATCTGAGGACTGGCTATCACCAGCTGAGGATTAGAAAGGAGGATGTCCCGAAGACCACATTTCGTACGCGGTATGGTCATTATGAGTTCACGGTGATGCCGTTTGGGTTGACAAACGCCCCTGCTGCTTTTATGGATATGATGAATCGAACTTTTAAGGAGTATTTGGACCATTTTGTCATAGTCTTCATTGACGACATCCTGGTGTACTCGAAGAGTTCAGAGGAGCATGAACAACACTTGAGGATAGTACTGACAACTCTTCGACAACACGCATTGTACGCCAAGTTCAGCAAGTGTGAATTTTGGTTAGGCCGTGTAGCCTTTCTAGGCCATGTGATTTCAAGCGAAGGAATTTCAGTAGACCCGGCTAAGATTGAAGCAGTGTCGGACTGGCCGAGACCCACGATGGTGACTGAGATTAGGAGTTTATTAGGCTTGGCCAGCTATTACCGTAGCTTCGTGGAGAAGTTCTCAAGTATAGCAGCACCGCTAACTAACCTTCTGAAGAAGGAAACCAAGTTTGAATGGACAGATAGGTGTGAGAGAAGCTTCCACGAGCTGAAGAGGAGATTAACCACAGCTCCAATACTAACGATTCCATCAGGTCCATGTGGTTATGAGATTTATAGCGACGCATCTTATCAAGGATTGGGGTGTGTTTTGATGCAGCATGGACGAGTTGTGGCATATGCGTCGAGGCAGTTGAGGCCTCTTGAAAAGAATTATCCGACACATGATCTAGAATTGGCTGCAATTATCTTCGCTCTCAAGATCTGGAGACACTACTATGTGGAGAAAAGTTCCCGATCTATACGGATCGTCAAAGTCATAAATACCTATTTTCTCAGAAGGAGTTGAACATGAGACAACGTCGCTGGATGGAGTTGCTGAAGGACTACGCTTGGGATATATTGTACCATCCAGGAAAGGCCAATAGGGTAGCTGACGCCCTCAGTCGTAAATCGTCGGTAGCGCATTTGATGGCGAAGGATGGCATTTACTAGAAGAGGCGAGAGATTTTGACTTCAAGTTCGAGGTAAGTCATCTCGCATGCTTAATGGCCACTTTATGAGTAGAACCACAGATTCAGACAAGGATTAAGTCTTTACAGCCACTAGACCCAACTCTTCAGAAGATTATCCAGGGGAGCGAGGATCAGAGAAAACCAGACTTCCAAATCTCTGAGAATGGGATACTAAAATCTAAAGGAAGGCTATGTGTACCTGATGACGCTGCACTTAAGGAAGATTTATTGGTGGAGGCTCATAGGAGCAACTACAACATTCATCCTAGAAGTAGTAAGATGTATCAGAATCTGAAACCACATTATTGGTGGAATGGCATGAAGGTTGATGTGGCGAGACACGTGGCTAAGTGTCTGACATGTCAGCAAGTGAAAGCGCAGCACTGCAAACCAGGAGGCTTGTTAAGACCATTAGAGATCCCAGAATGGAAGTGGGAGCATATCACAATGGATTTCGTGACAGGTTTACCCAGAACTCAGCGAGGCCATGACGCGATTTGGGTTATAGTGGATAGACTGACCAAGTCTACCCATTTCATTGCGGTACGTAAGGATTTCGCTTTGGACCGATTGGCTGAATTGTATGTTCGACAAATTGTTAGACTCCACGGAGTACCAGTAACGGTAACATCTAATCGTGATCCGAGATTCACAGCCGCCTTCTGGAAGAGCTTACAAACTGCTTTAGGGACTAAATTGCAGTATACTACTGCTTATCATCCATAGACAGATGGACAGTCTGAAAGGACCATTCAGACTCTGGAAGACATGCTGCGAGCATGTGTCTTAAACTTCAAGGGAAGCTGGGAGGATCAGCTATATTTAGTGGAGTTTGCTTACAACAATAGTTTCCAACAGAGCATTGGAATGGCCCCTTATGAGGCATTATATGGTCGTGCCTGTCGAACTCCAGTCTGTTGGGATGAAGTAAGAGAGCGGAAAATTATAGGTCCAGAGTTAGTGCAGCAATCGGTGGAAGCAGTCAAGGTCATCAGGGATAGGATGAAGACAGCTCAGAGCCGTTAGAAGAGCTATGCTGATAAGAGACGCAAACCTTTGGAGTTTCAAGAGGGTGATCACGTGTTCTTGAAGGTGTCACCTAAGAGAGGATTGTCACGTTTTGACAAGAAAGGCAAGTTGAGCCCTAGATAAGTAGGACCATTTGAAGTTCTAGAAAGGATAGGAGCAGCAGCCTACCGTCTAGCCTTGCCACCGAATTTGACACATATTCACAATGTTTTTCATGTTTTGATGCTGAGAAAGTATGAGCCAGACCCCTCGCATGTACTAAGCTTCGAGGAGATAGAAGTCGATGACCGAGTGTCGTATGAGGAGAGACCGATCAGGATTGAAGATCACCGAGAACATCGCTTGAGGAATAAAGTGATTTCTTTAGTCAAGGTGGTTTGGCAACATCATGACACGGAAGGTGCGACCTGGGAAAGCGAAGAGGCTATGAGGAGTCAATACCCTTATTTGTTTGAGGGGACTAGTAATGAAATTTCGAGGACGAAATGTCTTAAGGAGGGGAGAAATGTAACATCCCGAATCTGGGTAATTGGAGAATAAAGGAATATATTAAATATTTTCCTCAAATTTTCTTTATCTTTTGTACTTTCTGCTTTTGTTTTTTTTTCATTCTTTATCTTTCCTCCCCTTCTTCACGTGTGGGCCCACGCCTCCCACGACTCCCACATCCCTCCTCCTTTTCTCTTCTTTTACTGTAGATCATCTTCAACCTCAGGAAGCTTAGCCGTGCACGCCGTTGAACCTGTAAACGCGAGAAGACCGCGTTGATGACAACGGCCAACTTCGCGTTTATCTCTCCTCAACAAACTCAGTGTCTTCCTTGCGCAAACTTCCCTAGAAAAAACTCTATCTACGGTGCCTCGAGGGAGGGGAGAAATCAGAAAATTCATTGTTCATCTCTCGCACTGCGAGTCCTCCTGTGAGATCCAAATAGTTTCTTGGCGTCGTGGATTGGGTGGTTCATCAAGAGGCTTAGCCTTAGTCGCCGAGGCTCGTCGTCGCCGCTGCTCGAAGTCAGATCACGGCTTGGATGCGCCTCCCCTGTTTTGGACGCAACTTTTGCTCGCCGGCGCCGCAAGCCGTCCAAGTCCTTCCAGCCATCACCGCTGCCCAAGAAATTTCCCGAGAGCTCCTTGGTTAGTATCTAATAGCTTGTCAATTACAATTTTGAGTGGGTAGTCTCAAATCAACTCAAATTTTCAGATTTGTTCAAGTTGAGTTTAAGATAAACCGAGAACCCGAGGCCTCCTTCTCCTCCTCCTCGCGACATCCTCTGTTCCTCCATGCCGTCGACGTGATTTCAGTAAGCCTAGACGCCATCTCCAGCAGCCAAGCCGTTGCCACAATCAATTTATCCTCGCGTGGCCGCAGTCCGTCAAAGAGGTTCATCCCCGGTTTTGGGCTGAACTGCATTGTTTGGTAGTCAACGTTTGTTAATCACGATTTGTCACCATTGACCACTGTTCTTAGCTCACAATCAATGCCATGGTGATGTGTTGTGCAGTGACGGGCTGTTCGTGCGTCCGAAGTAGAAAATACGTGGAGTTGTAGGTCCGCCGCGGACCGTCGTGGTTGGTTGCACGGAAAGCTCGGATTTAGTGTAAGTTTGCTCCCTAACTCTTAATTAGGGCTGTTAATTGCTCTAGTAGCTATAAGTTGTGATGATTGGACTTGGTTGTTGATTAAATTGGAGATTAGAGCTTGTTTAAAGATATTTATTGAAATAGGGGTAATTTCGTAAATTTAATTATTTAGGGATTGAATTGTAAAATCGAATAATTAGAGGATTAATTGACAAGTGAGTAAGTTTAGTTAATTGGACTATTGGTTATTGAGGGCCAAGTTTGTAATTTTGAGAAATTATGGACATTTTATTAATTTTGGTCCAATTAGGGATTTAGGGATATATTGGCGTTCATGGAAAGGAATTGGAAATTTAAATTGGTTTCAGTAGATATTAATTTGGCGGGTTATTAATTTGGAAAGTCGGAATGGTTGAGGATGATATACTAATTTTTGTCCTATTATAGCCTAATTAAGGTTTTTAGGGGCAAAAATGTAATTTTAGAAATTTGAGGGCAAAAGTGTAAATTTGGCAGTTTAGAGAAAGATGTGAGAAATATTGGTTGCGATGGTATCAAATCATTATTAGTGATGGATTGGATTGATATTCGGGTAATTACGAGTATTTACTCCGTTTTACTTGGTTAGGATTAGATTACATGATTTTAGAGTAATTTGCAATTTTCTGGAAATAATTCCAGAAATTGCGTGATTGGCTAAGTGGCTACTAGTTAAGGTGACGTCACCCGTAGTTGATCGAATTGAACACTCTGGATTCGATTTAGGGACCCGGGTGAATCCCTGATTGGTAGGTCCAGGCAGTCGATATTGGTTACTTTGAGAAATTATCTCAATCTTCTTATGGCTTAGTTGTGGAAGACTATTTAATATTTTTGATTGTTCGATTGATTGAGATCGATTTATTAATTGCAAGTAGATATTGATTGTTTTATAATGTGATTTATTTATTTATTTAATTCTCGGTGCTCATTATAATTGACTTTATGTTGGATTATCTTAGGAATTGATATTGTGACAATTATATCGAATTATTTGGAGAATAATCTATCATGAGGGTTTAGTGATTTGACAAGATCATGGGTTGTGAGAAGTGAGGAGTAAATTAATTATCTAGTTAGGGACCCTAGAGTGAATATCAACCTAATTAAGAAGTAGGGGGCAAACTCGATGAGTTATCTCATCTTAAAATTATTTGTTCAGGTCCTATTTTGCAGCTCCTCCTCGAGGACCAAGTGAAGCAGGAGGCGCAGCCATATGATTATAGTCGATTTAATTTTAATTAAGATATTTGTGAGGAAATTATTTTCTGCATTTATCCTTTTAGTTGAACAAATAAATAATGTTGATAATTTGTGGATTCTTTTTTTTTTTAGATATTTGATCAGTTATTGATGTTATTGTAATAAATTGAATGCCTCAGGATTTGGTCGGGGTTTTATTTAACATAGTCCGCTGCCTTTCTTATGTATTAATTTTGTATTTTTAGTTAATATAATTGATTAATCGATAACAACCTGGGATTATTGAAAAATTTAAGAACTGGTGAAGTTTATTACGAGGACTATCAAGAGCTCAGGTTCGGGGCGTGACAAGTTTAGTGGTGGTTTTAGAGTTCTGATTCAGGAAATGTGTCGAATGGTCGATTTATGTTTATATACAGGCCGAAACATGTAAAGGATGTACATTGTTTTCGGACATGTACATAGATTGGGCCATGCAGACTAGCCACGTCGGTCGAATAAATTAATAAGATTTGGCCATGTCAGATTTTCGACAACGAAAATTCTGAATTGGCACATGAGCGATTTATTTTTTTCTTTTCTTAAGCAGCACTCGAGTGATTAAAAAAATACATTAACATCAAAGTGAGAATTTCTCAGTGTCCTTAAAATGTATAGTTGTGTCACGAGTTTGGATACATGCAGACCCTCTCTTTTTTTTCAAGATATATGCGTGCAAAGTCTTTATGATGCAAGGCTAGGCCCACGAGACCAAGTTGTGGATTAGACACTGAGACCGATCCACTCACTGGCTTGCCATGTGAAACAAAACCAGCCCGCACCGGCTGCGCTCGGCCCGATCTTGCTCGTTGCTCGTTGCTCGTTGAAGGGTCCAATGCCTCAAAAGACTCACGCGATCATTGAATTCCACGTTTCCAAGAGATAAAGGTGTCCTTTTTCCTCCTGCAAGTGCTCGTAGAAATTAGGATGCATGTCGATCGCCCCTAGTGATCAGTTCTTTAGGTGGTCCGATCCCCCTCGGAATCGGGAAAATCGGTCTACAATTTTTAGGATCGAGGACAATCGATCCCGTCCGGTCCGGTTCTTGAAAAAATTCAAATAACATGACTGCTCTACTGAGAAATGTTCAATTCCAAGTCTGACTCAGCAAATGGCAGGAGATGGGATCCATTTCCATTATTTCCTAGAAAGGTTGGAACACCATGCAAAGCTGTTAAAAAATCCATTCTAGCATACGAAAAACTCTCTCTCTCACGCACACAAACCCTCGCGCTCACATTTTTAATGAGTCCATTGTAGCTACTATTCCTAATGCGTTGTCTCCACACAAGTGAATATGCGGCACTGTTGCTGATTAAACCATGCCATGTGCACTGATTGTAAATGCGCCTCAAAATGCATGAGTCTGAAGCTTGTTCCCAGCTCTTAAAGAACCAAGCACAGAGTCCCAAATCCAATGGGTCAAACTCATATGCGGACCCAACAAATTTATCATGCCAACACAAGGCCAGCCACCGGCAAATAATTCACTACACGCCACTAAAATGGTAATTGGAAGCAGAATTAAGGATCGAACGGAGCCAAAGCAATAATAGAAAAGCGAGCTGAGAGAGAAATGCTCGAAATGTGCTATGGATCATTTTGATGATTGATAGACTAAATAGGCCTTGACAAACTAGAGGATAGACGATGAAATCAAAGTCGCCGCGGGAGATATGAAAGAGATGAGGTGAGGGACATTGTCCTCGAACTGGGTCTCTACTCCACAGTACCGAGACTCGCCCTTATCGCCGAGGCTTCTCTCTCCAAGCGGCATGTCTAAACTTTGGCGATATTAGTAGAAGTAGAAGTCAAGGCTTGAGCTCTTTGTGAGGAGTGAGGATGGAGAATGCAATGGGCGAGGGTGCGTTCGTGAAGAGAGGGAGGGAGGCAAAGTTTCTATTTATGATCAGTCTGGTTCTAGTGGTTCGATTCGGTCTTGCCCTCCTAAGAATCTGACAGTTCGAAAACCGGTTCCTTTTTAGGAACTGAGGACCAGGCCAAAATTCTGAAAAACCGGACGGACCTGGCTGGTTTGGTCCGGTCCAGACGATTTCTATGTTGGGCGGTCTAGCGTGCTTTGCTCTATTGATCACTCCGAGTGCACGAGCACATCACGTTCTTGAGATTGCTTGTGTATAGAAAAGATCATCACACCGTTGGTTGGATAAATGTTGATTATCTTATGTTCATTATGATCTCCTTCAATTCTCGATTGAAGTTCGGGGCTAAAAATAATCTCATGTTTGTCACTTTGTATCTTCGAATTTTTAAGGTTTTTTTTTTTTTTGTATCGGGACCTAGATCCTAGTACCTGAGGAAGACCAAATTAATGTTGGCCGCGATAACGGCTTTCCCTATGATTGTCATAGTTAGAATCTAGAGCTTTATAATTAAGAAAAGTTAATTTACTTACTTGATTTGAAATCCATCGTTCTTGATGCGAAATAACGATGATCCACGGCTCAATCGCTTCTTCTCTTATTACCCACTGGATTACATGCTCAATGAGATTGCCCTTTACGATACTTGTCACCTTAGACACTCTTTATATGGGTTCGATGAAAGACTTGAACGCCGTTTATAAATTTTTTAGTCGATTCCTCTCATTATGAGTACGAGTCAACTCAGCTCATATCAGTCATGTCCATGTTGGATTAATTAAGAATCACTATATCCAATCTTATTAAATCAATCCCATAAAACAGTTAATTACAATCTGAATCAAATTAACTAACTTTTGAAAAAATTCTTATAATTAACCCTTCTTAAAAAGTACCCTCATAGCGATATCCAACAAAATTTTGCACACCCCATTCTCTTTGCCACCCATCGCTTCCGGCTGCCGGTTGCCTTGTCGCCATCCTCGACACCTCCTCCGTCGTGGTTATCACTACGGCACCGCGCAGCCTTGAGTTCCCTTTGAAGAATACATTTTCGACATGCAGTCAAGTCCGTTCTCTCTTCCCGCCTCGGCGCATTGCCCTGAACGGCTCGCACAACCCCGGCGAGGTCGTCGACGGCCGCCGGTTACACGGGAGACCATACAATACGTCCTTAGAAAAAAGAAAAAAAAACAAACTCATAGCATGGACTCACCGCACGTTGTTGATAGCGAGCCTTCCGCCCAAGGCGCGGGCTTGCGCGTGGACAGTAAGATTTTTTCTTTTCTTTTTTCCGTATAAGCCTTCCTAGCCAGATCGACGGGAAGTCACGGGGACACGTGTCCGTCAGATCCAGCGAGTGACGCCCCAGTCGAGACCCCGGCGCGTCGCCCCGTGCCCCTGCCGTACGGACAGTTTCCGAAATCTGGAAAATTTTTACATCAAATTTTTTTTTGAATCCAACCCCCCTTGTGAAAACGCCCAGCAAAAGCGCTGCGATCTATACTCAAAATTCAGTACTTCCTCATCCTCTCGTTCGGACAACAAAACAAAAAATAATTGAAAAAAAGAACAGACATTTTCCGCCATGTCTCTCTCTCCATCTCTGTTTTCGTTTTCCCTCTCCTCGGTCTCTTTGGAGGGAAAAGCTTGCGAACCGAAATAACCACAGCCTCTTCCTCCTTCCACTCTCTTCTCCACTGGTTAGGGCTTACAGCTTTCATCTCCCTCCAGCTTCGGCATTCCCAGGTCCGCTTCTGCGCGGCAGGACTGAAATCGTGCTGGTTTTCTTAGCACGAAGGACCTTCCTCCGGCTGCTTCTCCGAAGACTACAGTTCTTGCCATTCTTTGGGTCTCGAGCACGATTCGGGTGAAGTATCAGCTCGGGTTTGCCGCTTTCAGCTGCTGTTTGTCCTTTTTTTATGTGTTGTGTTGGTTATGACTTCTTTTGATTTTTGCTGCTGCGCAATTTGGGTTGGAGCTGGGTGATCCGGCGGCTCTGTTCTTCGGTTTCTGCTATTTGAGTCCGATGCGGTGGTTGCATAATCGGATTGAGGGTAGTTTAGCTGGAAATAAGCAAGTCGGGAGCTGCATGCTTTATGCTGTCGCGAGAACGTTCGGTGTCCTGTCGTCTAGGGTTTCAGTTTTAGCTTAGTGTGAAAACACTGAGCTGATCGATTGACTGCTCGTGGGGTTGAGTTCTAGATGCGTTGAAGCTGACCCATTGGAATTCGAGGCGAGTGATTAACATTTTTCCAGATAGAGAGACTTAATTTGAGCAGGCTTTGTGGCTTGTTCCCTTTTTAACGTTCAACATCTATGTAATATATATTGGTAGTTCTTGTTGATCTAGTGATCTAAGTTCGTTATTTAAGCTCAGAGAACCTTGCCAACATAGATTCATTTCAGCATCTCTGTCGTTCACCGTGTGGCATGTGTGATAACTTCCACAGATTAATAAACCGTTAGTCATAAAGTTCTCTTCTCGGCGGTGCTATGAACTGTTGGTTGCTTCTGAGGAATGTTTCACTTCTTGCTACTTATGATGCAATCCATCTTTTTGAACATTTTTAGATTGTTAGAGACAATTATCACAATGAACAAATTGTTCGTGCTAAGGAGCCATTTCTTTTTATTTCATTCTAGCTTTACAGTTCCAGCAGCGTCAGAATACTTAAAACTGTGAATCCTTTGACCTTTGTCGGGTTTCACCTAAAACTTGTGGTTGTGCTATGTCAAGTACGTTTAATTCTTTCACTCTTCGAGTTTGTTTTGTCTCCCATGTAGCAATTGTGAGCCGTTTTAATCGTCTGGAGTACCTTTTTCAAGGAAATTGTCTTTTAAGATATAAGCAAGTGAAAGGCAGATTGTCGTTTCTCTTTTGATTTTATTGTGGAGAAGAGCTGAAGTTTTTTGTGTCCCTTAATTAATCTTGCGTTTGATAATTGATATATTGTAATTTGTTGCAGTTAGTATTTCTCACAAGATTCTTTGGACCCAACTGATACACCACTCATTTCTCGGGTCTGGGAAAGGAGTAGACTGTTTCTAAAGTATTTTCACTAAAGTGGAAAGTGGAATATCAATTTGGAGGATCCTACCTGGTACAACGATGCAGAATAAGAGAAAAGGATCTGCAAGAATCACTACTAGAAATCACGCCAGTCCTAGAGTATCTAGAGCTCAGAGGTCGTGTTCTGAAAATGCACAAATTGCTGATAAGAAAGCATCGCAGCTGATTACATCCTCACCTAGAAGGCAACGGAGCTGTAAGTTGTCCTCGTTTCCCTGTTCCGTAGTTAAGAAGGTACAAGGTTGCCTCGAGTTTGCATGCTGTGGCTAGGGCTTTAATGATGAATTCAATTATGTGAATTTTCTCTTGCCAATTGTTTGAGAAGCAATTGCTTTTCAAAGTTTTACTGGTCATATGAGAGCTATGGTCAATGCCCTTTGCAGTTTTATCCAAATAATTTATTTCATATCTTTTCATCAGTTTGTAGCGTCCTATTTAAGAAGTATTAGTCATATCATATCCAGTAAAAATGCAATTGAAGAATGTCGCTTTTAGAGAGAAATAAGCTGAACATTCAGTATTATCATAAGGTTATTTCCTGTAGAAACACTGCCTTGCTACAACAGAAAAGGAAAACACGCTGCTTGGTCCTTGTAAATCAGATTTATTCAATTGTAAATCTTTTTACTACTTACAGTCCTTGCATATTTGTTTTGTTCAATTATACCTACACTTATCTCGTAAGATTGAATTAGTTAAGAGTATAGTGATTATGCAATGTGCTGATAATAATTTTGTTGAGTTCATTATTTATTAGTAATTAAAGACACATCCATTTAGCAATAGCACACTGTTAAAGATGACTGATATATTAAAAAGACAAAAGGTACACCTTATGCAGACATCTTATAATGCCATTAAAGCACCAATTTGTCATTATTAAATTGTTGTTAATCCAATCAAGATTCTGATAATTTGTTCCAAAATTGGATATTATGGTCATACAATGTGGTGTTTTTGAACTTCAAGGCAATGGGATTAGATGGTTCATTGAGCAAGTCGACTTAGAATAACAAGATTTAGCCATGTGTGTGGTTTGCGAATTTCGAGGCTATCCTTTAAAGTTGGGAAAACTGCACCGAAAGTCCTAAATCTTGTGTACAAATGCAATCAAGTCCTAAATCTTTTAATTGGTTTTATTCAGTTCTGAACATTAAAAAAAAATGCAATCAAATCTTGTGGAAGTGGCATTTTCAAATTGCACTTTTCAGTGATAGTTTTAGAACCTAAATGCTCTTTTTAAGGAATGTTTAGAATTGAATTGAACTGATTAAAAGGATTAGTACTCACTTGCACTTTTTAATAAAGATTTTGGACTTAATAGGACCAATTGAATGGTTTAAGCTTTGATTGCATTTCATACATATGCTTTAGGACGTGGTGCAATTTTCCCCTTGAAAGCATGCGGTACTTGTAGTTGCGTGCAGCTATATCACAATTTCTTTCATAAAGTTTTGGAAGGAGTCTGTTTTATTTAAAAACAATCATGGCACTAGCTTGGCATTCCATGTTTGTTCACTCAAACACACCATGTCAGCTACTGTATTCTTTACTTTTATGAGCATTCAGCGTGCTGTATTGTGAACATTTGATTGGTATAAAAATGATTATAAAGTTCTTGTCATTTAAGTAATTGTGGACTTTCCTGCTGTTACTTTAGCCGGCATTCCTCAGGAGAAGAATGATACTTCCCTTGCTTTGAAGAGTGTGAACAGAAGAAGCAGGTTCAGTTCAGATGCTTGTTTGGACCGTGATGTGACTGAGGATGCTTCTTTTGATTGTAAGGTAATTGCTGGCTTTTCTAATTTCTCCTTGAGATGACTTTGGTAGGGCATCAGGATAACTGTTATCTTGTCATTCAATACATGTAGAAGCAATATGGATTAAAAATATCTTCTTGCTTGCTGGAGTAAACAGAGAAAAGAAGAGGGAGGCATGTTGGAGAGCAGCAATTCTTTGAACTCTGATTTTAGCTCTAAAGCTCCATTGTCTGGAACATTTATTTTTCGTTTCTGCTCTGGTTGAATTTATTCTGGTCATGGTAGAAAGGATTTTACGCATCAAATTTTCTTTGTATCGCTCTACCTTTGCTTTAGCTGAATTCCTGCTTCTCTTCCCTCTTCAAACTTCTCCCATTTTGACTTATATAGTTCTGATTTTTTACCATACTAGTATATTTTCTCTGCAACATGATCGAGTATCAAGTCTACTCTTGTTTGAACACTTCAAATGATATTGTATCAGGGTCCTCAAGAGGGAGCTGCTCATCTTGTTTTGGAGACTATTTTTTCTCCTGCTTTTCATTCATCTAGAAATGGTGATAGGGAGCTTGCTGATGAAGGTAGATGGAAAGATATATATGTTCTGCTACCTGAGATTAATTTGATTATGGTCTTTGTCGACTTTCAATAGTTGTTGTATTCTTCTAGGACTTCAAACTTCATTCTCTAATTTTTTTTTTTTTTGGTAAGGTATTCTCTAATATTTGTCTTCTACGTTTCTCTAGAAAACTCGGTCACATTTCATCAAATTGAGCAAGAAACAAATCATCATCGGTGTGGCACGGAGCTGTTGCAAGTTGATATGCAGAATGGTCATGTTGTTCATGAAGCATCAAAATGCTATCCGGTGGAAGATAAGAGTTTTTGTGAGAATAACTTAACTTCGATGAGTATGACTTGCTCAAATTATGTGGAGATGGACCAAAATATGTCCTCAGAAAATTCAGATGCTAACAACGGTGATATGATGCTTAGTCTAGATACTAATGCTTTAAGTTCTCAGTATAATATGGATGTTGAAGGAACCAACCTTTCATCTGAAGTTTCGGCCATATATTTTGCCATGAAAAACTCCAAGCTTGAATGTGTTGATGAGCATGGTCAAGACACTATTACGACAGACGTATGTGTGGAAGATGATGATTATGATGAGCTTGATGACTTTGATCCATACTTTTTCATAAAAAACTTGCCAGCATTGTCCTCCGTTGTCCCAACATTTCGGCGGATGTTACTTCCTAAGCAGACCAGAAGTTGTCCTTCTACCACTCTTGTTTTGGACTTGGATGGTAAGTAAACTATTTGACTTGGTGTTGGCAAGTCTACCTGTTTGTAAATTATCTAAAACAAATACTATCAGTTTCGGTTGTCTGTTGCCATCATATGTAACTTTTGAAATCACGTGGCTGTTCTAATTTAGAAATAAAACAGCCAGGAATTTTCTCATTTTCATTAGGAAGTTCAAAAATTGTTAAGTGTTTACTTCTTGATAAGTGAGTCTTTCCGGTAATGTACCCTCAGATGTCCACTACATCGTCATTGGTGTCTCTCTTGCTACTCCGGCAGTTATTGGTTAGTACATTTTATTCAATGATTGTCTAGAACTTCACTTGTGTTAAAAAGTTGCTCCTAAGGCACCGCTGGCTTGAGCTTTCGTACACCTTTCTTGGTCTTTTGGTCATTACCCTTTCTTTCCTGTGGAATCAAAGAATGCATTGGTCAGTCATTGCTCTTTGGTAAAATTGAGTATCACCACTTTTCTCTCAGCACGTAAATGTTCTTAGCTGATTTAGCTTTTAATGTTGATGCTGGTTAATGTCTGTTAAATCAGTCAACTTACTGTGATTGACCTCATCTTTGTTTGATTTCTTAAATTTTGCAGAAACTTTGGTGCATTCCACACTAGAACCTTGTGAGGATGCAGATTTTACGTTTCCAGTTAATTTTAATCTTCAAGAGCATACAGTCTATGTTCGTTGCCGTCCTCATCTAAGGGATTTTATGGAGAAAGTCTCCGGTCTTTTTGAGATAATAATTTTCACAGCTAGTCAGAGTATATATGCGGAACAGCTTCTCAATGTGCTTGACCCGAAAAGGAAAGTATTTCGTCACCGAGTCTATCGTGACTCCTGTGTTTATGTGGAGGGAAATTACCTAAAAGACTTATCCGTCCTTGGTCGTGACCTGGCACGTGTCGTTATCATTGATAATTCTCCGCAGGTACTATGATATACTATCATTGTTTTGTCAGAATGCTTTCAATGATTTTATGCTCCCATGCAAGATTTTTAAAATTGATGATAATATCATATTTGGCCTGTATTGTATCTGTCTGCTTCTATGCGATTCCCAGAAATCACTTAATTGGCGACTTAAAAGTGGTTACATTTGGTGGTGGTACTATGCCATTTTCTGATGCAAGATGTCCTGATAATGTAGCATGAGATGCTGTTGCTTACTCTTAAGCTCCATTTGTTATGTGGATGTATTTTCGATATCACTTAGATCGCTTGAATTAATTAGTCAATGGAAAATATTTTCATAATCAACAACAATTTATACGTAAGCTTTTTCGTTAACAATGAAAGTATTTATCGTTAATTTATTTTTACTAGCGATAATTTTTTTTGGAAAATGTTTTTCAAATTATTCATTTTCCGTAAAACAGATGGAGCCTTAAACGATGCAATTTTTTCTTGCTTGAGCATAACTTTTGAGCGATGATTTAGAATATTCTGAGGGAAAAAAGAAAAGTCCTCCTTTTCTTGCCAATTCTGATGTATATGTGTAGTACAATCGTTTCCTGATGCTGCTATCTTGTTTTCATTTGTTGAGTTTGAGAAGTGACACCCATTGTCTAAGCAACAGAAGTAACACCCATTGTCTAAGCAACTACACTGTGGTCAACTAGGTTTTGATAGCTCAGTATGAGATTGGCTGCTTGTCCTGAATGCTCATTCATACTTCAACTATAGAGAAAACTTAATTTGTCATCCAACTCCATGGAACGCCTGTTTTTTCCTGTTGTCAACAGATTATCTTGACTTAATCTAAAGATGAAGTTAGTTCTATAATGCTTAATTATCGTGTACACAGTGCTTATCGAAAGCGGAAAAATGGATTAACTGAGGCTGCTCTTTACAGTAGTCACAATTCTGCTATTATGTGTTACCTGACATTAGTTTGCTTATCTTTTCTTGTCTAAATAGGACTCTAGTTTAGTTGGTCCACTTATTTTACTGTTTACCCTTGCATATCAATTTCTTATTCTTTTGCTTTTTTCCTTTTCTCAGGCATTTGGATTCCAAGTGGACAATGGAATACCCATTGAGAGCTGGTTTGACGATCAAGCAGATCAAGAGTTGCTACGGCTACTGCCATTCTTGGAAAGCTTAGTTGGCGTTGAAGATGTCCGGCCTTTTATTGCCAAGAAATACAATCTCCGGGAGAAGATAGCTGCTGCCGTCTACCCTATAAACACAAGGAGGGGCGATCCTTTCGAAAGGTGAGTGGTCAATATGGATTTCAGCTTCCCACTTCCAAGCAGGCAGTTTGTCTGTTTATTTGTCTCTGTAACATTAATTTATTGGTTTTAGGATATTCCCGTCTCTTTGTTTGAATGTTTCTCGGGATCACGTGCAATAAAATAAGCTTTGATGAAAACATGAGAGGAGAGATCAAAAAGGGGTCTTGACGTATCAATAATTTGAAAAGTTTCCGTGAGCAGTTCGGGGTTACTCAAGAGGATATCACCAAGATCCAAGTATTTTTCCAAGTACAGGATTCTTTTTTGAACCGTAGTTGCCTGCACTTCGGAGGGGGCAGTTTTCTCTTGGTCACCGACATGGAAAGTTAGTTATCTATCTAATGCCAAAAGAAGAGAAACATCCATCGACTGAGCTGGTCTAACAACACTGATGCAGACTCTGTTGAGATTTTGCTCCGTCGTATAGTTGGCTTTCAGTTGTGGCTAGCTGAGAGAGAGGTGATCGAAGTTCAGGGTGTACAGAATGACCAGCCGGACACAGGGTTGAAGGGGAGTACTGTTCTTCCCTTTGGCTTTGAACTTTTGAGAAGGTTCTCTGAAGTTTCTGCTGTACCGCTGAGGTTTGGACCTTGGAGCGTACACTAAATTTGGCCACCTTCGGATTCTTACCGCTGGTACGTTTGGCGGAGTTGGGAAGAGGCAAATCCTTGCTTTGGTTTCAAAATCCTCCCCGAGAGATGGTTCATGCTTCATAATGCAATTTCTCTTCATTCTTCTACCCACGCGATAGTGAGATTTGAACGAGGTGCGTGATTAGGGTGGATGAAAATGTCGTGCTTCGAGAACAATTAAGATGTGTCCTGTTCTCGTCCGCCGAAACTGACGTCTTAAAAGTCCGCAATGTGCAGCCTAACCAGAGGCCCGGATGTCTCGTTTGCGTGGCATATCTATCTGCAGACTCTTGTATCTCTTATTTCATGTACTAATCAATTCGAGGGGGTTCTCGAGGGAACGCCGGGTAAGCCAAGATCGCCGAAGCTATATCTGTAAAAGATGATGACGATTCGCCCGCACCTGCCCCTTGGATAATCACTTTTAGGAGCGCTCGCTCTTTGATTTGTGCATAAATCACCGACCCCCCAACAACTTTGAGTTACGGCGGATTTCACTTTCGAATCCGTGGGATCTCTTCAGCCCACCGGTTCGTCAGCAGTGCATCCTGATTATTCTAATCTGATTAGTGGGTCTCATTTCGGAGATGGACGGCCCTGTTTTTGTGGTGTGGACTCACGTCGCCACGACGTACTTCGAACACGGCATGCGTGCTGGTTGTCCCCGTCATCAAGACAAGAGTCAAGTCCTCTCGGGTGGTATCTACGAAGGGGAGTTCAAATGGTGGTCTCCGCGGTGGGTTAGGTATCGGACGACTGTCGGGGGTAGTCATTGTTATTTTTTCCCCTATGCGATCATAGGAACTTTGTTATCCTAGGATGCAACCGTTACGTGGGCAGCTTGGAACCCTTCTAAAGGTTGAGACTTTTTCTTGTGGAGCTGTTATGTGCCGACGTCGGCGAGTCTATCAAATTAATCGCGTAAAGAGTTCGTGTCGGCACCGAACAAGAATGGGTTCCCGTCCGATGACTTGCTAAACTAAAGATATTTATGTAACTGCAGAGGTAATGATAATGCATTACTACCGTATCATACCATTATAAACTTACCATTCCGTAAATATTATTGCATTTTTAATAGTTATAGTTAGGACGAGAGTTTTTTTTTTTTTTTATTGAGCATTCCGAAAGTAGCTATGAGAAAATTTAATAAATGAATTTTGTGAATTTCATTTTTAAACGTAGCTCACGAGTAGAGGTGGCAAAATGGGTCAAAGATTCATATTTTAACCCATATTTGATAATATGGATCATAAATGATTTAGTTTAAAAAGTTAAATAAGTCTTAAATGGGCCACTTAATAACCTCATAGGTCTTAAATGGGTTCTAAACAGGTCATAAATTGGTTACTTATTTAAGTATTATTAACAAGTCATTTTTAGACTATGAAAATTTTGATATTCAAATTATTTTATTTTAAAAAATAAAAATTTGATTATTTTTATTTTCTCTTTATTTTTCCTTTTCTTTTTCTCCTTTTTTCCCTCTTTCTAAGTTGTTTTCCAGTCAAGAGCTGAGCGATGAGCTCACTAGACTCTGGTGACTGAAAGAGGAAAAAGTAAAAATTTACAAATAATAAATTAGAAATTATTAGCAATACATTTTTTTAAAAATCTCCAAGTTAAATATGGAAGTGTTTTAATAATGCGAGTCGGGCTGGTCGGGTCGAGTCGGGTATGAGCCGATAAAATTAAATTATATGAAAATAGATCAAAATTATTTAAACGGGTCAATATAAATCGGATCATTTTTAATCCGATCTGACACACTCATTTGACACCCCTATTGATGAGTACTTCGAAAATGCTCTTTAGCACTACTTTTATTTTTAACGGAAATGATCAACTTGGTCGCGAATCAAAATTACTGTGGTCAAGATCATCGTAAATCTCGTAAAAGGCTCTTTGGCATCATTATCGGAAACAGTGAAACAATCCATCAGGTGGCTTTCCGAAACTGCGGATTCCATCACTGCAATGTTGCCGTCCCTTATCTAGATCTCGCCCCACGCCAAAAAAGCTGGCGTCAATTATGCGCCACGTGTCATCTCCGTGGCCTCTACTTCACCCGGAGAAGCCTCCTCGGTGGGGCCTCCGCCACCCTCCGCCTCCAACATCCACCGTCAGATCGATCCCGAGGGGGCAACCCCACTTCCGGCGTTTCAATGTTTCAATTCTCTCATGATTCTCATCTACTTCCTTTTGGTTATCTCAAAACCCTCTAATTAGAGGATAATGACAAGACTTATAACCTCAAAAGTCTTATTCATTTAATATAAATTATTAAAAAAAAATTTATGTGACTCAAAAACTTTTGATCCATTCAATTTAATTCTAAAATTTCTTATATATATATATATATTCAAATTCATCTTTAAATTATTGAAAATATTAAACACACATTTAACACGGTCCTTGAATTATGTGTAAATATTCAGCACGTATGAAAATACACATAAAAAATTTAGATATTATATTAAATGAATTTAAAATTTTGAGACTATAACGTACGATAAATCAAAGTTTATAACTTGTTTTGTAGCATTCTTTTCTTTGTATAATTCCTACTCAAGCACAAAACTTCCTACCTGCGCACCCGGAAACCTCTCGACGCAGACGCACACTCTTCCGCTTCCCTTCTCTCGAAAGCTCTTCCTCCTCGAATCTCACGCCCGAAGCCGACTCCAGAGGCAACGTAGCAACGAACACCTCTCCGATTCGAGCGCATAGCCGAAGGTAATTTGCGTCGCCATGCCAATCTGCTTCTCCTTCGTCCTCCTCCTTCGCTCGTGATCTGAGGATCTCGTGCTCTGTTTTTTTCGGGCATTCTTGTAGCTGGTTTTGTATTTTCGGGTTGTTTGATGAACCAGATGGAGGCCGAGAACGGCGAGACCAGGACAGATCGACAGCTGAAGCACCTCGGGTTCGTCAGGCTGACCGCGGTGCGTGCTCTGGTCTTCGTGTCGAGCCTGTACGACCGGGCGAAGCACAACTGCGGGCCTCTGAGATCGGCGGTGGCCACCGTGGAGGGAGCCGTGACCGCCGTCGTGGGGCCGGTCTACGACAAGTTTAAGGCCGTGCCGGAGGATCTCCTCGTCTTCGCCGATCGGAAGGTAGTAGTTTCCGTTTTGTTTTGATTTATGTTCGGTCGCCGGCGTCTTTGGCTCGAAATCTCCGTTCTTTGATCGGAATGACTTGGTCGAGGTTTAGGAAGGGTATTGAGATTCGGGTTCGGTTGCTTAGCAATTTTTATCCGTAAATGACCGTCAAAATTTGTTCTTCATCGTTACCTGAGCTGCGTAATGCATAGATGTACAGTGACACTCTGTTACCTATGTTTCCTTCCCAAGTCGATGGCTGTTCATGTAACCACCAAAGTCGCATGTTCTCTCCTCTCTACTTAGTTTGTTCCCGTTTACCATTAGTCTTCGCCCTTGGATCGTCTTCCTTATCAATTGGAAGGACATTGAAGAACTCTCCAGTTATGTTTAGCAGCTCATGGACTGTTGTCATCTGATTTGGGGTGTAAACACTTGAAGCTACTCTATAGCTGCTCAAGCTTGACCCGTTTCTGAGTTCATGAGATAAAAAGAATCAACTATGAACTTGAATAGTCGAGTTTTGGTGTCTTTTGGAAAACTGAACTGGTGTGACTGGTGAGCTAGCCTGAAATTCTCGAGTCCGTATCAACTAGTAGGCTGTGTCATTGTGGATTCATATGATTCGACTCGCTATTGAGTTTTGAGCACTTCTCTGAGGTTGAGTTGCATTTGTTTTGCCTTTGTATTGGATTTCATGGTCTCTTCGAAGAGAGTTGCCCTCACTCGTCTGAAGATGAGATTATTGATGTAACTGGAGTGGCGACTTTTATTGAAGTTTGATGTTTATTGTGCGATAGATTGGACTCCCGAACTCTTGCTAAGGTGTCATAATATCAAGGTGGTATTTCTAGAACCTTTGGAAAAGTGAAGTTCAAAGGGCCAACAAATTGGTTAGAGCTAACGTATTTAAGAAAGAATGACAGCATCATACGGATAAGCTGAAGTAGTTACTGGCTGTTTAATGTTGCAGGTGGATGAAGCGACTCATAAATTCGACAAGCATGCACCTCCCTTTGCCAAGCACATTGCTTGTGAAGTCCATCACTTGATTCTGAAGACTGCTGAGAAGGCTGAAAGACTAGTAAACGAGGCTCAAACAGGAGGACCTCATGCAGCTCTGCACTATGCTGCTAAGGAGTCGAAGCAGGTCCTCCTGGACCAAAGTGTGAAGGTCTGGATTAGGCTTAACAAGGTCCAACCCTTGCACATGGTGGTGGACATGACGGTACCGACAGTCGCGCACTGGTCAAAGAAGTACAACCATGTCATCGTGGGCATGAAGCAGAAGGGCTATCCAGTGATTGGCTATGTGCCACTGGTCCCAATTGACGAGATCACCAAGGCATTTAAATGCGGTGAAGCAGAGAAGAAAGGTGAGGTCGAGGTTCCACTGAAGTCCGCGTCGAGTTCGGAGTCAGATTGATGCGTGCTGTGCTGCATGGGGCTTGGTTTGCGATGGATCTAGTGGCTTGTAGGCAAGAAGCGGAAAAAATGTCATTTGAGTGTAGTGAAGTCGATTAGAAGTGTGTTGTAAAAGACAGTTGGACCTCGCTTTTCTCTCTTCATATGGTTGAATGTGAATAATAACGTTAATACTATGGGATTCTTCCCAAATGTTAAGCTTGTGCGGAGAATGCGAACATGAAAAAAAAACTTACAGGTCGATGGTAAAATGTTTGTCGAACACAAGTTCAAAAAACAAGCGTCAGCCGTATAGCATGAAGTCACGACCATCTAGTCTAGCTCAGGCGGGCGATGGATTGAGCTTTCTGATATGATCAAGATCGAGAAAATGAGAGGCGCCCCATCGGAAACCAGGTTTTTCATTGCTGTCCGAATGGTGCGTGCATCATCATCTTCCATTTATGAGGAAGTGTATGCTCGGACGCAACGACTTTGGACCCATTGCGGCCGTACAGAGAGGGTGTTCAGTACCAGTCCCGTCAGAGAAGTAAAACCAAGGGAAGGACGGGCACTGGTCATATAAGTGAAGGGGCTCTGTTTTGTCATATTAACGAGGGTAAATGTTGCCTTGTGAAAATCTTTCCTATGGTTGAAGTAAGCGCATGCAAAGGAAAGCTTGGGCCTTCTTCAATAGGTGATAGAGAGTCCGTCTGCTTTAAAAGGTGGGTTGGGTCCAAACCAAAATCCAATAAGCAAAAAGATATAGCAAACAAACGCTCGATCCAGGCAGTGCTGCAAAGTTGGGAGAATCGTCATAGCCATACCAACGATGTAATGTAACCATCCGCTTGGACGTTTAATCAGATAGTGAGTACTGCAGAAAGAAAAAAGAAAAGTGACTTTCATGAATACTAAACGAAACATTTCTGTTTCCGGATGCATGCGCTCTGTCCAGTAATTTCTTGTTTCGATTGCACAGCGGTCGAGCACAAATGAAAAAAATATGTACTCGAACGTTGAGATGACGGGATATGTCTATCACGAGGTAGTATTAAAAAACTATAGCTAGACGTGTCGGTATTCACTGATTAATAAGTCATCACGAGTAAATGTTACGTTACAAAGAAGTCAATCTTCAGCAACCATGTACTCGAAGTGAATGTGAGTACTTGCTAATGTTCAAACTGGAGATGCAAATGAGTACCATAATCAGACGTGTCAAAGACGAACATCTGCAACGAGATGTGAAATTCAGGAATAAATTTTCTGTCCCAAGAAGGAGGTTGAATGGCACTGGCCATGCGCGATAGCGCGACAAGGAGAAGCAAATGCAGAGAGTTTACGATATCATGTTAAACTCCTCTGTAGACCTCGGTTTCGAAACAAGGAGGGCATGCGCAGGTTGTCGTGTCGCTAAAATGGAAGGAAAGATGAATATGCGCTGATTCAACAACGTTGTCATTTCAAGAAACACGCGACGCGAGTTCAAATATGATGGCATGAATTAAGCAGCTCATTGATAAGTCGAAGCCTACTCGGTAAAGACAAGGAGCATCAGCACCCATGCTAATGTAAGAGTTTTTCCAATGTGGACTTCTATTAATTGAAATTGTAATTAACTGTTAAACGGGCTTGGTCTAATAAGGTTAGATATCAAGATTCTTAATTAGTCTAATATGGGTCTGGCTAGTGTGGGTCGAGTTGGGCCCGGCCCGTAATGAGAGGGCCCGCCTGAAACTCTATGAATAGCGCTCAAAGTCCCTCCTCTAACTCTGATGCACAAAACACCTCACATACAGAGCTCATAAGGTTTTAAGCATCCCGAGCCAGTGATCCAATGGGTAATGGAGGAGAAGATCTTGAGCTAAGGATCGTCGTATTCCACGTCAAGAACGATGAATTCCAAATCAAGTAAATAAAATCAACCCTCATTGATTGTTATGTTCTAAATGCTAGCTATGGTGATCCAAAGGTAGCCGCATGCGCGGCCAACAAGTGGTATCAGAGCCTCCATAGTTCAGTTTTAGAACATAAGGCTTTCATGGCTATTTCGAAAATTTCATTCGATGAAAGTTGATTTTGATTGAAAAAATGGGTTGTGCTCGTCGATACGAGCGTTTAGACTGGCGGCGGGCCACGGGAGGAGGCCGGACGGCCTTGCACGCGCTCCACGCGCCTTGGAGATGGCGGCACGCACTGCCGCACGTCGCCACGCGCCGGCACGCGAGGGGGAACGGCGATGGCGCTGCTCACGCACCCCCACGTGCGCCAGACGCGTGGAACGCTCACCCAGCTGGGGCGCTGCATGCGCGCCACGCGCGTGCCAGTTGGCTGCTGGCATGCGCGCGAGCCAGCCCTCAGCTGGGCCCATCCGCTAAGGCGGTTGGCCCGTGGACCCACCCGTCCGTTGACCCAACCCAGCCCGCGAGATCCGCCGGCCCGTCCGACCCGCCTGGCTGCTGACCCGACCCGGACGTTGACCGTTGACCTGACCCTATTGACCGTTGACTGATTCGGTTAGCTGACCAAACCGTTGACCAATTCGACCGGGTCAAACCGGATTCGGACCGGTTAGCACGCATCCCTTTTCTTCTGACGGACCTTTTGGGCCCGTTTGAACTCCGATTGAGGCGTGGTTTGCGCCGTTGGGTTCGTATGAATGTCTAGTACATTGTGGTATATTTAATTTGCATGTTTGATACTTTTATAAATTTGAAAATGCATATAGAAGCCTATGTACTTGTTAATTTTAGGCCATTTTCGCATTTTCTTATGTATTTCTATATGGTTTCTTGAAATACGTATAAGCTCGCATGTAAATGATCACATATGGATATGTATTGCATTATTTGTTGATTGCATGTATAAGGTTTAACATGTATCTATAAATTGAGCAATGTAATTGGCATGGCATATGATCTTAGTGATTAATGCCCCTGTCTTCAAGTCTAAAATCTATGCATAAGGTTAATGTGAGACAAAAAGTTAATATCCCTGGTATGAGAGAGTTTCAAGAGTTTGATTAGGGAGTAACCGCCAAAGTGGCACACCTGATTAAATTTGAGAAGATTTGGAATATATTCTCATGGCCGCTGTCACATTGAGGGCATGTATTCTGCCCAAAGGTGTTTATATGATGATGCATGTAGCTCTCAAGATGTGTACTTATAAGGTTTCAAGTTACACAGTTCTCACATTGTGCTAATTATTTTCATTTGCTTGTTTATTCAGTCACCTTCTCTGTGAACGACAACTCAATTACGATAGAGATTCTCACCGGTTCAAACTTTAAGAAATGAAAAGATGATTTTCTTTTTGGAATGGACCTGGCGGATGTTCACATTGCTCTTACTGGGGATAAGCCAGTAGATCTGACTGCTGACAGTACGGAACCCCAGAAAGCATACTTTCTGGCTTAGGAGAAGAGCAATCGGATTTGCTTATTGTCTATGACGCGATCCATCTAGGAACACTTAAAGAGTGGTCTGCCAGCTGACTGCCCTGCCAAACAGATGATGGAAGCCTTGGAGGCTAGGAATCGCGTCTCTCCTAACGCCGAGATAGGGACACATCTGCAGGTACTCTTCAACATGAGGTATGATGGTTCTGGAGGAGTTAGGGATTACGTTCTTAGGATGGTAGACTTACAGACAAAACTTCGAGCCCTAAATGTTTCTATTCCTAACACCTGCATTGTTCATCAAGCCCTAAACACCCTCCCACCTGACTTTGACATCATTAAAATCAATTATAATTCTCAAGATGAGACCTGGTCAGTTAATGACCTAATTGCAAGGGTAGTTGCAGAGGAAGAGAAACTGAGGAAAGACAAAGGGCATCTGGCCTTGTATACCTCTAGTTCTAGCCAAAAGAAGGGCAAGAGGTTCAAGAGTCGTACTCATAAAGGTACTCATTAGGCCACCGGTCATTCTGACAACTCGGGTCCTAATAAATCATCCTCTTCTAGTAAGGATGGTGTTCTCTTCTTCTTTTGTAAGAAGAAGGGTCACATAAAGAAAGACTGCAATAAGTATAAGGTATGGTTGTCCAAGCGTGAGCATGCAGGTATTGATTCTTTGGCTTTGGTTCTTGAATCCAACCTATCTGAAGCCCCATCCAGTTCGTGGTGGCTAGATAGCAGTGCAACTAACCATGTTGCGTTTACCATACAGGGATTCATAAACCGAAGGAAGCCAAATTAGGATGAATCAAAACTCACTGTGGGAAACAACAACAAAGTCGACGTAGTGTTCGTGGGAGATGTCATTTTAATTCTAGATTCTGGTTTTAAATTGATGTTAAGGAACACATTTTATGTACCTTCCTTTAGACGGAACTTAGTTTTTGTATCATGTTTGGATATGTGTGGTTACTCTTTTGAATTAAAGAACAATGTTGCTACTATGTTTTTTAATTCAAATAAAGTTGGGTGCTGCGATATGTCCAATGGATTGTACAGATTATGTTTAGCTCCCACGGATGTATATGTCGCTTATATAGCTGAAAAGGTTGTTCCCAAAAGACTTCTACCTAAGGAGCAGTCTTACGCATTGTGGCATAAACGTTTGGGTCACATCTCCAGGGAAAGAGTGGATAGGATGATAAAGGCTGACATCCTACCCTCTCTTAATAGTGACCTGGAGACTTGCGTAGACTGCTGTAGAGGCAAAATGACCAAAATAAAGAAGAAAACTGCAGTCCACAGTTCTGACCTGTTGGAGGTCATTCACATTGATGTCAGTGGACCATATACGGCAACCTTGTGTAGAAATTTTTATTTCATCACATTTATTGATGACAATTCCCGATATGGTTATCTGTACTTGATTAAGGAAAAGTCTGAGTCTCTTGACAAGTTCGAGATTTTTCAGACTGAAGTCGAGAAACAGCTGGGGAAAGGTCATCAAGGTTGTTAGATCAGACTGAGGTGGTGAGTATTATGGCAAACATGGTGATGCTGGACAGTTTAAAGGGCCATTTGCCAAATACTTAGAGGATTCTGGGATAGTGGCTCAGTTTACTATGCCTGGGAATCTTCAACAGAATGGTGTGGCCGGAAGGCGCAATCGCATCCTTATGGAAATGATGAGGTTTATAACTAGTAGAACCAATTTACCTAATTTCCTTTGGGGAGAAGCTTTGAAAACAACCCTTTATATTTTAAACCGAGTTCCTACCAAAGCTATTCCATTGACTCCTTTCGAGTTGTGGACTGGACGTAAACCTAGCTTGAATCATCTTAAGGTTTGGGGTTGTCCTGCAGAAGTGAGGTTATATAATCCAACATTAAGTAAGTTGGACTCTAGAACCACTCGATGTTACTTTGTGTCTTATCCAGATCATTCGAAGGGTTATCGGTTTTACAACCCTAATGGAGGAACAAGAATTGTGGAATCACAGACGGCAAAATTTCTGGAACTTGATGTGGCCGAGGAAGGTAGCTGCTCAAAGACTACTGAGGATATCAGTCCGGTAGGGACAACTGTGTCATTTTCTCTACATGTACAGACAATCCTGGAGCCTCCCATGCCACAGATTGAGCCTGTTGAGGTTCAGGATCCTGTTATTGAAACAGTTCCTGATGAAGTTCCTCAAACCTCTCAGACTCAGAATGAAGTCATGGTAGCTCCACTCAGGAGATCCAGTAGGGAGAGACGACCAGCCATTCCGCTAGATTATATAGTCTATCTGGGAGAGCATGACTACGATATCGGCTATGTGATTGATCCAGTGACTTATACAGATGTTGTTTCTTGTTCTCAATCAGATCTGTGGTTGGATGCAATGAAAGACGAGATGCAGTCTATGAAACATAATGATGTCTGGAAACTTGTTGAATTGCCTAAGGGTTGCAAGCCCATCGACTGCAAATGGGTGTACAAGACCAAAAGGGATTCCAAAGGAAAGATTGAGAAGTTTAAGATCAAACTGGTAGCCAAGGGTTTCACTCAGAGAGAGGGAGTAGACTATGAGGAAACATTTTCTCCAGTCTCTTCTAAGGACTCTTTCAGAGTGATCCTGGCATTGGTAGCTCATTTTGATATGGAGTTGCATCAAATGGATGTTAAAACTACCTTTCTAAATGGAAGCCTTAATGAGGAGGTCTACATGGTACAACCTGAAGGTTTTGCAGCAGGTGATTCAGGTAAGCTTGTATGCAGATTGAAAAAGTCTATTTATGACCTTAAGCAAGCTTCCAGACAATGGTATCTGAAATTTTATAGTATCGTCACTTCATTCGATTTTGTTGAGAACAGACTAGATCAGTGTATATACTGCAAGGTCAGTGGGAGCAAATTTATTTTTCTCATACTTTATGTCGACGACATCTTGTTGGCGAGTAGTGATCTTGCATTACTACATGAGACAAAACATATGTTATCAAGTAATTTCGACATGAAGGACCTTGGTGAGGTATCTTTTGTCCTAGACATTGAGATCCTTAGGGATCGTTCTCGCCGAATATTGGGTTTGTCTCAGAGGGCATATGTAGATCGTATTCTGGAAAGATTCGGTATGCGGGATTGCAAGCCAGGAATTGCTCTTGTCTATAAAGGTGACAAACTGAGTAAGTTACAGTGCCCTCATACGGCTGTTGAGAAAGCCCAAATGAAGAATATACCTTATGCTAGTGCACTTGGGAGCATCATGTATGCTCAAGTTTGCACTAGACCAGATAATGCTTATGTAACTGGACTTCTAGGCAGGTATCAGTCAAATCTAGGACACGATCACTGGGTTGCTGCCAAGAAAGTTTTGAGGTACTTAAAGAGGACAAGAGATTATATGCTAATCTACAGACATGTTCGAGACCTGCAGCTAGTAGGGTATGCAAATTCAGACTTTGCTGGCTGTAAGGACGAATCGAAGTCGACATATGGATACATCTTCAAGTTAACAGGAGGTGCAGTATCATGAAAAAGTCAAAAGTATCAGAATATGACATCCTCTACCATACAGTCTGAGATAGTAGGATGCTACTGGGTCGCTTCTCAGGCAGTTTGGCTCCGGAACCTCATTAGGGATTTGGTCGTGTTTGATTTTGTGGACACTGTTGTATTGTGACAACAATTCTGTAGTGTCATTTAGCAACAACAATAAAGGTCTCAAGGGGTGCAAACACATGGAGGTCAAGTACTTTGTGGTTGAGAATGGTGACGTTAAAGTAGAGCATGTTTACACAGATGATATGGTTGTAGATCTACTGACTAAAGGCCTTCGCCCTTGTGTTTTTGAACGACATGTCATTAGCATGGGCTTAGGAGCATCATGGGATGCTGTTGTTTAGTGGGAGCTGTTTTTCAGTTTTTTGCTCTAATAAAGTTTACATCTGTGTTGTTACATTTTGTAACATTTTGATATGTATCAACTTTCTGCATTCAATAAAGTATTTTCTGGATGTGTTGTTGAATACATATATATGGCAAAATCTTGAGTTACTGTGTAAACCTTGAGTAAAGGCTAGGGGTTTTCAGTTATTAGCCTTAAAAGATATGTCTTGTTACATATAAAGATAAGTTAACTATAAAGTAAGACATATACAGGTTCGTTGGAACCATAAAGATATTCTCTTGTGACACATAAGGTTTTGTGACACATAAGGAAAGAGAATTGTGACTAACAAGGGGATGACACATAAATGTATTACTCTATATGAGGTGTTATCCATTTGCCACACTACCATATTGAATCCATATCAATAGAGTTAAGAACATTTGTGACCATGAAAGGCTCGGCGTTGTGTCAATGCAGTTACCGCCATGATTCAGTGTTTGAGACTCTATGGGATCGGATTGACTATTAAGAATAATCCCTAGACCAACATAAAGGTGCGCACATACAATACAGTTTTCAATTAATATTTGCCTAAGTGGGAGAATGTAAGAGTTTTTCTAATGTGGGCTTTTATTAAATAAAATTGTAATTAACCGTTAAACGGGTTTGGTCTAATAAGGTTGGATATCAAGATTCTTAATTAGTCTAATGTGGGTCTGGCTAGTGTGGGCTGAGTTGGGCCCGGCTCGTAATGAGAGGGCCCGCCTGAAACTTTATAAATAGCGCTCAAAGTCCCTCCTCTAGCTCTGATGCACAAAACACCTCGCATACAGAGCTCATAAGGTTTTGAGTATCGCGAGTGGTTATCTCATTGAGCCAGTGATCCGGTGGGTAATAGAGGAGAAGATCTTGAGCTGAGAATCGTGGTATTCCGCGTCAAGAACGATGGATTCCAAATCAAGTAAGTAAAATCAACCCTCATTAATTGTTATGTTCTAAATGCTAGTTATGGTTATCCTAGGGTAGCCGCTTACGCGGCCAACAGTCAGTGCTCGATGCTTTCCCGAAATATACATTGACTTCCAGAATTACTACGCATCAACCCATTAACTTGAAAACACCGAACCTCAGAAATCATTTTAGACGCTGATGAGCCTTGCGAAGGAGGTCGGTCTACGGGGCCCTCCAGCCGGGGACATGACTGGTTCGAGCGTCGCATGCGAGCTACGCATTGTGGTGGTCAAAGGTCCAAAAACCGCGGGGATGCAGAGGATAGCTCCACACCTCCTTGGTCTGTACAGATGCTCTCTGGATTACCGGTGTCCCGCCCTTAGGATCCTCCATCACCGGCAGGATCAAATTCTCCACCGAATTCAATCATGAACCTTATCGCTTCTCTCCTACCGAACATAAATTGCTCGGTCGAAATTCCGGGCTTACGAAACTGTGATTGATTAGCAAAAGGAGATGATAGGATTTGTCTTGTGAATATGGACTCGGAAATGGTTGCGGCTGTTGGGTGGATGTATGTACTGGTATATCCACGCCTCCTGTCACTACGTCTGAAAATTAAACCTACGCCAATAGGGGAATCTTGATATCGAGGCAATGCAGGTTACTGCAAAACTAAGCCTACATTCCATCATACAGATTTCGTGAAACAGACAGCGATTCATTCCCCGTAGTTACGACCGATCCGAACGAAGATCGCCAGCAAAAACCACGTGCCAAGAAGAATACGTGAGTCGGCGATTTCCGACATGAAAAGCGTCGAGACATGCACCGAACCCACCAACGGGGATCACGAGGTATGTCCCCGAATGATGCTGAAATCCGACATCAAATTGCTTCCGCTGGGCCAAAGATACGATCGAGAGTGCTTTATTCTCATCTTCAGAACGATGGTAACTTCCAGGAGAGAAGTAGAAGATCAGTGCTGGAGATTTTTGCAGACTTCATCGAACTAACGAGCTTTGCTTCCATGGCGCAGAGAGGGAAGGGAATAATACTAATTGATAAGGGGTTAGTACCTTAATAAATCTCCAACTTTTCAAAAAAAATCACAAATACTTACTTGAATCCTAAATTTGTCGCCATTGACTTTTCATTCAAAATTTCTCTTGACAATCGAAAAATGCAAAGCTCCAAAAACGAGCTACTCAAGCATCTCCGGGTGTCTCAAGCGCGAGAGACAATTGCCGATTCAGTCCTAAATCTTTTGCTACTTTTCCGATTCAATCATAAACCTTTTTTTATATGCCAAATAAGTCCTAAACCTTTTGCAACTTTGCCAATTTAGTTCTTTCAGCGGATTTTGGCCGGAAAATGCCTACGTGACGACGACGTGATCCGTCAGACCTCGCCGGTGATGACATGGCGACGACATGGCAATGACTGGATCCAATTTTTTTTCTTTTTCTTTCCTTGTTTTTCTTTTAAAAAAAAAGGAGGTTAGCAAGCTCCACCGGCCACTCCAAAGAGCGGCCCGACCACGAACGAGGGCGGGGGAGGCCGCTATCACCCTCGCCGAGCTAGGCGAGGCTCGCCCAGAGATGTAGATCTGGGCAAGCTCGCCCAGACGATGTGCAAATCTGGGCGAGCTCGCCCCGCCCAGATTCGGGCAAGGCGAGGCTCGCCCGGGCTGCCCTTTGAAGTGGTCGGCGAGCTCCGGCGGCCGGCAGAGCTCGTCGGCCTCGGAAAAAAAAAAAAGAACGGGTCTAGTCATCGCCACATCATCACCGGCGAGATCTAGTGCGCCACGTCATGTGGCGTAGGTATTTTCCGGCCAAAATCCATCGGAAGGACTTAATCGGCAAAGTTGCAAAAGGTTTATGACTTATTTGGCATAAAAAAAAGGTTTAGGACTAAATCGGCAAAGTGGCAAAAGGTCTAGGACTGAATTAGCAATTGTCCCTCAAGTGCGAGCTCCCCAATCGCGAGAAGTGAGAGACTCCCAAGCACGAGATTGTTAAAAACTAAGGCCAAAATTGAAAATCCCCGAGCTCGATGGAAAGAAGATCTTCTTGACAAAGTAAGAGTAATTGAAGAAAGCTTACCCTAATTTTTCTAGTTTTTACTTAAATTGTAAATCGAATAAGGCGTCAATTAGGCTAATATAAAAATCCACTTTGAAATTCATTATTTTGGATACTAAAATTTGAGGAAAAAATTAGAATAACGATGTGAAAATACCACATCTAAGAGCGACTATGGACGGAAAAGTTAACGTGGTAGATATGGGATTCAACTAAGAGTTCATGATTTTTTAGCAAACAAAAAAATTTTAGGGGAAAAGTAGAATTTAACCTAAAGTTTATAGATTTTTGTGAGATTAAAAAAAAAGGTTTATAAAAAGGTTTTTATGCTAAAGGTTGGGGGATCTTTTAATGAGATGAAGAAAAGTTCAAAAGAAAAATTCTGATTGAAGTTAAAGTCTATGTTTATTTTTTTCTAGGGTATGAGGTGAATTAATGAGTTAATGGTTCCAGTTCCAAGTGGGCCAAGGCCCACAAATTACGTAAATGGGCCTGAAAAATGGAAGCCCGCTACATCCATGTGCTCTTGAATTATTCTTTTTTTTCTTTTATGCGGGGCGGGTAGCTTTATCAAAACTTCGTTGAATTTAGGAAATTATCATGTCAAGTGATGTCAGAGATCATATAATCCTCCGCTCAAGCATTTTGGTAAGTGAAAACCGATATGACATAACCCACACGTGCTTTCAATCAAATGCTATGTCGTAACTCCATCCAAATTTTTTCAGGAAAAAACTAGATCGCCGGACACAAGGTAGTTCATCTTTCACGTGCCTTTAGAAAAAACAAAAGTCATCGCGAAAATCGGCATGAATTACAGTGAAGCACTCGACGAGGACGATGTGGATTCCTTCCTCCGACAGCCCTTTCCTAGTGGCGCGGGCCGAAACCTTATACACTTCAGAAAAGAGGACTCATTTTAAAGACCGACCTCGCGGATCACGAATAGCTCATCCGCCGCCGTGTCGAAGCTCAAATCTCATCTTTGCTTTTAACCGAACATAGGAAGGAAATAGCAACTCCCCGGTCTACACCTCAACAATGGCGCCTAGAACTAGAACCCCTTCATTCATTTCGCAACCTAGAAGATGAACAATGGACCAAACCAAGTGAAAACCCAACTTATGACCTAGGGGTGAATATAGTTCTATGGTAGTATCGGAAATTTAGGGAATCTGTTCTTACGAGTAGGTTCCAGGTTCCTTGACTTGGAACCCGAAACCTAAATTTCGTTTTTTGTTTCGAGCGATATTGCGGTGTTTGGTGGTGTCCAATGATAAATAGTAATATGTAATTACTAATCTGAGCTTACATTACCAACAATATCCATGACTAAAACTTTTCTTCGTTAATGCCTCATATTATTCACGTGTCTAAGTGTGAGTTATGATCAGTGAACTGCAGTAAAAAACAATGGTCATTAGAAACGATAATTCACTTCAATGGTTCGATTAAGATTACAGGTGGAACCCATTAGACTCTAAAACCAACCTTAAGACCTATGGCAAGGTAAGTTTGAAATTTTGGGTGGATTGGTTCTAAATTTCAAAGTATGTAAGGTAGATTTCAGATTTCGAAAAATGAAGAACATGTTATAATGGATAGATTTCAGGTTCCAAGTGGAACTTATAATGAACCTAAAATCGTTTATCTATAGTCATTCTTGCCTGGGGAGAAGCAAGTAACTCCTAGTGGAATTCACTGCCAAATTTTCTCTTCCCCCCAACGACACACACCCAATCGGTTCAGATCGGTGGTTGGACCAAAGAACAATAATTGAATTGGGTGAAAACTTTCAGGGGGTCGGCACTAAAGGAGGAGGGAGCAGTGTCGAGAACAGCTGGCCCCTAATGCAAATAATGGAATGTTTGTGGGCAGGGCTATGATTTTCCCACCTAACATTTACGTTTCCTTCTGGGAAACAAAGTGGAGGGAGGAGAGAGTTATGTGGCTCAGTAGAAAAGCATAGGGTTAGGAGTTGTCAGTGCCCTTTGTAGCCCAGGACCAGGACCAAATCAAGAAATCGTCGCCCCACTAAGCAACTGTCTTTCGAAAGATCTCATGACTTTTCGTGGATTTACTCTTATTTGACCTGAAATTTCGAGAGAGAAAGAGATTCCTCAACATGTAAATATTGATGAATGGAATCAGTTTTATTCTTGAAGCTTTCGTTTATTTTCTTGGCCAGACTCATGTTGAAGTTTCTTGGTGCAGAGAGAATATTCGGCAGCCCGTCTCGCAAAAAGGTTAAGGAAAGTGAGATTGGCCTCCGGAGCACCGAGAAGGAGGAACTAATCCGATATTCTCCTTGCCAAGATGACGAATAAAAATCCCATTTCTTTTCCCTTTCTGGGCTTCCCTCGAATGTTCAATGTACCAATCGCAAAAAGAAGAAGAAGAAAGAAGAAGAAAAAGGAGCAAAGGGAAGAAAAGGAATAGGAGAACAGGAAATGGGGGAATCGTTTCTTACAGTACGGACCTTATCTTATCTTATGTCCTCCGATTCCCATTTCGAAACCAAATCTGGATGCGTCGCTTCTTATCAGATTCCCCCTCTCTCTCTCTCTCTCCTTCGTCTCCAGACATTCCTCAACCGCTCGTACGTGCGACGGAATCGCGGACGATGGAGAGCGTGCGAACGACTAGGTGGATTGTGGGTTGATTTTTTTTTTTTTTTGATAACCGAGATGTCCGGGCCAGTTTGTGCGCACCTCGACTATTTTTCGGAAGAGACTAGCACAGCAATCTACCGTCATGACCTCCCACTTAAATCACAGACGCTTCCCCGGGGAATCGAACCCAAGACCTCAACGAAGCCCGAGTTCGCCCTAACCAGTTGGGCTACCCATGGGTAAGATTTATTTATTTATTTATATCTAATCAAAGCATTTCCCGTTATGTCAAGATCGCACTTTGAATTAGTGAAGGCGATCGAGTATGAACTGTGAAACAAGTCTTTTGAATCACGAGGTCGAAGATTTCGACCTACTTTCGGAACCTTCATCAATCAGCCCCGAAAAATTGGGTACCGCCCTGATGTTTCTTTTCGGCCGACATCTCTCATTCGCTCCCAAAACAAGCCGACACATGAACTGTCAAGAAGGCACGAGCTAGAACTGGGCAAAGGGTATATTTGTTCAGTAGCCATCTTTGCCTTTTCCTTCCGGTAAGGTAGACAAAGAGAAACAAGAATCGACGGTGAGGATTAAACGTGCATTACGAAAAATGACGATGTAGGAGACAAAGTCAGTTTTTCAATTGCGGGTCTTGGTGCTAGCATAAAGCATTGTATGCCTGATGCAACCACACTGTCATTAAAGGGGGCACGAATTGCTGTCAACCCCAGAGCATGAGATCCCAACATCCAACCAATGGCTTTAAATGGGCTGGGCCAGGACCACACCCTCTCTTAAGTCTTTCGCCAGGACCAGTTTTGAAATGTATTCGAAATTCCAGATAAATGAAAGATAAAAATATCGCGAAAAAAGTTAAAAAAATTCAGATTAAATATAATAAAAAAAATCGATGCGCCTCAAGAAAAAAGATTAAGGAGTCAACAAGATAAAAAATAAAAAGGGGTTCGGCCAGAATATAAAAAATTAAAAGGACAAAAGGGGGGTGGCGAAGAAAAAGAAGGAGAATAAGTGCAATCCCCACTTTTGGAGTACATATTTCGTCAATTCCTCCCCCCCACTTTTTCTTTCTTTGTTGAGGCGAGAGCAGACGGGAGTGCAAGGGCATAAAAAGCTTTTGGGGGGGAAAAGATGCACAAACTCCACCTCCACTGCCTGCCTCCCCCCATCAAATTGAATTTTACATGTTCTCTCCCACTACTCTCCCACTAACTCCAATTTGGGTCGAGAAGCTTTTTCTCTTTCCTTCCCTTTTTTTTTTTTTTTTTTGAGCTCTCTCTTTCTTTCTTTTTTGGGCCACCCAAAAAGCCAGACAAAGAGGATAATGATTAAAGAAAAAGGAAGGGGAAAAAAGAGAAGAAGGGGGGTGGAAAATTTATATAATTTACCTTAGGATGCTCCTCTTGCTTTGAAGCCGATTGGGTACAAGACTGAACAGTCCGGCGGTCTCCGTTTCGGAAAAATTTAAAGGTTGACTTTCGTTTAACATCTAAGACAAGAAAAAAAGGGAAAAAAAACAATGAAGGGAGAGGGGGCCCATGTACTTATCTTTACCTCAAAGCTAAGGCAAAATATACATTGTCCCTCGGCCATTAAACGAAACTCTGCTGCTGCTGCGTTTGTCCATTCAATTCGATACCTTCACAACCCATTTACCTAATCCACTCTCTCTCTCTCTCTCTCTCTCTCTCTCTCTCTGGACCGACCTATCATCGACAATATGAATAAGAATCGATCCATTACTCATTGATTGAAAGCGGAACCCCATTTGAAAAATTCTCAATAGACATCCCCTCTCCTCACTTCCACCATTTAAGGGGACGCTCTTTTAACGCTTTCTTGCCTATCGAATTCGCACATGAAATGACTATCTTCCACGACCCTGCCCACCCACTAATAGTGACTCCACCTAAATTATAATTTCGACACTAAGATTTTTCACTTCCCTTTTTAACCCCCCTTTTTTTTTAACCGCGAATCACGCGCCTTGACTAAATTGGACACTTACATGTAAACCCACCTGCTGCATCAAAAAAGAGGGGTGGGAAAAATCGAAACATGGGAGACTTGAATTTTGAACTTAATGAACTGAGTCTGACATTTGGTCTACATAGTACAAAAAAAAAAAAAAAAGAGGGTTCTTTTTTCCTTTTCCGAATTTACCCATCTCTATACAACCCCGAAAAAAAAAAGAGGGAAGAAAATATCAAAAGACTCGGAAATTATGGACGGACCAAATCTCAAAAATATTTTCATCATAAATTCCCCATCAAAATTGGTCCCTTTTCTTCCCCCCGACCCCCCTCTATCGCTGCGGTTACCGTTACCGTTGCCGTCGCCGTCAACTCTCCTCCATGACATCACCGTTACGGCCGCCCACTCCGTCATGTTCCTCGCCGTCCCCGTCGCCCTCGATGTCCTCGTCCACCCATCGCTCCACCGGCGTGCACTCGGCCTTGTGGCGGAGCTTCCAGTCGAGCGCCTGGCAGGCCCGGGAGCAGTAGTTCACGGCCCCGCAAACCGAGCACCGCCTGAACTCGTGCTTCCTCGTCTCTGGCCTCCCGCACCCCACGTGGGAGCATAGCCTCAGCCCCGTCCCGGCCGAGCAGCCCCTCGCGGCGAACCACTCCGCCATGAACCGGTTTGCCGGATGGGCCTCCGGCGCCGGCACGTTGCACCCGAAGTCGCTGAGCAAGGGGCATCCCGTGCCGGCGACGTGGCGGAAGGCGTGCTGGTGCTGGTGCTGGTGCGGCGGCTGCGCGTGCGGGCTGTTCCAGGCGAGCCACGCCCGAGTGGAGAGGAGGGAAGCGGCGGCGGCCGCCGCGGCGGAGGGGGAGGAGAGCACGGCGGCGAGCTCCCGGGCGTTGGCCTGGACGAGGAAGCGGCGTCCCTCGGCCACGTTCTGGCGGACGCCGTACCCGTCCTGGAGGCAGTGGCCGAGCTCGCGCATGGCGTCGACGTGCCCGAGGAAGGCGGCCCGAGCGCACAGGGCCACGCCGGCCCGCAGGTCCTTGTCGTTCTTGGAGCCCCCGCTGCCGTTGAACTGGATCACCGCGAGCGAATAGAGCGCCGGCGCGTGCGACCCAATCGCGGCCTTGGCCATCAGCGAAGCTCCACTCCCTCGGCTTTGCAAGCAGTAGAAGCGAATCTGTGGGGGAAGAAAAGAACCGCATAAACTTGTGAGCCGCGAAAAAGGCATTTTCTTCCATGACTAGTCGAATAAACAAATTAAGAAAACCACGAAGGAGTCTGTGGATTCATTTGGGTTTTGGTAAATTACCATGCCGAGAGTGTAAGAGGCTTCCACGTTGCCGGCGTCGGCGAAGAGCTTGAGGAAGCGGTGAGCGGAGTCGCACCAGGCGTGAGCTCTGACGGCGAAAGCGTTCGGCGACGCCTTCGACAACACCATCGAATGCAGGCCTAACGCTTTAAGCCTCTTGCACCTGTTCATTTCATTAGCAACAACAACAATCAATAAACCGAAATGAAGACAAATAAATGAATGAGCAGACCAAGGGAAAACGGAAATGGTAAACTAAAGGAGCGGTCTGCAAAAGAGGAGGGACCGTACGTGAGCAGGACGTTGATGAGATCGGGAGGTGCGGAGGCGGAGGCGCCGACCCTGCAGAGCACGGAGAGGACGAGGTCGTCAGGGAGGGCGTCGAAGAAGTCGCGGCCGCCGCCCACCACCGGGGAGCACCTCCGCCGCTTGCGGCGGAACATGGCGACGCCCTCCCCCCCGCCCGGGGTCGAATCCCTCCTCCTCCTCTTCACCACGCTCGTCGAAGTCGAAGTCGCAGTCGCAGTCGCCGCCCTCTTCCTCACGGAGCAGGGGTCTGATACGGGATAACACATCCCTCGCCTGGTCCTCATGAAGAGAGACCCAGATGGAAACCCGGCCCTGCCGATACGCGCCCGCTGTATTATGTAATTCGTGTGTGGCTCCAATTCCGCTCCCTATCTATCTATGCTATGCTATGCTATCTGCTTCTGTTCTATCTGACCAGGGCCTGAGAAGAAGAGACCCAACAACAAGAACGACATGGCCGAATCCGAGGGGAGTTAAAATAAAGACCGAAGCTTTTAATAACGCCCAGGACCCTCCTCCCCTCTCCCCCCTCTCTTGGCGATTTGTCTTTTAAGTGGAGAGAAGCGAGAAGCGGGGAATGACGAAACTGCCCCCTTCCCCTTCCCCTCCCTCCGCCTTGTCGCTTCCTGCAGTCAAAACGGCGTTGACCCAGATCTGTGCCTTCGTCGTCGGTTCTGCTCTGTCTCTCCCTCTCTTTCGCTTACTGCCCAATCTGCTCCTCCTCCTCCCACACACCACACCACCTGACCTCTCTCTGGTAAATTATTCCGCTTCGGCGAGACCGAAATGGGAGGTTATGGCTAATGAGGGGGAGGGCTGGGGGAAGTTATTTATCTGGCCTCGTCCTGATATTTCGTCGTCCCCCTCTTTTTCTTTTTTCTTTTTTTCTTTTCGATCGCGAGGATTTACAGGGGTTTCTTCAGAAGCGGTTAATTTGGTTATAACCGCGACTACTATACCGGCGGGCCCGCGTGAGTTCCACGCGCGCGCGCCAGGGGAGGTGGGCCGCACGCGCTCCTGGCCGCGGGGGTGGACGGGATCGTAACCGATTCGAGGTGGCGTGCTCGCGGGGGGCGCTGCGTTGTCCGAAGACATGGCCAGTAGTGAGAAGGTGGAAGGAGGAGGAGGAGGACTGATTCGTCTCTCGGCCGTTTTTCTTTTTTACTCTTCGCCAGGTAATAATGGAGGCAAAATCTGTCAAAAACAAGTGAATATCCCTTACCCCTCATCCGTTTTTTTACCGATGGACTCGTCGTGCCTGCAAATTTGGCGTGTGCCAAGCGCGTTCAGTTTCGCCCTTCCTCGACTCCTCACCCGGATTTTAGCTTCTTCCTTCTTTTACGGTTAGCGATTACTCCTGAAATTAGTGAGATATTTTTTTACCGGTCAGATGCTTTATCCCGTTAACGTTCGTGTTTTTTCGGCATCGCGAAAAACGGAACCGTCGGTTTTCAATATTCCGACCGAAAAAAAAAAGAAGAAGAAAGAGAATATAGGGGCTCGAGACCGGTACTGTATTCACCCGAGTCATGTCGTAGTGTGTTGTCCGCGTACTGAGTGATTTCAAAAGAGGGGATTTGGAAAATAAGATGGCGCGGATAGATGTATGTTGAGATTAAACCTGATCCGGGGGCAATATAAAAAGTTATTTATATTTGAGTAATTATGATACCCTCTCACAAATTATAGTGATAATCTCTAATCAATCTCTCGTCGTGAAATAAGAACACCCGATCAAATCAAGTAGATCCTCTCTGTCTACTTCATTTGCTACGTATATTTCTCGCTCCATCTTTTACTTACGTTCCACCCTTTTTTTGTAATTTCGACAAAACGGAGTATTAATCAACTGGTCTATAAAATAATTACGAAAAATGCAGAAATTGGTTTTGAATACGTCACAATCATTCTTTTTCCCCATTTGGCCAAGGAGTCGTACAAGTACAAACGAGGCTATATAATCTGTACTAGTTTGCCCATAAAAGAGAAAAAAGGGGGGAATGCAATGCATCTTGGCTTGTCATTCCCAACCACAGCGTTTGCGTTCGTGAATGGATTCCATTTCTTTCCTAAATGACGAGCGATCATCCTTATCTCGACGTGAATGAGCGAGGAGTCATTGTCCCCAAATTCCATAATGGAATTATTTTATGTTTTCAAAATCTTGCATTTTCATTAACGTACGAAATATATGTTATACTTTTATAGCGGGGAAAAAATATTTGGACAAGAGAAAAAGGTTTTGCCATATTTGAAGCTAGAGAATACTCCACTTAATGAAGTTTACTAACTCAGGTCTATTTCGTTTCACGCCGTGCATAAATATGGGGCGATTTCATCTGATCTAGAAACATTTCCTAGTACGGATTGGCAGTAATCAGATCTATGTGGAAAAATTAAACGATAGCTGCCTAAAGATGTTTTTTATGTGTTAATTATGGCCCATTAGCTCGTCCGGTATGTATATTTACACAATTATGAGAAGAAGCTATGGAATGAATGTCGCTTTATCGGAATCACTCTAGCAACGAAAATAGTCGTACAACTATAGGAGTGTCGATGGTACGGCTCGGGGTCACAACTCCTTTGATACCGGACGCCAAATAATGCATGGCTCATGCGATTCGGCTCGAGACCCAACCCGTACAAACTCGAAAACCGAAAGACTAACCCATCGGGTGGGAGTGTTCTTCTACTTATCTCCCAAGTCAGCCGCAATCAAACATCACTAACCCCGTCGCGTGGGAGTGCTCTTCTACTTATCTCACAAGTCTGCCGCAATCAATCATCAGGAACGACATCATTACAAAGATTGACTCCACCAACGATTGGGACTCGATCGAGACTAAAATCTTTGCCCAAATTTTCCACCTCTTCGACTTTTGGGGACACCGCGTAGGCACATTACTTCTGAAGCGCCAATGGACGGGTCAAAAACACATCCCCCATTAACCCCAAAGCTTAATGGAGAGGTCAAAATCTCCGCACCACGCCTTTGAGAAAACAATAGAAAAAGAGGCCCCTCTATTTTTATAACTTTCCCACGTCGGCCCCAATCATTAACTTTCTTTTTTAACCCCCCCACTCAAGCGTCGCGGGAGGCTCATCGCGCATAAACAAAGAGAAATGCTTTGAGCAAATTGGAGAAAAGAAGGAGGAGGAGGGGCCAAAAGGTGTACGCATAATGATGATGATGATATCGGGAGCTCCCGTGAGGATCTTGAAAACGTCTGATGGTGTCACGTCGCCGTAAAACTCATCGATCCTCGTCAACCTCGAAGGAAATAGCGACGTTCTCTTGAGAATAGTGTTCCCCGGTCGCTTCACCAGCGGCGTACGAAAGAAATGGTTCGATTTAGCCGTCGTTCTGGACGATGAACTGATGACATGTTCTCTGTCTCTTTCCGTGTTCTTCTTTTTTTCTTCCTTCTTTATGGTCCGTCACCTTCGCCAGCGGATGAGAATTAACGGGAGAATCACAACACGCCCCCGACATTTTGGCCTAATTTGCAAATCGACCCGGCAATCTCTTTCTTTGGTTTTGGTTAAAGGATCGGGATGTGTACTTCACAGAAAATCCTTTTTTATCCGCCGGCCCGTGATTAGCTTTTCGTATCGCATGTCGTTTTTTTTCCTTTCACCGGCTTTTATCACCTAGCACGATCATTCTATGAAATGAATATTTGCGTGCTTTAGACTTTTTTGTTTTCAAGAGGTGCATAATCTTTATATTTCCAACGTGAAAATTCCATCAAAATGAACTATCTAAACATCTTTCCGGTACAAAGGACTTCATGAGGATTTTTTTTTGAGAAATCATTAAGAATGCCAGTGTAAGGTTGAGGAATTGTTATTTGTAGATAGGATCTCTCTTGCTCCTTAAAGGATAAAGCTGGGGAATTGCTTTTTGGGGTGCCTAATGCGCGAAAGCTAGATCCAAATCGTCCACGCAAAAAAAAAAAAAAAGTAGAGAAGAAGGGTCTAAATTAACAAAAGAAAGTTCGTCCAAGTAATCAAAATTCTTCGCTTTCTCGAGACAAGTTGGATTCTGTCAATTATGAGCTTCGTTGAAATCTATTCCCTCTCTCGATTATTCCAATCTCGAAAGGGTAAATCAGAACAGGTGTTTCCATGAACTGTTCTTCTCTTGAGCTTATGTAACGAGTTGCGTGCAGCTAGAGAGAAACCTTAAAAAAAATAAAGGAAGAACCCTAGAAATCTAGAATGCGGGCGTTTGATCTTGAATCTCCATTCATGGACATCAGCAAGAACGAATACATCGGAAACGACATGTCGGCTGCATCGATGATGCCCTCTTGACTCTTGAATTAGAGCAGCGCGAGATTTCTACAGCTCTCCTCCAATCTACGTTTCTAACAAGTATGTCTTATCACTTTTGCTTGGCCCTCGCTGCTCGAGATTGATGACCTAACTCATGAGGATGGGAAAACGGCGAGATCCATCTAAAGGGATGATTGTAATGGATTCGAAAATTACGTCTTTCGATTGCAATTAATGGGCATGTTTGTTTGCATAAAAAAAACCATCTTTTACTTTCCAGTGAGAATTGAACATGTATTTCAAATTTCAAATGAGAAATTAAATATGAATACGTGTTCGACACTAGACTGTTACAACAACTTCCGAAGTTTCGAGTTTAAAAACACATATATATCGTAAAGTATAAATCAAGAAAAATAATAAAAATTATTCTTAAATTTTTTATTTATTTAACATGATCAATAAATATTCTGTAAATATTTAATTTAATATGTTTATATAATTCATCGATTAAATTGAATTCGAACTAAAAATTCACGAAATATATTAAATAAATTTAAAATTCGGAAATTATATTACGAGTTATAAAAAGAAAATCATGGACTATTCATTTCGTCGTCCCTTTAAATTAAACGAAGGACAATTCCGACGAACGCGGTCTCGAGTTAGCTCGAAATTTAATAGTAGTGGCGTGCTTTTGTGAAGTATAACGGGAGAGTTAATATTTGGATAAGCTGAAGGATGACATGTGCCTCGAGGGAGTGGGGGTGATGTCGACCAGTCATGTCTTGCCGGGGGTGGGCCCCCCGCCTGTCGGGGAGATTGTTCTCCGGCGACAGCGACCGGCGGGGGGGAGGTGGAATCGTATGGCTACGTGGGGAGCGTCGAAAGGTCGTCGAGGTGGTCGTATGCTTTCGCTTGTTGTTCTCGCCAACCTCTTCGAACCGCGCATGCTCCACGAAGCAGATGACGTGCTGATATTTTGAAATCGTCCAGGGCAAGATTGTTTTGAAAAAAAATTTGGTCGATGTCATTCTTATGTTGTGGTCGATTGTGGGCGTTCTCGCTAGACATAAGACTTGATTACTCATATCGACCTCTCAAGAAATCGTAAAAAAGTTTTCATTTAAGAAAGTATTAGAGCGCAAACATCAAAAGACGGTGAGTTTTATGTATAGGGCCTTGTTCTTCTTCGTATTCGTTTGGAGGATGCTTCGATCGAGGATGGACCAACCGATCGAACTTCCTATCGGTAATACACATTTATGATCGCCGTTCATATTCTAACTTTGGATTGAGTTTACATGAGGATTGTATTTCTATCTAATATGATGAGATGGAGAAGAGCATGATCATCATTACGATATGTTGGATCTTTGTGAAGTGAAGAGATTCTAACGATTATATTGAAATTACTTTTCTGTGAGAGCAATACCAAGCTTAACGATTAATGTTTCTTTGATCCATGCTCGATCTACAATCAAGGTTTTCTCATTATATAGATAAAATTCGATAACCACGAATTCAAGTAGATGATCACAGAAGATGGGTGCAAATAGTTACACCAGATGCAGTATCGTGTGAGATTTTGGTAGAGCTTCACGATGCATTTAGGGATAATTATTAGGTTCGCAACATGTGTGATCTATTTTAGGATATTTCACATATATCGCCGTTGATATGGTTTAATAATCACTTCATTATTCGATTAGATATTTTAACTATTTATTCAACCGAATCCTTCAAGCATAAGTTTTTCCTAAGTTGCGCTAACCCAAAGTCGGATTTCTTCATTTAATTTTCAATTAATAACTCCCTAGTTCCGTTTTCTTATAATTACGTGCTATTGAGGACCTAATTGCACATAAAAAAACGGTTCAAGGGCATGATTGAACAACTTGAAAAAGTTGAAGGAGCTTATCATAAAAAAAAAATTTACATGCTCGAGCAATCATGAATGTGGAATGTGCATGGCAATAAACACTAGGTAGGTTGTGTAGTTAATATTATGTCTCCGTGCTTAGTAGAATTTTTTTGAAATTTATCCAGGATCTCCACATGGCAATTCTAGCTTCGTCTCTCCATCTCACGGTCTTAATGACACGAATCTTTGCCCTCTTTAATTTCACGTCTATTGTGGACGCACAAACTCGCCTCTTATTGATAGAGCTAGCGAGATCACGCGTGCACAATGCGATCGGCAATCGATTGAGGGGGGTTGAATTGTATCCACGAGAGTAAAAGTCAAAGAAAGACGACGGTTGATGTAGTTTCCTTTTCCCCTGAAATTTAGTGGAAGACCGAAATCACAAGACGTTCGCTCGAACCATGTTTGACAACGAGAGGCTGGAAAACTCAAGTCATGGGAAAATCCAAAAGACGTCGCCCGGTCGTAGAACATTATTGCGACTGTCGGGGAAAAGGAACGAGAAGGGAGGAGGGGAGAGCTATGAGGAGGAGACGACGCTGACAGGGCACCAAATTTGAGCAGGGATCCGTCGTGCAATAGCGCGGATGAAGTCGTCAGGAACAGCAACGCATGCTTCGGCAATTATGGAGAGGTGATGGTCACCTGCGGAAGCCACCGTAGGGAAGGGTTGCTTGCGGGTCGATCAATCGTAGGAAAGCTCCAAGAAGATCGCTCCCCCCCGCCTTGCTTGGCCGGCGCTCGTCTGGCTAAATGCCTTGATTTGACGTGAACAGTTGTTTTCTGCCCGGCCGGTCTTGTCTCGCTACGTGCTTGGATGTTGACTAACCTTTAGCTTATGCAATTTGCAGAGGACTTCGGATGTTCCCGACTAGCCCAATCGGCCGTGCCCTTGGTGAGATAATGACGTAAATATTCGTGAACTTTGATCCTATTTATAATGCAATTCTTGAATTCCCTTTTACTCTATGTGGATCCCGAACTCTATCTTGATATTCAATATGATCCCTGACATTTTAATTTTTTTTTCATTATATAGTCCATAGAAATCCAATACATATTGTTTAATCTTGTCAATTTATGTTTAGGGATAATAATATATGGATTATATTGAATAAATACCGAAAAATCATGAATCGCATTGAATTGTTTAAAAGTCGGAAAACGTGACACTACATATGAGATAAAAGTTCAGAAATTGTATTGAACGATTTGAAAGTTCAAGATCGCGTTTCGTATTAGGACAAAACTCAAGGACCATCCATGTCTGTCTTCCTTGGCTTAGCTTCCGAAGTTGGCAAGTTTGAAGTGTTCATTTGCATTTATTTATGTGATTCTTTTCCTTTCCTTTCCTTTCTTTTCTTTTCTTGGGTTTCGTGGCTCAATCATGTAGTATTTGCTGTCCGTCAAATCTCGATCAAAGGCCCTACCGATCCCGCGCTCCTGATTTTTCCTTCCTTGGGGTCGTTTTCGTTTCGACTCGGGAGGGGAGGAGATCTCTCGGCCGATTTGTGTTTTAGGGTTTGTCTCTTCGATGGGACGGTCGCTGGCTTCGGTTCGATGGCTTCGCAATAATTCCGCACCCTCGTGTCCCATTTTGCCACATCATCCTTCGTCCTTTTATATTGACTTTATGTACAAATATATGATATAAACATGGTTCTTTCGTTTCACGTTGCCACTAATAATACCACGGGCAATTGAGGCCGAACTGCAAAGTCAAAAACTAGGGTTAAATTCGGGGGGAAAACTTGCTCGGAAAGTTGTGAACCTACTATTTAGTGGCCAATTCGATTACAAACTTGACGGTCTGTTTCAATTAGCACCAACCGTCCTGAATAAAATATATATATAATTGAAGAGGTAAATAGAAAGCCTAAAAAGATTCGAACTCAAAACTCCATGCTCTGATACCATACGAGATTTTGTGAGATAACTGTCAATTGTTTTAAAAATTCAGATCGTTAGATGGAGATGTTGATTAATATTTAATCATTTTAGCAATTCAAATTATAAAATTTAGGGATCGAATTGGCCGACGTAAAATAAATTGAAGACTCTCTAAATAATTACTCCTTAAACTTGGCCGAGAAGCTGTCGTCGGACGGGGAGTCGTGTTAGATGATGGAGGTGTTTCTCACGTCGAGGCATGTACCGACGGACCAATGGACTCGTCGCTAGAAAAACAGAGGAATGGGAATCTCTACGTTGTGGAGATAAATATGGCTCGACATAACAAAGAGAAGAATAAAAAGAGGGGTTCGAAGCATTACGCACGGCTTACGTATGCATGCACCCCTATCGAGATCTTGGGGCGAGATTTTCCGCCCTCCCTTTTTCCCATCTCTAGATTAGGCCACTCATTGCTCGACACGTGGAAACCATAAAAGGCTAGGAGTGAGTAGGATTTGAAGACAAATGGGTACGATTCTGTATTCCAAAAGGCCAATCACAATATCTTTAAGAAAATAAATATCTTGAAGTAAAATATATATATTATCGGGAATGCTTTGGAGTTTTCCGATTTTCAATGAGAATCAAACTACATAATTCTTTAAAAGCAAATTGAAAGTAAGCCGGACATTTTCTCGCTAGAAAAAGATAAAGGATTTTCTTGATAGCTCGGATTACAGGCACGAAATATCGATACATAAAAGCTCATCGAACACCTTACAAGTTAAGGCATTTTACATATAATTCGTGAGATTTGAATATGTAACTTTCGTTTCTCGAATTAACAATTTATCAGTGCCATGATCAAAAGTGCCGGCTTAAAGGTCGATCAAACGTCTATACTCAGCCAAAAGGGCGGCGCGTCATGACCAAAAGAAAGCTTATCCTGCATCTTTCATCATATCTATATTTAGCGCATTCGTCCCGGTTAGAAGCTGTAGCTCCATATCAAGGTCGCAATCAATATCGTCATTCATGATTTTTGTGATCGAGACGGTCTTCGATTTGCTTAAACCTTTATCGCGATCAAACCATAATATAATGAGGTGGTTTGAGACCCAAGGGACAATGACTCGTCGGATTTCCAATAAAGCACGCTAAAAGCATGGTATGGACATGCAACGCACCCGCAGTAACTTGCCCTCCCTCCAAATGTCGAAGTCCAATGCTTTTCATTTATTTTGCAAACAGTGAACAATTTGAAAATTATTATTTTTAACTATTGATCGCATGCGTCGCTCGCAAATATTTTCATTGTTTGCGAAATGGTCGAGTCATACATCATGGTTGATAATTGAGACGTCTTCAATTGATTAAAAACTCAAGTGATGTGAGATGTAATCTAGCATAGGTTAAGGTGCTTAGAAATTAACACGCAGCTTCCTTCAACAGTTTAGATTTTCACTGTATTTTATATGCGTAATCAGCAATTACTGCTCGTAATCAACAACGACGGACGTCTGAATTCCCAACAGGAAATAATTTTACGTAGGCGGTGGTGCAGCCAAATGCCAATTGATATGAAAGGAGATTAATGGGATCCGCGCCGAGCTGCGGACGTGGCACCCCCACCCGTGAATCTGCCGTGCTGGTGCACGGGTTTTGCGAAATCTGGAGCGCGGGGGAGCGCAGCGCCGGGATGGAGCTGGTGGGCCCGGTTCACGGACAAGGTGGAGCTGTCCGTTCCTCTCTGGAAGTGTCCAGTGGTAAACGGCTCTTCGGCGGGCCGGCCACGTGGCGCGTCCTCTGGTCCTCTGTGATTCGAAGCGCTGGCGTGTCTGCTCACTTGCCACGCGAGACGAAAAGAGAGAGAGAGAAGATTTGCTTAAGCGGAAAACGAGAGGACGTCGGCCGCGTTTGGGTCGGCTCAGCGAGCGACTCGGACCCCGACCCAACGGGCTCGGGCACCACCCCGTGCTCTGTCGCGTCACGTCATGTTTGGTTGCATGCGGCACCTATGGCCGCACGTGGCGCATAGTCCTTATCCCATTAATAAAATTAGTCAATCTTCTTTTACTAAAAGTCATGATAAAGGTATTCTTCCGTCTTGACACGACACAATATTTCAGCAATTCTCTTAAGATCAAAGACTCGGGAGACATGACTTACTCGGGAAGATCATTCGAGCGCGACGAACCGTGAGGTAAGTTTTCAACCTCGTGTCGCATTGCATGTCTAAAGCTCGTATCATCCGACAACGAACACCCACCTCAATAATTGAAGCTAGTCAATTAGTAAATCAGGGTGGATGTCATCGCCGTTAAAAAAACACTGGAGGGTGTGTCTCGCTTGCAAAGAGGCCAAGCTCGGTCCTAACGTGGAGAAACGTCAATCGCAACCCCAATGCTCGACACCCCGCAAAGTTAACCGGGATCAAAAGCTACCTCACACGTACCTCACCGACAATAAATGCAGACCCGCTTTATTAATGGCGACAGAGAATTAGGAGAGATTTTTTTTGCAGAGGATGTTGCTTAACGCATTTGCCAAATGAGCAACCAGTAAACAAACCCACGTACCTCGTAACTGGTGCGCCGAGGGGGGGTGTGGTGTGGGGGATGGGCGTGCCATCAAGCATGCGCACGTGATGGCGCCACTTTACTTGAGTATCGTCGAAGTCATATGCAGACAGATTTCATTTCACCAACGAACGCGATCGGCAGAAGATAAAACTGCACCATAAGCTTTGCACTTACGAAAGCTATAATCTTTTATTTCTTTCTTTTTTTGGGGTTTTAAGACTTGGTGAGTGTATCTTTTGGTCTACGAGAGAAAACTTTAGATGGGTGTAAGCGATTGCTTTGGCAGGGTGTTTATGCACATCTTAAGTTAAACCCAACTCTCGTAAAGCGTGATTAAGGAGGTAATTACAACAAAAATGGTTGGAGGGTGGAGGGACATAATCTTACTTCATGGTACAGCAGTCGGATTCACAGTCGGATTCTTGGTCAACCGGGTTGCGTTGGTCGGCTCTTATCGTTGGCCCCCGACTTCCTGCTCAATCTTTCTGGATCCGACTTGCAAATCTTTACTAACAGTGGCGTGGCGTGGGGCTTGCGAAATGACGAAAACACGCACCCATCCTTTTTTCTGGGATGACGAGCGCTAGTAATAGTACCCAGAGGAGGGGGACACATTGCTCATAAACAAAAAGTGAAAGTGTACGTTAAAGTCTAAAATATTACTCAAGGTTTTCAAAATGTATACCTAATTATCTTCATAACCTTGGGTGACTTAATATGTTACAGCACGCATTATACAGCTCTTTCACAAATTTGTTCTTCTTTGAACGATTAACTTTTAAAGTTGTGCCGAACCATATGATGAGCTGAACTTTTCAAATCCTTCATGTTAATTTGAGCTCGTGTAGAAAGTCTTTCTAATCGAAGCTGTTCATTCAGGTTGACGGTGTGGGTTTGCTAGCTCGAGTTTAGAGCGACATGTTCCGCCATATGTGTCGATTGCATACAGCTCTCGTGTAAAAATATCCCCAAGAAGCACCGTGAAAAAAGTGAATAGATGCGGAAGAGATGATGGGTTGCATCATTCATCCGAGGGCTGTTAATCGCACGTGATTGGCTCCTTCCCAGAAGAGAAAAAAGGAAGATGTCAGCTTTGACCGGGGGTTTGACTGGTCTTTCTTTGTGTTCTTTAACATCGCTGATCGAAGCCACCACTTCCAACCCACACGCAACCTTCTCTCTCTCTCTCTCTCTCTCTTCCATTGCCTGCAACTGCAAGCTGCTAGGGTATGGCAAACCCTTTCTTTTCTTTTTGTCTTTTGCATGTGTTTCTTTTCTCTTGGCTTTGCTTGCGACTACTTGTGTTTTTATCTCGTCTGACACTTCTAGCTTTTCTCTTACACGATGGGATTCTAGAAAATTTACAGTGTGAAAAGGGGCTGTAGGAGGAATTATGTATAGAAGGCAATGATAACGTGGGGTTGGTTTGGTTTCTTGGCAATCCAGCTATTCCAGAGGGGAAAAATATTTTCACAGCTCGTTGCGCGAGCGAGCGAGCGGTAGAGAGAGAGAGAGAGATTGCTTTTTGCCTCCCTGTCCAGCGACAAGCTCGACTTTGCCTTTACGTGCATGGTAAGGGAACTCCCTTCGAAATTTAACCAGAAAGCTCTACCAACTTTTCACCCAGTGATCGTACATCTCGCTCTCTCTCGCTCTCTCTCTCTCTGTCTCTGGTCATTATGCTTCCACACAGCGAGTGACGGGACTTGTGGTTTGCGTTGAGTAGCCATCACTTTCCCAACACTGCGCGCTCTCTCTCTCTCAACCTTTTCTCTGTGTAATTCCTGACGCCAACTGTGTGGCGCCACGTAGATTTCTATCCTTGAAGTTCGAGGTTTTTCTTGGAGGGAGGTAAGTTGGAGGATTAACGTTATCCATTTCACAGATGATGGAAGAAGCAAAAGGATGACAGCCGAGAGTAAAACTACTAATTAAGCTGATAAAGTCAAATAATAATTGTGCGTGGAGAAATTCTTCGAGCTAAAAGAAATCAACACAAAAATGAAAAAAGCAAAAAGAAGACCAATAAGAGCGGTTTGCATGTACGTAATCGAGTTGAAAATTCGCTAATGAGCATCGACAATATCACTTTGCATCGGAATTTTTTATGGTTCAAGGATATAGCGTGCTTATGGTTTGATTGAATTTTCACGCAATCAAAATGTATAAGCATGTATAAACTTTTTTTTGTAGAATTAACAAGACTTGATGATTAATCAAAACATACACCACTGTTGTCGAGGGATTCTATCCATCTTTAATGTGAAGATCTTAACTTTTCATAATCTGAATAACCCTGCTCACATTAACAGTGGTTGGATAAGACTGTTTGTGAAATTATTTTTACCGCGTTGATATTTGCTATAATTTTCCCGCTGTTTGTCCAACTTTGGTTGATTTGACATTTTTCAACGAGGCTTTCCGAATATCTTAATTTATTTGATTTATCTACGATTTATCATTGGCGTAAAAGTGAGCAGAAATTTCGGGAGAATGGTTGGGAAGAGATAAGATTTAAGATGTGGAGTGGGTGGAGCACAAATCTCGCTTTATTGCTCGAAATAAGGGTGTGGCATGACCTTTAGCTGAATTAATAAATTTGATGTTGACTTGGATAAGTTAGCAGAAGATCTTTCCAGAAAAATAACAAGACATAGAAATAGGAAAAAAGAGAGAGTAGACGTTGATCTTGAAATTTCGACACGATGCTTACGCAAAGGATGCTTTCATCCCTCGCGATAAGATCATGCTGCTCTAAGCAAGGTTCCTTTTGGATAAAAAAAATTCAATATAATATATACACTTCTTAACTAATAGTGTTTAATACTAAAGTTTGTTGCTGCTAGATTATATAAAAATGGTGAATAATGTATGTGGGTGGTTCAGTAACATTACCTCCCAAAACCCATAAATCTGGACATACCTGTTGGAGTTACTGAATATTTTGAAAATTCTTATTTTTCATACGGGACATGTCCATTAAGCTTAGATAAATCAAAATATGAATAAACAATTTGTGATCCATAAGTTTAGACTTGTGTTTAAATTGATCCATTTGTTGTGACATCAAAGAGATTTGGATAAATTTAGATTTTGGGCCCATTTATAAATTTTATAAATTATAACGAGTTGTACGTTGTAAAGTCATAGTGAAATTTTTTTTTAGGACGTGATTCTATTATGAAGTGAACTTGGATGAACTTGTGCGTCATCTTTTTTCTTCTTCGTGTCATTATTCTGATTCGATTTAGGATACGACACATCAATAACTGGTTATAAAACTTAGCTTAGTAAGGTCTTCGTAAGACTGTAACGTGTAAAAGACTCTTTGATTCGGCCTGATTTTCTTGAAGGGTTTCTTAAATATTGATGAAATTAGAGGTCTCGAGAACGTGTACATAACTTCATCATAGTTGCATGGGAGTTTCTTTAAAGCAAAGGTAAAGTGAAAAGGTGACGATGATGTTCCATATCTGTTTAAGTACCTTTAACTTGCTTCTTAGGCTAAGACCTCAATGGGGAAGCAGTCTACATAGCTTACCCCTCTCGAGAAGAGGGGGATCAGGAAGATGAGAACGGTCCAAAGCCCTTTGTTTTTCTTTCTTTCCCCTGCTTATCCGAAAAGCGAATAAGTCTAACGAGTTGGGGCTGTTTAATACAAGACTTTGAGACATCGAACCCGACGTGAACTGCTTACGAAGCATGTTACTAAAACAGGTCATGTGGCGTAGAGTGTTGGGGAAAAAGTTCACATGGTCGGTTACTGACTCTTAGCTAAATAATGCATATAGCGATATACACCGACTCCTTCCATTATTTGGGACGAAGGTTTTTTACCTCCTTAACCACCGTAGACGTCAATGATACCGAAACGACATGCCACCCTCTCAACCACTGCTGTCCGCTTCTTCGCGTTCTTACCTTCGTCCTCCATGGATAAGTTAGTCAAAGGATGAAGCTTTGGGAAGATGATGGCAGCTCCCAGTGAATGCCTCCTCGGAGATCTCTTATTTTTATTTTGTTTGTTTAGGTGGTTCTGCTTTCTTCTGTTTTTTGTCCGGTGATGCTTCGTATGTAGGTTAAACAACTACGGGTTCATGAAGTTTCGGAGCAATGTTTACAGTGGGAAAAGAATATGAATGAACGAGGGAAGTATATAATAGCGTTTCAATGATGGAAAGGGAGTGATTATATAACTACTCCGTCAGATTTGTAACTTTGTGCAACCTGATGTTAGGCCAATGAACTACAAGTGACTAGATGGAACTATAAACTATTTTTATTCTGATCGACAAGGTTATCCCTTCGGACCTATCATTACGTCTGATAGGTTATTTTACTCGATCGATGGATCCTTCATTCGGCGGTTCTTTTGTTTGTCTTGGAGAAATGGTGGAGAGGGGCCAATGGCGTTAGTGATTCCCCTCTAGGATTATTGTTAGGGGCTCACATCCGCCATGGAATGTTCGATTTAAGTTCTAATTATTCCACACCATATGCGATTTGGAGAGCCAAGAGTGGCAAACCGGTCACCGCGTTCTCACCTAAATTTTAGTAGTTAGGAAGTCTTCTCATACGAGGTAATGCGGCGTAAGTCATCTTGAAATTAATTCATGATGTGAATCAAACTTGTGATTTCATGAAAAATACATGACCCTTTTACCGCTAGGCTAGTCACTTCGAAGGTCCTTCATTTCTTGGTCCGTATGTGAAATCAAGTAATTGTAAGCGTTCGCAAAGTTAACATGTCCATATATTCAGAAATCACACATTCATTGAATCCAAATTATTTACTAGTCGCAAAGTTAACATGTCCATATATTCAGAAATCACACATTCATTGAATCCAAATTATTTACTAGCTAAACTAAAGTTATTTGACTATGCTATTGAAATAGACTCGATCCAATCCTATATGTTATATGGAAATAACCATTGTGCTCTCATAATTTCGCCCATGCATAACTAGAATGATGCATTCTCAATTACCTTACCGTCCAAAATCAAATGCACCCAAGTGAAAACATTATTTAGTTTGGCTGAACACTACTTCCATTGCAGTTTTCACGATTGAATGGAGTACTAATTCATAATTTCCACATACGGACAAACGAAATTAATCCAAATTGGTAGTTTAATCAACCGGGCGTCCAGAAGCTTCAAAACCAGATCGTGTTATCACATGTGCGGAACCTCTAACTAGGCGTTGCATGGTGGCTAGCTAGCGTAGCGTACAACTTCATCATTCTCGTTCATTTCTGGAACTACGAATCACAGCAACATTAATATATGTACATATAGTAAGAAAACATTAGAAATTTAATGGGGATTTGGGAGAATTTAGCGTAACGAACCATTAAATGTGACAAAGGCGAAGAGAGAGAGAGAGAGAGAGAAGCAAGGAGGTGTTGCTTGACGCACTTGCCAATTCCCCTCTCCTCGATCGCCGCGAAGAGGAGAATCCAAGTAAGGGTCGAATTGACCACGTGCTGACCCAAAAGGTCTCCGAAACCTTGGAGTGATTCCTAAGACATCGTAACATTCTCTGCTCACTACACGATCTCACTCAATTAATTATCCAAATTGTGGATGGAAGAGACCCCCCCACTTTTGCTCGGCTTGCGGTCAGAAGGTGCGTGCGGACAAAATGCCTTGGAAATCCTTTTTCATTTGGTCAATCGGAAAGCACTGATTTGAAAAGCTAGCTTTTGCCCACTCAGAAAAACATTAGTCTATGGCTCTGGTCAAAGGGAGGTATGATTAAAGCTTTGGGGATGGTCGTGTTGGGCCGTGATTGCAGGCCATCAATCTTCCTGATTTTACACTATGTTTACCCCAGTTGGTGTAACCTAGAGCTGAATTCATAATGACTTGCGATACTTTTATTTCTTGTTCCGAGGCATTTCCAATGGTAAAATAGTTTGGAACTTGGAGGGTGTGAGAAAGACCTGAAAGATTAATCCCTAATCAAGGGTCGGATCAAGCCCAGCATAATGATTCTTAAGTATCTTCGCACACATTGAAACGATAAGTCCTTGTCGTTGGTGCATCCATCAATCAGCTAGCATGGAATGATGATCCCGGTATGGCATTGGTAAAGGCTTCATAATGTATATCTTGTACCGAACTTACCGGATCATCATGAGAAGTCGTCAACCATGTATGACTTTGCAACTTCGAAGCTACCGATGGAATAAGACGTATGGTTTTAACTAATGCTGTAGAAAAATGAGATGATGATGGACCGTTATTGACAATGCAAGCACTGGTCCAACGTGATGGAACGTAAGAACTAACTGAAGTGCTCAATACGGATGTGTCATTGCCTCTCATCCGGTACCTTTTTTTTTGGGTTAATAAGATACTTGGTAACGAGTCATTAATGAAAAGTTTGTTATATTCCAATGCATCATTATTATCGTATCTCTTGTGATTGATATTTTGAAAACCATAACATTCTCTATTCAGTATGACCAGCAAGCGCCTTGTTGGTACGCTTAAATATTGTTATCCACATAATATAGTCATCAAAAGAAAATATTTTCCTTGTCCGTCAAAAAACTTATTTAGTTTCTTAAAGATTAAGGCAAAAAAACTTACAGTACGAACGAGGGCCCTAGAAGCCCCAAAGGAAAATCCTAGAAAGCTCCAAACTTCAAGATCTCTCTCTCTCTCCGTCTCTCTCATTAGTCCATCACCTCACTAAATGAGGCGTAACTTTAGGGGTGAGCGACGTAAATAGAGGGGATACGATAGTTTCGATTCAACGTCAATGTTTCCGAAGAGAGAGGATGGGGGTGATTATTACAACGTGAGAGACCATCGTGAATAGGTAAAAGATTGCTTGATGCCTGCCAATGGCGAGACACAAAACTCTTTACGTGCATGGTAAGTGAAGTTAACCATTTCCTAAGCTACGTGCCAGCTTTGCTTGGCCCTTTATCTCTATCTTCATCGATTGTTGGGCATTTTTCCTTGTAATCCAATTAAGGGATAGCCTTCCGTAACTCCCTCTCGTGGTGGCTATGGGGATACATAAATGTTAATTTCTAGGGTAGATCTCGTTTGTTTTTTCCTTTTTTACAATAAAATGCGAATACAAAATAGTGTGAAGCATTACGCGTCAACCCCTTGGCATTGGCGTATTTGCTTGGTCTAGGTGAGATGTGCATGATGCTTCCTAGATGAGACTAATAAAATAACGTTTGTGCAAGATTTGTCTCTTCAAGAGTTTCGGTAAATGAACTCTCAAGAATCGAGTTCTTTTATCCTAACATGCGAGTTTGAGATCAATATTCCTAGTTATAGATAGGATAACGCCAAATCACTTCAAAATTTCCAACTGAAAAGTTAACCGATTCACCAAACAACATTGAGTTAGAGAGTCACATTCATATGAACTTTTGAGTCTCGACGTCATCAATTACGCGCCATTCATCTCCTTGTCACGAGTGTTGAATTTGACTGGATGATCTCATTTAACCTAATTAACTTGTCATGCTAACCAAAATTCGACCTAATAAGTCTAATTAGCGGCCAATTCGTGAGCTCTAGAAGTAGCGTGCGTATCAGAGTTAATTTGGACATATGGCTTTAGCTTTCAGGCTCTCCTATTACTTTATATACTATTACTTAGCTGGTTGGCCGTCCAAGGTCCAATTTTTCACAATCACCAAACAATTATCCAAAGATTTTGCATACTCATAAGTCTATCCCAAGAATTCTCTCTCTCTCTCTCTCTCTCTCTCTCTCTCTCTCTCAATGCACACAAAACATCATGATCAATTGTCATGCCGCCCAATATAAACAATAGAAGCAGAAAGCGAAACCTTTCCAAACCTAACCTAGGAGAGAAAAAGTACAGTAAACGTCAAAAAGAACACATATATAACTACATCATCATATATTTTAAAGAAAGAATGGCAAGAGGAAAAAGGAAATGAATGGAAAAGCGCAGGCAAATCACGCCTCGTGTTGCGATTGCTGCCACTCGATCACACCGAGCGCAGGCAAGAGCTTGAAACTACGTCATGGGGTTTGAGAGCTCCATCTCATCTAATTTCACCCCACTTCTCAGCAGTTCCCATGTTTCTTTACGTTGACCTCGAGCTAAATGCTTCTATTTTTTTTCCCGAAAATTAAAGAAAAGAATTAAACTCCAAATCATCTGTGAATTAAGCGGCGAGAATGCCCTCGAATAATGAATTCAATAGCAACATGTCAGCAATTAGCAGCCGGAGAAGGAAAGATGGCGACGGGAACTGTTTGAAAAATCATGCATGGCCAACTGAAAGACCGACATCTCGACATTTGATAAGGAGAAGTTGAGACTGATGGATTAGGTGGTCTAGCAAAGCGGAAGATTACTCTAATGCAATCTCTCATTGTATATTAACAACAGTCGCCCAATCAATTGGTCGGCATCTAATCTTGATTAAATTAGCTGTGACGGCATTTTCCCAACTTTTTTTTTTCAGGAGCTACATTATTTGGATATGCTGTGAGCTTAACTCATGAAACAAACTCGTGACTACCATTCAATAATGTTGTCAACCCATATATTCAATCTTTGAGACAGGAAGCATTATTATATCTTGGCAATGAATAGACAAGAGAGCTAATAATAATCACCGATGACGAAGTTTGTCGACACATAACACATAAGAAGAGAAAAGTAGAAGGAGAAGGGAAGATGGTGGTTTGATTGAGAAGAATAATTACGGGATGGATGGTTTTAGGTGCAAGAAACCAAAGTCATCGAATATTGAATTAGGGTTTCCCTTGATATGCACATAGTCTTAACTCTGCTCTTTCCTATTTATATGTATAGTGTGCTTGTCATGATTGAAGTTAGAGATTACAATGGGAATCATAGACATATTCAATACAAGTCAGCTGCCAAAATCATTACGTATGCTTTTACCCGGCTGCTTTCTTCTCTATATTTTCCCTGTTGACTTTCTCCTTTTTTAAAAGGTGAATTAATTCTCCACTTTTTCCATTCTATGTTCTTTTTTTTATTGGATTTATTTCCCTCCAATGTTAATAGCAGTCATCCTCCATTAATAAAGTCAAAAAATAGAAGCAGAACACCATTTATAAACGAGCAGTTGGATCGCCATAAGCATTAATGTATAGTGTTTGACATCACCCGCACTTCACATGTCTTGGAGATAGCATACATGAGTTTAGGACAAACCACAAACATACTTTAAAATGCACACATTGGCCAAAAAGCAAACTATTGACAGAATCTCCTAAAAGTTATGCAAAAATATCACCTATAAAGAGCTTCATTACTTTTTTTACTTAAATGATAGAGATGACTAAATCGAGGCCTAGATATGTATATTACAGCGACTAAATCACCGATTGACATCCGTTCCATCGATAGAGGGGTAGCGTAAATGGATAAAAAACGCTTAGAATAACTTCCGGTCGTGTTCTTCTCTAACTAGTCTTCTTAATCGGTGGGTTACAAGTATAGATAGACATCATCCACATTTATATATTGTTAACTTTGCGTGAGGGGTGCGATTCGAAACTTGCATCTGCCAATCAAATGTAAGATCGAAGGAGAACGCAGCTTAATAAAATTATATGAAAGTCAGATACAACATCTCACCATAACATTGCTTCCCATTCATTTTGCAACTTCTAATGCAAAACGTTTTTCTTAAATATAAACCATAGACTTACCCAAAAAAATAATGCCAATCCAATGACAAGAAAGCTGGACAAATCACTTTCAAGTTGAGAAGCGTCAGTCCTTGAATTCACTACAGCGATAAGCCGGACATGTCATAGCTCACGAGTTAGGCCATAATGATTATTTCTTTTTCTGAGCTTCATGAAGTATCAGTCAATTTACAGGAGGAAAAAAAGCCTCTACCTCGGCCTATAATAGAGCCCAATGACAAAGAAGGGGCCCTTTTGAGTCTTCTAGCTGTTGATTAGTCTAATCTACTTATAAACATGGTAGGACAAGTGCATTTACAATTTTTCCCTATTTGAAGGGATCTGGAGTTCGTTAACCATGTTCAAATTGGTGGATCTCTATCCGTCAAAAAGTTGTGTTGCCATCTTGCTTGAGTGACTCAAGATCTAAGTCTCAATAATCACGCTATCCGTTCCTCTGAGATGACAACGTCTAGGACAATCGAATTATACACTCTAATAGCTAGTGTGTTCAAATGGATGAAGTGATTGTGATTGACAACAAGGATCGGTTGAATCTCATTGACCGTAACAGTCGTCGTGGACACCTCGTTGTTTGGAAGAGGAACTCTGTTAGGGCCCTTGAAAATAAATTATGCAAGAAAGAAAGTTTTGAGCTAACGAATGAATCAATAAATTTAAGAATTTGTGAGATGATGACACTCATGAAAACCAATGATCGACGTGTTAATATCGGCTGTACATCACGCGTCAAACTGGTTGACGGTCATGTCTAAGGAGTATCGGTCAGGTACCAAGGAGAGTCCTCAAAGAGTCCTAGTAAAAATCAATACTCAACATTGAACTTAGGGCAGGTTAACAATGATAAGGTCTTGTGCTACAAAGATATCTGGTTAAGGGCAATCAAGAAGATGTCTCCTCAAGGTTCACGAGAGAGAGAGAGTAGTGTTTGGGATAATGATTAGATCATAGTGATGTCCTCTTGAGCCATGAAAGTGTTCCCCAACGAATTGCAAACTAAAATGTTCCTCACATCCTCTCCCTCACCTTCCCCTTTTGCATTGCTTCCTATCTACTCTTCCTCGTGCATGGTCATTAATTAGCATAGAGAATACAGCATTGCCAAAATGCTTTCTTGGGTCCCCTTCGGAAGCCCCAATCTAAGGGTGCAATCACCCTGCGAGCATGTGAGCATATAATTGAAAGGGGCATGAATTGTTGAAAGCGATGACAATGAGAGACCAAGGAATGACATGATGATCCATGGGGTCCGGCTGCTTTACTGATTAGGAATCCGATAGAATTAGCGTACTTCTTTTGGGAGGTTTTGTGAGGGGGCGAGGGGGGAAAAAGGCTGGTTTAGTCATGATAACGACCAGATCCAGCTATGGATTCAGCACTTTCGGAGCAACAAGCTCGCGAGATCACATTTCATCTTGTGTCCCCACGTTAAGATGAATCATGCATGTCGATGACTGAAATCTTTGCCGATGGTTGACCCCGCAGCTATAAAGGAATGAAAAATAGGAGAAGTGGTAAAATTTTAGGAAGAAGAAGAAACCTTGAAAACGATCGAGTTTTCTACTTGTCATTTTGTGCTGGATTTTCAACCAACGTACCGTGAATGATGGTGAAATATGAAACTGATACATCATTAGAGTACTACTCTCCTTTTCTTTTTTAACCGAAATTCGAGTGATCGAACCCATATTCCATTAAAGTTCTAGGATGGTATATGGAATTCCTAACAAGTAACGAGTCTCACACAATTGAATGTGATTCCACATTTTTGTTCAAGGACAGATCTTTTTCTTTTTCTTTTTTTAGACAGGGGATGTCCGAACTTTTTGACTCAATTAATAAGATCATCAAAATCGGTGATTTAACTCTTGAAAATCAATTTATATCGAGGAGTTCATAACATGAAATCACAAACGAAAAATTGTTCGAATGGCCGACGGATTTCTTGGCAGCCAATTATCATTTCATCGCTAAAGCCCATGGTAAATCTCAGCATATAGCAGATGCAAAAAGCAAGAGGAAACTAAAGGAAGCAATCTCAAGTCTCAAAGCGCTCGTAAGCTTGTTTTAATTATATAGCGCCTTTCGAATTGGTGAACAGAGTGTGAGAAATCCCGATCTGCTTTCTCGTGGGTTGATCGCAAGCAATCATTGAGGACATGCTGGATTTTCGAAGAACTACTGAGTGAGATCTTTGTCTTAATCATAATTATCGCATCCAACATGATGGTGTGATTTTGGGGACACATGATTATGGGGGTTGTTTATGCTGTTTTTTTTTTCTCTCTTTTTTCCCTTCCTCCTCGGAAAAATATAATTAGCATGCACATGCTTGCATTAAGGAAAGGAACAAAGAGAGAAGGAATCCAAGGCACGTTAATATGAGGGCAGTCTCGATCTCTTTCTTAGTGTTTAAGGATTACTAAATCCCACCAAACCCGACTTGATGTTGTTGGGGGAAGAACCTCAAGCCTTCCATCAATTACGCTTTGGTCATTAGCGAGTAGTGACAACGACCCGACATTTTGCTTCCTCCAAAGGGGTGAAATCGCGATTTGGAGAGTGGGGAACAGAAGGGGGTGTGGCAGCAATTGGCGTGTTAAGGTTAGGGCCACCAACCAAACATGATGTCTTGGTCGGTGGAGATTTATGTCCTGAGGAGATAATCTTGGAGATTAACCGTGTAATTACACTTGTCTTTGGCTCGGTAAAGAAGTGAAACTTTGATTAACAGATCCAACACCGCACCCGACAAGGACTCCGATGGAGATTGCGAATGGGGTTGCCTAATGAATGGAGCGAACAAGACCAACATTAAGAAGCCTCTCCTGCTTTGCACCGCGGCATCATCCTCTCGGGGGTCGCCGCCAGCACCTCCAATTTGCGTGTTCCGAAAATGATTGCGATGGTGCTCTATTCCATTGCTCCGATGATCTAAATTATCGATGAATTTGGATTTTGGACTTTGGCGAGCAAATCATCGTTCGGGTGAACAGGTGGCCGGAACGACACCGGGTGGCGAAATGGGTATATCCACATCCTTGTCATGGTCGACGGAGATCGGTCGGAGCGGCCAGGATACCTAGTCCTGGAAAGACACCGTGACGGTACACAGACATGTCCCCATCCGTCTCCATTCTCAGTAACCGACCGTGTAATGGCACGCATGCCCTGTTTTTTAAGCCCGCTTGGGCAATGGAAATCGTCGACCTGCAGATATCTGGGCCTTTTTGAACAATCGGGCTAAGATGAGCTAGACGATGAAGGAGTTTACAAAAGCAACATTTCCAGCCCAACTCTCTAGAAAGCTCCACCCTTTTAATAAGCCGATGCAATTCACCCAGAAATCCTAGGATGATTTCGCTATAATAGCAACTGCCGAGTGACTGAAGCGAGCAAGCAATCTCTCTCTCTCTCTCTCTCTCTCTCTCTTTCCCCTTTGCTTTCTAGTTTGACAGATATTGGACGATGCAGACTTTGTGTTGACTAGTTAGATAATACAAAATCTTTATGCAAATTTCGCCATCAAGTGGAGATGGCCGAGTTGGTCTAAGGCGCCAGATTAAGGTTCTGGTCCGAAAGGGCGTGGGTTCAAATCCCACTCTCCACATCATCTCTCTGCTTCGTTTACTTCCCCTTTTTGCGGTTTTATTTCTGTCATTCGCCTCTTGAACAGCGACAAGCGTTTCGGTTGCTCGAGTACAACGTTCTTTTCTTTTCTAAGACGGACTAGTGATTTATGTCTGATTTAAGAGGATAGAGAGTGATCACTGCTGAAAGAAGTGAAACTCGCCAAAGAGGATAACCTGAAACATTTTTCAGTCTCCGCTGATCTGTCATTCAGATCAAGGAATATTAGTCGGCATCGGTGAATGAAAACTGCAGACTGAAGCCTAGCAACACAGCAAAATTGGACCTGGTATGAGGCAACGGAATGCATCGTTACAGAAATAGAATGTCACGTAAACCAAAACAGGGTAACGAAGTTCCCCAAAAGACTTGCTCGACTCAGCAAAGTTTAATTGAAATCCTCATGAGCTGACCCACAGAATTTGTAGTATGTTGATAACTTCCGTGCACCTGCATATTGCAAGCACATGGTTCAAGCAGCCGTCTGGGTCGAGTCTCAATAGCTGACCTCTCTTTCTTTTTCTGTCACACGACAATACAGCTCCGCCATTTTGCCCACTCCATTGGTTGATGGATGGTACTCGCAACAAAACTTTAGCCAACTGTCCTAAATAACTGGTATTCTTTCTCCTTTGCTCAACTCTACAGTAGCCATCAAAGAATAAAGAACTGCACTGAAATTGACTTTGGATGCGCATAGTTGTACACTCTAAAAGACTTGTCTGATGTTGATGTTGATCCTTGAACCCCTGAGGTACTCCAACAGAAAACAGTCATCCTGACACGAAAAATGCAACTCAAGCGGAGTGATCTCAGCAGTGTCTTTGTCTGCAAAGATCCGGGGAACACCTGTGCAGAGAGTTAAAAGAGATGGCCCACATATCATTGTCAGATTACGGACAAATACTCACCAATTACATAGATGCTAAGATTGGTATGACCAACTACTTCAAACAAGAAAAGGCAAGGTGAGGTCACATGTTCCAGACAAGGCACGCCATGATATTTTGTTTTTCAGTAGCCAAAACAAGTAGAAGAAGAAACAGATATGGATTCAGCACAAAATACGAAACGTAGATTTAGAACCAAGGAAATTATGAATTCGCATTTTCTCCTCTCTATTTCCAAAAATATCATTGGAATCGCCAAGTGGCATAATTATTCATTAAGAAATGTCTCTCGCTATTATTTAGACATGCAAAGGCTCTGACCAAGAAAGGAGAAGAATCATCATTCAGCCAGACTAATGGTTCAGCTCCTCAGACTAAGACAGGACTAAGGCATACGTTGTTGAGCAATAATCAGTGTAGACAGGAGAGAGGGGTAATGAACTTCCACTACCAACACAATGGAGTTATTTATCTCACATCTGAATATATAATACACTGAAGAGTAATAACCAATGTAGACTAAGTGTGTCTGTTTCCTAGAAGGTTAACGATTTGGAATACATTTTCTCAAGATACCGCTTGCAGAAATGAATAAACAAAAGATGTTTCCATAATCACCGAAAATGTTTAGGCATAAATTGTGGTTGAATGGCTCACAATGATAATCTTTTCTGCTGACTAATTATTCTAAATGACACAAACAACGATTTTTAAGAAAAAGCTTTCCAAACCATTCATTTCCGTGAAACAAATGCACCGAGAATTAGACTCAAGCACTTTGACATCTTAATCAGGCAAAATTTTGTAATAACGAATGAAAGCAAGGAATGAAGCTGCGAAGGAAGTTGTACCATGAAAGCATTCCCTTGCTTCTCCAGCCATAAGTACAACATCACCACTTCGAAGAAACATTGCTATTGGATCGTCCTGTCTAGTTTTCCCTCCCAAAAGAAAGATAGCTTTGCATCCCAAACTGTCAGAGAAGTACATATATTGTTAGATTTTTGAAAATAATTACTCCATCATCTTTCTTCTTCAAGCAAACTAGAGAGGTGGAAAAACTATGATGTACCTCATGCTAACTATAGGTTTGCTCCAGTCTGCTTCCATGTCATCAAGATGACCACCCAAAGTATCACCTGAGAAGAAAAAAGATACATAAATACCAGAGTAGTTACAATTTCTAATCATTTGCTAGAAAAAAGAATTACAATCTTTGATACAATCAAGAAGAGAACAAGTGAATGCAAAATTTATATAATAATATTATGTACAGGAGGGCGACAGCCATGCCACTGCAAACTGTTAGAATGCAGCTTATGGCCCAAGACAAGTGTTATGAGTTCTGTTCATTTTTGAACTGGCTGACACTGGTCCAAAAAGTGGCCAGGTGCTGAATACGATGATTTCAAATTTCAATAGGGCAGTTGCAGCTAGCGGCTCATACCTATTAGGGGTGAGTACCAGACATTATGGAATCATCATGATTGGGAAGATTCTTATTCCAATAGATTATTATCTTAGTTCTGATAAATTAGGTTGTACTGTCTAAGCCACAAGTTACTCATCCTAAAGCTAGTTTATATCTTATAAATGAATCATTGCACAAAGGGTTAACTAATAAAATGTTCCTTGTTTATTCTAACAGTGTGTATTCTTGATCTACCATCATTCTTCTTTCTTATTTCCTTCGTTAATAACTTCAATAGGCTTACAAGCAGAGTTGGATGTCGTCAAGCTTGAGCTAAATGCATCTAGACACTTGAGCTATTCCTATATAAACACAAAAACATATAAGCGGAGCTTGAACAGTCTATGAATCAAACTCAAGTAGTTTGACTCACTTGGCCTTCCTTATTCGCGCATCCATTCTCTACGTTCGTAGTACATTTGAAACATTGTCGACTTCCAATATTACCTATGCGAGAAATCGGAGAAAAGTACCTGATGCAAAGTAATTCACTATTGCAGCTTCAGGTCTAAATTCTTCTCCCTTAGGCATTGCTGGAATTGCCAGTCTCTTAGCCAGTTGACAGAGTGCATCGGGGATCTTATTGTGTGGAAGAGAAATGTCATAGTTCCGCTGCATTATATGGAGGGAAAAAGTTACTAATGGGTCAAAAGTATGATGCTGGCTAGATTGATTCTTAGAATGCCAAAGAGATGGCAATATAAAAGGTTATGCAGCCATAAGCATGTAATTCTTTAGCCACTCATTTCCCTTTATTTACCTGAGACCAGTCAAACTGAAGGCCAAGGGTACTCCATCGCAGCTTCCGTAACAGAACAGAGGCTGGATATGATGTGCAACCATTTCCTCTTAATGGAATTTCAGCTTGGTCAACGAATTTCCAAGTGGGACAATCTCCAAAACTCTCCTCTTTGACCAAAACCTTCCTTTCTTTTGCAGCAGAAAAGAGATCCTGTAGAGGGCCATGCAGTGCATTATGATTCGTTCTATTAGGTGGTTGCGGGAAGCTGAGTAAACTCTCCCTGATCCATTGGCACTGTTCTTCTAGACTTAACGCCCCAGGAAAGAAATAAAATCCTACATTATCACGACTGACGTCAAAAACCAAATTGGAAGGAGAGAAGCATATTGATATCTATACAACAATTTTAAGGATCTCGACCCGGCACAGATAGGAAGACAATCTCAACACTGATCAACAACTGAATTTTGCGTATGCCAACTGGAAGATGGTAATCTTTACTCAAAGAAAATGGGTTCTTCTACTAGAACATTTCTCTTTTCTCCAGTTGCCGCACGTAAGACTACGAGCTAAAACCTCCCATTTCCACAGGTCAAGCACATGCATATCTCCAATTCAAGACGAGAGACTTCGACCAGCTAAACAAAAATTGATAAATGCGAAGCAGTTGACGCAGCAATTACCGGGCCGACCCTCTAAGCAGAACACGGGCCGACAGAAACCGCACGGAACCGCCGCGACGCCGACCGGAAGCTCCGCGCCCCGCTCGCACGCCTCCGAAATAGCCTCGAAATCGATCACGTCCGATACATCCACGGGTCTGGCCTGCTTCTTCCTAGTAATGATAAAAAACAACAAGCACGCGAAACCGTGAGACACTCCAAGATTCCAATTTTCTTTCCCCTCCATGAGAAGGTCTACAGAAAGAGGAGATTACTTTCGCGATGACTTGAGGGAACCGCCATCGTAGTAGAGCTTGTACTTCTTCTCAGCTTGCCTGAAAGCCGTCCGCTCCGAATCGCCGGTAGGTTTCTCCGTCCCGTACATTCTCCGAGCCGCGAGTTTCGACTCCGCAAGCCGAGATTGATGAGGGAGAGATACGATCTTCTACGCCGACTCCATTGTCAGGGTTTCACGCAGCTCCCAATGACCGGTCATACAACAATCATAAATTTATCACTCATGATATATTTGTGCTCCGTTAACTTCACGTAATAGTAACTCTTTTAACATGGTAATTGCACATTAAAATCCATATCAATTGGAATACAATTTATCGCCAGTATATCAATTTGAGATTTGTAGTTGTCCAAAATTAATCTAAGCTAAATTTATAGTTGTAATTTGCACAATCAAAATCCTTATAATTATAGTCTTTAAGTACTCCTGAGTTAGGCAATTAAACTTTTTTTTATCATTAGCTCGCTTAATTATGTCGACATAAACTACCCATTTTAGTATTACGGAAAATAATAATACTATTCTATATTTTACCTTCAACACTAAAAGCCCTTTTAATTATACCGTTATGCCTTCACATACATTTTAGGTGCTTCAACATGTCTTATCTCTATGAATATATTGATTCGACTCTTGTTATGTTCTGATCTATTGCAACACTCGTCATGTTTTTTCTTTAGTTATCATTTTCCGTAGAGGTATGGTGTTAAAATTCATACAAATTGTTTTAGCTTTATGTATAAAAGAATTTCAACTGAATATTCCCGTGTATAATAAATTTTTAAACCCACGCGAGATATTGGATGAGTCAAGCCATCATGTCGATGGAAATAACAATTGTAGGAATCTCGAAAATCTGTGCTTTGCAAGCACATCAACACCTCTTTATGAATCTTCCTTTCCTTTTATTATATTCTGCTTTTAATTTTGGGCTTGGCTACAAAAGCGGAAAAAGCCCAACCAGACTTCCTAGCTCGGAGGGCCCAATTGAACCGGGCCTGGAGAAACGGACTGCCCACGAAGAACAGCCCGAGCGAGACTCGTCCGATTAATTGCGGCTTTGAGGCCGAAGGGAGTCGCTGCCCTCGCTTGCCCTCGCTCGCGTCGAATCGAATCTCAACTCGCTCGAGACCCTCGCCGTCGATCCGCGCTTGCCTCCGGTCGCCATGTCTCAGGTACTCTTTTCTGTCTCAGATCCATCCCGTGCTCCGTCCAATCTCTCCTCGACGGAGCCTTCGAATCCCTTTGCGATCGCCGGAATCTGTGATTTCCCGTGCGCGTGTACTCCGGCAATTTTCCGTGCGCGGGTAATCAGCGTCGAAGCGTGGTCATGTAATGAGTCGTGTTGTTGTTTCAGGTGGACAACAGGAATTCTTCGGCTGCCAAGCGTGCCAGAACCGACGGTAAACCATCTCGTCGTTCTCTCTCTGCCGTGAGAATTTTTTTTTTTTGTTCCTTTTGTCTTTGGTGTAGAATAATTTGGGCCAGTCCAGGAAGAGAAAGAAAGATAGTTGATCCAGAAAAAGTAATTTTCTTTTATGAATTTGATGGAGTAACCTATGCTATTTGCATGACTAGAATATCGACTTTGACCTACTATACATGCTTACAACAAATCCACAAATTGGGACGATAATTGGCTACGACGACGTTATCGAGATCAAAATGGGACCAAGAAGTTTGTTCAAGCCAGTCTAAAGGGGAATTCTGATGTATTTAGGAATTCAAGACATTTTTTTTTCCGTGTTGATGCTATAAGTTTTGGGTTAACTTGCAGTTAAGAATAGTTATTATTGTCAGTCCTTGGAGAGCAGATAGGAGATGCTCTGGCTTCCTTCGCTGTTCCTGTTAGATCTCTGTGCTGATATGTTGATTAGGTGAAAATTGCAGGTAGTCGGAGGGAAGATGACTGGACTTGCCCTAGCTGTGGGAATGTGAACTTTTCTTTCCGGACAACTTGTAACATGCGCAATTGCACTCAACCAAGGCCAGCTGATCATAACTCGGTAATATACGACTGTCTGTGATGTAAATTCTCAACGGTTGCATGCTGATAGTTATGGCCACTCTCGTGATTACAACACTAAGTATAATCACGCTTCTTCCTTTCGATCTCCAAGATTTTCTATTGGATGCTTGATATTCTGTTGCTGTAATTCAATGCTAAGCATTTGTCAAATGCATTTTGTCCTAAGATACCACCCTGCTAATTTTTGCTTGTTTAACAGACGGAATTAGTTAATTCATATTCATATACTGGCTTTATGCATTTTCATGTGCATTATTAAATAGGAGATGTGGGGCGAGCATGTCATGTCTCTCTATATCACGATTAATTGTTCATATCCTTGTTGGAGATAAATATGTTTCTTTTCACCAAATCCCCATAACAATAACCTTTTGTGCTCAAGTTTAATAAGCTCACGTTTCCTAGGTTGGATCCACATCATTATCCAATTTAATTTTTTTGTCAATGGTTGCTGTTGCTCTTAGATATGTAGTCCATGTTTAAATTTCATTCTAACGCTGTTAATCTCCTTGTGAGTGTTGCGAAAATTTCCTGAACTTATGTTTTAGCTGCCTTTTTTCTAATTAAAAGGCAGTTCAAAGAGACAGAGTATCTGGATTACGTGGTTTTAAGGGGTATGGGATACCATTGCCTGCATAAGAAGTCTCTGCATGGAACTTTAGTTGTTATTTGAAAGATATAAATAACATGGGGGCTTGTATGCTTTGTAAACCACATTCTGAGGTGAAAAGCTAATTAACAGTCAATGTGCGTGATTGGTGATACATTTTCTATTCTCAAGATGAACGGTTTTGCTATTCGGCTTAGTTTATGTCCGAGCTGCCATCTTTTGACAATATAGTAATCCTAATGTGTCGTTGCTAAGATTTCTTTTTCCTTTTTCCTCAGAAGTCTGCAATCAAACCCCTGCAGCCCCCGCAGAGTTACTCATCACCATCCCCATATATGGGTGCTGGGGGCCCTTCCTCCATGTATATGGGAGTACCGGCATATGGTTCTCTCTTTAATGGTTCCTCAATGCCTCCATATGATGTCCCATTTTCTGGGGGCTCAGCATATCATTACAATTACGGGGGTCGCCTTTCTGCCGGTAGTCCGTATAGACCGCTTCATCTATCTGGAGTGGCACCTTATTCGAGTGGATCGATGATTGGAAATGGTAATGATTATTTTGATTTTGCTACTACCCTGCTTATTGTAAAGACTGCTGGGTGCGATTACGATTTTAAGTCAAAAACGGTTAAAAGATCCTAGCCACTAAATCATATGTGGTTGTTTTTTAATATTGTTTGACCAGAGTATTTTGGTTTAGATCTTTCACCTGTTATATCATATTTTGAAGAATTTCCACTTTCTGAGTTAAATCACAGATAGTGTAGTTATATGAGGGAAAATGAAAAGCAGCAATTGACACTGCTTGTGTATTGTCTTTAAAATTTTTCTACAAGATCCTGTATCATTGCTAATTGTTAGGCTGCCTTTTGTTCTTTCTCAGGTGGAATGTACGGGGTGCCTCCAATGATGGACAGATATGGCTTGGGTCTTCCAATGGGTCCTGGTGGCATGGTATATGTGAAATTTCTTTCTTTGGATGTTGCCACTTTCACTCTACAATTACATCATCCAGTGGTGCGCTTTCGGAGATCATGCATGTCATTGTTATGATATTTATTCTTTCAGGGACCACAGCCGGGATTTTTCCCTGATGATAGACTTCAAAAGAGGGGGCCAGGTTTGTATTCCATGGCTGGTTACTGCTTTGAAAATCAAATATTTGAATACTGGTTCATCTTGCACTGACATTATATTTCCTTTAAACGCCTTGTAGATGCAACGCGTGATAACGATTGGACGTGCCCAAATTGTGGAAATGTCAACTTCTCTTTTAGAGAAGTGTGCAACATGAGGAAGTGCAACACTCCAAAGCCTGGATCACAGGTTTGTGTTGCTTTGGCAAACGATTTAGCAGTCTAAGGAGATTGAACTTTCTGGCTTATTTTTATGTGCTTGTTGTATTCCTGAGTTATTATTATTCCCTTGGCAATTTATTTTAGCTGAAGAGTGTTTACTGATTTATATTGTTGGACTTTTTTGCTGTTCAATTGCAGGTTTTGAAATCTGATAAAAATTATAGTAAGTTATCTTTGCTGGCCATGTTGCTTGCCTCATATTTATCCATATTGGTACTCATACGTAGAGTTGCTTTCAGAACAAAAAATGCCTGAGGGTAGTTGGAAGTGTGAGCAGTGCGGCAACATAAATTATCCATTCCGGACAAAGTGTAACAAACAAAATTGCGGCGCTGACAAACCATCTGAGGCTGAGAAATCTCCCCCTCCAGCAGAGGATGAAAATGATCAGGTCTGTTGTGTAATGTGCCCCTTGTACTCACACTACCTGAATCTATTGTTGTTTCTCTCAACTAGCTGTACAATTATCAATAAACTCAGTGCAAAAATAATAAACAGCCATGTTAAGTCAGTAAATGTTCATAAAGTTTTTATCTTCGATTTATTTTATAGTATGACTTCTTTTGTGCATTCATTGATAAACTATTGTCTACTGTTCCAGTGAGTACTAGGACGTATTTGAGGGTTGAGAAGGTCCAGAGTTGTCGTCCAGCTTTGCTTCAATGTGGGTGTCTGAAAGTCAGTCTTGTCGTCCTCATGTTGCAGCGGTTGTCAAGTCACTCTACCTTCTCATTATTTGTGTCAAGGTGGTGGTATCAAATGATGGTTTATATGGTCTTTATAATTCTTACAAATGCATTAACTGTCTGCCAGCTCGACTGGCAAGGATTATTCAGTTTGATTTTTGTTTAATACTTTAGGCTCTTGAACTGCAAGTGAGTCATCTTTTCCAGCCAGTAAGTGCTTTGTGCATCAACAAAGTTAAAAAATGCACGGAAATTGCTGGGGCTAATGTTCCTGGTTTCATGTGTTTAAGTTGTCGCCGGGTAGCGGCTGATCCAAAGAATCTCTCGGTAAAGGTGAAGTACAATTGTTTCAAATGCTTTTGCATCTATTTGGCAGACGTTCTCAAGTCTTGATTTTATCTGTTGACTATAAGTTGACAGTCCTAATCTTTTAGGTATTATGAGTTGGTGTCAGGTATTCCAGTGAGAGTTCTGTTTCATGCTGAATGGGTTAGACTCACTTTGTATGGATATAGAGAAATATTAGTGATGTGAAGTATTTGCTAAATATTCCTTACTAGGTGACATGCCAGCACATATGCCATGCTTTAATTATGAATAGTCAAAAATTTAAGGAGTGGGGTCTAGTGAACCTATTTCATTTGACAATAATCAGCTGTCATATCATTTATTGAACAGATTTGGGCACGCTTACATAAAACATATTGCATTTCTCATGAGCATATGCTTGTAGATGAGGTCTTTCTTGTGCTATCATCATGCATGTCTTTCTGACTTTAATTTTGGTAGAAGCTGCCTGATGATATTACTAATGTAGTTATATTGTTAAATATTGAACTTTGTCACTGCCAATTTCATGAAACAGCTCTTCAATTTATATTGAGCAATCTGTTGCCGCAACTGTTAGAATGCCCTGTCTCTGAGTTCATAGCTGCTGCAAAAAATTAATGTCTTCATTCCAGGTCTTCCTCTTGCATATTGCATTCTCCCTTTGTGGGGTAGCTGGGGCATGTAGCTTTAGGAAATGGGGTGTTAAGCCGATTCAAGCATTAGGAACAAAGGATTAGTTTAGTAGTGCACCCTTCTTTGTAGAAAAATGCTCGAGTATCCCACACTGAACATGATTTTGCGGTATTGCATTTATGCAAAGTTTTGCTGTAAAATAGGTTATTACAGTTTTTATAAAGCATTTGGCAAACACTTTATCATTGCAGCACTTCTAAAGCTTTGGTGGCTTAGAGCAACTTTGAAGAAACTCTCTCGTCTAGCTTCGTCTCACTTAACTTCAGGTTGTTTCGATTTTAAAATACATGTATCACCAAACATGCAAGTTAAGGCATTTTATGGCACAATAAAGCTACAGCGCATCAGGCATCTTGGGTACATTGGTTTGTCATTACTCTTTGTATCTGCTCCCTGGACATGTGAAATCATTAACGCTAAAAAAGCTAGAGGCAGTCTGGTGTTTAGCCTGTGAATTCGTAGCTCTGAATCTTTACCTTCGTTTAGTCTATTTCTTGCTCAGTTTTTTTTCTTGTTTAAAGTAAAGTTCACAGCTGATAATAACACACCGAAGGGGACTGTAAAAGCGGGTGCTTTTGAGTGCTTTTTTAAGTTTTTTTTTTGGCCCTGCGATTCTGTTGCTGTGCTGGTCTCTTTGTTCTTTTTTGGCTCATGATACAGTACCTTTGGAAGGCACGAAGAAGAGATCCGCATACAGATAGGACGTCCTTCACCCGTAAAAATTTAATTCGGAGCGCTTCTTGCCAAATTGCTTTTTACGTCTCTTCCTCTTTAGAACTTCACGTACAGCTTGTCCTTTCGTTTCATTTGCCATTTAAATGTTTTGCTGTGGAGCCTGCACGTCCTCTAGCCCTTCCTGGCTTCCAACATTCATGATTGGCAGCTTTGATTTCAGCGTGTTGGTTCTTCTATTTTCCTTTCATTTTATTTAAAGGAAGAAAGAGAATTCGTTTCAGGCAGGTTTGCGTTTGCACTTTTTGAACAATTGAAATCCGAAATGTAATTAATATGAAGAAACTGTGTGAGATTTTACGTGTCGATATTTGTGCAAATGGAATATCAATTGTTTTGGGGTTGGCAAAATGTCCTCTAGCAGAACATGTAAATGAATCGTAAAGTGAAACTCTATCTAAACGAACCCGAAAGTTGAGAAAAAAGCCAGGATGAGGTTGCTTGTTAAGTTTGCTCTACGCCTATCGCATGCGGTTGACCACAGAACAAACAGACTTAAGATACATCGAGAGACTGAAATTGAGAATTCCGATTGTTCCTGAAACACCGAAGCGAATGCTTGGATGAAAGATATATAGGTAAGAGAATCCAAAATGGGCTTGTGGTCTAGTGTGGGGGGGTGTGAATCACGGGCGATAAGCAGTCTTCAGTTTTGCAGGACGACTTACTATCTGTGAAGATACAAGTTTAATAAGTCCTACTAAATAGATTCACTCTTAAATTGAGATACAAGTTTCTGGGTTGAAATGGGTTTGGTGGTCAACAAAGAGGCAATGCTGGTGACTGGCCGAGTTTCATCAGCTGAAAGAAAATGTCAGAACAGCATTCACGATGCTAATGCATACGAAGGCCCGTCCGAACATGGATGGGTGTCTCTTCAATTAGAAAGAAGAATTATTGGACCAAAAATCTGACTTGTTGGTGAGTTGTGGAAGTCGTGACGAAGACATAAGGCCTCGATTTACATAATTTCAAGTTAGCATCGACTCGGTTGGGTTCGCATCGGATACAACTCCAAGGATCGCGTGGCTGGTGAATGGGAATCTCATCAAGCTCATCGACATTGAACGTACCGCATGGAGAAACTGTAGCATATTCTTACAGACTTAAGTGGGAATTCGCGATCAAATGATTTGATTGAGCTCATTCACGTTTGAACGTGAAGCATGCATGCTCAATTTTTTCCTGCGTTTCCGGCTGACTCTTTGAGTTTCGAGGCTTCAGTCCTTACTTGCTGTTTCCTTTATATGAATAATTCCTTCCTTGTTTATTTTTTTGTGTGGATGTTTTGAAAGTGCAACGTGGAGGAGTGAGACAGAGGTTGGAACGGGGAGCAGGAGATCGTCAACCCCCTCGTTCAAAAAAGCGATGCATCACACGAGTAAAAGAAGGGAAAGCTCCATCATTCTGGTCATTATTACGAGCCCATATCTTAAATTTTGCATTATTTTCGTCAACTTTTCTTCAGTCCCACCACCACCAAGAACGACTCCTCTTCCCAAGACAGCACCTATCATTACCCACCGCTTCCCCCATTTTCTTCTTCCACCACCCCTCCTTCCCTCTTGGTCTTGCCAAAACCTCATCATTGCCACCTCCGCCCTCTCCCTCTCCCTCTCCCTTGGAATTATGACTCCATAATTACAAGTCTGCCCCCTGTCTCTCTCTCTCTCTCACACTCGAAATTACGGTCCCAACCCTTCTTTTTCTCGTTCAAAAGCATGCTACGCCCTACTTTAGTTGAGTTACTCATGAGCCTCGAGACCAAGACTTCCCATCCATGTTTCGATCGTAAAGTGGGGATGCTCGGGTCGAAGATGACTCGTAGCTTACTCGTGGGAGCCACCTCCAACTTTTAGCTCAAGAAATTCTAGCGCGGATGTGAATGTCACGACAGCATGAGGCAGAACGGTTTCCTGGAAAACGTGAACATGCGAAGCAGCTAATTACAATTTATTAGATTGTCGACTTAAATACGGTCAATGAAAGATACGTCTAACATATGATGAGACGCAGCAAACACTTATCACCAGACATACGTAATGTTTTAGCTAGTACTCGAAAGTGTATATCATGATTTTTCTGTCTATCAATAACTGTATGCATTACAAAGCACAGATATGATGAGATGCAGACGATAATTGATCTGAGCCTTCTCCTCCCATGTAAACTAACAAGTGAAGAGGTGAGATGTATAAGAGACGAGAAGAGCTTCCTTGGAAGCAAGGACTTGGTATGCTTTCTGAGTCTTTGGCTACTTGGTCAGTTTTATAAATATTCACTTTTGTTGCCATCTAATGTTGGTTAGGACATCAAGTTTGGGTAGGAGATGAGATGGCGTGCGCAAGTTCTAAGGTAGTAGAAAGCAATGGAATCGGCAACTTTCAGGTGACTATATATGGTCATCGAGTCAGCAAAAAAGAAAAGCTCATGGAAGAGCCTGCCAAAGCATCCGCACCCACAAGTTTGAGAAGTCCCTCTGCTAAGATTTCACGAGGCGTGAGATCTCAAATTCCGTGTTGGATTTCTAGTATATATTCTCCACGACAATAATCTAGGGGATTTTCGTCGCGATCGATTTACGTGGGAAGTAGGGCTCATCCTAGATGGGGTCAATCCGTTTTAACACAAATAGGAAAGCATGTTGCGTGTGGTTTGGACTTGTTAACCCCTTTCTAGTGAATTTAGACACCTTTAATTAAATAGGTTTGTACGTATTATTCGAATTGACTTGGCACGTCTATCGGATGCATTTTAAATACGTCTGTGGACATCCAATTGCACGTTCACACGAGGCATCATGTCTTAAGCACATTAATCTTGACATGTCGTACGTGTAGCTTGTTAAGTAAAAAGTCACGATACGGTTTTCAATGTCATGACATGAATGATAAGTGGATTGTATTCTCAAACAATACCTAAATTTGACATGTTACTCTTAATGCTCAGAAGAATGGGTGACCCTGTATGCCCTGTTATGACTAAGTTTTTGTTTAAAGTGTCCTAGTTGCATGTGCTAAACAAGCGAGGGCAATGGTAGACGATTTGAAATCTACTTATAAAGTTGATTTATTGAGCAATGTGACAGAATGCAAATGAGTACTTCATCATATTTCTATTATACCCAATAAAAGTCTAGCATATCACTTAATATACCAATTTTATAATCAACATATAATACCAACATTACATGTAAAAAAAGGTTATATTTTTTTAATGCATTTAATTTTCGTTCCTTGATCCACATTATGAAAATCAAATGGTTCATTATCAAGAATGCTTAACAAGTACCATATTTCAAATCTTAATATGAAGTTATTCCAATTCTCTAATCTTATTTCAAATTTGTCTTTTCATTAGAACAATAAATATCAAACCAATCTTGAAAGGTGCAAGTTAACCGGAATAATTGCCAAATAAGTCATAAACCTTTTGTTACTTTGTCGATTCAGTCATAAACTTTTTTTTATGCCAAATAAGTCATAAACCTTTTGCAACTTTGCTGATTAAGTCCTTTCGGTAGATTTTGGCCGGAAAATGCTTACGTAGCGCAACTGGACCTCGCTGGTGATAACTTGGCGATGACCGGACCCCAAAGTATTTTTTTTCTTTTTTTTTTCTCTTGTTTTTCTAAAAAAAAACCACGTGGCCGGCGAGCTCCGCCGGCCGCCAGAGCTTGCCAACCTCACCTGCGGCTGGCAAGGGCTTCGCTACCCTCTAGAATGACCGGCGAGCTCGGGCGGCTGGCAGAGCTCGCCGACCAAGTATTTTTTTAAGAAAAAGAAGAGAAAAAAATAGAAAAAATATTTGGAGTTCGGTTATCGCCACGTCGTCGCCACTCATCCCCAGCGAGGTCCGGTCGCGCCATGTAAGCATTTTCTGACCAAAATCTGCAAGAAGGACTTAATTAGTAAAGTTGCAAAAGGTTTAGGACTTATTTAACATGAAAAAAGGTTTAAAACTGAATCGGTAAAGTAGCAAAATGTTTGAGACTTATTTGGCAATTGTCCCCAAGTTAAATGATGTGCATCGCATAAGACTGTACAAAATTGCAGGTATGGTGTTATCTTCACATAGTGTCTTGAGCCTTGTGTCAACAAAATGCTAAGCAACACACCTATTTCCATCACAATGATTACTAAAAACATTAATGTATGAAAATCAATGCGGTCTTAAACCTTTTAATTATGTCAGTTTAGTCCAAATCTTTTAATAAATTTTCAATATAATCCTTTCAATCAACTTTGGCCGGAAATTACTAATGTGAACACCAGCTGACCTATGTGACACAATTGTACACAGAGGTGGATTTGAAGTTTTTCTGATATTTCTCTTTTTTCCGTTTCTTCCTTTTCTTTTTATTTTTTTAACGGATGCAAAAATTGTCAATCTCAATGTTGACCATGCCACGTAAAGTGCCCAATGTCCACATCAATGGTTTTGATCAAAATTGGTGGAAAATTATATTATAAATTGTCAAAATGTTCATAACTAATTTGACTTCCATAAAAATTGATTTTTGAATTTTTTGGTAACTTTTTCGATTTACATATGTTGTTGAATTAAGCAACTAAATGTAAAGAGCATTTTTTTAATCACCCATTGCTTAAACGAAGAAATGAACATATAACAACATAACACACATAATTCCCAATTGATTTTGCTAGTTCATTAGCAACCCTATTATAGGATCTAGAAATTTTCATCACCTTACACTTACTAAAATAAACAACCAAAGATTTATTGTATGCTAAAATAGAGTTTAGTTTGGTCAAAAGAAATCACACCAGATGTCCTCACGCATTTCAAGACATGCAGACTGGTAAGTACCTCAATAGGAATGGGATTCGGATCCCCTGACGTGATGTCAGGGGACTCCTTCCTGACATTGAATGTGATTCAGATCAAATGGCTAAAAAAAGGGAATATCGCTTCTACCATTATGGCAAGGGATCCATTTTCACATGAATACGCATTAGAAAATCGTAAAGCATGAGCATGTGCACCATTTTTCGACTGTCTAAACTTTCAAAGCTGTTGGGCGAACATTGAATTCCTACGATAAGTTTGCTGATATGATGCATTCCATGTGATTAATTCAAAATTACTTGAATTGAGGAATCGATGGATGAATTCCCATTTCCATGATTTAATGTTTAGGCAAGACTAAATCAACATGTTCGGATAATTATCAGAAAGTGGGAGAAGTTGAGTTTGGTAGGCCAATGACTCCCAGAATGCAAATCAGTGCAGCATGTTGGGCACCATGATGAATGTTTTGGGCCGATTATACAAGAAATTCTTTTACCATCCACTAATCGAATCGGGATATTTCAGGGGCATCGGAATGTGTAAGTCTTCTCCGATTCCATCATGACCGCATCAGATGTATGAACAAGCTTTAGGAGCAAGTCGGTTTCAACCGTGCACTTGATGCATATGATCATGATGGACTCTCAAAAGGAAATAAAAGATAGGGGAGAGAGGGAGAGAGAGAGTTGGCTCATGAATCATGATGGCTTGGTTGTGCGAGCGTTTTGATGATTAGAGGGGAAAAGCGTTTTTGCTCGTTTAGCTTTATATTTAGTGTACCATGTCGAGATTTAAATGCTTATGTAGTTTCGTGCATTACCCAACTTTATCCCTGGCCATCTCAACCATTATATGCTGAAGTTGGATATTAGTAGTATCATAACAGGCTCGAATTTCGACCATGCCATGTAGTACGTTTAAAATTTCAATAGATTTTTGTTAATCTCTGCACACGAGCGATAGAAAGAGACGGGTAAGAGGGGGAAAAAAGTGTTGTTTGAGCTTTGTATGGGATGACTGAGACTTGACTTTTGTCAAAAAGGAAACTTTTTTTTTCTTCAGACTCATCATAGTTATCTTATTAAATCATACACATGACATCATATCCTAAGTTACACATAATCTCACCATTTCATCGAGGGCAATCGCCACTCGAGATCGTCGCGGTGAATTACAAAAATTTATAAGATGGTAAGCGATCTTCTTCTTTTCAGATGCATTTTTGCGTTCTCTATGTGATTTTCGCAAAAAAAAAAGGGGAGCTTTTTAGGTGGAATGTTAATTGGAAAGAAGCCCTTGGCACTCGGAGCAATTGAGTGTGAACGACGGGCACTCGAGCAGGCAAAGTTCCGTGATTCCAACAAAATCATCATCAAAGTGACGCGAAAGTGGGTGGGGCCCCCGCGATCGTGCGGCGCGCGTGCGTTTGGGGGGGAAGGAACGGCCCGGATGGGGGAGCGCATCGCGGGCCGTTGGATCTTTCGAGGAAAAGGCGAAAAGGGCCTTTGGTTTCCCCCGAAAGAAAAGGCCTTCGGCCTTGTTGACCGGCAAGGCCCCCCTCGGGTTCGCACGTGCGGTGGGCTTGCCGTGCTCTATTTACCTCCATACCCCCCTCCCCCCTCCGCTAGTTCCACGGCAGAGAGAATCCAATAACCGGAAGAAAGAGAATTAAATATGGTCCAAAGCCAACGGGAAAATATTCCGAACTTTGACATTTATATAATCATTTATTCTTAAAGCTTTTCCGTAATACAAAAACAAAACAGGTTACCTTTATTCAGGAATTTGAATACGGTAAAAATACATGTTTTTACACAGAATGATATATTTCAAGTTAATAGGTTCATAAATCGGTTAATAATTTGGAGAGCATCTTCGTGATGTTTCTTTTCTCGTTTCAAAGTACTTTTTTCGTCAGATTCGTATAGAAAGACATGTAGTTAATGCAAACGTGGATTTGCAAAGGTCCAAAATAAGCGAATTACGAAAATCATAAACTACCCGAGTTCGCACGGGTCCAAGAAGAGATACGATCAACGCGATGGCGTGTTAAGAGCCTTGAAAGGCAGTGTAGTAAGCAGAAGAATGTTGGAAGAGATTAGTTAGAGATCTTCACTTTTACCCCCTCGTAGAAAAAAAAAAACAAGAGATATTCCCTCTACCGTAGACTTTCCGTTGATTCGTTGACCGGGGAGGGACAAAGAGGTAAAATCACGAGGGAAAAGGCTCGAGCGGATATAACCCCGAGGGGGCGGAAATGGACAAAAGGAAATAATCAGGAAAGCGAAGTTGCGTGCGGGAAAATGCAAAATGATTAAATTGCAATTTCGAAGACCGAAAATCGGGGAATTTAGAAAATAAAAAATAAAAAGAGAGAAGCGAAGACCGGTGCCACTGACGTGGAAAAAGATGAGTGGGTGACCCGGAGAGAGGGACGGACTCAGAAGCATAAGACACAGAGAGAGAGAGAGAGAGTTTCAGAGAGAGAGAGAGAGAGAGAGATGGTGGTTGCGGTGGCGATTTGCGGCTGCGGAGCCACCGCGGGAGGTGGCCGTGGAGCCGATTGACGACTTCTCTTTCTTCTCCGGGGAGGGGCATGGAAGTGGAGCTGGCCATGCTGAGACATTTCATCGGTCAGCTTCAAGAGCTCTGCGAACTCTACGGTTCTCCCTATCATCACCACCTTCCCGACACCGAACCTCGCCTCCTCCATCACCACCTCGATCGCAGGTCCAATCTCTGCGCTAATCTTTCCTTTTCTGCTCGCGGTCCGGACCAAATTACGGCTTCTCCTCGCGCCGTTCTTTTTTGTCGTTTTCGGCTTTTGCCTTGCTTCGCTTGTTAGGTTTCGGAATGTCGCGTCTCCGTTGGCTCCGATTTTGAGTAGAGTTAGTCGTTATAATTCGTTTTGAGTTCTGCTCTTGGTTTCGGCGGTGTAGGTTTTGGTTGCGCAGATGTTTCCTACTGTTCTGCTTTCTAATAATTTTCGAGTTGGGTGTTTGATGGTGTAGTTATAATGGTTCGCCTTCTTTGTGCAACTTTCATCTCTTCATCGCGGGTGCGCTTGTGCGGATCGGCTTAATCTTATAATGAGGGGCAGCGTGCATATGGGCGATAATGCGGGTGGAGTTTTGGGTTTCTTAAAGAAAGGAGCAGTCTTAGAAGAATTTGGGTCATTTCATAAGTAAAATTTGTACGGTTTTAGGATGAGCAAGAGTCAGGGAGAGATTTATGGTCTATGTGATAATTATGGATAAATGGATTTGTTCCAGAAGAAAAGTGAGATGGTGAAGGAGAAAAACTTGGGAACTTGCTGTCCGGGCCACGACACAAAGGTCTTCTAAGTCCGCTTCCCTTCGGCTTTAGGAAGCTCTCTAATTTCTAAGGGAAGTAATCAGAGTCATCTTCCTTCAAGCCGAAAATGTATTCTTCCTTGCCTACAACCCATGCCCGTGGAGATAATGATTGACAAAAGTTTTTCTTGATGCAAAGAATAGCCCCACTTTAGTATAGTTAGCTACTCAGTCCACAGATTTGGGTTAGCAGTAAGTATTAACCGTACAGCTTCTTTTCTTGCAGACAATGTCAAATTTTATCCACCTTACCGATATGAATGGACTTTAAAGTTTTCGATTTAGAATCCTGTTTGACTTTGCTTTATATATGTTAGATATATCTCCAGGATCACATAGCTTGAACTCTGATTATGTGTATTTTTCAGATTTTATTTTACAAAATCCATTATAGCTGAGTTCTTTGGTTGTCACGTGGGAAGAAATTGATACCTTGTCTTGCATATTGATATCCAAGGGCGCTGTGCTCAACTGTTATTGCATAGTCTTGCTCTCCCAACTTGAAGGGTAAGCATGTTTACATGTTGGTTCTTTTTCGTTATGATATTAAGTGGTTGTGTTTAAGTGTGTTCACTGAGTAGACTGTGCCATTCTAAGAGGTAATCGTATTTTCAGGGAGAATTTTCAATTCATAGCGTGCATTATATCACTGTATCTTGCTAGTGTTAGAAAATTTATCCTGCTACAATTTTTTAAAGGAAAGAGATAAAGCAGTTCGACTCCCTAATCTTGTATGTTTAATATTTGTGGACTCCTTAATCTTGTGTGGTCATCATTATTACTATTTTCTGAAGATGAATCTGTACGACTCTGAAGGATAGGGACCCATGTTTTGCAACTTAGGGAAGACTTTATGTTAAAGTCAAGACTAAATTTAGTCCATAGTGATAAAAGATGAATCAATTGTTTAAGCAATGAGAGCTTAACTTAAATCTGAGTCCTACTAGAGGAAATCCTCGAGTTCAAAGGGCTTCAAAAAATCAAATGCCAATGGAATTAAATTTCTTGTTGAATCTATATCGTATGTTCACCTTTAGTTCTCCTCAAATCTCTTGGAGGTGCTTAATTCTCTAAAACATGCCATATGACTTTGTCAGATCACTGGAGAAACAAAATTACAGGTAATTATAGGAGTTTTAGTTGCCAAAAGTTATTAACACAAGTATTAGGCATCATCTTCTATTTCTACACCATGTCAAACATTGCCTCTAGTTGTCACTTCAAAGTAGCGACCTCATTATCGGATAGCACCTTTCACTTGATCTTGGCTATAAATCGTGGAATTGTGTTTTGAGAAGAGTTCTGGTTTTTGTTCAATGATGAGTGAATGTTTGAACATGCCTTTCCAAAGCAGTTCTGTTTACTATCTAATGTTGATTGAATTCATGGATATGCCCTATGTAGTGTTTTGAACTCTATCGATGTGATGGGTCATGTATGAAGTCTCTCTCTCGCGTGTGTGCATGAGTTCACGTGTCCTCTAATGTTGTTCTCTAGTTGGAGTTTTTTGAAATGCTTTATTGAAGTGTTTGGAGCGGTTATTTTGCACTATGAATATGTGACTGTTGTATAGTACTCAATAATTGTTCGTGAAACAGGCTTTCTGAATAAACGTGAGATAGTGTATAATGCGATATATTGGAGTATCAGATTCGTGAAATTCGTTAAGTTTGAATACTCAAGGTGTCTTTATATGTTATCTTCTAAATCAAACAGAGTAATGGTTTGCAGAGGTTGATGACTTTATGTTCCCATAAGCGTAGCTGCATTTTACATGGTCTTATCTCTGATGAGTCTTCTTGTCTATCTTTGGGAGAATTGATTGATGAGTCAATGGATGAAATTCCTTGCTTTATGTTGCTTACAAATTTGAAGGCGGCGACTAGTCATGTTCTGACCAAACAAGTCATAGAGAGGATAATGCTTTGAAGACTGAGAATTGGCTTATATCTGTATATGCTATCTTGATTAGTAATGCGATACTTTCTTGGAATGCCCATTAGCATCTGGATTTGTAATCAGAAATCAGAATAAAATGCTGATGCCATTTTTTGTAATATTATTTCAGCAGATGGTGCTTTCTCGATATTGATGAAGGTTCTCCAACATATAGTAGCCCCATAATGGCTGCTGGAAAGTCCAGAGGAATAAAAAATATAGATCCCTGCAAGACTCCCCCTTCCAAGAAATCTCGAAAGGAGCGCAACCAGGGTAAGTCTGCAAATAATGACAAATCAGCTGAGGTTATGGATCAAGAAATCTGGAGAGAATTCCCGGAAGACCTCTTTGAAGCCGTTATCGCAAGACTTCCCATCGCGACATTCTTTCGCTTCCGTGCTGTGTGTCGGAAGTGGAACTCGTTACTCTGCTCTCAGAGTTTCTCTCAGCATTGTGCCCAAGTTCAACAAGAATATCCATGGTTTTACACAATCACTCATGAGAATGTGAATTCGGGGGTCATGTACGATCCTTCCCTGAAGAAATGGCATCATCCCACTATTTCTTCCCTGCCTGCAAATGTGATCGTGTTGCCAGTTGCCTCTGCTGGGGGGCTTGTCTGCTTTCTTGACATCGGTCACAGAAATTTCTATGTCTGCAACCCTCTTACTCAGTCTTGCAAAGAGTTGCCAGCTAGATCCATTAAAGTCTGGTCTCGCATTGCGGTGGGGATGACCCTGAATGGAAGTTCTGCCACAGGGGGCTATAAGATAATGTGGGTGGGGTGCAAGGGGGAGTACGAGATTTATGATTCGGTGAAGAACTCTTGGCTCCGTCCTGGAACTATGCCGCCGAATATCAAGCTCCCATTATCGCTGAACTTTAGGTCACAGGCAGTTTCCATTGATGACACACTCTACTTCATGCGCTCAGATCCAGAAGGGATCGTGTCCTACAACATGGTCACTGGAAGCTGGAAGCAGTTTATAATACCGGCCCCCCTTCATCTGACCGACCACACGCTCGCTGAGTGTGGGGGGCGTATCATGCTGGTGGGACTGCTTACCAAGAACGCTGCCACGTGTGTATGCATATGGGAGCTGCAGAAGATGACGCTCTTATGGAAGGAGGTTGACAGAATGCCAAATATATGGTGCTTGGATTTCTATGGAAAGCACGTTAGGATGATTTGCTTGGGCAACAGAGGTTTGCTCATGTTGTCATTGAGGTCCAGACAAATGAACAGACTGGTAATTTATGACATGTCGAGCAAAGAATGGCTGAAGGTGCCCGGGTGCATGGTGCCACGTGGGCGGAAGAGGCAGTGGATAGCATGCGGTACTGCTTTCTACCCTTGCTTAAGCGCTACTGCTTGAACCGATTTCCTTTCTGGCAGCCATGGCTTGTTCGGTTTGGGGACTTCGATTTGGATTTTAACTTTGGTTGATTGGCTATATTTTTAAGCTGCTAGTTTTTTTTCTTTTCTGTGGCTCGATTTTCTATGTCGTACTCGTCCAGTAGAATCACCATGGGGTTAGCCACACGATCTATGTGCTTCGTTCATGTACAAACATATGCGGACAAATAACTCCAATCATCAGAAAACATATTCCCGTACTTTTGTTGTCTTTTCAGTTTCAGGTTGGTAAGACTTCTATTGAAAGTAGACTGACGGGTTCTCAATGTAATTTGGTGCTGCAATATGGGATTATAATGATGAGTTTCCTATGAGGAGAGAGTGACACTGATGTTTGTTGCAGCAGAAGCCTCTCTGAATGATGAGAGCAATTAGCTATACTGCTAGTTGTGGCAAATTTTGGTCTCCAAAGAATGCCGATAGAGCTCACATAATGTATGCACCGTTACTTTCACTTCCACCCGCATATTAAATTTCTCTGCTATGATCTATAACACTAGTTTTTCACCCCGACCCCTTAACAGGAACAGTATTTTTAAACTTCTTCTGCGAAAATACTTATGAAGTGCTTTGGTAATAGAGTCTTACGTGTTTAGATGTAACCCACTCTTTGTTAATTTTGTAAGCTAGTTTCTGCAATCATAGGCTTAGAGTCCCCATTGTCCGAGGAACATATGTTGTCCTTGAATATTCACCATCCATGCGTCTCGTCTTAACCCTTCTGCGACGGACCTACTGTTTAAACTTAGATTGCACGAAGTTGGACAAGAAGCTGAATCGATAATTTAGGTAGTCCTTGAATATTCACCATCTACACGTCTCATTTAATTTCCATGAGCAAATAATGGGAGATCAATTGAGGGCGTCTTGTGCAACTTCCATGTCCTGAAAGATGATTCATCATCCACACCCATGTCCTCGAAGTAATTTCTCATAGATATAAACTGAACTCAAAGCTGTAATTTGGACGGCTCTTAGCCTGAATAATGTGAAGTATGTAAACCCACACAATCAAATCTGACGTCCGAGCACCACTTGAACAAATTTCCTTCCGGGGAAACTAAACTGAGAAAAATAAAGGGATCATGTCGTATTCAAATTGAGAATTCACAGGACAACTAGACAGATAAACTTTCCATTTCTCTGTTTCCTATAGAGTAAGAGGATGGCATTACTGTCTCCATCACACCAAGCTTATGCCATTCCTCCGGTTGTTGCAGTCCTGATTATCTGGAAAAGAGCTGTTACATATAACAAAAATAGAGCAGTTAGAACTATGAACGATCGCCTTAGGAGGACTGTAATCGACATCAACAATACAAATCACTGAGCAACAAAGCATTCGCATATCTAAAGATGGAGCTGAAGATTCGAGAGTTGCGAGGTCGATTGGGGTTGGTGCAACTGGTTCAATGTCACCAAATTTACTGCATCTTCAGCACCGCATCAGTGTGAAACCAGATGCATTAAGGGGGGATTAAGTGGTCTTTCAGCATTGGAAGACTGGTACATGGGTCCAAGATGAGCAAAACCCGTGAAAAATGCATATGACACGCGGCAAGAAAGAAATAATGACATTATTGTCCTTCCCAATTAACTTCACTTCAGAATAGATGTGGACAACCTTACAACAATTTACTTAAGAAGTACTCGTCTCTCCTAATTAGACCGGAAAATATCTCCTTATCATAACAAGTCATCTATCCACATCTGCAGTGAGCATCATCACGTAAAAAACACGAGGAAATCTCATCCTGGCAAGCCTTCGGCTTTCCTTCTAACTCAGTTGTGCATTGCATTCTTTTCACAAGAATTTGACACACAGCATAATATGAGTTCTGTATTCGAGAACAAGCATGTCCCATGACGGTGCAAACTCTAGCAGATTGCTAACAAAATTTTCTGAATTGCCCACCCAAATAAAATATGCAAATAGAATGAAACCCAACGGTAATTTAAAATAATTGTTAGAACAAAGAAGAAAAGCCTCACATGAGCCGATGACGACGAAAACGAAGAACCCAAGCAACAGTGGACCAACAGGATAGTCCTTGCTTTTCTTGGTGGTTGTCTCAGGCACAGCTCCTCTCTTCTTGATATTCTTTTCGAACCTGTCCACCTTCCTGTCTGCGAAACGCCTTGATGTAGTCTGAAAGGAAAAAACCGTTCAGCACCTAAAAATCGCATGCCTTTAATTTCTAACACGCTTGGTCCGAAATCTACTAAATTAAATTGGGCAATAAGAATCGGTGTCATTATCCATGCCTTGCAACCAGCACGAAACAGAAATTAGCATACAAGAAAGACCATACGTCACTAATAACATTCTTCCATTAAAGCAAATTCCAAGTTATCAAAATTAGCAACACATGATCGACTCCCACATTACCGCTATGGACATACACCACAGCGCATGAGCAAAGGATAATGTGACAAGATAGTCTTCCATCAAAGAAACTCTAAAATTAACAAAACCAAGGACAGCTAATCGACTTCAACATTCCTAAACGGCATTGACCACAGAATAAATCTTCCCTCATCCATTTTATCTACCTAGAAAGACGGTATATTTCCAGATGCAACAAGCTTCCCGTGGACGAAGTAATCATAAATTGCGAAGCCAACGGGCTCAAGCTCAACAGATCAAAGCGATTTCCGAGTTGGAGTATCAATCTTTCAAGAAACATGTTTTCAAGGAGCAGTTTTTAACCGGATCAGCCGACCTCAATTACGCCATTGCGCAACTAATGAACGACGCTACAAATCGCAATGCGATTTGATAAATTAATGACACACCGCAAAGGTTCCAGATCAGGAACGATTCAAATCATTCATTAATCTGCTCCGGAAGATCCAGAAGAAGCAGGATCGATCGGTACAAGGAAAAACGTAGCTTTGCCGGCGACAAGAGCCGACCGAACCAACTCACGAAACGAAGCGAAGGGAGGCTGAGATTTACCATGGTTTCAGGCGAGATCCGAGAGACGCGAATTCCACAAGGAAGCCGAAGAAGAACGCGCGCCGGTGATCTCTCCCTCTCTTTTCCCTCCTCTCTTTTCTGTTTCCGTCTCGCGAACGATTACCGGTGACCCCTGCGATTCCGATTTTATAGAGCTTCCCCAGCGAGAGGGTGACAGGGGGCCGCTTCGAGTGGAGCGTCACAGACACCGCTCCCATTGGCTGGAACACGTGGATCGGGACACGCGTCGAGATTCCACTGGCTGTGATTTAAGGCAACGAATCGGGGAGTGGGTGATAGCAGCGAGGAGACGAAGAAACGGTCTCGATCTATCCGCTTCTTTCTTTGACTGCTAATCAGTGGCCACATGCCTCTCGGTCAGCTCACCGTCGGTCGTCGCCGACAATCTCCGGCGAAGCGTCGCATTTCCCGGAATGATTAACTGGACACATGCGAAAGACATACTCGATGTACAAGAAATATTATATTTAATTTTAACATTAATATTAATATTTAAAAAATAAATCACGTATTCATTTAATAACTTAAATTCATAAAATAATCGAGTGAAATTCAATATAAATTATTTTATATATTATAATGTAAAATCCTAAATTCGAATTTCTTCCGACACTTATTTACTTATTCAAAAGAAAAATATCTCCGCCATTAATGTTAGTAAAAAGAATCAGATTAAGCGAGATCTGCAAAATCATATCGATATGTGAAGTTATTCTAGTACAAGCTCAATTATTTATTTACGTGGCAATGAAAATAAATCCCATTTCTTATTTTAACGAGAACGTTTATTTTTATTGAAGGAATCTGTTTTCATGTACAATATGTGCTTTGGATGATTTCTCATTTATACATAAATGGGTTTGAAAAATGAACACTTAGTTTAGATGACACATTTGAAATCTTCAAAGTATATAGATATTAGTAAATACTTACTCGAATTCATATTTACTCAAGAATACGAAGTCACGTCTTATTAACATAACATCTCGTCATAGATACTAAAAGAAAAAAAAAAGAGAGAGAGAGAGATTGATTTCTCGATAATTCGAAAACACTCCATGATTTTTTTTCAACTCTATTTAAACTAATTTGCGCCCTATAAAAAGGTCCGAAAGATATGAATACCAGCTTTCTCCACCTGAAAGATGAGTTCAAGAACAGTGCATTTGGTACCAACCTAAAACAGTGAAACCCCCAACTTCATCTTGAATTTGACCTCTTCCGGTTGGCCTCCTCTTGTTTTGCAACCACTCAATTTAGTTGACTTTGCACGTTGGAACTTGGATAACAAAGTCTATTAATAACGCGGCAACTTTGCTGGCCAACAGCTACCTAAAGACCAGATCGCATTGAATTGGCCCAACAGATAGAATTAAAGAAGGCCAGTTCTAATCCACGAGCTCCCCAGTTTGACACACACATGCTTCCATTCTTTTTTCTCTAGAAGAAAGTTCGGGTTTAATTAATACAACCCGCAATTTTATATGCATCGTCTAACCTTGTGTTAGGGTTCAACATGGACTTTTTGAACTTTTGGGTGACCGTAGAATACTTAATATGCGAGAATTCACGTTACTTATTAAGAGAAATCGACCATTGAAGTTAATAGAAAATCTGGCACATCATGCCCCGATCTGAGTTTTTAAATGAGACAAATTTGACCGAAAAGCTTCTTCTCTTTTGTTGCAAATTAAATTTCACGCACCAAAAATAAAAAACAAATTCTAGGTTTTGTTGCAACTTTTGCAAACCTCAACTTTGCAATTTCTCTGCAGTGATGACCAACGTGATAAATTTTACTATCGCTATAATTCTCTCGGCTATATCTATCTTCTTTGGCAGAGAAGAGGTCAATATTTCGAATCTTACATCATGAATGAGATATTAAAACCTCCGAATTGGATCGGTTTCTCCTCAACAAATAAGTGTTTGGGCCAATAAAATTCTCCCTAATGGAGAGATAGTTGGAGAGGTGATAGTAATTTATATTAAACCACTAAGCGTTCGTCTTAGTTAAGAATTTGATTAAACCACTCTTTGCGTGCATGTCCATATATATCATGGACACAACTTATGGTGTCAATGAACTCTAATTCTCAGGTATCAAACATAAAAAAGACAAAGACAACCTGTAGCAAACATCGTAGTCCTAGTCCTTGCCTTGAAGTTTCTTTATGAATGATTCGAGTGCAAGGAGGACAAGCTTAATTAGCTCATCCAATGGCTCGATGATCGACGGGGCCCCAGCCCACCACGAGATCTTCCCTAATTTGTCGTCAAAACTCCAAGAAAACACACCGCATTCGGGCAAGATTGTTCTTTGATTTGATAAAAATTCACTGATGTGTAGTATAATTGTCGGGTATGTGCTTGCTCACAAAGTTTGCCATTGACTTATTTGAATCACTTTAGGAGATACCCTGAGCATTTAATTTAAATAATATAGTGAAAAGATGAAAAAGTATTATGTCCATTGAATGCATACATGATAAAGACACGTGGAGAAGCGAGTCAATCGTAAGATAAGAATTTTGGAGATTCGAACACAAAATCGGTCGGAATGCTTATCATGCAAACAACTCGATTGATCGGTTGTACCACATCGGTGACCAGCCGGTCCATCGCATACTCTAAAATGATGCACTTCCACGGTTTCAAACGTCTATAATTCAGGGATGTTCTTTCAAAATGGTTTCTCAGTTTTCCTGTTGAGCTGCCAGCCTTTGGACAGCCCAATGGACTTTGTTTGTTGCCCCACCTTGATGAAATGGGCCGCCAAAAGGTTGCAATCGGCCCATCTACTTTTGTCTGCAAAATCGTCCCTCGCAGACGAGCCCAAGCTTCCTTCCACTGTCTCAGCTTTCCTCATAAACCCCATCATTGTCTTATCTCAACCCATTATTATCCTTTGTCGGATCTTTTCAAGGCCTTGTGCTGACGATTATGTAGGAAATTCATGAAAGAGAGAGAGAGAGAGAGAGAGAGAAAGCGGGGAACAGACGAAAAAGAGGGCGTGTCCCTTCAAAATGAGCACATTGGGCTGGCGCATTAAAGGAGGTTTCTCAATCATTCGAAACCATCGCACATGCTTCCTCTTCCTATTTGCGTTTGTACCAAGCAACCGCACTTTTCTTCCAATGATAGATAAACCAACTTTTTGCTTTTATTTATTAAAAGAATTAATACCACGAAAAACCTTAAACTTTATACACTGTGATACATTTATTTCAAACTTTTTTAAACTTTACTCCATATGAAACACTAATCCCAAATTTTTTTTGTGATGCTAAAAATTCTAAACTTTTTTTGTGACACAAAAAATTTCAAATTATGTCTTTTGTGACATTTTTTTTTCTTTTTCTCTAATTTGCGCCGGAACTCACAGGCCAAGTATTTTTTAGGAAAAAGAAAAAAGAAAAAAAAAGTATGGGATAAATGTGCCACAAAAGACATAATTTTGGGTTTTTGGTGTTACAATAAAAGTTTGGAGGTAAGTCACGAGAGATATAATTTGGGATTTTTGTGTTGCAGAAAATAGTTTAGGGTAAATGTGTCGCGTGGAGTAAAGTTTGAGATTTTTCATGATATTAACCCAGTATAAAAAAAAAATACGACCCGTCATTCCACACAAACATCGTCTCTTTACATGTTAATTTAAGTTTTCATTTTCTCGAATATGCGACGCTTGTAATCAAGGTAATTAAATACTATGATTGGTCGATCATGTGGCATCTATCGTATGTTGGACCGGCGGCCGCACTGGCCAGGATATTTGTGTGAACCGCACCGAGGTATTCGGGATTACTTTTTCTTAGAATGCTTGCGGTGTGCGACGTGTTGGACTTGGACTTTCAAAATGTTGCGAATAAAAAAAAATAAAAAAGAAGAAGAACATCCACGCCTCTTTTTCCACAAGATTAGGTGGATGTCCAGTGTGCGTGTCATCTAATGTGTCGTGTCTAAGTTAGAAAGAGTCGTACTAATAATAATATAAAGGAAATTTGGCAACGTTGCATCGCATTTCTTGACAAGCTGGACCGTCCCATCGACGAGGTGGTCGATTTCCTGCTATAGAATTCCAAACCACGAACGAAATTTTGCAGGGTTTTCCCCCAATTTCACGGAGATTTTGCTCGTCTAAGGCGCATGCATCTGCCCACTGTCCTCTGCGGAGTTGGTCGGAGTCGGAGCAACCGTGCCCGGAAATCACGCGACACGCCTCGATCGACTGGTTCTCTAGCCACATGCTAATGAGCATACGTTTTGGACTTTTGATGGGCTTGCTTGGTCAATTAAAGCAGATAAGGAAAATAGCGAAAAGGACCTAATCACTCCAAGAAGAAGCAATTACAAATTTTCGCCGGCCTACCTAACTTTTGGAAATCGTTTCTTACCGTCAAAACGATAAGAAAACACGCTCTCCATCACTTTATCTCACGTGGGTGTTCCAGCGCGACAATTCATTGTCGATCTATTTCAATCAGGCCATACACGTTTGGACAGTCGAGCAGGTGTCGTGTGCAAATCATGATGATGAAGGTGCGAGGGATACCAAATTGGTTGGTTTGTTTTTGGGCACTCGATTGATTTTGAGAATATGATAATAATCGGGCATGCTTAGCATTATCTCTCTGTATTATATTAGGACATAGGGACCTAAGATGGTGATCCAATCAATTTGTATTTACCTACTTTTCGATGGAACATATTGATTCCCCACATATTTAACAACTAATTTTCTTTTACTTTTTAATAGAGAGAGAGAGAGAGAGGCAATAATTCCTCATGATTGGTACGGGCAATTGCGCTACAAGTCACCCAAAACGACAGGATTAAGGAACAGAGCTAATCCGATGATTAGTCCTTTGATTCGAGCAGCTAAACTTGTGATGATTTGACAGTGCATGTGGCTTATTGCAATAGACGAATATTCCGTTCTCCTAATCTCCTCCCCCTTATTAAAGTTAACCAATATTTTGATTTTGTTCTTAATTGTCCCTTTTGGCCAATTAATTCCCTTCTAAAGTTTGAGTGGAGTAGACAAACACTTAATACGATATTTCCCACAAAGCATCCGCCCACTAGCTTTGAGTTCATGATGCAAATGATCAATCAATTTTGACCTAATATATAATATGATATTCAAAATTTTAATTATTCAACATGATCCCTAGATTTTAATTCGATGTACAATTTTGCCCACAAATTTTTGATTTGTTCAATATGATTTCTAAAATTTTTGGACGTATTCAATTTGTTCAATGTCATCTTTTGACTATATGAAAATGTCATTAAGATTTATATAACTTACGGATTAAATCGGGTATGTACAAAAAATTCACGGACGACATTATATATTAAACTAAAATTTAATAATTACGTTGAACAAATTAAAATTTATAGATCACGTTACACATTAAATTTAAGTTTATAAACTATTTATGTGATTATCTCGAATAAAAAAAAAAAGAAGAAGAGAAGGGAAGAAGAAGCATGGTTGGCCAATTCTCACCATCCGTCCGTGGACACGTCGCTATCAACCCCAAAAATTAATTGTTCTGGATGCCGTGGTCCCCCTTCAGACGCCCCCAAAAATCAACCTGATTTTTCCCCCCCACTAATCTCCATGGATTAATCTATCTAATCAATCCATTAAGACTTTGACCGTCGTGCGATCAGATCCTTACACGTAAAAGTCATCCGACGGTGCAGGACTAGCCACGCCGGATGATCCCCCTATCCCCTCGCTATCAGCCGGCATTCCTAACGTCGCCTCCGCGAACCAAACGACAAAGGTTAAAAAAAAAAAATTCGGGGGAAAAAATAATTTAAAGGATGATTTACGAAAAAGTTTGGATGCTATGAGTTTTCATGCCCCCGGTCGGCGTCGGCATTTCGTCAGCCTTTTTTTTTTTTTGGGTGCATGCATGCCTCGAATCGCGAAGCCTAATTTTGTTTCCGACTTTGATTAGGAAGATCATTTGTCAAATGGTTAGGCTTAAAAAAGTTCATTTCAATTGACTGGTTAGGGTGACTCAAGACTTTATAGGGAAGTTCATCGATGACGTGCATTCATTGCATTAACTAAGCTGGTGAAGAGATAATTATTTCAATGGAGGAAATTACAGGGTTCTAAGTTATTTTAGGAGAAAGGTATAATAAAAAATATGCCCCTTATGACATAGTTATTCTAGATAAATTTTATTACACTAAAAATCTTAAATTTATATCAAAATTTTCTTCTTTGACACTAATTTTTTTGGGATAAATGTGTTGTATAAATGTAAGTTTTGGGTTTTTGACTTTATAGAAAGAAATATATGATAAAGATATCGCATTAAATAAATTTAAAGTAAATGTATCCTCCAGAAGGAAATGGCCGCACATCCAATCATGACAAAAGTAACGTATCGAGGGCCGTCAATTTTTCTTCGTTCGATTTGTTAAAAAGTGCGTGCGATTTGAAGTAAGGATTGTGTCATGGAGCAGCATCGGGCACCGATTAAGGGTGCGTTTGGTAACGTTTCTGTTCCAAGAAACAGTTTTTTTATAGAAATACTTCTTTTGAGAAACACTTCCTTAAACAATTTCTGAGTAAATAAAGTGTTTGGTAACTACACAAAAATTTTGTTATTAGAATAGAAAAAGAATAGAAATGCGTTTGGTATGATTTCTAAATTTTTTGTTGAGACAATAAATTTAAATATATTTTTTAAGAAACGGAGGCGCCACCGTCAACAAAAAAATGAAAAATATAAACTAAATTACATTTTAATAAAAAAAAGTTTAAATTTTTTAAAAAGGAGATAATGTTTAAATTTTTAAAATTTAAATTTTTTTGAAAATTTGAAAATTAAATTAACTTAAATTTGAAAAATAAATAAAATTTAATTAATTTAGAATTTAATTTTCTATAAAAATTTTAAATTAAAAAAATTAAAATTTAATTTTTTAACATTTAAAATTTAAAAATATGTCTTAAAGGATATATTAAAAATTGAATTAGGTAAAATTTTTAAAATGTAATTTAATTTATTGTTTAAATTTTAATTTAAAATAAAATAAAATGTTAAAATTTCTAAAAATTTCAAAATTGAATTTATTTAAATTTGTTTTAAAAAAATTCAATTAAATTAAAATTTTAAGCAATTTCTTATTAAAGTATTTTAAAAATTTTAAATTTAGTTTTTATAAAAAAGTTTAATTTAAAACAATATTTTTAATTTAAGAGTGTTCACAGGAGGTGACTGCGGCAATAATTTTTTTTTAGAGTTTTTATTCTTTTTATTCCTCAAAAGTGTTCCGAAAATAGAAAAATAAGTTTTTTTTTACTTCTTGTTTCTATTCCAAATCTGTTCCCAGGAACAAAAACATAGATTTGGAACAAAAAAATAAAAAATTTTATTTTAGAGAACTGAAACAAATTTTACCAAACACGCCCCATAAGCATACTTCGCGAAACGCCTTTGGATTTTCAAGACACGTCAGGACACGCCAAGTAACAAGAGCAGTCATCGCCCGCGGTATTTCCTTGATCCAACTGCTTGAAAAGGAGTGCGACGGACAAGAAGTTCCGAAATGGCTGCCGCGTGTCGTCGAGTTTGCCAACAAGGCCAGCTGCGGCTTTTGCGTGTGTGCAGAGGCCGATCAAACGTCGTCGGCTCGGCTGTCGTTTGTCAAAAAGCCTTACTTTTCTTCGGGGACTCGATGAGATCGAGCAGCGCACCGATCGGTCGGAACTCTCTCAGTAGGTCTCTTTGGATTCAGGGAGGGTGGGATGGAACTGAGAAATGCTAACCACATGTTAACTGACAAGCTTCCAATTGATTACGATTGAGGTGGCCAACTTTGAATGAATACATTAAAGAGGAGCTTTAGTTTGTGCACGTACACTAAGACGGTCATTTCCACTCGTGGAGGACTCAAGAATTAGATGTTTGTTACGCGATTTGCATAAGAAAGAAGTCTCGTGACGAAGAATGGATATGGAGTAGTTAATATGTCTTGGTTATCATATGACTTGTCGGTTAAAATTTTTAAGTGAAATTGGGTTCAAACTGAATATGAGTTTCTCTTGACTATTTTCCTTAACGAAGGTATCGAATTTCTATTACACACTCCCAACAATATTTAGTTGCACAATTCATACAAACATTATAGATCCAGAATTCCATGACAAATGTGGTAACATGTTAGGAGTTAGATTGCTACTGTAAAAGTAACATCTTTCGTATAAAATCTTCAAACATTATTATTTTGTTATTAATCCATAGGTGCAAGTGAAGATTCTCAACTACTCGAAGGCTCATAAAAGGCCTTGTTAATCCCCGGGAGCTATTGACGGGACTTGAATAGATGACCTACAATTTCTATATTGAATATCTCTTGACACTGTGACCAACATTACACCACGGGTCATGAGAGGTTTAAATTTATTTCTGCATAACGAATGCATCACAACAATGGTATTTCTCACACTAACGTCACATCGGAGTGGAGCAAAAACAAATTAATCTCCTCTCTTAGGTCAAAACATTGAGTTCAGAGGAGCCATGACACGGACCGATGTGGTCGACCAAAGTTCTTGCTAGCACGACACGGACGATATGGGCGTTGCTGTTGCAACGCATCGCAGCCCTGTCTCATCTTGATGCAAACATCGCCTACTTCCTCGACTGTTCCAACGACGAACACTCGAAAAGCATCGGTCAGGCATTGATGCACCCAATTGAATGCTCGGAGGAGTCTCGAATTAGGAAGCAAGGAGGCGTGCGCCCTCGCTGTCGTCGAACGGGGGAGATTGCGTGGGAAAAGGATGTCCAAGTACAGCCCAGCGTCTTAAATGCAAAAATACCTCGCAGGGGCGTGCGCGTAACCGAGCATTCAATTTGGGTCATTCAGATTCCGAAGTTTCTTCAGAACCCCTCCCCGGCTTTGTTCCGGCGAGAGTTCCGGCAATAATGGAGTGGGGAGGCGATGTTCCATTCACTCCATTTCTTAATGTCTCTCCAGACAATCTTCTGACTTCGTCACTGGAACGAGCTCGTTTACGATGTCCCGCTAGGGACCATCATTCGTCAATGATTCGAAGTTGCAACCAACCATCACTTCCCAGCATTTATCATCAGAGAACACCGAGGGACAGAAGAAGAGAGAGAAACCGCCGCATGTCACTTCGTGCATGTATTCATTTCTTCTTCTTCTTCTTATTTTAATCATTTTACGGTGGCTAAAATAGTCAAGTCAGATGGAAAATTGGAGATAGCTGGCTACGCTTGTTGGGTCATTGTTATTTTACATTTTATTATTATATAATGGACAGGAGTGTTTCCAGCACAATTCAAATGAAGTTTTTGGGTTTTTAGAAAACGTCAATTCAGATGCAAATTTATAAATGTATGTATGTATATAATTTATTTCGATTATATGTAGAGTACATTTTTCATTCCATTATTAGTTTGGGATTTTCAATAACAAAATTCTTTTTGGGTATTCAATGGACAAGTTTAATGTTTTTACCGATACAAAATCTTTTTAAGATACTTATGTAAAAAATGAACGTAATTTGAGATTTTATTTGTTCGTAGCATTAATCTTAAAGAATAAGGTCGCATGCTTGGAAACTGTGGAAAAATCACTTCTTATTTAGATAATAACGTGTGTTTTTCTAATTTTATTTCGAGAAAGTAAAATCTACCATTTTATTGTTCATTGTAGCTAAATTTTCCCGTGACGATATTTTATTTTGCTTTTTAGATATAAATTCTCCTTAATTATCAAAAAAAGAAAAAGAAGAATAAGAAGAACGTCAGACAAAGATAAATGAACCCTCTCGCCACTTGAGAAGATAAAAACAAAAAATCTTGCAGGAGGTCAAATAGAGAGGACGGTCCTCATGATTTCGCACATGTGCAGACCATTGAAATGGACAGAGCTCCCCCAAGTTTCCACCCTCTTTCCCCCTTGGGCCAATCCCGTCGCGACGCGTGGGGCTGTTTGATCGGACAGTTGGCGGAGAACCGGTGCGCTGACGTGGGTCGTCGCTGTCGGAGGAGCTCGGATAGGACTGCAGGAGGAGTGCCGCGTGATACCGTAGCCGATGGCCTAATCACTCGCCGCACCCGATCGTACCCCCACTCTCCCCTGCTACTTTTTACTCACGCGCCACTGCCTCGAGCTCTTATTTACCGGGCCTGCCACCGTTGTCGCCTAACTCTACGTGAACTGACGGAACTGCCCTCCTATGTCTGCACCATTTCCGGTAAGTACCGAGTTTCTTGCCATGCTGCCCATTCTTAAAAAGTCCCACGTTGCTTTCACTCCCGGAAAGTTGCCCCGACCCAACTGATGCAGGCGGCCGGGGAGGTGGTTGCAACTACAAATTTTTGTACGACTTGCCCTTTTTTTTCATCGGCATCCACTTTGGCTCCCATTTTTTTGTGCGTTGGTGGAGTTTAGCCGCACGTGAAAAGTGAGGGGCGAATTGATTCGGACAAGTAGTAACTTGAAAAGCAGTAATCGTGATTACATACGGGAATCCGAATTGTTCGCCCATGGATCGGTAGCTCTTTTTGAATTCATTTGGAGAAAGAGGCCTAACCGGGAAAATTGAGGAGTGCGAATGGTGTAGGTTGTGGGGGAGTGAATGGAAAGCACTCTGAGGACTAGATTAGGCAAAGCTGGAGTGGACGGACGGCGGCGTTTTCGTCTTTGAAGTTGATGAGATGTGGAAATTTCGTAGAGCAGCTTGGCTATGCGCTAAAAACGGGAATACAACTAACGCAATTATTTGGAAATTGAAATATTTGGAAATATGCAGAGATGTAAAAAAAATCTGTCAGCAATTATTTCAGTCTCTCATTTGCCCGACGAAAATGATAACGGATAAGTATAGAAGACTATAGACAACGCCACCGGTAGCAGACGTTCCTTACCACCATGTTCTTCTTCCTATATTCTTTATGCAGATTCTTCTTCAGCTTTTTCTTTCATTGCCCTTTTCAACTAGCAGTTGGAAAAAGAGCTTTTTCCTACCTTCTTGTTTTTCCTACTACTTTTCGGCCTCCCCAGTCTGTTTCTTTTGCGAGTTACTTCTCTGCATGTAGTTTCGACCAGCTGGTCAGTTTTTTCCAACAAGAGTCAAACCACAAAACCCGCATGCTCCGTCTCTCTTTCATCTCCCACAATTCGAGTCATCCTTAAGGGCCCTTCTTTAATTACGACTCCGTCAGATTCTTTCAGAGCGTCGGGGGGGCTTCTTTCTTCTGGTTTTATTGCTTGGGGCGACTAAATTTGGAATCTTTGTCTTTGTTTTTGTTTTGGACCCATCTCTTGATTCCGGGTTCTTTGGTCAGCAGCTAACCATATAACATCAAGTTCTGATTGGGTATCAGAAAAGAATCCGACGACTGACGGATTCTGTTTCTTTTGGTGTGTAGGTGTTGGTTGGGTTAAATTTTTTTTTTTTAATCTTTCTGCAATTTTTGTTCCACCTGTTGTTATCTGAAGCTGAAGCTCTTTGAGTGGATAAGACAGCATCTTGTCTCTCAACTTCAGGAGCTTCCTTTTGATCTGCTTTCTTTTGGATGCTGAATTTGGAGGTTTTAGTGGGCTTCTTTGACCCTTCTATTACCGTATGACAATCACCAAGGCGAGATTTTTGAGAATTTCCCTGTAGCTGGACTGTTTCTCTGGATCTGATAGCGGCTCTTCAGGTCAGTCTTAGATAACTGTGGCGAAAGAAGAAAGGAAAAAGAACTTGTTGGTACTGTTTCTGCCCGAAGTTGTCTAGTTTACCGTGTTGGATGAATCTGTTCCATGTACTGGTTTGTTCTGAAGGCAGGGCAATTGATTTGGATGTTATGTTGGTGGATAATATCTGTAATTTCAATGAACTGGCTCATGGATGCCAAGACTGGCAAGATTTCGCTGAATTGGTGTGAGAAAGTCTCAGGGAAAATTTCCAAGATTCAGCATCAGTATGACCAGTTGTTTGGGTCCAAGAGGATCAGCAACGCGTTGTGGAGGAAGCTGTTGTATACATGGGTGCTCGGTGCGACCATGGTTTCTCTGTGGATTTTCTTGTGCATGAGCTCTCAAGCTACTGAGAAGAGGAAGGAGACGCTAGCTAGTATGTGCGATGAGAGGTCCCGCATGTTGCAGGACCAGTTCAACGTGAGCATGAACCATGTTCAGGCTATGTCGATTTTGATCTCGACCTTTCACCATGGCAAGAGCCCCTCTGCTATCGACCAGGTTACCTTCAGTATCTGGAACTTCTTTTTATTCTTTCTAGATCAACTTCATCCGATTAAGCGATTACATGATTAAGGTGATTGATTGGTGCCACTTGTGTTTTTTTGCGATCTCCACTTTTATTGAAGTTCTGTTATGCGAGATTGAACATATTTCTGCCTTAGGCCTTGTACAGCGGAGAGTTTTTATATTTGCTTATCCAAGTAGTCATTCTGAATCTTGATGAGTGCTTAATCTTGAATTCCTTTATTTCTCGAGTCAAATCCTAATCTGAATTCCTTTGATTTTCATACTCTTATTCTATGATCTTGATGTTTCTCCACTTAAATACCTCAGTCGTAGGAACTCTGTCAATAATGTCCATCCTGTATATATGTGAGGATCAAATTGTTTAGTTTCACATTTGAACCAATTGCCTCCACTAATATCGTGTTCACGAAAAAAAACCTTTCTGAATCCACAGAGGACTTTTGCTACATATACCGAAAGAACTGCATTTGAGAGGCCTCTCACTAGTGGCGTGGCATATGCAGTGAGAGTGCTCCATTCGGAGAGGGCAGAGTTCGAGAAACAGCAAGGCTGGCCTATCCGGAGAATGGACACCCTTGAGCAAAATACAGTTCATAAGGATGACTTTGACCCTGAAGCGTTGGAGCCCTCTCCAATTCAGGAAGAATACGCCCCTGTCATTTTTGCTCAAGATACCGTCTCCCATGTAGTCTCCCTCGATGTGCTCTCAGGAAAGGTAAATTCCTTTCTGTCTTACTACGAGCAAGTGCTATCTCTTGCTGTGATTTTGGTGCTTCTGTCTGATGATTGATGGTGACTAAATGAAGGAATGCCATGGCCTCCTTCTGAGTTCCCTGTTATGACAGCCTGATAGATTTTTCTGAACCGATTGTTGTCTGTCCTTTCTTTGGATTACATTCTAGACTTTGTTTCCAATTTTCTGCTTTAACATTTCTTCTGCAGAATATGGTGTCTTATGAACTTCTATTGCAACAGGAAGATCGTGAAAATGTATTGCGTGCAAGAGCGTCAGGAAAAGGGGTGCTTACTGCTCCTTTCAGGCTCATTAAAACGAACCGCCTAGGTGTCATATTGACCTTTGCTGTCTATAAAATTGATCTTCCTTCAAATGCAACTCTGGATGAAAGAATCCAGGCAACTGCTGGGTATGCCATTTCCTCATTTATGTGAAAATTAGCTGAAGATATTGTCCTTTGAACTTCCATTGTATATCAACTCAGTGGCAATATCTTGCTAAGTAATAGGTTCCACAGTTAGCTCAATATCCAAAAGTGTGTTATTGTGCTTAATGAAATATGGTACATAATTAATGTGATGCTGATTTACAGGTACATTGGTGGGGTCTTTCATATTCAATCATTGGTGGAGAAATTGCTGCAACAGCTGGCGAGCAAGCAGACCATTGTGGTGAACGTATTGGACACTACCAATCAGTCACATCCAATCAGTATGTATGGTTCAGATAAAGCAGATGATGGTTTGGAGTATGTCAGTACCCTTAATTTTGGCGATCCATTTAGGAAGCATGAGATGCGATGCAGGTAATACTAGTTTCTCCTATTATGGCCAAGTTAAGCATTTGATTGTCCCTTGTTAATGATTAATATTCTATATGATATGTATCACCTAGTTGTCCACATCCGAGATATTCGATGCATCCACGGCCTTTGCTATTTCGGTTTTGCATGTATCTGTTTTCATATTTTCAGAGAGCTTGCATATCAGGACAAGTTGCTTCGTGGGAAAACTCTTGAAATCTGTTTTATCACAAACCCAGAGGACCAAAAGAAATGCGCTTCATGAGTCTAAAGACCCGAAACTGAAGTTGTTTTATCTGATTGATGTATAAAAGCTATTCTCTCTGTTGAATAAAATGTGGAATACTTAACACTACTGAAAATTGTCAAAATAAGGACACAATTGCCCTTGATATGGATTTCTTCCTGGTGCTTTCTTAAGAAGAGTAAAGAGTAAATGATGAGAATAAAAAATTAAATTGAGTAGAAGATAATGCGTTACCCTGGTGCAAAGCGAGAAGATACCCTTGTCAGTCATAATTCTGACCCACTTTACCTTTATGGGATTGTGATCAAGCTAAAGCATTCTAGTTCAATCTTATGCTAAGTTGTCGAAATTGGATGGAATCGTGTTGTCATTTAATAGGTTGTTCATGGTGCTTCACGGTACTTAGAGGTCCTTTAGGTTATAAATAGATGAAGCATCATGTGAGTCTTCGTTTCTGCGAGGCAAAAGGGGTTAGAACCGTTATCCCTTATTGTACATTAACTCTGCTGAAGTCTACATTCTAATGCCATTATTGGGATTGATGATGTTCTTCACACAGATTCAAGCAGAAACCTCCATGGCCATGGCTTGCGATAACAACATCGTATGGATTTCTTGTGATTGCAATGCTTGTTGGGCATATATTCTATGCAACAGTAAATAGGATTGCCAAAGTCGAAGATGACTACCATAATATGATGGAGCTAAAAAAGAAGGCCGAGGCAGCTGATGTAGCAAAGTCGCAGGTTTCATGTTTCCCGTGCTGGATATAAGCTTAGTTTTTAGGTTATATGCATGTGTCTGTGTCCTAACATTGTCCTATGCACATTTCAGTTCCTTGCTACTGTTTCCCACGAAATTAGAACTCCAATGAATGGTGTTTTAGGTTAGTATATCTGATTAATCCGATCAACTTTCAAAGTTTCCTGTGAATTCTTGGAAAATAGTGCGACTTTCCGATGATTTTTTTCTGCTGCAAATTTAAAAGTTCTGTTAATTCATCAGGAATGTTGCATATGTTGATGCACACGGATCTAGATGTAACTCAACAGGATTATGTTAGAACCGCCCAGGCCAGTGGAAAAGCTCTGGTTTCACTTATAAATGAGGTTTTGGACCAAGCGAAGATTGAATCTGGTAAACTTGAACTTGAGGCAGTAGAATTTGATCTGCGGGCAATACTCGACGATGTGTTATCCCTCTTTTCTGGGAAGTCCCAGGAAAAAGGAGTGGAGGTATCAATCATCTTCTAGAACCAGATCCGTGCTTAGCTATGTCAGTTTGGTACTAGTCTCACAGATGGCATTTTGACTTCTAAAAATCTGCAGCTGGCCGTTTTCATTTCCGATCTGGTTCCCAAGAAGTTAATTGGTGACCCCGGAAGATTTCGACAAATCATGACCAATCTTATGGGTAACTCGATTAAAGTAAGTATCTTGTAGGCCATATGACTGCATTTTGAAATTAACTTTTGGCTCTAGTAAATTGTTCAACATATATAACACTATGTCAAACTTGTTTTGAATTTTGCGGTTCTGTACTGATATGTCTGAACTGTTTCTTTTCATCATTTGTTGCATCCATATGGAAGACTAACTATGAGTTTATAAATCCAGTTCACAGAGAAAGGCCATATCTTTGTCACAGTGCATCTTGCTCAAGAGGTCATGGACTCATTAGATGTTGAGACTGAGTCATCGTCGAAGAATACCTTGAGTGGTCTCCAAGTTGCTGAGAGACGTCTCAGCTGGGCGAAATTCAAGACCTTTAGCCAAGAAGAGCGTGTTTGTCCTTACCCTTTGTCTACCTACCACCCCATCAATCTAATTGTATCGGTTGAGGATACAGGGGTTGGGATCCCATTTGAGGCCCAACCTCGGGTTTTTACTCCCTTTATGCAAGTTGGTCCTTCCATATCCCGTACACATGGAGGGACCGGCATAGGGCTAAGCATAAGCAAGTGTTTGGTTGAACTCATGAATGGAGAGATTGGATTTGTGAGCACACCGAATGTAGGATCCACCTTTACCTTCACAGCTGTCTTTAATGACGGCTGTTCCAACTTGAACGAGTACACAAGCCAGCAAATGAACAATCAATCCAATCCTGCAAACTCGGAGTTCGAGGGTATGCATGCATTAGTGGTGGATCCCAGATCTGTCCGAGCCAAAGTGTCCAAGTATCATGTCCGGAGGCTTGGAATCCAAGTCGAGATAGTTTCAGACTTGAATCAAGTGTCATCTTCATTAAAAAGTAGGAACCCCAGAATCGACATGGTGCTCATTGAAGAGGAGGTCTGGAACAATGATTCGGATTTGTCGGTTCTTTTTGTTGATCAGTTAAGGCGTACAGACCAAAAGGTTCCTCCAAAACTCTTCCTTCTAGTGAAATCCATTAGTTCAACCCAGAGCAACAATGTGACTTCTGGTGCTTATAGTCCTGCTGTCATCATGAAACCTCTAAGGGCAAGTATGGTGGCCGCTTCTTTACAGCGAACCATGGGTAATGTTGGGAACAAGGGAAATTGCCGCAATGGTGAAGTCTCCAGGTTATCTCTGCAGCATCTTCTCCTAGGAAGAAAGATTCTGATTGTAGACGACAATAAGGTGAATCTTAAAGTGGCTGCGGGTGCATTGAGAAGATATGGAGCCGAAGTGGTCTGTGCAGAAAGTGGGAAAGAGGCGATTAGTTTGCTTACACCACCGCACAGCTTCTATGCTTGCTTCATGGATATCCAGATGCCAGGAATGGATGGGTATGTGTGTTCTTTTATTTGATATGGCCCTGTCAAATCTGGTTTTAAAGAATTCATCGCTTTGCTCTGGGGTGTCAATGGTCCAAATTGTTTTTTTTTTTTTTTTGGTGATGGCATGGCCATCATCATAGCCAATTTAAGGTTTTGATCCATACTGTGGAATCATAAGCTTTGCTGGTCCATCTCGGCTTCTTCATTTAATAACTAAAAGTTTTAATACATTTTGTACCATAAAAAGCATGATTGCATAATAAAAGCATATCTCTGTGCTAATTGTACATGTAAGAAGTGTTACACGACCAAAACAGATTCTATCAGTCTATGGCATATTTGGTGTCTCCATGTCAGTTCATAATGAAATGATTAGTGAAATTTGGCCAGCAATTGAACTTAACCTGATGTCTTGGGCTTCAGTTCTTTCATTTTTCTTTTAGATTCAAACTGTTTTGGCCATTGGGAGCAAGCTCTCTTTGTAAGATTATCGCAAGTTCATTGGTCTAACTCACGGTGAAGAAGGAATAGGTTGCTCTATCTGACTGATGATTGCTTTTATGCTTTGTCAAAGGTTTGAAGCTACGAAAACAATCCGAGACATGGAAGAAAGCATCAACCAGAAAATCCAACTCGGGTTAGTATCTGCAGAAGCGCATGGAAACGTCTCAAATTGGCATGTGCCCATCTTGGCCATGACGGCAGATGTGATTCATGCGACTCATGAACAGTGCACAAAGTGTGGAATGGATGCATACGTTTCGAAGCCTTTTGAAGCTGAGCAACTTTATCAGGAAGTTTCGCGATTCTCCTGATCAGTACCGAGTTGGAAGACTGTAAAGGGACTCCATTGCAGGTTGCTGAATTGGACTGCCATTCTTCTGGCTTCGCTTCAATGAAGTCAAAGTTCTTCACCAAAGTAAGCTTCTGCCTCTTGTCAACTTTATTCTTAAATACTTGAGGCATTAGACAAATCGTTGATCGGCTATTGCTAACCTCTGATTATTCAACGAAAAGCTGGGAGACTCCCTGTAATTTCTTGCTTCTTGTGAAGACTTTTTCAGGTATTTACTTGTGGAAGAGTTTGTAAATAGAGCGACGCCTTATTGCTGGAAAATCAATTTTTGACAAATTGTCCATAGATAGCAAAAGCCTGTTCTTTTTCCCTTACACGTATCATCTCCTCACGTGTGACACCTTCGTCCGCAGTCAAGCAAATAGAAATTCTTCAGAGGGATTTAGATTCAGAATGACAAGAAGTCCCAAGAAATTGTGTGTATTGGTTGTATCATAGCAACAACGACGACATTGTATCATCTTTTTTGTACATATTCATGTGAACTCACCGTTCACAGTGATCCTGTTCTTCTTATCTTAGGAAAGCCTTTGTCTGCAGAGTCTGTACCGTAACGTTCGATTCACATGTAAGAATGAGGGTTGTAAGTCTTAGCATAGCATTGTCTACTTCCATGTTTGTCGCATGATTCCTTTTTGCCCCGTTTGGACTTTGCCGAGTCTCTTGAGTTCGCAGGTAATGCATCGCCTCCTACTTAATACTCCTGAATTTCAAATGCCTAAAGAACAAGAAGTCATTGTCAATATCCTTCTTGCGATTGGGTAAATATGCAATACCAATAGGTTTGTCTGGATCGATTCTTTACCTTTCATTTTATCTAAGCACGAGCTTTTTAAATCCGAAATAACCAGGACTCACGATAACTAAATGTCGACTATTAGATCGGTATAGGATTCACTAACGATATTTCACAGTTCGAACGGTATTTTAAATTTTGACGAGAAAGTAAAACAGTACATTTCCACTTCTGCTGTATTTTTTTCAAGGCCGTCATCAACTTTTCTGTGTCGGGCATGATTTCCATCTTTGAACTTCGTCAGACCTGTCACGAGCTCTGGTGGGAAATGATGAAAAATTAAGTTTTAAGTATGAACATGGAGAGGACAAAACCCAGATTATCGGAGACGCAGCCATTGGCTGCTTAATCCATGAGTGTAAACTTAGGTAGCATATTATATTTCTTGTGATTAGCACTCATCACGGTAAATTTGTGATCTCCTCCCATTAGGGCACAAGGTATCGAGATTTCAGGGCAGTTGGTAGCAAAAGTCTCCGGATAAAGTGGACCAACTAATTTTTTTGCCATTCCTCCTTCGAATGTGCTATAATTAGAATTTCATTCACCCAAAAATCGATTTTTGACGGCTTGTCCATCGATAGAATGTAATGTTATTCCTAATTGTGGACTTGTATTAATTGATATTGTAAAACCGATTAACGGGTTTGGTCTAATAAAGTCGGATATTAAGATTCTCAATTAAGTCTAATATGGAACTGGCTTGTGTGGGCCGAGTTCGGCCCGGCCCGTAATGAGAGGGCCCGGCTCAAAACTCTATAAATAGCGCTCAAAGTCCCTCCTCTAGCCCAGACGCACAAAAATTCTCTCTGAACTCGCATAAGGCGTCCATTCGGTAAACGGACCGTGAGAGGCAGCCTCATTGAGCCAGTGTTCCGGTGGGTCATAGAGGGGAAGACCGAGAGCTCGTGGATCGTCAACAACGGCCCCGAAACGACGATGGATTCCAAAACAAGTATGTAACTCAACTTTCATTGGCTGAATTGTTCTATTGCTGAGCTACGTCGATCCTAGGGCGAGCCGTGGCCGTCTCGGTCGCGGCCAACAAGTGGTATCAGAGCCGCCGTAGCTCGGTTTTAGAATCTAAGGGTTCTCAGTCTTTTTCCACATTTTGTGACGGATGAAAGTTGTTTTTTATTGGATGAATGCGTCGGGCTCGCGATTCCGAGCGTTTCGAGTGGTCGCGGGCCACCGTGGGTGACCGGAGGAGGCGGCACGCGCCGCACGCGCGCTGGACGGCGAGGTCACGCGCCGCCGGCGTGGCCCACGCGCGCCCCGCGTGCGCGGCAAGTCAGCCCTCAGCTGGGCTGACGTCAGCTGACGTCAGCGCCAGCTGAGGGCGCGGCATTAATTGCCGCGCCTGCTGCGCGCTGGGCGCAGCATTTAATGCTGCGCCCAGCTAGGCGGCCAGCTAGGCGCCTGCCACGCGCAGCATTTAATGCTGCGGCCAGCTAGGCGCCCAGCTAGGCGCCTAGCCGCATTTAATGCTGCGCCAGCCCTCAGCTGGGCCCCGGATGACGTCATAATGACGTCATCCGGTCAAAGGTGGCAACCGGGTCAGATCGGGCGGACGATCCGACCCGACCGCCCGGCCCACGACCCGGTCCGTTGACCCGGTCAATTCGTTGACCGTCCGGACCGTTGACCGGTCCGACCGGGTCAGACCGGTCCGCGGACCTGCACGCGAACCAATTCTTCAGGGAGTTCATTTGAGCTCATCCGAACTCCGTTTTGAGCGTGGTTTGCGCCGTTGTGTCCGTATGAATGTCTATTTTCACGTGATGAATTTATTTTGCATGTTTGATGCTTTTATAAATGTGAAAATGCGTATAAAGCCTTATGTGGATGCATGTTTCAGTGCTTTTTGGCATTTTCTCGAGTATTTCTATATAGTTTCTTGAAGTACTTATATTAGCTCACATGTGTATCATCACATATGATTAGTAGACATTATTTTGTTGATTGCATGTATAAGGTTCAACATGTATCAATAAATTGAGCAATGTAATTGGCATGACATATGATTTTAGTGACATTGCCCCTGTCATCAAGTCTAAAATCTATGTATAAGGTTAATGTGAGACATAAAGTTTATATCCCTGATATGAGAGAGTTTCAAGAGTTTGATTAGGGAGTGACCGCCAAAGTGGCACACCTGGTTAGATTTGAGAAATATCAGTCTTGTACGGTTTGGGGATGTCTTTTTTGTTCTAATGTGTCGTCATACTTCCAAAGGGGGTGATTTCATATTTGTTCATGGAGGGTTATATGTTCAGCATAAGGTTGAGTTTTGACTGGTCCTAGTGATTCAGACACCCAGAGGTGATGAATTTGCGAAGATTTGGAATATATTCTCATGATCGCTGACATATGGAGGGTGTACAATTGCATGTCATGTATTCTGCCCAAAGGTGTTTATATGATGATGCATGTAACTCTCAGGATGTGTACTTATAAAGTTTTCAAGTTACACATGTCTCACATTGTGCTGATTATTTTTATTGCTTGTTATTAAGTCACATTCTCTGTAAATGGTAATTCCGTTACCATTGAAGTTCTTACGGGGTCAAATTTTAAGAAATGGAAAGAAGATTTTCTATTTAGAATGGAGCTGGCAGATGTTCATGTTGCTCTTAGTGGTGATAAGCCAGCAGATCTGACTGCTATGAGGCGATCCATCCAAGAACACTTAAGAGTGATCTGCTAGTTGACTGCACTGCCAAAGAGATGATAGAAACCTTGGAGGTTAAGGAATCGTGTCTCACCTAATGCCGAGATAAGGACACATTTGCAGGTACTCTTTAACATGAGGTATGATGATTCTGGAGGAGTTAGGGATTACGTCCTTAGGATAGTAGACCTACAGCCCTAAATATCTCTATTCTTGACACCTGCATAGTGCATCAGGCACTAAACGCTCTCTCCCACCTGATTTTGGTATTATCAAAACCAACTCCAACTCTAAGATGAGATTTGGTCAGTTAATGACCATATGCTAGGGTTGTAGCTGAGGAAGAGAAACTGAGGAAGGAGAAAGGGCATCTGGCCCTATTTACCTCTGGTTCTATCCAGAAGAAGGGAAAAGAGTTTAAAGGTCGTACTCATAAAGACACTCATCAAGCCACCGGTCATACTGAAAGTTTGGGTCCCAATAAAGGATTATCTTCTAAGGATAGTGGCCTCTGCTTCTTTTGCAAGAAGAAGTGTCACATAAAGAAGGACTGCAATAAGTATAAAACTTTGGTTGTCTAAGCATGAGCAAAACTGGTAACGATTCTTTGGCATTAGTTTATGAATCTAACTTATTTGAAGTCCCATCCGGTTCATGGTGGCTCGATAGTGGTGCAACATATTGCGTTCACCGTACAGGGATTCTTAAACCAGAGGAAGCCAAATCAGGATGAATCGAAGCTCACCGTTGGAAACAATAACAAAGTCGATGTCGTATTAGTGGGAGACGTCATTTTGATACTAGACTCTGGTTTTAAATTGACATTAAGGAATACATTTTATGTACCTTCCTTAGACGGAACTTAGTTTCCGCATCTTGTTTGGACAAGTGTGGTTACCCTTTTGAATTAAAGGACAATGTTATTACTATGTTTTTTAATTCAAATAAGATTGGGTGCTGCCATATGTCCAATGGATTGTACATATTATGTTTGACTCCCACAGATATACACGTCACATATACAGCTGAAAAGGTTGTTTCCAAAAGACCTCTATCTAAAGAACAGTCTTACGCATTGTGGCATAAACGTTTGGGTCACATCTCTAGGGAAAGAGTGGATAGGCTGATAAAGGTTGGCATCCTACCTTCTCTTAAAAGTGACCTAGAGACTTGCGTAGACTGCTGTAGGGGTAAGATGACCAAAATAAAGAAGAAAACTGCAGTCCACAGTAATGATCTATTAGAAGTGATTCATACAGATATTAGCGGACCCTATACAGCAACCGTGTGTAGAAATTTTTTATTTCATCACATTTATAGATGACAAATCCCGATATGGTTATCTGTACTTGATTAAAGAAAAGTCTGAGTTTCGGACTAAAGTCGAGAAACAGCTGGGAAAAGTCATCAAAGGTTGTCAGATCAGACCGAGGTGGTGAGTACTCTGGCTTGCATGGCAATGTTGGATAGCTTAAAGGGCCATTTGCCAAATACTTGGAGGATTCTGGGATAGTAGCTCAGTTTACTATGCTTGGAAGTCCTCAGCAGAGTGGTGTAGCCAAAAGGCGCAATCACACCCTAATGGAAATGATGAGGAGTATGACCAGTAGGACCAATTTACCGGTTTTCCTATGAGGTGAAGCCTTGAAAACAACCCTCTACATTTTGAACCAAGTTCTTACCAAAAATGTTCCATTGACTCCTTTTTTTTGAGTTGTGGACTAGACGTAAACCTAGCTTGAATCATCTTAAGGTTTGGGGTTGTCCTGCAGAAGTGAGGTTATGTAATCCAACATTAAGTAAGTTGGACTCTAGAACCACTCGGTGTTACTTTGTGTCTTATCCTGATCATTCGAAGGGTTATCGGTTTTATAACCCTAATGGAGGAACAAGTATTGTGGAATCACAGACGGCAAAGTTTCTGGAACTTGATGTGGCCGAAAAAGGTAGTAGCTCACAGACTACTGAGGAAATCGGTCAGATAGGAACAGTTGTGTCGTTTTCTCTACCTGCACAGACATTTATGGAGCCTGCTTTACCATAAGTTAAGCCTGTTGAGGTTCAGGATCCTGTTGCTGAAACAGTTCCTGATGAAGTTCCTCAAACCTCTCAGACTTAGGATGAAGCTGTGGTGGCTCCATTGAGGAAATCTAGTAGAGAGAGACGACCAGCCATTCCACCGGATTATATAGTCTATCTGGGAGAGCATGACTACGATATCGGCTGTGTGATTGATCCAGTGACTTATACAGATGTTGTTTCTTGTCCTCAGATCTGTGGTTGGATGCAATGAAAGACGAGTTGCAGTCTATGAAACATAATGGAGTATGGGAACTTGTTGGATTGCCTGAAAGATACAAGCCCATCGGCTGCAAATGGGTATATAAGACCAAGAGGGATTCCAAGGGAAAGATTGAGAAGTTTTAAAGCCAGACTGGTAGCAAAGGGGTTCACTCAGAGAGAGGAAGTAGACTATGAAGAGACATTTTCTTCAGTCTCTTCTAAGGACTCTTTCAGAGTGATCCTGGCAGTGGTAGCTCATTTGGATATGGAGTTACACCAGATGGATGTTAAAACTGCCTTTCTAAATAGAAACCTTGATGAAGAGATCTATATGGTATAACCCGAAGGTTTTGCAGCAGGTGATTCAGGCAAGCTGGTATGTAGACTGAAGAAGTCTATTTATGGTTTTAAGCAGGCTTCTAGACAATGGTATCTAAAGTTTCATAGTATTGTCACTTCATTCAAATTCGTTGAGAACAGACTGGATCAGTGTATATACTGCAAGGTCAGTGGGAGAAAATTTATTTTTCTCATACTTTATGTCGACGACATCCTGTTGGCGAGTAGTGATCTTGCATTACTACACGAGACAAAACAGATGTTATCAAGTAATTTCGACATGAATGACTTTGGTGAGGCATCTTTTGTCCTAGGCATTGAGATCCTTAGGGATCGTTCTAGCCGAGTATTGGGTTTGTCTCAGAGGGCATATGTAGATCGTATTCTGAAAAGATTCAGTATGCAGGACTGCAAGCCAGAACTTGCTCCTGTATGTAAAGGTAACAAACTGAGTCAGTTACAGTGCCCTCATACAGTTGTTGAGAAAATTCAAATGAAGAATGTACCTTATGCTAGTACACTTGGAAGCATCATGTATGCTCAAGTTTGCACTAGACAAGACATTGCTTATGTACCTGGACTTCTAGGCATGTATCGGTTAAATCCAGGACACGATCACTGGATTGCTGCCAAGAAAGTCTTAAGGTACCTAAGGAGGACAAAAGATTATATGCTGATTTACAGACATGCTCGGGACCTGCAGCTAGTAGGGTATGCAGATTCAGATTTTGCTGGCTGTAAGGATGAATCGAAGTTGACATACGGATACATCTTCAAGTTAGCAGGATGTGCAGTATCATCGAAAAGTCAAAAGCAACAGATATGACATCCTTTCCCATGCAAGCGGAGATAGTAGGATGCTATTGGGCAGCTTCTCAAGCAGTTTGGCTCCGAAACCTCATTAGGGATTTGGTTGTATTTGACTTCTGTGGATGCACCTATTCAGTTGTATTGTGACAACGATTCTGCAGTGTCGTTTAGCAACAACAATAAAGGTCTAAAGGGGTGTAAACACATGGAGGTCAAGTATTTGACCATAAAGGTAATGTTTGAGAATGGTGACGTTAAAGTAGAGCATGTTTACACAGATGATATGGTTGCGGATCCACTAACTAAAGGCCTTAGCCCTTGTGTTTTTGAATGACATGTCATAAGCATGGGCTTAGGAGCATCATGGGATGTTGTTATTTAGTGGGAGCTGCTCTTCAGTTTATGCTCTAATAAAGTTCACATCTGTGTTGTTACATTTTTTGTAACATAAAGATATGTATCAATTTCGCATTCAATGAAGTATTTTCTGAATGTGTTATTGAATACATATATAAGGCAAAATCTCGAGGTATGTGTAAACCTTGAGTAAAGGCTGGGGTCTACAGTTATTAGCCTTAAAGATGTGTCTTGTTGCACATAAAGACAAGTTAACTGTAAAGTGAGACATATATATACAGGTTAGTTGGAACCATAAAGTTATTCTCTTGTGGCACATAAGGTTCTGTGACGCATAAGGAGAGAGAATTGTGACTAACAAAATAGATGACACATAAAGTATTACTCTATGTGAGGTGTTATCTATTTGCCACACAACCGTATTGAATCCATATCAGTAGAGTTAAGAACATTTGTGACCATGGAAGGCTCGGCGTTGTGTCAATGCAGTTACCGCCATGATTCGGTGTTTGAGACTCTATGGGATCGGATTGACAATTGAGAATAAATCCCTAGACCAACATAAAGGTGCGCACATAAAGTACAATTTCAATTAATACAGTCCAAGTGGGAGAATGTAATGTTATTCCTAATTGTGGACTTGTATTAATTGATATTGTAAAACCGATTAACGGGTTTGGTCTAATAAAGTCGGATATCAAGATTCTCAATTAAGTCTAATATGGAACTGGCTTGTGTGGGCCGAGTTCGGCCCGGCCCGTAATGAGAGGGCCCGGCTCAAAACTCTATAAATAGCGCTCAAAGTCCCTCCTCTAGCCCAGACGCACAAAAATTCTCTCTGAACTCGCATAAGGCGTCCATTCGGTAAACGGACCGCGAGAGGCAGCCTCATTGAGCCAGTGTTCCGGTGGGTCATAGAGGGGAAGACCGAGAGCTCGTGGATCGACCGAGAGCTCGTGGATCGTCGACAACGGCCCCGAAACAACGATGGATTCCAAAACAAGTATGTAACTCAACTTTCATTGGCTGAATCGTTCTATTGCTGAGCTACGTCGATCCTAGGGCGAGCCGTGGCCGTCTCGGTCGCGGCCAACATAGAATTCTTTCTTTTTTACATGCTTCGTGTCATCACGGGTGACACCTCCATAAAGCAGTCGAGCAAATATAAGTTCTTAAGAGGGATTCGAATTCGGAACAACGAGAAGGCTTACGAACTCGTGTGAATCAGTTGTATCATAGCAACAATTGTGAAGTTATATCATCTTTCTTGTACACATTCATGTAATAGTTGTAGGTTGCATGATTGCTTTTTGCCCTGTTTGGACTTGCCAGAGTCTCCGAGTTCGCAGGTAATACACGGTCTCTGACATATTTACCTGTTTGAGCTCTTGTTGTGATTCGGTAAATATGAATACTGATAATTTTGTCGGAATTGATTTTTACTTTCTGTTCTTATCTGAATTTTATGATTGCATGCACTTGTTTGTTTGTTTTTTTCCCTCTTTGTAAATCCTAAATAGCAAGGACTCTCATGATGAGGTAAATGTCGACATTTAGATTAGCCTACGATTCATTAATTATATTTCAAAGTTCGAATAGTATTTGAAATTTCGACGCCCCAAACATTTTATTGAACGTCTCCTTCTTTAAAAGGATGAAGAATACAATAACGAGTCACGAGTTGAAAGGTATCGTTGCATCTTTTCTGGGTTGATTTCACAGTATGTCTGTAGATACTCCATGGGCATTCCTCTTATGTTCTAACTCATTGCTTGTGCGATGAATGCTGCTATGATAAGCGCAAGAAGAGGGAAAGGACTGTCACTTTATATAATAATCACATATCCCCACTTCCGTGCTTATACAATCGCCTACGGAAAACAAGGACCTCGAGAAAATTAATTGCCTTGGTCATATTGAAAGAGGACTGCCCGTGGCTATTGCTCACTCTTTTCTGCAGGTCGCAAACATAAAAAATGAACATAGGTTGACAAAGGAAAAGAGTGGTGTTAAACATTGCTTCTGGGAGAGGTAGCATGAATTCTTTATTCCATTGGACAGGAATCAACTCTGATAGCGTTGGTTCTGGCATTCAAATGGAACAAAGGTAGCCCCTCAACGAGGCTCTCAACTACAGCTACACTAGAACTTTAGATCGACTGGGGGATCTACTGCCTACTCCAAATACGAATCCGACGTATGCAACATGATACATTTCGACCTTCTGCTGTAATCACTCTCTTGTGAGATTCACCTAGCAAATCACAAAGCGAGTCGCTTTTCCTCCTGGCCAATATTATGAGTTGACGTGAATAGAAAGATTAGTTCATTTCATTCATCCTCGAACCATGTTTGTCTGACAATTCACAAGCATTTGACAGCCCACCATTGTCCTACACACGAGGTTTGTTTACGAGAAAATTGTCCTCCAATTGTCATTTTGTGTGCAAATAGTATACTTCATCCAATCAATTTCTCCTATAAGTTTAACAACTTACTATACATAAGAATATTTAGTCCTATCTTTTTAATGCGTTAAGTTAAAGGAATGGAATTGATGTTTATACTATGCCCATATGGCATAACATAATAGAAGAACAGCCTAATAATAGTCGTGAATAAGTGTTGTCAGAGCGGGTTGGGAAAGGTTTGCAGGTGTTCAAGAGGAATCTCCTGGTACCCTGATGTTACATCTTGTCCAAATGAAGAATTTTTGTTAGATTAATCAGCCGAGGAAATGGATGTGTGACCCTGCTGCAGGGCATGGTGCATACATTGGTTAGACTCCTGCAATACAGAGATTCATTAGCTATGACTTGCGTTAGAAGCTTGGCATTATACCGCGCATTCAATTTCTTTTTGAACTTAAATTCGTAGTTCTCAATATGTTTATATGACTACATCGGTTGGTAATATTGAGAATTGCTTGAAACTCATACCAGATAGCTTTTGGAAAAATTACTCTCAGATGATGTAGAGATAGCTCACAATCCAAGCTTTTGCGAAAGATTGCTGTCTACCAAATAGTTTTGCTGATTTTAGTTCTAAGATACGGAGCAGGGAATGCAGCCTAAATTGCTGCAATATATAACCGACGTCTTGATTCCATGGAGCCGAGGCATCTCGCCGAAAATCTATGGGGTTTGACCAAGCCCAATCATGGCACCATATGTGCTGCCGGAGCGCCAAACGGTGCAACCCGGCGCTGGGATGGCTGTTAGCCCTTGCTTCAAACCAACGGGGACGTGTGTAGCTACACAGGTTCAGCCAACGTCACTGGTGCACCAATCATGCTCATCTCCACAGTGGTCCATGTCGTTCAGTAGAAACTAATCTTTGAGATGGGGGATATAAATGTAGACCCAAGGTTTTCGATTTGCGTACGCTCTTACTGTTGTTGCTCTCTTAGGTGTAGCACACAGTCTGTTGGTGTACATCGTGCTTGGAGACATGCCTTGGTTGATTTCTGTTCCTTGCGTCCTGATTTTGATAATCCAATCCGCATTAGAACCCGAGCAATAATTAGAGAGTGTCGACAATTTGGGTTTTCCCGTTGTTGTGTTGTGATCTTTGAGAAATTGGTTTTGATGTGCGTCCGACCAATGTTAGCTTGAACATGAACATCCCTGTCGTACTAATGTCATCTTGAACACCTTTTACATCACAAAGATAAATACATGATGTTGATGAAGATATGGGCATTCCTTAGTTAAGATCTTGGTGCAATTAAATGAAACTGGAGAAACAGATGAATTTTGTTGCTGAAATTATGAATGCTTCTCTTGTTCTACCGGTGTTAAATCAGAAGCAGATCTTGAAAGATCAAACGTTAGACGTCTGGACTCTGCACTCATATCGTCTCCTCTTTCTCCTTTTCCTTTCCCTTTTTCTTCTTGATTAACTGAACTGCAACACCTTTGCTGCACAACAAGGTTTGGTTTAGGCTTTTCTGATACCTGGGACAGGGAGTTCGATCATTTAGGGGAAGTCATTGAATTATTCTGTGCATTTTCTCTTTCCAACCCTGAAATCACTCAAGACCTCTTCTCTATTCATCAAGTTAGTCCAAGTAACTATTGGAATTATCGATGGGTGAATGAGAAATTGTTTTTCAAAGAACCCATTTGTGTGGGAAGTGAAAGTCCCACGTTGAAAAGCAAGAAGAGTTGGAAGTGGGAAGTGAAAAGCACTAATTCCACATTGGAAATGAATAAGGCTTTGGAATGTTTTATATATGATTACACTCCTTTAGAGTGGTAACCTTCTGGGTCAGAGTCCAGAACGTTCAAGGTCTGGACACCGTCTGGGTTTGTCTTAATGACGAATTTAATTTGCCTTCTTGTAACTGCTGGTTACGGCTGATTTAATCAGCGTATTAAGGTTGTAACGATAGATTTAAATTGGCAATTAAACCCGAAATGCTTGTAACGGTAGATTTAATACCGTAACCTCCGATTTAATTCGGTAACGGTAATGTTAATTCCGAAACGTTTCCCCATTTGGTTTTATGATCTGTTTCATTCTTTTTGTCTGGATAGACACTGATTTCGAAATTATTCAGAGATTACATTGTCTTCGAAAGAGCATTGCATTGTTTTGATAGTGTTCAGCAAATAAGTTGTTCAAGTTCACCGAAAGCTCCGAAGTGTTCTTCGTTGCTGCCAACCGTTGTATCCTGAGAGACAAACGTCTAGCAACCTCATGTGTACTGGAAGAGACAAAGCTTCGTTGTGTACTGGAGGGGGCGAATCTATTTTAAGCAAACTGTATTGAACACAGACCTTGGTTTCCTTATTCTAATTCTTTCAATTCTGTTGTTGTATCGTTGATGCCATTTTGAATTGTATTTATCGAGTAATCTCAAAGCAGATTCAAAGGAGATTTGAGCAAATCCTTCAACAATAACTGCATGTTTTGGTCTAAGTTACAGTATGTTAGACATCTCATTTGCTATTGTAACTGCTGATTATTGAACGAAAAGTTGGAAACCTCTTAGCAATTTCTTGCTTTCTTGTGAAGACTTTTTCAGGTATTACTTGAGGACGACTGTGTAAGCAGAGCGATGCCTTATCGCCGAAAAATTGATTTTTCCACAGATTGACATAGAAAGCAAAAGTTTGTTCTTTTCTCTGTATGCGCTTCGTCTCATCACAGGTGACACGTCTGTTAGCAGTCAAGGCAATATAAGTTCTCTATCAAAGGAATTCACATTCAAACAAGAAGTATCAAGAAATTATGTGAATCGACGGCGTTGTATCGTCTTTGTTCGGAGTAGTTTTTAACTTTTTGTTTTATCTAAATTTTGCAAGGCACACGCAAATGAAGTTTTTTTTTTTTAATTTTTTTTGTAAATTAAATATTAAAATTTATATATGGAAAAGTTTTCCTTCTAGAAATAAGCAGAGAGAAAAAAAATTTGAACACATCGGCCAATTACTGTATAAACCTCAATCTTCTTAATACGAATATAAAAAAATTTCCTTACCAGACAATTTTAAAAAATAAGCAGAAAATTAAAAGAAAAAGGAAGAAGCCATAATTCGCTGAATATGTTAATCTAGACAACTCTTTTGCCCTAGCGCGCTCTCTCTCTCCTCTCTCTCTCTCTACATCTCTCTGTATCCCCTCCGTACCGTCTCGTTCGTCGCGTGGGTCTGAAGCACAGGCGCGAAGGGAGAAGGAGAGATGGATCCAGACGCGGTGGCGAAGGCGTTCGTGGAGCACTACTACTCGACGTTCGACGCGAACCGGGCGGGCCTGGCCAACCTGTACCAGGAAGGTTCGATGCTCACCTTCGAGGGCCAGAAGATCCAGGGCTCCCAGAGCATCGTCGCCAAGCTCACCTCCCTCCCCTTTCAGCAGTGCCAGCACAGCATCACCACCGTCGACTGCCAGCCATCCGGCCCCGCCGGTGGCATGCTCGTCTTCGTCAGTGGCAACCTCCAGCTCGCCGGCGAGCAGCACGCCCTCAAGTTCAGCCAGGTCGGTCTGTCTGTCTGTCTCTCGGTTGATTTTGAGCGTGGATCTGATTCGTTGCGCGATACGGCGTCGAAGGACTGCTGTTACCGTTAGGCTGGTCGATCGCTTCCTAGTTTGTGCGGGCATGGGATATTCCGTTGTTTAGATGATGCTAGCGTTTTGCTTCCTGCCTCCTCTGCTGGTTTTATGGCTTGATCGGTGCTTGTCCTTTTGGATTTGGTGATTCGACCGATGGATTAGTTCCTCTCTTCTCTTTGCTCTGATTCGTTGGTGTCGCCTCTAATTTGGCGTGCTCTGCAGTGTGTCTGGATTAAACTGACATCCGATATGATTTCTCTATTAGTTCCATTGGCATCGGTTTATTGCTTCGCTTGGGTTCTTCTTTCTGTCCCGTTTCCGTTTGATTGAAGACGAGTCAGTGATCTTGTATCCTTATGATTTCTTCTGTTTATTCATAGAGATCCATGTGTGTTTCGTTTAATTGTTTTGAGTGTCAAAAGATGGTTTGGATGGTGATCTTTAGTTTATTGGATATCACCTAGTTTGATTAGTTCATCATTGTTGACAGATTATGTATATAGTGAACTGAATTCTTGCTTTGATGAACCTCGGGAAAAAGCTTTCTATGCTGTTTTTTTAGAGGCATCGAGATCTGGCTGTTCTAGTGTGTTGCCACTTCCATTAACATACCAATATTTTGGTCTTTCCTCTAGCATGCCAATTGATTCCACTTGATTATGCTGTTCGGTTACTGGGATGAAAAGTCGTAACTGATATGATATGATATGATAAGATCTCTTACTTCCAGTCTCTCTTTTTGAAAAGTGGCTTTATGTAGGATTGCATACGGCTCTACTAGGTCCCGCCCTTTGTGTGACGTTTGTCTACTCGTTTTGACTTATGATACTTCGGAAAGCGAGAGTTATGAAGAAAAAAATATTAGAGGCTCAAGAAGCTTGGCACTGCTTGGAAACTAGTCATAGCATGTTGTTGGAATACACCAGCAGGTTTCTCATGGCCTTTGGAAATATGAAGAACCTCAGATTTGTGGCATGCATATTTTGTATTGGTTGGACAAGATTTGGAAAATTAGATAAGCTTGTTGCTGGTTACTAGTTTGGGAATTAGGCGTGGTCCAATCTCTAGTGTACATGACTGGACAATGAGACTATGTTGGAAAGGAAGCTGGGAGGGAAAGAGCGACGATGAGGGCGCATCAGTAAGATGGAGGGCTCGCAATGTCAACGTCTAACATGAAAGGTTGGGCTGTCGCCCTTTTTGGGGGGAGTGGGCAGTAAGACAATCTACTTTTAGTCTCTTGGTTTTGTAGAAAGTTGTGATACATTATTTCCTAAGTCAAATACATGGCTGGCCACTGAGGATTTCTTTCTCTTTATATTCTTCTCATGTTGTCATGAATGGTTGGGCTGTCGCTGTTAGTCTTGTTAATCATAGGTTATGGCATTGCCAAGGAAAAGTACTTAAAAGAGCTTGCATTGATGACTGCACTTTTCCAAAAAGGATTCGTCTCTTAAATAACATGCTACCTCTGTTGACAGTTTGGGAATCTATCCGGATTTGCTTCATGTCCATCTATAGTTTCTATTAGCTGGGGAGTTATTTGTGTAGCATCTGCTTAACTTTGTTGCGTCATTCTGGTTTCCTTTTTCCCCTTAAATTAGACCTCGTAGTTGCTCTTAAAGAAGCACTCAGCAAGGAGTTTCGAATGTCTACTGTGCAGTGCTATGTGTGGAATTAGTTTGTGAAGACATTGGATACATTTCTATGTTCCAAAGTTTTGGTCAGTCTGGCAGGATGTTTTTGATGGAGTGTTCATGATATTGTTAGATGTATTATGCCTTGTTAGAAATTTTTTAATGAGAGTAGGATTGACAATTTGGCTCCCTTTTTTCCAGTACCCTAGGAGGTACTAAGTCACATTTTTCACATTGTTGCTTGATACATCACCAATATATGTGGTGTATTGCATTCTCATGATACAAGTCGTGTACTTGTCTACACCTTAATCTTTGAAAAAATTTGTTTCACTTCTTTGCCCCGACTTTATTTGTCTAACACTGTGCTGTGATGTTATCTGCCTTCAGATGTTCCATTTGATGCCAACACCACAAGGAAGCTTTTATGTATTTAATGACATTTTTCGGTTGAACTATGCATGAAGACAGGAATGACATCTTGGATTCAACAAGTGTGATGCCACCTTCTCCTGATCTTGATTGTCAAGGGACAAATCATTTGCCTTATTTCTGTAATTTTCCTGGTCTTTTACAGAGGCTGGGATTTTTAGTCAGTTTTTTCGATCTTCTATTGCTGTATTGTCAAAAGATGTCTTTGTTGAGATTGGTGGGATTTGAAAGAGATTTTATATTGTTTGATAAGATTGAACTGTGGAGGTTTTAATTGGAATCCATGTTCGAATTGAGTCGCCTATGTCCACTTGCTACTTGTAGTCTTTGTGCTTGATTTAAAGGGAGGAAAAAAGAATTGCATCCGCTGCAGACATGCGGGTCTTTTTCTATACTATGTTTGCAGGCATTATGGTTTGCAAGAGCGTCGACTTTGCAAATTTCTGGTTGCATTTTTGCTTGCCTCTCGTGTTCCTCGAGCACAATTAGCAGAGACTATTCTTCAAATCCGGAAAATTGTCCAACCGATCTTACTCCTATTTTGCGGATGTCAATTTATTATTGGTTTTTCAATTTTGTCGATTTAGTTTTAAATGTTGTACAAAATTTCAATGTAGTCTTTTTGATTAATTTTCGCCATGTAAGATGGCCGATTATGATTAAATAGCCATGTGAGCGATTTTCAATAAAAACTGACCGGAGCAATTATGTTGAAGTATCTGGCCATAAGATTAAATTAAGGGAAAATTTCAAATAAGGACCCGAAGTGTCATCAGTTTTTCAAATAAGAATCTGAAGTGAACGTGATTTCAAATAAGGGCCTGAAGTGGTTGTAAATGTTTCAAATAAGGATCTCACCTCACCAGCACCTCCTTAGTTCTTCGGTGACCCCCATTTTTCGACCGATTAAGGATATTTTCGTCAAAAAAACAAATTTAACTTGAATTTTAGTTAACTTAAATTGAAAGAAAAAGATAAAAACTTGAAAAAAATAAAAAAGAAATTCAAGGGAGGGCTCCAGCTCTGGCCGCCACCCCATTGTCGGTAGGGCGGCGACCTTGGTTGGTGGGACGATAGCCCCTCGGCGAGGGCCCTTGAGTAAGACCGGCGACCCTCCCCCAGCCCCGCCGACATCCAGATCTGGGGTCGACGAGGCTAGGCGAGGGATCACCGGCCCTGCTCGTCCGCCCAAACGAGGGAGAGGGCCGCGACCCTCTCCCTGTGCTGGTGAGGGGTCGCCAGCCAAGGCTACCGCCCCATTGACGATGGGTCGGTGGCCACGAGTTGAGGGCTCCGCTCCCCTGATATTTTTTTTAAAATTTTATCCTTTTTTTGGAAAGAAAAAATTTTCAAAATTATGAGACAAAAATGCCCTCATTAGTAAGTATAGTTGGGTCCTTTTTTGAGACAGATTAATCACATCAGACCTTTATTTGAAACATGATTCACTTCATGTCCATATTTGAAATAATGAGGCACTTCAGACATTTATTTGAAACAACGTCCACTTGGGTCTTTATTTGAGAAAATGATGGCACTTCGGGTCCTTTTTTGAAATTTTCTCTTAAATTAATACCTAAACAATTTATAATTGAATTGATATTTATATATTGGAGATAGGATTGGTTAATTTTTCCCTCTTTAATTAGGAGGAAAACTCCCTTGTTCTGTTCAATTGCCGGTCAAAATCTCAGGGAGAGAGAAATTGAAGACCTCAATATCCAAAAGAAAATGAATTCTCTAACACGGAATTAAATCACGAGTTACCGAGTTGAGTTTTGTGTTGATAGTGCAACCATGAGCTTTGTTTATAAGTGATCTCTGGGCAAATTTGGACATGTTTCTCACATGTTACCACAAATCATTTCGTCGAGACCCCCAGATCATCCCAACAGAAGAACACGGAGCAGACATTCTTCAGTTCCTTCACCACGAGTTGATAGTTACAAAGATCGGGAGAGACTGACAAATACGGTTGACGTTTAGTACAGCCAACCAGCAAAAAAGAAGACATTTTCATGACAATTTATCAGTCAATACATGTTCAGTAAAGAGTTATTACACGCCTTACATGTTTACAGCCTTCTAAGAGACACTACAGATACGACTGTACAATCAAACGGTATCCTCTCTAACGTCAGCTCAATCGCAATGCTATACTGGGAAAAATATACAAGATGCAGCATGAGTAACGTCTTAGAGCCTTCATGGGAATTGGTACATGGAGTCTTCATTGTCCATATTGCTAAATTCCTCCCAAGGTGATGGTGCTGCCTCACTAGATGAGCTGTTGAGTTCAGCCTGCGACAATAGTTCAAACATGGAGAATCATTTTGCTTACATGAGATCTTGGTGTAAGGAATACCCCTGGTTTGCATGCACGCAAGCATGCTGCACATATACTTGTGCAAGCACACTACACACACTCACAATCGGGCATAAGACAGGCAACTCACAATTATTAAGTGAAGGAGCGAACATAGTTTTATTAACATTAACTGCACTTGCATCACCGAACTACTAAGGAAAATAGCAACAGCAAGGCATTTCTGTGTCATCATGTTTCAAATGTACAATCTGTCTCATCTACCCAATGCATGAGAGGGAGAGAGAGGGATAAATTTCTCAGTTTTATGTAGAGTTGACATTAACTGGGTCTCAGCACAATAATGATTGATTGATAGGTGAAAACACCCCCATAAGCTTGTTCAGGTCTAAGCAGTAATGCTCTTTGGGAGAACAAAATGGGAAAAACTTTATGCAGATTGATTCTACCACTAATATGGCCGACACTGGAAGAACCCCCAGAGGCTTTTCATGTCTAAGCAGTCATGCTCCTTGGAAGAATACAAAGGTAAACTTCTATGCAGATTCATTCTATAAGTAATATGGAAGACACTATATAATTATGAGGAACTCGTGTGCTTTTGTGAGCTCCAGGGTAAACCAATGGGATTTATGATAGGGGGATTGCTGCGATCAAATGAATTAAACCGTGTGAGCATTTGTTGACTGAAAAGAGAGAACTTCTGTAGTGGCTGGAGAGAGAGAGTACATGACAAGACTGTCGATTGCACAAGTGGAAGCCGCGCATTGTATTTTACCTCTGCTAAGAACGAGCATGCAGATTTTATTTTAATGGTGATAAAAAATAATGCCAGTGACATACACCACCTACTACCTAATTGCCGAATCTAGAATAAAGAAAAGTAGCGTTTCCTTGCAGGTATCCACCTATAGAGAAGCAAGCAATCCATTTAGATAAAGAAAATGCTCTAAAGAGACCTTTTGAATCCAAAGGCTGAGTAAACCAATCCATTCATTCAATTCCTTCATCCTAAAATTTGACTTGAATTTGAAGATGGGATTTCTTTTCCAATCCTCGACGGTCCAACCATAGAAAAATCTCAGATTTTACACAGAATCCTAAAAAGATATTGTGAAGTAGAAGAATTACAACAGCAGCATGCTGAGAGTACAAGTTAACTAAGGTACATACATGTGTGTGCGTGCGTGTTAATGACTAGGAAATCTTCATAGACGATCTACTCCTTTCATGATTAGATCAAGGATTTACAACTGACTAACCTTAGCTTGACGGTATCTTTCAAGCATGCGACGATACTGCTGACGTGCATTTGGAGAATCAACCATGGTCAAAACTCGTGAAACTGCCTCATCAACAGCTGCATCGACCTTTTGCTTACGAAAAACTTTGAGAATATCTTCATCATCACTATCGTCAACAGATTCTGCCTCCTTTTGGAAACTTCGTAAACCAACCCCCTTCCTTCGCCATCGCAGTACAACCTTGTCTAAAATTCTAACAGCCCAACAAAATACCTTGTAATGTTTCCTTACCTGATAACCTCTAACATGAGCCTGCAAGAACAAGAGAAGAATATCAAAATATTCCTATACAGAGCAACTACTTTGAAGCATGCAAATAAGTATTTCACATGCAATATGCATAGGCTCAATCCCTGCATCTACACTTGCTGTAAAAGTTCCAAAGAGGATACCTGTATTTTGACAACTTTCTGGCGAAATGTTAGGAAGTCTTTGCGACCTTTCCATCCTCGATATTTCTTCTGAATGGATAATGCAGCTGAATTATACTCACGAGCATTGCGTGAGGAAAGCTTCAGCATACCTGTGAATCCTTGAATATCACCTGAACCGATGCCATAATCAGCAATAGCAGCAGCAGCAGCATGCATTTGCTGTCGCTTCCTGAATGAATGTGCACGGAACGCAGATTGTATTCGTGCAGCGGCCTGAGTAGCATTACGAACTGCAGCCAAGGTATCCTTTAGTGAAAGTTGATCCTCATTGGTAGCCAGACTTTGATGTGTGATGCTATTTATAGTTCTCTCTGCTTCAAGCTCCGCAGAGCCTCTCGAAAGCTCACTCTCCTCAAGTGTAAGAGATGAAAGATGGCTGGTTAGCGCCACCTCCGACAGATAGCCAGCTAGTCCTTTATGTCCACTAGAGGCAGCAATGCTAGCAGGTGTTTTACCAGCAGGATCTTGAAAGCTGGGGTCTGTGACTGCTCCAGCTGATGCCCCGGAAGCTACCAGAGCAGCAACAATTTTTTCCCTAATTCAAATGTTGTACACAGTCGAAGAGAGAGAGTAAACCCAGGTGTTCGATATGATTAACAACAATGACAAGTCACTAAGACCAAAAAAAAAGTGAATTGATGTGGATGGAATGTGACTTGCAGTACTTTGCATTATATTATGTAAAGCCCCCGGGTAGCATCGGGTGTGCTACAAGACATTGATGCAGATCAACAGGAGAAAAGAATTCCTAGATTATCACCCAATTATGTGTAAAGTTTGCTGCATTGCTGATAAACAGCTTGAAAGGCAAGTAGTAATGAGTTTTCATATTAAATTTCAGGAGAGCTTTTGAGATTTATACGATTCAGGGCCCCCAGACTCCCTTTTATAGACACTAGTTTAGTACTTTGTTATCGTGACACCATAAAACCCATACTAGATGATATTCGCATGTTAAGACCAATCCCAAACAGCCACCATCTGAGAACTCCTTCGCAGGCTTAGCAACCATGGATCATGTTGGGTCGTTAAAAAATGGTATTAGAATGGAGTCGCACAAAGAGGACGTAGAACGATCACCGAATAACCTGAACCCCACATAGAACAGGATGCTGTTTGAGTTGTTACACTCCAGATATTCAATGTTGCTCTTTGCCCCCAGACTTTCTTTTTTCCTCAGTACTTACACAGCTGTTTCCCGTATCCATCTACTACATTAATTTTATTACAGCATTATCCCAAAAAGACAGAATCCAAAGAAGAACAATAACAATGGTAAATAGAAATCATCAAATATGAAGCAATCATGTCTCATACCAATTGGTTCATGTGCTTCAGTAGCAGCAGAAAATCTAACCATGAGCTGGATTGCAAATGGATGCAGAAAAAAAGATGCTTCCATTTGTAGTGCTTTTACTATGCCAAAAGACAAAAATTGTAGTACTACTTGCAGCCAGAATATAAGAAGAGGGATGAGCAAGTGGGTCATGCTCTATTAAAAATAAAGAATGATAAACTAATTTAACAGAAAATTGACATGATAAAAGTGTGGTAGTGGAATGTTTCTTCAAGATCTCCATCATATCTAAGAAGCAAGAAGACAATGTGCACTCTTTTCAAAAATGAACCAAGAAAATTAAATAGTTGCTTTAGCAGGCTTTGAAATATTTGAATTTCCATTTCCTAGGGGCATGTTACTGCTCATGACCCACTCAGGTGACTACATGCTTAAACCAGGAAAGTAATTTTCTTCGATAACCTAGATCTGACCAATGAAAAAAGAAAAGGAACCAGCATAATAAAGCTCTTTTTCGTTCTTTAGAGCTGATAGTTCAGAAAGACACTACAAGTGTTAAATAATGATGTTGCTGAGTGCCTTCCTCGAGTCTATAATTATTCTTCTCTTTAAACTAAATTTTCCAGACAAGCATCATTGTGGTTCACCAACAAAATAAATTGAAAAAGATGCTCCCACATACCTTCCAAAACGAGCAGCCCAATGGAGAGCGGTCCACCCACTAATGTCACGGAAATTTACATTGACTCCACAGCCAAGAATTGGGTTCAGAGCCCATTCGAAGCCCAAGCCTGCAATCATGTGAATAATGCCTTGCTCTTTCTTAGACAAAGAGCAGCTTCCCTGTTCATGTTCTTGCCTGGATCTAAGTGCAATCCACTGTTGCAGCTTATCCTTTAAGAGCTCCTGAAGAAGCCAATTTTTTGTTTCGGATGAATTTTCATGGCCAACCAAGAGCCCCTCCATGATGTGACTCAAAGAATCATCCTCAGCTTCTGAATTTTGTGGAACATGAATTCCTGAAGTGACGCCATCTTCTTTATGCATTGCTGAACCACATAAAAGCATTTGCACAAATCTGACAAGTAGCAACAGCTCTTCTGTGTGCCTAGCAGCTTCTGTCTGTTCCAAGTTACAGTGAGCACAAAAATTCGATTTTTCTCTGTACTCAAATTCTCTGACCTCAGAGCAGGATTGCCGGTTGCTAGAAGTAATGAAAAGTGTGACCTTCCCAGGCAAGTGAGGGGGAGCTTCACAGCGCATGACACCTTGCTGAATGATCTCTACAGGAACTTCAATATCACCAAACATACAACTCCATACAGATTCTGATGAATCACACAGAAAAGATCCAACAATGACGATCTGCATGAAAAAACAAATCAATTCTCAAATTTGAATGGTCATATTTCATGTGATTGACATGTTAATTGACATTCTGCAAAAACACTTGCTCTTTGGAAACTGACTGCATCACAAGATGTGATTCGACCTCACCTAGTTAATCTCTCTGGAAACAAAAATTAACTCTCAATATGAGATTTGAGATTTGATTGATGAACAATCAAGTATTTCTAGTAATTCCAAGTCCTTATAATCTGGTGATAAAAGGAAATACAAGGATTGAGCCCCCCCAAACAAACAAAAAAGACGAAAAAGAAATTGCTAGTCACATTTTAATCCTACCCATTCCAAAAAAATAGTCCACTCAAATAGGTGAAGGTAAAGCTCCAAAGCAATGTAACTTCTTTGTTCCTTTACAAGTACGTCTTGAAGCTACTACGATCAGATCAGTGATTAACAGGTTTGTTTATAAGGCATCATCAAAGGCCATCATTATCAAGTAATTCTAGTTCTTCAGCATGTAATGTATTTAAGCAATTTGCCATGCATTTACGAAATTCGAGTTCTCCTATCAGCATCCAAATTGATAAACTCAAAATTTTTGGTTGAAATTGGTCAAAAATATTGAAATACACCACGTGCTTACATTCAACTAGGACTAGTACTGTAAGTTAATTCAACATCTACAATTCAATGAAAAGCTTCCTGATTCAGCATATACGAATCATCTATAGAATAGATAAACAAGCTAGAGAAAGTGCAATTCTTCTAAAGCAAATCATTTGCAATTTATACTGCTGCTAAAAGTTGGCACCACGATGGACACAGCATAAACATGGTAAAAGGATTACAAAAGTATAAAAGAAGAACCTAATGCAGGATTTAGAAAAAACCATTACACATGAGACCATAAGATAGGAACAAATCATTATATAAATAAATGGAGAATGAAACATTTTACTTGGAATTCAGTCTGAACAATGTAACAATTCATACCCACCTTTGTAGCTTCAGTGGTGTAACCCCATTCAGGAGATATTTCTTGAATTGTATATTTCTGAGTTTTTGCAACAGTCAAACATGAATTTCCCACAACTGACATTCCCGGTTGGCCTTGTCCAAACAAGGTAGGATAGTACTCTGAATTTGCCCCAGGAGTTTCTTCCATGGAAGGGTAAACAGAGACTTGGAAATTCTCGAGTTCAGAAAGCAACAACGAGGCTGCTAAAGCAAGAGATTTATGATATTTGTGAGACAGGGATATAGACCCACATTAAAATATACTTAAGGTACGGCTCACTGCCCAAAATAGAAAATGCCCAGTTCCAAAAATTTCGTAATATACTATACTGAGTAATAATTATGCAGGGTTCTAAAAAATCATACACGGATTACTGTTCTTATTAGCATCTGACAGGAGATAACCTTCTTGTCCTTCTGCAGGCCCGATCTCTGTGTAAGAGTGTAATTTTTCCTGCAGCACCTTGACCAAATAATTGATAACACTCATTCAGGAAAGACTAATATAGGTTCAAATTGAAATTTCATACATGTCCACAACCACATGCTACCAGTACAGAACCAACGCACATGACTTGAGTTATTCCTTAACACTGCTACCAAAAGCTGTTCAAGCATCCAAAAAGAAAGATCTCATGCCCGATTATATAAGTCTGATATCATTTTCGAAAGAACTAAACAGGTATTGTATAGAGATAGTTGTGTTTTCTAGATGGGTGAGGTAAGGATTAGTGAAAATTCAAGCCAGGTTTAGTAAATGGGAAAGTGACATATGTCAAATAGTCAAATCCTCAGTTTCCAACATAGAGGCATGTTTAGAACACTTCCAGTAAGAAATCTAAGAGAACAAGCTAATCCTCAGATACATGAATATTTAACTTTTTACACTCGTGTTATGTCTCACATTTTCATTTGGTGTCTGAGCATTCTCCTCTAGGGATCCAATGGCTGATGAGCTCAAGTATGACTCCACCATATCTTTCCAGGAAAAGGAGTCTTCTTTAACCAGATGTCCCTGTTCAAAAGCCTGAAGACGATGCCCGCCATCATCATCTGCAGAAAACGGTTGCATGAGTCCTGCACGCTTTTACACATATAATTGTATCTGCTATAACACTACATTTCCTCTTCAGACGAAGAATATTGCTTGTTAGAAAGAAGTGGCATTCTATTTCTTATACCGAAGATTACTAGCTCTATTAGTCTCACTAGAAAGAAATTAGCAACAAATGACACCAAAAGATAATCTGAATCTTCCAGGAATGCTGTTTAGCTACATGAAACTCACGATAAGTGGAAAATCCAAATTCTCTCTATTTCTTCCTCCTTAAGACATAAGACTCACCTCGTTGAGCATATGATCTTGCACAAAAGTAGGTACAATCTACTTTGTGATAAAAATTAGGGTAGCTCTGTGGCATAGCAAATAAGTTTTCATTTTCTGCAAATTTATAGTTAATTATGATTTGAGGAGGCTGAACTGTAGTTGCTTCACTTACGTTTTGCAGTCATTTAGAAGCTTGATATTTTAATCACAACATGCAAAATTCTTTAACCAAACAATGAAAATGGTGATCGTTTTGGTCTGTATACTTGGCTTCTCAAAGCTTTGGCATTATTATCATGCAATACAGCCTTCAATTGTGCAAGAAAATCTTTTCATGATGCAGATGAGAGCAAGCACTAATGAGAAGTTCTACGACATTGAACTGAGTCCAACATACTGAGGAGACATCAATGGTGACAAATTCAACAATATAAATCCTAATACTCCTCACAACTGAGAGTCCCATAGAAAGATAATCCAATCAGATATAGTTTCTTCAGAATGAGTCAAGTTTGGGCTATGTTTCACAGAATGACGAGACATAACCGAATCTAGAAAATATTGTTCAATATGAAACCAAGAGGTTTAACATAGCAGATGGAGAAACCTACATTATCGTGATAGTTGCCCAATTGAGGCGGATTACCTACTGAAAAGTATGGGTCCAGGCTTAGAGGCTACAGATAGTTCTTAACTTTAAAATGTCAAAATGCCCCCCGCATAGTGTTACAGAATTGCTTCTCGTGAGATAAGTATCACTACATCAACTAGTAGCCAACAGACAGTTGCCTCTCTAAGCACCAAAAAAAGAAGTGATACCTGTATCTTTATGCAGCATATAGTTGCTTGAAACATCTTGCACGCCATTATTTTCACTAAGTTGACAACTTACAGGGTCTGAATTATGCAATAATGCTTCATCATGATCTTGCTGAGAAATCTCCCTTTCACAGTCCAGAAATCCTAACGAATTGAGATATTCATCATCAATGAATAGTGGATCAATTTCTTGAATTGTGTCATCATTCAAACTGAGCTGCTCCTCAATACTCCTCAAAGCTTTACTAACGTCGAGATCAGACGAACTGCAAAGTGCTGCTCCTTCCACTCTGTCCAAGTTATCCGTCCCATGGTTTATGACTGCATTGTCTGAACTAACTTCTGCAGAACTTGGACTAGACTGAGTCTGACAAGAGTCAAGTGAGGCAGAACCCTGATTCTGAACAGAGTAAGGGCTAGGACTCAGACTAGGACTAAAAGCAGACGATGACCCTGGAGAAAACAGTGCTTTGGATCCAGAACTATGTCTCCCCTGCAGCACAGACAAAGAATGATGCTAAACCCAACACTATTAGATAGATTCTGTGCAGTCGGCCTAGCGGTCATGAGTGAGTGGGAATTGCAGCAGTATATTAGAAGGTCAACCCAAGTAAAGACAACAAAATTCACTATATCAGATTAGTGTTCTTCCCTGAAGCTTAAACTGTCAAAAAATAGGCTCATCATGTATATTGAGCATATTTCTCAATGCTCCCACTTAAGGCAAGCCGAACCCAACATGTTGAACGCAACATAACCGCATCGAACAAATTAAAGGAGGAGGATCAGAATAACAAGGAAATTTGTTAATTAACAATGAGAGCATGTGTTATGATACATGCTCTTGACCTGTGTTATGTCCTATATAGCTAGCTGCCTTTTCCAAAAAGTTAAGTTGCCAAAATTGTGCTCAAAATATACATCGACCATATCTCCTTCCCTATAAAGATGGTGTCACAGAGAAGGGGGAGCAATTTGCTAGATGGCATTAGAGCAATAAAACAAGCAAGGAACTAGGATCATTAACAAAAACTAGACAATAAACTAATTATACAATGATAAAATAATAACCAGACAATAAAGTAAGTGGTGCTCACCAATTCAAAGTTAAATTTGTCAACCTCAAAACAAGATACAAGTAGGGAAGAAGCCTGGATTATTGTCTTGACACCACTTAACCTTACAAATAAAGGCTGACTGTAGGGACACACTTGACAACTTGATTAATCATAGACTGATCAAATAAAATATAAGCCGATCCAGGAGTTCTGAACTGACCTCAGTTATATCCCGATAATGTACAAGAACTATGTGGTCACATGCCCTGCCCACCAAAAAAGTAAAAGCAAGTCGTTAGTGACCATTTGTCATATTCTCCATCCTACAGCAGAGAAATGAGGGAACTGGAAGTGGGTGTGGTACAAACCCTAGAGGGATGTCCAACTCTCTATCCTATTTCATGCTGTAATGCTGTGCAATGATGGATTTCAAGAATTCTGACTTTGAGGCTTGAAAAGGTGTTACCAGAGAGCAAGAATCAGTCACCCTTTATAGAGAGTAGGCAAATCGCTGATAGTATCCTTCTTACTCGGTAGCTTGGCAAGAACTACAACAGAAGAACATACCTCCTACATCTGTTATTAAGGCTGATCTTATGAAGGCATTTGGATTTGGTGGAATGGACATTTATGCTCAACATTCTTTATGCTTTAGCTTTTCGGAGACTGTTTATTTCTCCATCATTTTGAATGGATGTATCGAAGATCTGTTTAAAAGGAAGCTCTTTCAGGGGTTATCCATGATGACAGACTGCTATTTTGAGGGGAAAGAATGTGCGAGACAACACAAACTGGTAAAGTGATGCTATTATTAAGTTTTCTGGTAAAATGACAGAAATGAGTGGGAGTGGCGAAGTACATGATCAGTTTTGCTGTCACATATTTTACTGCTGCTAGCCTCCTTAAGGGAGTTTGGCTCATAATACAAAATGGTGCTTTCCCCTTAAATATTGCTTGGAGTACTCTATGTAGTAGGGCTTCTAAAGTTCCAACACACAAACTGGTGTAGTTTACTCCTAGCATAACAGAGCACTGTATCGTCACTTGGTTTGAGATATTACTAGATAAGTTGGCCACTAAGATGAAATTGTCAAGGTGGTATTCATCTGCACAGAGTACTCGTGTGCTATTTCAATTACATAATTAAACTATAAACCATTCATTCTTCAAGTGCTGTATTTCCGGTCTCATGTGGCAGCAGTTGCTTCTTCTAAATCAAGCAAGGAAATTGTAGGAAGTTGGACTGAAGAACTTAATCAGGCTGTTTAACACTTGCAGGTGAAGGAATTTGTCTAAGTGGTTGTTGAAACTTACTTGGTGTTGTAAGTCTAATCTTGTAATCTTATACTTATCTCGGCCTGTACAGAAGCCTTTTTTCTTAAATAAATAAAGTTCTAGTTCTAGCTTACTCAAAAGAGTAAGGGAAAAAATATATAAGGAGAGAGTGTGCAGTTGAGTTGGTTTACGTTATTAGGAAAACTTTGGCTACCGACTATCCCAAATTCTCGATTCCTTAGTGTACTCATAGGACAGGATACAAAAGTGAATGACAAGCGCTAATCGCAAAAGAATATGATGCACTGCCAATATTTACACTCACGGATCAAGCATCCAGTAGCTGCGCCTCTGAAAATTTGGGTGGTCCTCTCCATGTGCATAATAACAATTTAATTTTTCAACATTTCCCACCTAACCATATGAATGAATTTGATCATCAGTTATGGTACGTATAAAAAATGAAATTCCCTGTTATAAACAGAAAAACTGGTGACAGCCATGGAGAATGCAGCAGAAGGAAGTGACAGTAACCATGACTATCACATATTATGAGCTCCTTGCAACTTCATAACAGAGAAATAGAAGATATGCTCATTTCATTTAATTAGCAGACCTTGAGCCGTTCATGAGCTTCCCCAACAGTCCTCTGGTCCTTCTTTTTCCGCCAATTATGCCCATCACGACGGAAGAATCGAAGAACTCTCTTATTGAAAAGGAACAAGGATCCACCTGTTAAGAATTGTCATACGCACATGCCATTCAATATAGACCTAACCTAACCAAGGATTTCAAGAGCGCTAGTTCTTAAATGATGCACAAAGGAGATGAAGTTTACTGCTTGGACGTTGAGGTGGCTGTTGAGCAAGCAGGCGGTTATTGTGGTTTTGCAAAATATAAAGCACTTCAGCAGGTTTAAGCCAACGATATTGAGCTTCCTGGTAGAGATCATCCATGCTGTATCCTGAGAATTCAGAAAAAAGGAGCATTTATGGAACTTTTATTAGTGCTTCTCTTCTCTGCTCGAGGCAAAACAAATGAAAAGGTACAAAAACCAGACGAAGTAGACACACAAAAATGACTAGATAGAATGATAATGCAAATAGTAGCCTAATGAATTTCTTTACCAATAAAAAGCCATTCTTTCTACAACCACCACAGGGCTCCACTACGCAGCAGTCTTAACAAAGAGAAAATACTGTCCATGCAAATGAGTTCATGACAGAGGTAGGTTGCCAATATATCAGATGCAAGGCATAAAGAATATAGTTAAAGTAGCCATTAGCCCATAAGACTTGTTAAAGTTTTCCCCTTTACACAAAAACAGAAATGCCAGGACAAAAATCAACCATTTCTTCCAAAGTGAGGTCAACAGCAGGCATTCTTAGGCCACTGCGCTTATCCAGTCTCATATCGTATCATCCTTGAAATCGAAGTGCCCAAGATCTTTCTTCAAAGTATCCCCTGCGTCCTTATTGACTTTTCCACCCAAGCCTACCCCACATTTCCATCATAGCTTATGACATCTTTCTTCTATCAGATTAATATCCTCCTCGTAACATAAAATGTAAGAAAAGTTCACAAACCGAGAAACCAAGACCATGCATCTGGCGAATTCGTCAGTATAAACGAGTCCTACCTTACATCTACAATCGCACAATGCATGTTAAAATAAAGATAGCTGCCACCGCTGCCCCTAAGGGTTGTTATTAAGGGAAAAAAAAAAAGGACTAATAGACAGACTGCTCATACGCAGCCATGCCTTGAACTACGAGGTTCAATTGCTATGAAATCAAAAAAATTCCTGAAAAGAAAACCAAAAGAAAAATCCCCATCCACGAGATAGCGGCCAGTCTCTCTCCATTCGATCTCTAGAGTTACTACTCCAACTCCTCATTTCCCCTCGCAAAAATTAAAAACCCAGCACTGGAGTTCAAACGAACAAACCCCCAATGCTTGCCGAAACACATCTTCTACTCTAGAGTAATCGAAGCACCCCAACTTACCGCCCGCGAGCGAATGAGGATGCTGATTACCAGACGGCATCATGTTCCAGATATCAAGGAGCGAGCTGAATCGCGGAGGCACCGCCCTTGCTCGCGATCGTTCGAAGGAAGAAAACCAACAGCGGAGGCGATCCTCCGAGCAGCTCCCAGCGGACACGCTCCAGTGACAGAGACAGGGGAGGGGGAGGAATCAACAGGACCGCGCGGACTGGTTTCGGGCTTAAAGTTGGCGCCTTGAAAGGGTCAGAATAGTGTAAGAGGAGCGACCGACTGAGCGAACACGCGCGATGTTGACTCTTGACTGCTAAGCTCGCGCGTCGTACGGTTTCAAGGTCTTCGGCCCTCCACTTTTCATTTCATATCGAGCGAGGAGAGCTGGCGAGCGGGGATGCACATGGGAAGCATTTTAAGGTCCTGGTGACGTGGCAGTGTGCTATTGAGTCTCCCTCCGATGGAGGAACTCTTTGGTCTCCGACTCTTTGGTCTCGACGTAGCATTTCTACGAATTGAAACTATTTTAAGAAATTGAAATCAGAAATGACTGATGAATACTTACTAACGGACAAAGGGTCTTCTTCTCTCCATGGAAATAAGTGATCCCGATCCCATTCGGATATTGACCATCTCGACTTAACGTGATTTACGTGCTTTGTTGGTTTCCAAAAAGATTTAATATCCTCATCCTTTTCTCTACCGGAATAATATTGACCGATCTCAACTTGATAGATTTACGTGCTTTGCTGGTTTACAAAAAGATTTGATATCCTCGTTAGCTAAACTCAATCCTTATCCTGCCTTTTTTGACTCATATTTGGTTTGTAAAGCATTAGCCCGGCGAACACCCACTGTTCCAGCTGGCTTCCATGTGTTCCTCAACTTCTACAATTCATGAAGTTTCAGTAACGAGAGCTTTTCTCAGTCGTGGACACCTTTATGAGCGTGCACGGCGGGGCCGGAACGCCGATTTTCCAATGGCTTGACCGAGAGGACTGACGATGAAAGAGAGAAGTCGCTTTCGGAGGGGGAGTCTGGTCTTTATTTATTCAGTGCAGAGTCTGCAGACACCGACGGCTGCTGTCCCCCACCCATTTTTTTGCTTTGACAACGTTTTCCACGTTACATCCTCCTTTAAGACTTGATTATTGAGGGTTGCGATGCGTCCCTCGGCCGTTGTCGTCTTCCCATGCTCCTCAACGCTCGGCCCTCGAAGAGGAACTTGAAGCGGTTGGCTCAAAATCAATCGTGATCATCCCACTCCCGGCAAGCGACAAACACAATCAGAAGGGGAGTAGTGGTCAGAAAACAAGGCGATTTATCTACAACAGTTACTTTGGAACATGAAAGGATCACGGAAACCTCTCCCCCCTCTTTGTTTCTGAATAAAAAGGAACTTTTGAAAAGCATAACATTTCGCGGACAGCATTATTTTTAGTTGGAAAAAGTTTTCAGTTCGTGATCGTTGATATTTTGAGTGACGGCTATTGGTTTTGCTTTCGAGTTCCTTTAAGAATAATAGAAAGAAAAAGGAAGAAATCGATCTAATAACCATCCATGAAAACCATTCTAAAACTGAATTGGCTAGTTTCAAGTAGAACCGGGGCATCGGCTCTTGCCTCTCACGCCCTTAGTTTCCGTTCGTATAGAAAGAAAGATTTGTTAGCCGCTGTGATGAGTAGATAAAATGGCTAAATGTTAGGAAGTTGCCACTGGCTTTTGTCACTATGTGTCTAACCAATGATTTCAAAAGCGAAATTTCATCCGTAATAATTCAGAGGGACCGTTGTACTAGCATACCCAAAATATAAAATGTAAACTAAAAGAGAAAGAGGAGAAATTTGCACCATGCTTTCATGTGACGTGAACCACTAAACTACACCAGACATTCCATCTCCGAATTCCATCCACAAGCTCTCCACTGTCCTACCTCGTTCCCCTTTGCTTTCACTTATGAACCACTCCGCTGACTTTCGCTCAACTACATTATCTCCTGAGTACCCTAAAAGCTAAAAGAAAACTGAATCTGGATAAGAAGAGTGGAGATTGAATCGAAGGAGGAATGTCTGATTGGGGCCCCGTTTTCGTGGCACTGGTGTTGTTCGTGCTGCTGACGCCGGGGCTGCTGTTTCAGCTGCCGGGTCGCCACCGGTTCGTCGAGTTCGGGAATTTCCAAACGAGCGGCGCCTCGATCATGGTCCATTCGCTCCTCTACTTTTGCCTTGTCTCCGTCTTTGTTCTGGCCATCAAGGTTCACTTGTATCTTGGCTAAAACTCATGCTTGAGCTTCGAGAAATTGGAAAGCGGTGAGTCATTTGTTTCGTCGTTCTTTCTTTTTTTACTTTTTCACTGTCTCCCTTTATTTTCGGCAAAATCACGATCGACAAGATTGAGTATTGTAATCGATTCCTTTCACATGGTTATCGTGAAACAGACGGTGCATATTGTCAAAACTTCTTTTCTTCTTGCTGATGACTGAGAAGTCAACTTTGGCACGATTTCCTCTCTTCCGCACCCAGTTTTCTTAATCTGCAATTCCCAGATCACGGAGACAATGGCAAGCAACATTTGAACAGCCTTCGACCGAGGTTGCGCACGTTTAAATGACAACGGAAGAGGTCTGGCTTTTAGTAGGTGGAGGAGTCATCGATACTAACCATACTGATCTATTGCAATTGATTTTTGAGTCAATAGTTAGGTGCTTTCTCTGATAAACGAGTCAATTGGGTAATTTAAAGCAAGATCCACGTGAGAATGTTAGGTTGCTTCTACATTCAACAAGATATACAGCGTCACCTACTACACAAGTTTTAACCTTTTAAGGGACACTCTCGACATGATTAAGCTGTGTAAAATGTCCTTGTCTATCTTTGTTATGACAGTGTGTATGTGCACCTACCAATGTACTCTGGTTGACTCTGTATCCAGCTCCAACGGAAGAGGTCTGGCTTTTAGTAGGTGGAAAAGTCATCGAGATGCTAACCATACTGATTTATTGCAATTGATTTTTGAGTCAGTATTTAGGCGCTTTCTCTTATAAACGAGTTAATTGGGTAATTTAAAGCAAGACCCACGTGAGATTGCTAGGTTGCTTCTACATTCAACAAGATATACAGCGTCACCTACTACACAAGTTTTAACTTTTTAAGGGAAACTCTCGACATATTTTTAGTATTATGTTTTGGTCGACGTACTTCATTATGACTAAGCTGTGTGAAATGTCCTTGTCTATTTTTGTTATGACAATGTGTGTGTGCACCTACCAATGTACTCTGGTTGACTCACTATCCAGCTGCAGTAGGGTAAACTTGAAGAACATCAAATCAATATGGGGTCGAGCGAACTTCAATTCAGCAACGAAAAGGAGGGTGGCTAAGAATGCGACACTCAAATGGAATGCGCCCTCCAATTCGACTATAGATATATAAATGTTGCATTAAGTTCTTCCAAGAAGGGAATTTCCTTTCACAAGTTAACGTCGTCATTTGCCGATTACTGTGATTCAAGAAACAATGTCTTACTTTGAAATCCAATACATTTTGAGCATCGGCCTTCTTTTCTATACCGTTAGTCAATGGGTACTAGATGATAGATGATAGTTTGGGAAACTGGGCTCTTAATTCTGGTCCAATGTGGTGTTCAATTCTGTACATTGAAATGTTCGGAGTGGGTCAGGTCGAGCAGGGTCAAAATTGGGCGGGCCAGCACTTCCAATATAACGGTGCTGGCTAAGCTCTCCAGTTTGTCCATGGAATCTCTCGGATCTAGGGGCCGTTGGACCATTCTCTGCGCCTCCTCTCATCGATCGGGGTTCTTAGATTCTGAATGTCATATTCAATCGATTTTTGCTTGAGCTGCATTACTTTTTGGACTTGCATGGGCCTACCTGATCCAACCATTGTCTGCCGGCTGTTGAGCGGTGGGCACCAGGACCGATGGTGGTGTTTGATGAACTCGTTGGCGAGTCTTTACTGATAGCTGTATTTGTTGCTGAACCTCTGTTTTCAGACACTTCTGGTCTGTTTCAATGCGTTTCGACTTTGTAGCCTACATTTACGGGTACTGTAGTTAAAGTCACGGTCTTCGTTCTCTTCTTGTAAGAAAGTCCAACAAGATATTTAATGATAATATATGTGAAGCAACACATAAATATGAGAGCTGCTGAAACTCCATATACTCTTCCTATTTACGGCTGCCGTCCAGGTTTCTAATATATGCCACGGTGCTACATAACAAGAGAAGATCTTCACATCATTACTTCTTCTTTTTTGGGCATATATGCATAAGCCTTCGCCTTCCGAAGAGGAAGAGAGCTGTACATTTTCGTCTTAGAATTGGCGCGCTGTCTTCTGTTGATAGGAGAGTACGACGCCAAGATGCCGGATCTTCTCTCAAATGTTTCCAAGTTATGGACATAAGAACATGAACCAACCAGTCCGCTAAGGGCTAGGGATCTTTTTCACTAGTGTCTAGAAATCAACATCAATTCCTCTTTAGCCCTCATTTTATAAATGACAACTCTTGTCCTTATTTGAATCGTGAGTGCCGAATACTTTTCTTTTTTGTGATTGCTTTCGATCTCTCCATTATATAAAAAGAGGAGATTCAAACCAAATCGTTTCACTGTTCTTAGATACTTCTTCGCAATGATGTATGCACTAACTTACCAGTACGACTACTATATCGATAATTGTGCATCTCCCCAGTATTTCTCAGTTCCTTTTCGTCGCACTTCAAACAGAGTGAGAAGACGATAACCAAAACAAGCGAGGATCTCATGCATAGGGGAGGAATGGATTCATTGTTTAACACCGTGAACCCAAAGTACGATGACACAACGGACGGGGCACGTGATGTAGAGCCAAGCACAAGGCTAAACGCATCACCGACCGCTTGCCAGAAAGATTTCTTCCCCACCACTGATGCTCGGCCTCGTTGATATATTCCTTTCTTCCCCCTACGGCACTTGGCAAAACTCGCACGAACCCTCTTTTCCCTTCTTTTCCTCCGTATAAAGAAGACAAGCCACAACAAAGGAACGAAGAAACCTCCAAAAGTTGCTAGAGACACCCAATAACACACGCAGAGAGAGAGAGAGAGAGAGAGAGAGAGATGGCGGATTGGGGGCCGGTGGTCATAGCGGTGGTGTTGTTCATACTGCTGAGCCCGGGGCTGCTGTTTCAGCTACCAGGCAAAGGGAGGGTGGTGGAGTTCGGGAGCATGCAGACGAGCGGGCCCTCCATTCTCGTCCACACCATCATCTTCTTCTGTCTCATCACCATCTTCCTCATCGCCGTCGGCGTCCACATTTACACCGGATAGTCCAAACTGATTCGGGCACCCTTGTTTCTATTCTCTCCTGTGATGGTTGTTTTGATTGGTTTTATCCTGTGATTCTGCTCCGCTTCATTTTTCCGTTAGTTTGTTTGCTTGATTTTAGTCAAGTGTACCCCGAATATGAAGATGTTATGGTAAGATCTGCTCCTTCTGGGTCCGTGCTGTTTTCTTGGCCGATGCCAAAGAGAAGGCCACGGATCTTGTCCTGAGAGGTTTCTTTGTTATGCTATCACCCTCTGAATTGTAACTCTCCGACAAGATATGGCAGCACACATGACTATTGATCTCAGTCTCCTTCCATTTTTTGGAGACTCAACGAGCAAGGTTATAATACTTTACCAAAAACAAAAAAAGGAGCAAGGTTATTAACATCCGAGCGTGACGGGTCCAAATCAGATAACTTGATCACGAAGGATGCACCCAATAGTCAAACGATGCAGTCATGATTGGTTGCTTGGACGAACTAATATTCTAAAAGGGTCGATTCTGATCACGTAACACCTCAAGCTGAAAACTTACCACAGATCGAGACCCTTTCATATGCTGGTACTTGCCCAGAAAACTTGAAAACCAAATGACTCGTAATGATCCTTAGGGTTACGTGTGATCACGGATTCCAGATTGGCATCAAACAGACCCAATGCATACGACAACATTAACATGAATTACTTCAACTCAAATGCTGCCAAATTTGCGATGAAAATGACTCGAGCTTATATCCCGTCTGGAAAAGACTACTGATAGGGACGAAACTATGAATCGGGATAAAACCATTCCTCGCATCAGATGGCAGCATTTTATGAAGCCAATCCTGTCCTTTGGAGCTTTCTTCAGATGCTCTGGTCCAACTTGGTTTGCAGACAAGCGTGAATTCAACGCCTTAGAGATGCCAGGACAAGGGACAATAACTCTGTATTTGAAGACTCATCTCAGGCCCAGACCGACATTCAATGTTCTTTCCTGACACACAAAATGCCGAACACCCGTTTTCGCCCACAAATTTTCCAGCATTAGAACCACTAGTACGCGGGCATGTTCAAACCCAGGCCCAGTCCATGCTGGAAGTCACCATGGAATGACAATCATAGAATCATGAGATTCGACTGATCATCATCGAAGCAATAGTAAAAAGGGAAAAGGAGGTTATAGAGATCCGAGATGGGGATAAAAGTACTATAATTGAAAATGCCCACCTCTTGATAATTACAAATACAGAAACACGGAGGCGTGAGAATCAAATTTTGAAAATGCACGATACAGAGGAACCGAGAAGTAGCTCCCCAGCTATCATCCAAAGCAGGTATTGAACTGTGTATTATCCTCAAAAAGAGCGTCAACAATACATCATTTCTAGATCTAACTACTTCAAAAGCCATCTCAAGATATATCCGCAGAATCTACAAAGAGAAAGGTATGCACAATTCTGCATCAGCACTTGAAATGCTCCGTAATCTCAATGTCCCTATATATGTTTCTTAAGGTGGTAGCAATTGCAAGAACAACCGAGTTCTGTGCTCTCAGTCCTCTGGGACATAATTCGTCCCTTCAACAGATGGTCTTTTCATTCACAATAGCTTCCACGCTGATCATTTCAAATTCACAAAAGGTACATGTTAGAAAACTAACCATTTACTAGTGCTGCACTCTTCTAAATCATGTAGACACAAGAATCTGATCAAAACGTGAATGAGAAAGGAAAAGAAGAGCTACTACCACCTGAACATGAAGCTGATGTTGAAAATCCAAGTACATCAGAAACGTACAAGAAAAACGAGAAACAAAGGAGAACATCACAAGACTGTATGGAGTCATCACAAGATGTCTAAAGTTGAATAAAGAGCACAGCAAAACACAGATAGTGACAACTTGTCCCAGTGAAACTTGTTTTAGCGACATATTCTGTAACGTGTGCTCATTGCCCAATTGACCAAATGTGTGCAATTCTATTTGACTAAATCAGTTAAATAAAACCTTTGGCTAAAGCCAAATTCCCATTTTCCAACGCAGCCAATTTCTTGACAGAGTCAGAGGCAATGCTCATTGAACAGGGTATAAATTTCAATGGACCACCCAAACCATTTTTTTTGGCAATTCTAAGCCGATATCAACTCAAAATTCTCATTGAGCTACATTGAATGAAGGTGCATTTTCAACAACTCCCACAGCAGCCAACCTTGACATTCTGAAAACTTGGCTAGAAGCCTGAGAATTAGTTATTCCACTTTCAAACTTTTATCATGTCACGCCTACTTGAATTTGATGAATAGGAAAATCAAGGTACAGATACCCCAATGCTTACAGGCAGGTTTGGCTTCGGCTGGAAGTTGCTCAAAGAATCCTAATCCTAACATGACACAATACAGATATAGACTCCAAAGAACCTCATAGGTTTATCAAAACATGACAAAAAATGTTTTGGAGTAATTTTCATTCGAGTAAATGTATGGTTTCTTGTTGTATAGGTAAACAAAATTGCACCAGTTACAAATTAAACAAAGAATTTACAGTAAGTGCTGCATCAGAATCTAATCATCAAAATGCCTCAGCAACAATTTCGCCATTGGCGTATGTGGAAGTCCAGAAAAGCCTATAGAAACGGTTGTGCAGAAAGCGTGACCCAACTAAGATTTCGTAATATCATTGTTCTACGAATCATGGCATCAAGAACATGTTTTGCTCTAGATGCTCATCTTCCAAATTCCGAAATTTTCCAAACTCGTGTTTACTCGATGCCAAATTCAGTCCTTATTTGATCGAAAAGAGCATCCGTCATGCAGATTGGACAGAGTGCATATTAGAAGGAAATCAAAGGGAGCAACCCATAACAGTGCCTAACTACGTGAAGATTGAACATGTCAGAGGAGAGACAATATCACAAAATCATTTTTTTGGGCAAAATTTTCCTTAATCGATCGAGAATAACAGATTCAAGCAGCTGGAAATAGACTACCCGAGGTTCGCATCAGTACTAGTTCTTCACACAGAGATCCCACAGAGCCCGCCAAAAGAAAAAAAATTGTCAACAGCAGCATTAGGAGCCAAAAAATCCATAGATAAGTTTTCTCAATTTCATTGAAATCCTACATAAAGAGTTGTAAAAAAGCCCTTAAACGCATAAAAAAGCTAACACCGACATCAAAACAAGCAATCACCAAATCAAATAGACCGATTAGGCAACAAATCCATCAACATTCCATGTGAAATTTAAGAACCAGCGACGAATTTAACCCCAAAAAGCGGTTACCAGATGCAGAACACAAAGTCAAACAGAACAGGTCAAGAAGGGAACGGAGAAAATTACTTACACGGAATCTCCTTTCGCGGTGTCGGTGGACCGGTGGCGTAGTAAAGGATGGACCGTCCCAAAACCGAGAGGCTCGAGACTATCCCGGCCACGTACAGGAACATCACCAGCCCGAGCACCCACGGCATCAGCATGAAGCCGATGAAAAAAGTCACAGATCCACACAGCATCAGGGCCAGCGACACCCCCAGCATCAGCGAAGCGAATCCCGCCGGCGTGATCTGCGCCACCGGCCTCCTCGACGACGACGACGACGAGGCCACCGCCGGCGACTGATCGGAGAACGGGACCGGCGTCGGGGGCGATCGTAGCAGGTTCAGGACGAGAGCTGAGAGCTCGTAGAAGGCCCGAGACTGATGATGGTCCTGTTGCTGCCTTCTCGTCATCTTCAACCTTTCCGTCCCTCTCTTCTTCCTTTGCCCACACCACGGAGAAAAATCTGAACGGAAAAATTATCCACTGAACGTTCCTGATCGGATAAAATCCTCCCCGAATTTCGCAAAAAACGAGGCAAGCGGATAAACTCCCGACGCTTTATCTACGTTTGATTGGAGAAGGCGGGGAAAAAAAAGGGCTTCCTTTATTCTTCAGTCAATAATTTTCTCGGCAAAATGGGCGAATCGTTGTGCGCAGAGCTCTGAATTATTTTCTCGGGAAAATAGGAAAGGAAAAAGAAAATGCTGGGATTGCGATTGATTCTGCACAAAGGGAAAGTGACGCGGCGAATGCAATCATTTCTCGTCGAAGAAGGATTCTGGCAAAAGAGTGCGGAGCGTAATCCGTTTATTTATCTCTTTTTTCTTCTTTAAGAATTTATTGGATTTATTATATATTCATCAAGTGGAGAGAAAATTTATTAATTCGACACGTGTGATCCTTGGGGGATGCTTTATCCGTAAGCAACCGACGGATTAGGGCGGGTGACACGTCACCGATCGGGTGCGCGCGCGAGGGGCACGCGCTTCGGATGGAGGTGAGGGGCGGGGCACGGGGGGTGGTGGGGGCCCAGCTGACGTCGGGGAGACCTTATCCTCTGCGGCCGTCGACGAGGGCCACATGTTGCTGCTCTCTGAGGAGAGGGTGGCGGCGGCGGGCGGGCGCGTGGGGATCGGCGACTGGTCGAGCGTTTCGCGCGGACGGTGTTTAGTTTATGTATTGTTTGAGCATTGTTCGCCTGCCACGATTTTTAGGACAAGCTCTTATTTGCAGAGTGCTACTATCTTTCGGGCAGCGCGCGGTGCTTTGTTGGGCCTGATTTGTCTCCAGATGTTCTACTTTGGGCCTGGAGGGGCCCAATGGACCCACTATCATGGGCCGTGACAAAGCCCGCTCGCTGAAAATCGTAGGCGCGTGCGGTGCGGTGTGTATGGATAAGCTCCAAATTGGGGTTGTGAAGAATTAAGAGTGAATTATATTGGGGGAAAAAAGGTTGCAGAAAAAGAGAGAGAATCACACGAGGAGTCTCTCTTTGTACTTTATTTTGTAACAAATTTTTGGATCTATAGATTAATTTCCTGTGAATATTTTTGAAGAAAGTAATGTCCTTTTGCCAAGACGTCGATAGAAAATGCTGACCATGCATCATAGATGAACGTGTGGGATGACTGCAAATAAAAAATTCATAGAAACTACGAGAATGGTCCCTCTATTATTGTCCCCATTTTATTAGGGTCTAAGATAGACTAAATCACATATTTTAAGACGATTTGCGGAAAAAGAAAATGTCGACTTAGAGCCAAAGACTGACTGCTGCAAGCATCGACTCGGAATAAGCTATGAAGCTTGATGATTTAAGTTATGAAGACGAGGTTTCGCCCGTGCAAGGGAAACTCCCAAAAAGAATGTTCAAGTAGGGTTTCTTAAGAGAGCTGCTCATGGGTCATCAAATTTTGCATTAATGTCTTTTTTTTTTTGGTAAAGTAATTTTGCATTAATCTCGATTTCCAATACTTCGTAGTTCTCGTTCTCGTTGACTTTTTGAAAATTTTACTCAACACTGAAGCATAGGTATAGTTACTGATATTAGGAGCATAGGTCGAATTCATTTACGAGTTTAATTGACAGAATTATTGCGCCAAAAACCCACCGATTCTCGTCACCGACAATGCTTCCTCGCGAAACATGGGGAATGAAAAACACTGACCTCCTTTTGGGTTCCTGGGGTACGTGGAAAGGCCAGGCTTGTTTCCATCCACCGCAGGAAAGAAGGAAAAAAAAAAAAGGATTGATATATGAAACAAAGTCGGTTCAAGTTTTATGGACACCTAGAAAGCAAAACAATTGATCGAGCGGTGAGGAAGAAGATCCACATGGCAACGAATCAGAGCATCCAATCTTGCGGTCAACTTATGTGGCTCGACATATTTAAGGATGTGAATTTATATTTTAGTGCATGCAAAGATAAGAGGAGCAAAATCAATACTTATAGAATGGACATAGCGAAAAATATTTATTTCGTAAATTAAATTAATCGATTGCACTTTAGCAACGTGTTGAATTAGAGTAAGTCGAGCTATATCATCTCTAGTATCGTAGTTGATGCTATTCATCGCGTCGATTATAGAATTTTTTTGTTCATTTACTCTTATCTATATTATAGTTTCCCGCAAAAGAGGACGCAGGCTCTGCATGAATCAGCTGGTGCGCGTGAACGAGCCGGCTCTCCCAGAACCCACTTTCCACCGCTTCAGGAAATCTCTCAGCTTTAGGAAAATACTCATCTCGCTGGTGGAGTTGGGCAATAGCTGGAGCAGTCTGGAGAGGGGAGAGAAGGCTGGACTAGTGAGAAAAGGATGAAGAAAAATCTAAGAGAGAGGGAGAGGCGGGGATGATTTCTTCAACGTATTATCCTTCCGATTCAATTGATTCGGGCACTTTTCGTTTGACAAAGGATGGCCGAATGCGGATGTGTCTCGTCTGCCGTTCTGTGAGGTCTGATGCGGTTCGATCTGACAAATTGTTGAAGGTATGGCACTTTCCCACTGCTATGCTTTGTATTCCTCTCTGAACGAAGCAGCTAACCTTATCAGCTTTTCTTATTTACACGAGCCTCATGATGTAACCAGTAGACATTGGCCTGTCTTTACGCACGATACCATATGTGCACCAAGGAATGGAGCAAACCAACGAAAAGTTCGAGGGTGTTCCCAGAATTTGTAAAGCCCAACTCACGCGCATTGCTAGATGAGATGCGCCTGTTTGGATTATTCATGCATGTAAGCCGAAGCATGCAATACTTGCTTCCCAGCTATGTACATGTATTCTTTAGCTTCTGGTATCGTTTTCATCTGCTTTCTATATAGGGCTTGTCCTCTTGCCATTTGATAATAAAAGGCAAGATGGATGATAGTGCCAAGAAGTGGCATCAAACAGACATTGTGGACGATATGGATCGGGATGGTGTCGATGACAGGCATCTGTGCAATATATTCATAGTATTATGGAGATAGGGCACTGCCAGACTCAGCTTGTGGAGAACTAGAATTGTGGATTCGACCGATGTATGTTAAGGATGAGGGAGAGCTTATCTTGTTGAGGAAATTATGTTCTAGTCGGGTGAAAATGAGGATAATCTATTTCATCCGACGGTAAGGTTTATAACCTGTTCGGGTGTCCCCTAGTAGAAGCTCTGTTAATTGGCCTCGGAAAAGTTAGAAGTCCGTTTTTGCTCTAAGAAGGTATGTTGACTTACGTCTTACATGTACCCTCCTGGACTAAGGGGATTTGCATTATCAATTGTGCTAACTGGCTGCTGACTCCTACTGTCCTCGGTTGATATAAAGTTCAGTGAGAATCTCCTAGTAGTCCTCGTTATAATGCACTTGTGCCTACCATAGTTTATAATTCAAAGATAGCATGTCAACTAGGTCATAAGGTCCATAAAGACAACATGGTTTGATCTTGCATGATAACTGCTCTAAGCCAAGATCATCACAATTGGATTGCAGCAGGTCAAGCTAGATTCTGTTTGTGAGTGCACAACAATTTTTTACCACTATCGGAGTAAGGGGAGAGTAGCCTGTCGAGGATGACGAAATGCAGTGTTCATTTCGGTAATCCCAAGAGCAACCTTATTGACATTATCATCATAGCTCACCAGGGAGGCAATCTGCAAGTCATGAACAGTATTAAGGTCTTTGCATGGATACAGAAAAACCACATATATGATGATCAATTGCTGCGAAGCAAGTCCATGAGAGTCATCTTACCTCCTTCTTTAGAGAATCGTGCTCCTCTCTCATTATCTTTTCCTGTTCAGAAGATTAGATAGAATATTTGCAAGTGTTTGTCAGAATTCATGTTTGTGGTGTTCTATAGGATCACACAATGCAGAAACACACAAGTCAGGTTTCTCAAGAGACATGCTTCGGTTCCTATGTCTACCTGAGTTAATGGTTTCACTCCACTTTAAAGCCAGCAGCACACCATGTAAACTGTGATCAGTCTGCTTTCTGAGTGACAGTAGATGCATTTTGCTCGCTCTTTCTATAGCAGTTCTTCCTAACACATCCTCTGTTCTTATTCTATTAGTTCAGTGTTACTTCCTTGCTCACTGTGCTGAACTGGCCTATTTTACATCCTGCTGGACCATTAGCTTGAACAGTTGAATCCGTTGGCAATATTTCTATTCAACTAAAGCTCTTCAAAAAAAGTAAAATCAAACACCCACAGTTGTTAAGATGAAATTCTGAAGCTCCTTTTCTCGTATACATACTCTTGAAAGTTGCTAATGACTATTTCTCTGAACCCTGGAAAATCAAGGCCAACTAGCTGAACAAGCAGATCAGTTGTATGTTCTGGAATGCTGAATAACATTTTTCATGGTTCTGACCACAGAAACATTATAGCAATGAAGAAGTTATTTTAATTGAAGACGAATTTCGTTCAAGCTCTGAAAAAAACAGCAAAATGGCAATGAAGAAGCCAAAGTCATGTTTCTCCAGATTCTACAACTGCCAATTCTCATGCATACACATTCTTCTACTCCATTGTGGAACTAGGCCCCTGAAGATCTATATTGTGATGGAAATACCAGTCCAACTAAGGTAAACAGTAATTATTGCTGATTAATGAATTTACTGATTATCACATGCACAGTATCCTTAGTAGGTTTGTACCAGGTAGTGGAAAATTTATGTTATATAGAACAGCTAGCACGAAGATTGTTGGTGCAAATGGATAGAAGTGTTGCTAAGGCCCCATTAGTGTGGATTATGGACAGGTTGGTAGTTTTATGATGCTGTGTGGCATTGAAACTAATTACTCAGTCCATTGTTGGCAAATATCATGATAATTCGGTCTATGCTGAAGCAGACGCAGAACACTCTTCAATTAACTGCTACTTATCAAGAGCATACATGATGTAATTCAAATCAAGAAATAAGAGATTCTTTTCACACCTGTTCTTGCAAGATAGTTTTGGACTCCAACATTAGCTTTGTCTGCAGGAAGTATAAATCAGTTTGAATATGTGCACGAAGATATCAGCAAGAGAATGCGTGAAATATGTACATATGACCAAAGTCATTTAAGACTTCGCCAGTAATTGTAGTTTATGAAGACATGGAGTAATATCAGTAAAATGAGTGACTAGTAACTTTTATCTCAACTAGGAAAGGCCATAGTCATTTAAGACTTCGCCAGTTATTGTAGTTTATGAAGACATGGAGTAATATCAGTAAAATGAGTGACTAGTAACTTTTATCTCAACTAGGAAAGGCCATAGTCATTTAAGACTTCGCCAGTTATTGTAGTTTATGAAGACATGGAGTAATATCAGTAAAATGGGTGACTAGTATCTTTTATCTCAACAAGGAAACTGCAGTATTTTACTCGCACATGAATCTGTTCATCAGATTACATAAATGAATCTGAAATCAGCTATTCGTACCTTCACATGATACTATTCTAGCAAACAATAAACTCTTGGTGGGAAAGCTGCTATTGTAAAGTCTCTCAACACAGTTCATAATTGGAAAAGAGTATCTAAAGTTCTAATCTAGCAATTTTCCTTTTCCCCCTTTTTGATTAGAAAGATCGTTTGAATGAGCTCACAGAAGATGAGGGACACAAGTAAAGGTGGATGAAGAGCACAACATGTCACAAGGGAAAGTCTGGCTTCCACTTTGAAATAATGGAACTATATACTGTCTCACTTCTGCACTCCTATTCCACGCGGAACCCACAACAGTGCCTGCTTTCTCTTTGCTAAGTAAGATTGTGACACAGAGCTCACTGAAGATGGAAGGAAGAAGGTGAAAGTGGATGCAGAGTTCAGCATGCCAATAATGGCTTCTGCTTTCACAGAACCAGCGTTATATGGCACCCCACCCGTGCAAACCCATCAAAAGTGGGCCTCAACCACAACATTGCCTACTTGGGTGGAACCAGCTCTAGTCTTAGAGTTATCCAAAAAAAGAAGACAAACTCAGTAATATGATGGTGAGAACTATCACAAGGCAAATATTTAGTTACATCACAAGTTAGCAGGGACCGGGCTAAGTCCATACAATCCACTGACCAGCATCCAATTTAAAGTGATAGAGCAAATTGATCTCAAAGCTTTGTACCATGTGTACACATCTTTTCCAGTTTTTGGTTTAAGTAGAGGCTATTAGCACTCTATGTGTGCTTTCAGAAAATTTTCAGCTGCAGGATCTGAAAACCCTCTGCAAAGGACAGCTAGGGAAAGAAAGCCTGTAAAATATAGGAAAATTAAACTCTCTCTCAAAAATGCCACATGTAGAATACACTTTGTTAAAGTAATTAAATATTAAATCCACGCCCTCATCTAACAGTTTAAGCTTTTAGGACAGTTGGCAATGGTCCCACAAAATCTCACATAAACAGGAGGTCTTGAGTTCGAATCTATCCAGG